>JAUBOD010000001.1:3212682-3225674 GCA_032353885.1 Nothura maculosa
CCAGAGTTGGGAGAGTTTGTAAGGTGAGGACTCTCTCTCTTACATTATTTTTAATAGAAAAGTTTGGTGTGCTTCTACAGGATTTTTTTTTTCACCAAATAATCAGAAAGAAGTAATAATACATTTTTCACTGAAAAATAAACTTGATATTGTGTATATTACTTTTAGGAGAAAAGCTAATATGAGTGATAAACTGGCATATGCAAATAATAATATATTGACTTTGAGGTTATGAAACAGTGACAGTTTCTGTTTCATTAGCTTTCAGTGAGGGTTAACTTTTTGGTATGTGTATTCAATGTACATCAATACGTCATCTCTGGGCACCACGGAAAACTGGAATCATTCATTTTTTTCTGTGCACACCTCATGTGCATGTTGAGTTGGGAGGAAGTTAAAAGGTTATACATTTTTCTAAGCTACATCCACATCTCCCTGAAGGTGTCCTTCCCTGTGGTAAAGTGCAGTCCTTGAGCACTTGATCATCAGGTGCCAAGTCTGCTCCAGCACTAAAAGTTTAAGTCTATTAGTGCCTGACCCGCTTTAGAAGACTGCCCCATTCCACTTCTCTTTCATTATGTTTAGCATTGCCCCTTACAAAAGATATCTGCCCCTGTGGTGCACTTAACCTGGACCTAGATTTTCTTGAACTACACTTATTGAAGCAGCATTTCTGATAAGGCCTGGAACCTCTTTTAAAACAGTAATGCAAAGATAAAACAATTACTATTACATGGCAGTGGTGACCAGTAGAGACTCTGCTATTTAGAAGCCTGCTCTTGTTCCTAATATATTCCTCTAGTGGCAGCAGAAGAGACTGCAGGCTTTGGCAGACTTATTCTCTCTCACCTCCGTAGCGCCTAGCTACGGAGTGAAGGAGTGGGTTTATATGAGTGCTGCCATCCTCTCCTTCAGTCAATCCATGTATGCAGGAGTAATCGCTAAAAGTCTGTGATTTGCCAAAAGATGTGTTTAGGAAAAAAAAAAAATGCCAGAAACAAGGACACTCAGCAATAAAAGCAAATGGCAGACACTTGTATGGAGTGTGTGGATATGTAAATCTATGAGTCTTCTGCAGTCCAGGGACCCCCTAATAATTGAGGTTTCAGTTACCACAGACATTTCACACTTCGGTCCTTGACCTAAACGTTAAGAGAACAAACAAACAAAAGCACCTCATTCATTAATCAGTTCGCTAGGAGGTTTTTAGCTAGACGAAAGAATGGATAATTTTTAGTTGAGTACGTCTCAGAGGTATGATTAATGGCAGACTGGAAATGCAAACACATATGATTTGCTGTGACATGGCATTTGCTGATTATGAGAAAGCACTTAATGCATTAGGAAAACTTGATGGACAACATTTTCAAGCCAAGGCACATGAGAGATTACATTAAACTAAGATATATTAGCAGAGAGCTCCAACATTCTTTACTAGGAAAAGAAAAAAGGCAGATAAGGTATCCTAACAAAAGCAGACATATTATAAGGTATTTCTAATGACTAGGCATAATTGTACCTCAAAACACTCACAAGAGACTGAATTTGTAGAGTAAGCATGTTGAGGGAGGGAAAAACTTTGAATTTTATTTTCTAATAGATCAGGAACAGATCTGACCATTAAAAAATTATTTAGTAGTAGCGTGAAATTGGTATTGAGCATTGGTAGCGTGAAAAAATGACCATTAAAACGGATTGAATGGTCAGATTAGAAACAAACACCTTGAAAACAGTTGAACCTGTTTTATTACACTCATGCATAAAAATAGTTTTTATTTTATTAAATATGTATCTATATGTTTATTATAAAATATAAATAACATATTATTTATATTATTTATGCAATTATAATGCATTAGTCTGTGTAGCAAGACACACATAGCACAGTTGTTGTAATGTGCATCTGTGTGTGTGTTTGTGCATGCTCATACAAATGTACATAAGGGCAAACATTCAAGAGGACCCATCATCCTCTGATAGAAAGGAGGAAACTCTCAAAAGAACTCTTTTTTTTCGTTAAGACAATGGAAACTTATAGGTAAGCTGATTATAATTAGTGTTAGTTTTACACTGTCTTGTTTTACACATTGAGAACTTCCTGAAGGCTGTAGACTTCTACCGAAAAATCCAGACTCCTGCTTTCTTGCTTTCTTTCTTTTTTTTTTGTATTTTTGTCTAGTTTACCTTCAACCTTCAATATGAATAAAATTATTATGGTTATTTGATATAAATTAATGATGTGTAAGCATACTCTGCTGTTTGCAGATTAATCTGCTAAGGTTCTCTGGATCCATGGTCTATTGTGATAAATATGCTGTGCTTAATTCTCTGATATGCCATTGATGTCTATAACAGTTAATTCTCTGATATGGAATTGATGTCTATAATAGTTTCTATTCACTCTGTCTAGTTAGTGTGGTCTATATTGCATAAAGCCTTTGCCTTCTTCCCATAGTAAGCACAGAGTACCAACATATGGGAGTAGATCAGCAACTGTTGAAATTTTTTGCTTGGTGTAAACCCAGTTTCCTTCCACTAGAGCTTAATTACTCTCTACCTCATGGTGCCTCAGGGCTCCTGTACATTAATGGCAGAGACATGCTGAAATTAGAATAGGCTTTGTTTTTAATAAGGAGGTTGGTCAATGCAGCCTATTCTTTGGCTATTTTTTTGCTCTGAACAATGTACCGGCTCACTGGTCGTCCCCCTTAGGGAATGGCTTCTCCGGAAAGCATTCCCATCTCCCGGCTACTTTCAGGCCCAGAAGATTACAATACACTCCCTGGCAGTTCTTTGCCCCGAGTCAAACAGCTGTCACTTGTCCTGTTCTTCAGCCCATCCTTATGCTTACCGTCATGCAGCATGTTCCGTAATAATGGAGCTGCTGCAGTGCTGAACAGCACTAATTTAGATTTACGTCATCTGCACTCTGTGTGTCATTAGGGGATATCGTTACGAATGGGGAGGAAGTGCTTTCAACAGTCACTTTCAGACCCTGTTGTGCCATTTATCATAGCAAATGGCATTTCCTTTTTTTTGCTTTGAGGGATGGAGAAAAAGTATCATCGACCTATCTGAAATACATGATATAGTTATGATATGTTTGTACCTACATGAAGTGTGATATTTTGAGTTATTTGCTTTCTTTTCATAAGTGAAAATATATACAGATACACTCCCATGTATTGAATGTATCACACAGACCATTACTTCTTAGGAGCATGTACCAATATATATATCTAATTCTGTAAAAAGAGGCATAAGCTCTTACAGCTGAATTGCCTTCAAGTCAGTGCTACTGCACCAGTTTGCATCTGCTAAAGACCTGACCCAGTCACTACACCTAGATCTGGATTTTGAAAACAATATGAACCATCCCTGCACTGTGCCCTTTGCAGTCAAGCAATGTCAGCTACACTTTGGCATATATATTCACTATAATGTGATGACAGAATTGTCGTTGTGTTTAAGCACACCCCATATAAGAACAAATATAACCCTAGAAAACAGCCTGCCCAGAGAGGCTGTGAAGTCTCCTTCTTTGGAGAGCTTCAAAATCTGTCCAGATGTGACCCTGTGTGATGTGCTGTAGGTGTCCCCACTGGAGCAGAGGGGTTGGACTAGATGATCTCTAGAGGTCTCTTCCAACCTTAATCATTCTGTGATTCTGCAAAAAGGCTTAGATTTTCTTTCTTAGTTCCCACTCAAATGAAACGAAAAGTAAAAATCCTAACTTGTAAGACTCCCCACAAAGGTTCTGCAGAGGGAGGTGGCTTGAGGAGATTTTTGTTTGTTTGTTTTTATGCATAGAATCACTTTTTTTTTTGCAGTTACAACCTCATTCTATTGGAATGGAATGTAAATTAGCCAGAAGCAGTAGTCTCTCTGCTGCAGTATGAAAATCCTGTTTATTATTACAGCAATGTCTATTTCTTGTATTACAAGCTTCTCTTTAATGGCTCTGGTGATGTATTGCAAAAGTTACTGCATGTGGGCTTAGAGACTGATTTCTAAGAGACCTCAGCTGCCAAAAAATCAGACTTCAGCCCCTGATGTGTGTCTGTATTTCCCAGCGCTTTCAGCATCCAGAAGCTCTCTTTGTGCGGGGTGGGAACAATTGAGCTCTTTGTCCTTTTTCTGTATGCCCTTCCACCCAACATATAGCGATCTGTACCTGGGGACAGGGATATAGCAATTAGGAACAGCCCTGCTTAAATGCTGCTTTCTCAGGGCGGTGGAATGCAATCATTTTAAGAGCCCCTGAGTCAAGAGCGGAGGACACACCCTGCATTCCACCTTGAGGGAATGCAATCCATTTCCAAAGCCACGAGCACAAGAAGAGTTCAAGGCCGTGACCTTGCATCCCTTTCGATGCTTTAAGGCAATTTGTACTCCTGGAGTGCCAGCTTTCCTCCCACGAGCCCAGGCACAGGGGCTCCAGTGGTCTCCAGCATTGGGCTGGTTGGGTCTAAGAGTTAAGAGGTGTTTTTCTTGTCTGGGAAATAGTCTAGCCACCCCGTTAGTGTGAGTCGGGATAACCGGATCATTAACATTCCTTCTGTTTCTATATTATGTAATGCATCACTGTATATAGATAATTGAGCTACCTCCAAAAACGACCAAGGGCTTTATAGCGTAATGCTATACCATTCGGCAATATTAGCTCAGGTCCCGGAAGCAAAATAGCCATGTTAACATGTTCTCAGCAGGGCTAATTAGCCTGGGCTCAGTGCCATGCGAACACAGCTATCCTGCTTCTTCCAGTTCTGGAGGCAACTCATTCCAGACGAGCTGGGAGACCAAACTTACTGACGCTTACATGCTTGCATACTTTCTTTGACACTACAATGTTGCCCAGACACAATAGTGATATTTTTTATTTTGAGGAAGAGTTCTCAGTGATCACTTAGAAAATATCATCTCCAGGAAAAAAAAAGTACAATTTTGCCCCTTGTTTGCCAATTACACATCTTTGCAACAGTTTATCTTCTAGAAGCCAGCTCCTCTTGGGTTTCAGAGTTTTACATTTTAACCTTATATGCCATTTGAAAGTTTTCAAATGATGTAAAAAAAAGCAGATGCTCATCAAGATGATGTCATTTTAAAAGCTGATGCTTTGGAGACAGCCCAGTTCCACACTGTATTTGTTTCTAACTGTAATGAGTTATGAGATATGACTGGACTTTGTCAGGTCTTTAGCTCCAGCTTGCCTATTGCAAAGGTACATGCATGAGTATAGGAAATTCTCTTTTTTTTTGACCCTAGTGGGTGTGTTTCAACAATGTAATCAGCATTTTTTTTGGTAAATTTCATGATTTGCCAGTGAAGCAAAAATATGTAGGTTATGATTATATATAAGAGGTGTGACTGAATTTTACTGAGCCTCAGGGAAAAATGAAAATGTAGTGTCAAGATATAGTTTTTAAAAATGGATTATAGAAATGCAGCTGGAAAATATCTAAAACAAAGTCTGGAAAGCTTTCTAGTTGCTTTTCAGAGCATACTGTCTTTCATAACTGATACAGAAGTGAAGAACTCACAAAATTAACTGCAGTAGATTTCCTATGCATCTCATAGCTTAATCCAAAGCCCCTGTCTTCAGACTGCTAGTTGTTAATATCATTAAATATTTTTAAAAGTAGTAATAGTGCCTTTGTTTTTCTTCCATCATAAAATTACCTCTATGTTTATTCAAATTGTGAAATTCTGAGTGATTTAAGGTTGATTGTTCATAAAGAAAATAGCCTATGCCAATATTGCCATGCCCACTCCTTTATGATACTTCAGTACAAGGTTTCACAATACAGCTAGTCAAACCATAAAAGTTCAGTTTTAGCTGCATGATCTGTTTAGTCACTGGACTAGACTTCATGACTTCATGGTCAAAAACAGTACTTGAAGATTTTTTTCCTCTCTCATTTTATATCTTTTTTATGCATTTATTCCACACAGTTGATTTTAAATCTGAGAGTTTGGACAACAGACAGGTAGAAGCAAATCAGTGGTGGAATGAGCTCTGAAGTGTTTATACTCAAAATCTAAGATTGCTTTTCACTGAAAATTGATTTTGTAATGTGTTCATTTCAGCCATCATCATGTACTCATTTGAAAATCCCATCAGCATTAGACCAACAGTAAATATATAGAGTATAAGTAGTCCATGGCAGTCTTTGAACTGCTTTGGGAAGTCTTCTTAATGCTGACAAATAAGGTGTTGTAGGATCTTAGCATGAATATTGAGCAGCCATGTGGTAAAGTGGAGCTTTATCAGTGAAAAGCTTAATTTTATTATTGTATTTGTCCTGAAACACATTCAAGCATGCTGTTTTCATCTCTTTCTCTTCACCTGAGACCATTTATTCCTGGGTTTTGTTTTTCTCATGGTATGTATAGCAACATTCCCAAAGTTTTCTTTTCCGTATGGTTACATTTTCCAATTTGGATCCTATTCAAACATAGTCCAGAAAAAGACTCTTGGTATGAGGTTTAAACATCTTCCAAAATAAGAGTCATTTTTTTCCATTGTGAACCAAATAATTGTGCATGCTTAGCATAAGTAAATTACTGCTCTGAATGAAATAGTAGCAAATCGTTTGAAGAGCAGGAACTCAAAGCTAAAATAAACCCACAGTTTATTTTACCCATATATTTTTTACCCATCTGAATCCATAGTTCAGACAAGGGACGTTTCCATAGTGAATGTGGCCCATTCAGACTACAGTCTTCCAGTTTTAGCTGTGTTTTTCATTTATGATAAAGACCTACTTTCCCATTGTCTTAAGGTCTCGAAATATGTGGATGCCCAGAATGGCATCCTTACGCTGCAAGTTTCACGTAAACCTTATGATGTCTCACAGTGTGTGGTCAAGGGACTAAGTCATCTTGTCCTGTATTCAGCTCCTGCAGCTTCTCTCTGGATCCAGGCCAAAGACTACCCTTGCTCAGTCCTACTGAGCACTCAATGGTTTCAGCAAAGGGATCAAAATCAGGAGTGATTTTTACAAGTAGCCCCAATTGCTACTGGCTATGGACTATTGTCTCTTTGCTGCCCAAGCCTGGTGTCTAGTGGAGCAAGGACACAGGTTGAGACAAATGTTTGGCCTTCTGGTTTGTTTTGGTTTTGAAATCTATTTTAATCCTGGTTGTGCAATTGGCTTTGTACTTGTGCGCAGCTCACTGAATGATCTGAACCACAACCTATAATCTTAGTCTGCAGAAGATGCTATTTAACCTCTCTGGTTTCATTTGCAGCAAATGGCGTGGTTTACACTAAGGGGAGGCTAGAGTAGTGACAGTGTTTGGGAGTGGAAAACTTGCTAAGTTAAAGATGAAGACCCTTTAGTCTTTCTGCCTGACACTATGGCTCTGTCTCAGGTTGGCGAAGATAGACAGAAGTAGAGGGCCGGTGATGTGTTAGATACTGGACTATAACAGAGTCTTAGTGCAGAAAGATTTCAGATGTGACAGCCCTGCAGGGACCAAGTGGCAGTCTGGGGGGTTGCACATCTGCACTGTAGACTGAGTTTTCTGTTTTGAGTTGCAATAACACCCAGTTCTGAAGAGTTGTGGGGAAAATGGTCAAAGCAGCTGTGAAAGCAAGTTTGAGTAGTGGAAAGGCCAACAGAGGAACTTCACAGATACAGAGGAACTTCTGATTTTGTCTCTAGAGGACAAAGATGGCATGCAGCCTGTAGTTTGAGAAGGCCTGAGGAGGACTATAGAGGTTCTGTTTATCCCAAGCCTCCCTATGGAGGTGATGTGTGGCTGAGCAGTTCACATCAGCTCTCTGTACATGTTCTCACTTTTACTTAGATTTAGTTCGAATTATGTCTTAGGTCTGCTGTGATGCTAGCGACCCTACAATGCACAGACTATGTGCTGAAGATTTACACCATTCTGCTTACTTGCATGCCTGGTAACATACATTACTGGGAAAGCATGTGAAAAGTGTCACTGAGTCCCAGTCATATCCTGATTTTGGCTAGAGAAGATCAAGAAGCAGAAGTGCTATAAACTAGCAATAGCCAAAGTGCCCAGAAGAGCTAAAGCTGCCTTGTATATAACAGTATATGATCTCATGGTAAAAAGCATTTCCATGCAAAGGCTCTGTCATTTCATAGAAATGGCAGAAATGCTAGATGGAATTGCCACTTTCACTTTCAGATAAGACCTGCAGACGGAAAGATGAACCAGCTTTTCCAAAGCTACTCCAGACTTCTATAAAAGAGCAGCCCCATATTTAAATCATATTTCTCTTGTTTAAGTATCAACTGAATTTTCACTCTCTCTTGGTCGCACTTCATGGGTCTGGATCTGCCCCACAGCCTGTTGGAATCCTGTGAGGAATCTTTCCTTCTACAACTGCATAGTTCAGACTAGAGACTTTGAAGTTAGATTTGTGAAGGAAGGCGTCTTAATTTTCCTGTGCCTGGTCAGTACTTTAAGAGAGTTGGGGACAGACAGAATGTATACAACGAGACATAATAGTAAAAGAAATATGGCTTTGAACACATTAGTCCATAAGTATGCTGGCTGTTTGTCCTTATAGAAATTCTTGAAGCCTGCTGAAAGATTTTTCCATAATGTGGGACTTTGCTTCTTATATTTAATGTGTTTATGGTGGCTTTACTGTTTAGACTGCAAACAAAAGAAGGGCTCCAGGGCTATTTTCAGTTTCAGCACTTTCCCCCTCTATTCCCCAGCATTTCCTTTTGTTCAGTCAAGGAATTCACTTTGGAGGATCCTTTTGCATATCTTGCCCCTGGCTCTAATTATTAACCTGTTTCTAGAAATTCCAGTCATTGTCTTCTATGATTTAAGTGGTTGTTCAGGATAATTACTATTTTAAAAGTTTTATGAATCACAGTGTTTGACATCTTTGAAGTTGATTGATTTTCCAAAAAACTGCACTTTCTGTTCTAATGCTCAATTTGTCACTATTACTTGGAAACAAACAAAAGATTTAAAGCCTCTGAGATGCAGATGTTCTTTAGCTTTGTTGTGATCTGTTTGCTTGCTTAGTGGCTTCTCTGACTTACATTTGTGCATTTTGATGAAGCTAAATTTCTGTCATGCAGAAGACACAGCTGAAGGGAATGTTGATGCAACAGAAAGTCTTTAGTATAACTTGTTTTTTAAACCACTTGTTCTTAGCTCTTTATTCTAATGGATTAATTCACAATAAGCTGGTAGCATCTCTAAGCAAAAGTTTTGAAAATCACATTTGTTCTGTTCTGCTATATGTAAATTGCAGATATGCATAGAATTCTCCCAGTAAAAATATTTTTACTTCACAAATGTTACATTATGTCATTTAAACATCATTCTTTAGTGATTTGAAGTGATTCTTTAATGATTTGATTCTTTAGTGATACATTTACAGGTATACCTGTATTTTAATCTAAGTTGTGCATCAGTTATTTTAATTCTTTCTGCAGCTTGAAACCTGATTTTTCACTCCAAATCTAATTATTTTTAGAACAAAAGCATAGCAAAAAATAGCAAAAACTCTTTAATTTCTAATTTAGCTCTATCAATATAATAAAATACCTACTTTTGTGGATAATTTCTGCATTTCAGTCTTTGTGGTTCTTTTTTTGTTGTTTTAGTTCTCTATGCATGACACATTGAACTGTCTGCCTTCTAGCTGACAATTTATCTAAATCTCCAATCAGACAAACCCAAGTTAGAGTTTTTACAGGCACTTCTTTTTTTCTGTCATAGAGAAGGTATTTCAGGCAAAAAAATTGGTATCTGTTACAGGTTGTGAAACTGCAAAGCAGTAAATGATAATTAAACTTTTATTTATATTCAAAAAGAAATATGCAGTCTTAAGTGCCTTCATCTGTAATGTAACAAGGCTTATAGTAAACACTGTTAATCCACTGTGCTTAGAAGTGATATTTTGTGAGGTAAGATTTCAGATACTTGTGTGTGCTGTCTGTTACAGGGAGATTAGCCATAATTTTGGAATGAAAGGACTGTTCATTCTGCTTTTCTCTGAGCACTTAAATCTTAAATTTGTCTTGTCTTCTTGTTTCATCTCACCGAAATACCTAGTGTTCTTTGTTTTCAGTCCTGGTATCTCCAACTCAGAACCATTGCAGCGTATCAACTATACGCTCCAGTGGCGCTGAGCCCAATCCTTGCTTGGTGTAAATCAGTCAAACAGGGATTTTAGGAATCTTTTACTTTGTGTTAACTCCCCTTTAAGTTCACCACTGCACTGGCCTCTCTTGATTTTATTTCTGTGATCCATGTTATCTTTGCTTTCTTATTCAACCTTCTTTCTAATGCACTGATTGCACAGCCTGTTCATCTCACTATAATAACCCAGTCATCAAGCTTTGCAGCATTTTAGCAAATATCAGTGATTCATTGTGGATTGACTTTATTAAATCAACTTTTCCACAGAAGAGATTGTTTTCCTTGTGGACCAACCCCATCTCAGACAGATGTTGGGCCAATTACTCCTTCACCCAGCCTTTCAGGGGCCAATAATGATGAAATATGAGGACCTGAGGTATCCATGTCAAGGTCAGCAGATAGGATGCAAGGCTAACTAGTTTGTACCAGCATGGTCTGAAGAAAAGGCAGATAATCACATGTTTTCAGCAGCTGAAACTTCCAGAAGGGTCTCAAAGTTTAACCTAATATATATCAAATAAATAAGGTTAGGAAGGAAGGTCTGTCCTTCCATTATGACATGGATTTTACCTGGAAATCTAAGAGCAGGTATTTGCCTAAACTACTGATTGGTTTGGAATCTCTTTGCTCTGAGGTGAAGTAAGTCCATCTTGTAGTTAAAACTGTCACAGTTGTCATCACTTCTTGCACTTTCACAGTCACTGTAGCATTAGGTATTCAAAGATACAGCATTATTCAGAGATGGCAGAAGAGAGATGAAAGTATTATATGACTGCTAATCAAATTACAAAAATAAAATATACATTTTAGGTTTCTGTAGGTTGAAGCATGTTGAAGGATGTGTCAGAATATCTTATGTAGAACTGTATAAACAAGTAAAGGGTATTTTCTGCTTCAAATAAAAATTTTACCATGATTTTTTCGGTCTCTGCAGACAGTTTCCATTTATAGTGCTGGCCGTTCGTGGATTTCTCCTTATTCCCTTATAATTAGTATAGTGTTATTGGCAACATTTGGATTTATGCTTCAAACATAAAGCACACTCAACTAAATGTCTTTGCTAATGTATCTTAAATTCAAGTAACATAGTTAACATTGTGTCTTGGCTTGAACATGAGGAAATATGGAAGCGTCTTAAAGCCAAGGGAAACTTATATTTCAAAATACATAGCACTTGCTAACACTGCTTCCTTCCAGCAAAGTGTTTGGTTTGCACTACTATTTAGTAGTCTCTCTCAGTTCACTCTGTAGAACTACTGATATGTTTAAAATAAACATTTGCAAAAATACTCTCTTGGATCACAGCCTCAGGGTGTAAAACACATTTCTGGATTTTCCAGTTCCTCACAGAAGCTGAATGTCTGAGATGACAGGAGCCGGAGCTGGACAATGCTGTTTTTTCAATTCCAGCCTCAACACCTCTTGCTGCCTCCCAGCTTTCTGATCCTAGCCAGGTGGTTACGCACATCTCAGGGGCATGTGAGCATCCACCAGAAACCTAAGTCAAAGCACTGCAACACAAGAATTGTTTAGCTGATCTGAATTACCAGAGGCAGGAAAAGCTTAACACTTTCTTTCTTCTTTTTTTTCTTTGTCTTTATCGTGTCTTTGTAATTGTTTGGTTTTAATTATGCCGCAACGTTTATCTCTCATGCCTTTGAACGGAACACACACAGGCACAGCTGACTTCTATTGGCTTAAGGCTGCTAATTTTGACACCTTCGTAATGAATCTGTTAGGTAGATGCAAAGGTTCAGGCTTGGCAGGCCTTTAGGAAATCAAGAGGAAAGGTAGCAATTCCTGTAAGAATAAGAGGTCCAGAGGCAATATATTAACAAAAATTATTTCCAACTGAGCTAAACTATCTAAAAGTAGCTAGTAGATGAAAAGGGAAGTCAGAGTGCATTACCAGAAAATTGCTACTACTTATGAAGTGAATTTCAACACTTAAAACTCTCTTTGTGAACGCCTGTAATATTTATGATATAGCCCTAAAGTGTCACATATAATCCATGGAAATAACACTTAACTCTTTCTCCTAGTGTTTCCTGTTGGCTGGTTCTAGACCTTCAGATTCAATTGATTTTTACGAAGTCTTTTTTTTCTTTTTCCTTTTTTTTCTTTGTTCTAATGAATCTAGAGGTGACGGCTTTTATGACTATATTTGCAGTGCCTAACTTCCAAACAACAACCCCTTAAATTTTATGCTTTCATAGTTCATAAATGAAGTGAGGTAGACATCTATAAAGCCTACAGATCACTGTTAGTGATGAGAATGTTTCTCTCAAGTGTTCAAAATCTTGGTTTCTGCTCGTCAATATCCTTGCATATGCCAATATATAAAATTTTGTGCCCAAATAGAGCTGTGGAACTGAAATACATCTGTGATTTGGGACCACAGGGAACACACAAAATCAATAGTTTGTTCATACACCCATCAGAAAAAAGTAAATTCTTAAGCAGACTCATATTTCCTGCTTTCTAAAATTTAAAAATTCCTTCTAAGATCTACTGCCTCCCCATTTTTTTTTTATTTCCTGACAACCGTTTACTATTGTCTTTGACATACATACTTGTTAGTGTTTTGAAACACTTCTGTTATGCTATTCTATTTCCTTCAGAGGAATGTTTTTGAATATCTCCAGCTTAATTCTTTAAATGCAGTTAGATGGAATTATGAAGTCCTGTCTTTGGCCTATCTTTATGCACACAAGTTAACTTAAAGTCAGTGAAAGTATACCTACCCTTCAGAAGGGGAATTCAGATTTCCAGTTACCTTTCACTGTTGGCTGCAGAGAATTTGGGCAAGTGTCCTAATATCTTTGAGAACTAAAATAAGATAGATG
>JAUBOD010000001.1:3246516-3279088 GCA_032353885.1 Nothura maculosa
CACAGCTGCCTCCCATCCGTGGCCCCCGGGAAGAGGTGTTGGGCCAGCTGGAAGTGCTGCCAGAGCCGGATCTGGCTCAGGAGTGGCCGCTGGACCACCCTTGTCTCAGCACGCAGCCCGCGCGCTCTTGAGCGAGAGGGAAGTAACATTATCCCTGTTTTGCATGGAGAACAGAAGCAAAACAAGATAATGTTTTATTCACACAAGGTCATCGCTAGTTCCCCATCCAGTTTCTGAATGTCACGGCTATCCTTCCCCTTGTTTTTGAAGCATACTGTTAAAATTGCTCTCTCTGTGGATACCGTCTAATTTTTTCATACGTTCAGGCAAAAGGTGTAAGGGTGTTGAGGACAGTTGTTTTTCCAGGAGTACTGTCCTCTTCCTTCAATGTCATGTTGTCAGGCATTGATGGAGATTGTCCAGTTCACATAGAACCCTGAGAAACATTTTGCAGCGAAGGAGGTGTCCTTGCTCGCCTTATAAAATCTGGGACAAGGTTGAAAGTCTGCAACTGTGACCCTGCAGAAGGGAACTTTTTAAAAGGGCTGCCCAGAGAACGCTTCTAATTCATTTGCTTTGCCTGATTTGCAGCAACAATTGTACATTGGTTCCAGGGATGGGTTGGTTCAGCTCTCTCTGCACAGATGTCACACGTATGGGAAGGCTTGTGCAGACTGTTGCCTTGCCAGAGACCCATACTGTGCCTGGGATGGAAACTCGTGTTCCAGATATGCCCCCACTTCTAAAAGGTGAGAAAAAAGAATACTATGTACCACAAAAGACCCTCCTCTTTTCAAGAATTTAGTAATTCCAAATCAGAATATTTCTTTTTACTTGGCATGCCTTTTGCCTTAAAATCATAATCAAGCTTTGACTGTATTTGTTTTTCCGCTAGGAGAGCTGTGAAGACAACATAACACTGTTTAAGTGCATGTGACAATAACTCAGCTACTGCAAATGGCACTATAAATTCATCACTTCTCTGTTTTGTGCCAAGTGCTTTAAGTTACAAGATGCTTAAATTGAGGCCTGAGCCTGCATGAGTGTAGTGATGAGAGAGAAGCAAGACCCTCTCTTTTTACATAGGGGAAACCTACAGTCATAGTGGAGTTTAGTGTAGCACCCCAGAGCTGTCAATTGCAGATGCATTTAACTCTGCAAGTCTAAACTAACAAGCTACTCCTGTCTCATATAACTTAGTAACCCAGCTACGGCTCTATATGTCACTCATAAGTTAAACTCATGAACCAAGGCAGACAGAGGGTGCAGTGGTGTGTTTTGAACACATCGGGAGCAGTTTGCCACAAAGAAAGGTGCTATATGAACTCTCTCTACCTATAGTTTAGGGCATCCGGTACGAATTCACATGTAGGGAGAGCACTAACTATGTTTGCTGATTTGGCACATAGTGTCCCTTTTGGTCTGTTCGCTGATTTAGACGATTTAGCCAGAGCTCTGAGCATGCTGCCTTTACAGCCTCTTCATTCCTCTTTGGAGGAAGCTTTCCTGACACTAATTCTTGTAGTAAGGGTCGTGGGTTTCAGCCTGAGCTCAGGTTCTGGAATGAGACCTTTTTCTACCTTAGGGACTGCGGGACTGGGACCTAAGCAATTAGGCAAGCCATTGAAGTTAATGAGTCATAGGTTATTGTGTCATGGTGTCATGGAACTTTATATATTTTCCCTCAAAGCCAAAGTAAACTAAATTCAGCAAAATGTAGATGAAAGCAGAAAAGCAAGTGTTCAGGCTCACTGCAAAGTTAGTCACACGTGAGGGTTGCTGAAGCCTGAGATGGGACTGGGATACAGAGATTGATGGTCCATGCTCCTAAACAGATGTTCGGTTTGGTGGGTAGGCCAGAAATCTGTGGCTCCAGAAGAGGGAATGGGTGACTGGCCTTGGGAATCCTCCAGTGGATCAGTTACTTAAATGTTTCCCTCTGTCTAGCTGCCTCTGCTTCCAGCATGTCTAAACCTTTTACCACAGTGGACACCTCTGCCTCAGGATCCAGCTCTCCTGCCGAGGCATCGCTTTGCCCTCCTCCCTTTACTCGCAATGTAGCTGTGAGAAAGTGAGCTCCTTCCTGTCTCTCAGCTGCTTCTACTGAAAGATTAAAATATGAACTTCTGTTTCTAGCTCTTGGGAGATAAACGCAGTCATTGACATGGGAAGAGTTTTTTTTCTTTGGAACTATTATAATGAAACAGCATTAAATCACAGTGAGTTTAAGTAACACACCCAGAGATTACCAAACAAGTTAGTTGTGAAACTGAGTTGACAGTCTAAGACTCCCAGGACTTTACTCTGTTCATTTCCTTATAAAGAAAGATAATGAGATTTGTCTCATTGATTTACTTTTTAATTTAAGTAAATTTTAAGTTTTTCCTTCTTTATTTTAATGGTTGACTTACTACTTATTCTGATGCTGAGTTCACCTTTGAATCATCCACTGAACCAGAGTTCTTTTTCATAACATACACCATTAAAAATGTTTTTGAATATTTCCAAGACAGTCGATTCCATCAGAAGATCTGTGACAGAGCTCCTGAAGCAATTCAGATGCTCTTTCACCATATTGCACATCTTCTAGTCTATGCAAACTTTTTTTCCTTCTTTTCCCTCTTTCTCTCTCTCTTCTTTTTTTTTTTCTTTTTCCCTCTTGCTCTTCCCAGCGGTTTTCCCAAATCACAAGCCTTTCTCTTGATGTGAATTGTACAAATCTCTCTAGGCCACATGCTGCTTTGAGGGTGAAGCTGGTTTTAGTTAAGACCGTAATTGTCAGCAGTAGGGTGGGAGCAATGCGAGTCCACATCTGCTGAGCTCCTCTGCATTTTGTTGTTGAATTCCAGCAATTATGTCTGAAGTGTTACAAGTTTTCATGCTCTTCCCATAGGCGAGCCAGAAGGCAGGATGTCAAATATGGAGACCCTGTTGCACAGTGCTGGGACATTGAAGACAGTGAGTATTTTGCATCTTTCTTTTCCTTTGATTGCTTCATTAACAGTTGCAAATCCGATTTGTGCAACTCTGCTGAGCTGGAGGGACTGACACCATTTGGGAAGTTGCTGCCACTGTGTACCTTGACTTTGCTGAGGCTTGGCCAGTGCTGGATATGGGGTCCAGCACCCCTCATGCTCCTCATGTAATGCATCTCAACATTGACCCACAGCACCAAAATGTGCCAGCAATGCAAAAACATTACACTTCACTTGAGCAGATACCAGAACCTACACTCATTCAGAAAGAGAGTAGATAATCTTATGAGGATAATCTATATGGGTAGATAATCTATATGGGCAAGCAGGGGCTGCTCCATCTTCTTCTCTGCTGCCATGCACACCAAGGCAAAAGTCCAAGGGCCCAGGTCCAGCTGCCAAACTGTGCGGCTCCCCCTCCCCAAGGCTACTTAAATACTCCTGTTGTTAACAAGAGCCTCAACCTCCTCCTGCCAGCTCCCCCTTCCCTTTCCCAAACCCTCTTTTTGGATGCCAAAGTGTCTGGCTTGCTCCATTGGCAACTGCAGCCGTTCCCTTGCAGCCTGCACTGTCAGTATGAAGTCCTGTGGTTACACAGCGATCTCTGTGGCAGCATGATTAAATGGAAAGCATTCAAAACCAAGCTTGGGTTTGCCTGGAGTTCTTGTATTCACTTATTAAAGTGAACAGCCCAGTCAAAACAGTATTGATTGTATCGCAGAGTTGAACGTTTGATTTGAGCGAAGACACCACGTTCGACTGATCTCCAGTTATTCTCTTGCGATGGCGGTGCTGGATGCCTGGCGCAGATCTCAGTGTGAGTCACTGCAGAAATCAGAGCTGCCTGCCACAGGATCAAAGCCCGAGCCTGCTGCATAGTATACAGGACTCCCACTGTACATGCGTACATGCAGACATAATTAAAAAGTCAGGGTAAAAATCTCATTTCCATTAGAGTCAATGGCAAAACTCCCATCGGTTCCCAAAGGGCCAGCATTTCTTCACTTACTGCAGTATCTGAGACTGTGCAAAGCTCACAGTTGCAGCAACACTAGGAAAAAGGCTGCCAATGCCGTTTTTTCCTGGATGCATAAAGAGATAGTGAAAGAAACTTTCTTGCTGGACAAATGTAAAATGGCTCAGTACACAAATTAAAACAAATCCCTGGTCCTGGTTCTGTATGCCACCAAGAGAAATTTTATCCTGCTGAGGATGACCACTGTGCACCATAAGAACATGAAACTGGCCTGTACCACTACAAGCTCTTTTCTTATCTCTGTTATTTGTGATGATTAGCAGTGTTACAACCCCAAAGCTTACTTAAGTTTAGTACTCTATCGTGCAAGATTTTCTGGTTGCAGACTGTCTTGGCTGCATGAAGGTATTTGGCTCTGCTGAAACCTCTGTGGTGCAGTGAAATAAAAGAAAAGCATTTAATGCAGAGAGCTTGAATTTCTGTAGATCTAGTATATATACTTGGAATATTGAAAAACAAAATTGTCTCCATTTTGTTGTTGAGCTGACTTTTGTTTTAGGGGAAGCTGCTGCTTTCACCATCCTCACTGATAGTGGCAAAGTGTAAGAAACAGCTTGTGCCTAATGATAAGGCAGATAAGACCCAAATAAGGCAGTAAGTACTGGAAAGGAAAATAGAGAGCAGAGATTAGAAATTACATGCTTAGGTTTTACAGAAGGCCACAAAGGGAACCCAGATCTGCTTGTTTCAACTTCAGAGTTTTGTCTAGAGCAGGCTGCATGACATTCCAGAAACTGAAAAAGTCAAATAGTCCTGAACCCTTCGCAGGGTTCAGGAGGAGCGAACCAGACTCCAGTGACCACAGCCTGGCTTCAGTCACTGCTCTTCCTCAGTCAGGTCCAGCAGTAGCAGTACATCCAGTAAAAATACAGAGCAGATTTTAAATCCCTCAAAGGTGAAAGCCTCGACTTTAAAATGGAGCAAACCCATGATAGAGATTTTATTGACCTCCTTAAAAACCAGTTGCACTGAGGGAAGGTTAGCAGCCGCCTCTAAATCCTCATAGTTATGTTTTAAGCTAAAAGTTAAATTTCCTTTTTTTTTTTTGTACTTTACTTGATCTTATAGCATCTGTTCTGAATCAGGCTATTTTCCCATTGCTTTAAAAATCAGGTCAGGGTTAATCTGCTGTACTGTGTTTGCTTTCCAGGCATTAGTCATGAAACTGCTGATGAAAAGGTGATTTTTGGCATTGAGTTTAATTCAACTTTTCTGGAATGTATTCCTAAGTCACAGCAAGCCTCTATTAGGTGGTATATTCAACGCTCTGGAGAAGAACATCGAGAAGAGGTAAGTTATAGTCATCAAGAAAAGTTTCCTCCACAGAGAATTCAGCTGAGTATTGAGAGGCGGGAGTTACTGGGATTAGTAGATGTTTTACTTTTTCCTTGCTTCACCTTAGCTATCACATAGCATTCTGGTATCACCATTTGGATCATACAGTGGGGGAATACAGAGGCCATTTGTACTCCATCTTAAGCAGATTTGTTTATTTATTTCGACTTATATGTTCATTCTATTACAAAAAAAAGAGAAATTGTGTTTTAAACAGTAGTAAAGAATCAAAGTACTAAAAAGTTACTTTTCTTCCTCCTTGTAATTAGCAAAACTAATAGTTCTGTGAACAAAAATATATCCAAAAAATCAAACTTTATTCACTTCAGTGTCTGATTGCCTTCCCTTATCATGTTGAGCAACGTAGCTAAGGACTAATACATATGGCTCTCTCATTCTCCCTATCCCTCCCTGGGGAAGGAACAGTCGGGTTTTTTTTTTTTAACCTTGTTTTTTCTGGTGGAGTCTGAGGTTTTTATTTAAATGCTGCTCTGCATTTGTATGAAGAAGTTAGGTTAAAAATTCATTCTTTGCATCTGGAATAGAAAGCAGTGAGATCTGTGGTTGTCCCTAATTCCTGCACGATCAGGCTAGGGGTCCTCCCTGGTGGAGAAGTCCTTGTAAGGACTCCTGTTCTCTGCTGGTATCCTCCATATTTTCCTGCAGATTCCTCTCCAAGCTAGTGAGAAAATGAAGGAGGCCGAAGCACATACCCAAATAGTCTGCAGTCTATGGATTGGGACTGTTTTGGACTGGGCTTGAACGTGTCTCCAACCTCATAAGCCTTCCTAGCCTTTCTCTTACATGAACGATTCTGCATTTGAGGCCAAGTCCTGATGTGATTGCAACCATGGCAACGGGGAAAGAGAAGAGAAAGGAACTGCCCTTTCAAATGAGCTGGTCCCAGCTGTTAGATAGGCTTTGTTGTTGTTAAATATTCAACCTAGATAAAATATAGTTTGAATGACCTTCTCTGGAGAACTTCCAAACCCGCCTGGATGTGACTCTGTGCCATGTGCCCTAGGTGCCCTGATGGAGCAGGCAGGTTAGACTAGATCATCTCTAGAGGTCCCTTCCAGCCTTAAGGATTCTATGATACTGTGATATGCACAGTGTTGTTTCAAGTGTGGTCTTCTACACTGCAGGATTGCAACACTGCAGTACTTAGAATTTTCTTCCTTTGTCTTGTGCTTTGGTTTGGCAAACCTTCCTTCTTCTGTAGAGAAAGCACATGTCATTGTTAGGCACAGTATTTCCTATAGTGTGGGCTTAATACCAAAGGAAGGAGGTTAGTGGTTTGAAATGCTGTCTTTAACTTCTGATATAATCCATACTTGGAAAAAAAAATGCAGTATTCTGATCAGCAGGCCAAGCATGCTCATAGCCACAGGTGGTTGAACTCAAAACCTACCTTAAGCTTTGGTTTATCCATCTTTAAAGACCTATGAAAATTCATGGTTTATGCTGTAATTGATTTATCCTTAACTGTCCTGTACAGATGACTATGTGTTTCACTTCCCTAAGGCAACATTTCAGAAAATGCACTTAACATATTTGATTATACCCATCCTCGATCAGGAAAACAAGCTAAGTACATGCTTAATTCCAACCACGTGTTTAAGTCTCATTTTCAAATACATTTAAGCAGATACTTACTTTTTTCTCTTTTTTTTTCACTTTTTTTTCCTGAACAAGAAGTTTATACCAAGTTTTAAGGAGCCTCAATCATTATAAAAAGAATAGTTACAACTATAATACGGGTCCACGTTTCTCTCACTAAGCTACAAACTGCCTAATGTGGCCAATTCTTTGTGAAGACTGTGTAATTCAGAATCACAAAAAATACTACTTTATGGTTTTGAAAGCCTGAGCTATGTACAGAGCTGTTTCTCGGATTTGTCTATCCAAACTCAGGGGAAAAAAAGAATTGAATTTTTTACAAAATACTGCTTTAATTACAGACCTCTGGAGGTCAGGAAAGCAAATTCATGTTGTCTTTCTCATTCAATTGTAGATCAGGCTACAGGTCACATTGGCTCTTCAACAAAGTTAAGGCAGCCTATAAGCCTACCTAATATAGCCTAACTTAAGGCTTTATTACCTTATTACCTCCTGCTACTGTTCCTATTTACAGGAGGTTCACTGGGGCAGTGAACTGGCCCTCCACTCCCTGTTTTGAACTGAAATACCAATAATCCGGGAGCAGTAATGCTGCTGTCCCGTGAGACGGCCCAGTTTTCCTGAGTAAAGAGCCAAGGATTGCAAGGGGTGCACAGGTCGATAGTACTTGGATCTTTAACAAGCACCCAGCACACTTCTTTGCACATTAGCAGCCTTCCCCAGTGCTGTTTACTGTGTAAACAGCCTGACATCTGTTTGTATGAGAAAACTAAAGCTTTGCTAAAAGACTAGATTAACCTTTGAGGCAAATTTAGAAGAAAATTTGAAGAAGAAATCTGCAGACAGATTGTCTGCATTATGAATGCTAACAGTAGGCAAATAGCTTCTTGCCACATATTGTCCCTAAAGCCATAGCAGTATGTCTGTGATCTAACTTTGATAAAATAGAAGTTGGAGCACATATTGCAGAACTCCTTGGGGGTAGTTTTGTTAGCTTATTTTTATTATTTTTTTCAGTCTTTGAATACTACAGCCTATGTAAATGCATAAACACTTTGGCAATCACAGGATGAGATCATTTAGAGATAGTATATATCCATGAGCTTTGCTTGGTCACTGCCAGAAAATTCTTCTTCCTATCGGAACAGATTTCTTAGTATTTTGAAGCAGCTTAGTGTCAGTGTTGTAAAAACTGGAAGTCAGTGCAAGTAAACTCATTTTGCACACCCAAAATCATCATGCTGGGAAATTTCATTTTTTTAAAGAGAAGCTTTATGTTTTATGTTTTTTTTCTCTGAGATAAGTGTATTAATTTTGGAATGTTTTCAAATGCGCAGCTATGCATTTGAAATGCAGCAGATTTATATATTGCAGTCTAAATAAATTACCCAATCACTCAAATACTGAGTGAGCACTTCTCCTATTAGAGAGAATAAAGATATTTTCCAGTTAGAACACTATTTTTTTCTATTTGAGGATCTAGAAATTAAGGATTTGATGTGTTCTAATTTGAAATGTAGTTCCTCAGTGAAAACATATTATTCAGTATTGTGGCCTAACTGGAAAGTGTGAAAGATACAAAGATAGAATAATTGGCTTTTTTTTTTTTTCAAATTTCTTCAATTTGACCAAAATGCTGCGTGTGACAGAAACAATGCAGTCATATTTAACATGTAGCTTGATCTTTGCTCGGCCAATGCCTTACTATAATATTCCGTAATATTTCCTATTACAGTTATATTTTATGCTCTTTCCTTCTTCCTGCAGTAGATTTCTCAAATAACACCATACATTATTTCAGTGTGTGTCTTCAAGGTATAACTTATAGTGATGACGATACCATGCTCTACAAATGACTCTGCACCTGGAACTTAAGTTATGGACTTTTAGCTCCAGAGCTGTAACTGTAACGTCTCAGCAAATCTTTAAACCTCATTTTACAAACAGTTGTACAAGGTTACGCCTTGTCCATGACATGCAGTCCAGCTTCCTGAGGAAAAGAAAAGGGCAAAATCCAGAGGAGATGGGAAGCATTTGGCCCAGCAGGATGCCTTTGACATTTCGCCCTCCAGGTCATGGTTCAGACTCCAACTTTCAGCCAGAACGACCTGTGGGATGGGACAGGATCTCCTGTGACACAGGAGCTGTCACCAGGTCATTTGGCTGCCAGTGGGAGTACATTTCCCTGCAGTTTGGGGCTCTTTTAATGTCACAAATCAAGTATCGAGTGCTTTTGCATCTTGCGCTGCTCACGCAATTGATCATATTTATTCCTGTGCTTTCAGGGTTTGTAACTGAGTGGAGTCAGAGCTTTATTGGGAGTGGAAATCATAAAAAAAGTTGGGACACCATTTGTCCGTAATGTGTTAAAGTGCTGAAGTTTCCTGAAGCTTAAAATCAGATGTTTGTTTCTCCTAAAAGCCCTATATGTTGTGTAATGTATATAATAGGTGTCAGGACTTGGAGGAAAAAAAAAAAAAACAAACAGCAAATGCAGGGCCATTATGGAACAGAAAGCCATTATTTTGAGTGTTCAATGACTTTTAAAAATATTTGGCTCTCTACTTAAGGCCGAGTCTTTTACCCCAAGTCACCTGTGCCCTGAGGTTCGCCAAGCTGCCACACACCCTAGCAGGGTACAGCACAAGTCATATGGTTTGAAATGCAGAAAAGGCACCAATCTCTCCTATCTTGCTCTTTCTTGCTCTGTCCATAGCTGAGGGGAGGAATCCACTGGAAGGCTGATGTTCTGATGTCTCCTACACCAAATTCCTTTCCCAAATTACTGCCCCAAAACAAGGCTATGTTTTCCTGAAGGCCCATCTTAATGCCCACAGAAGGTTTAGTCCAGGATTAGAAAATAGGCCTTGCTAGGCACAGCATTCTGACCCACTTACGTCATCAGAGCAAAGAGCTATTGTTCCCTTTTTGCATTTTAGCCAGACTTAGAAGGCATCTTTCAGTTTGGCCAGCCTAGATTTCTGTCCCATTTTGCTTAACCTTATCAGGCATACATCTCTGAGTGAAGCACAAGTTTCTTTATTGTTTTGTGACTGGACAGTTTTGCATCATGATGGCCATGGTCATCTGTGCTGCAAACATCTGGTCAGCAGCATCTTACGATTAAAGGTCACAGATTCCACGAGAGTTGGAGGAGCGCCGAGTGCGGAAGAGGAAATGCATCAAGTGTGAGGGGCTCAGTAGGACTCTTGGTTAGAGGGGTACAGTTCAGTGTTTTTGTTGCAGACACACACTGAAACTTCGAGTCAGTGAGAAAGAGAGCACGAGAAAAGGAAGAAATTAGACGTGGATTCTGCAGCCTAGGAACTAAATGCAGCTCTCCTTCTTTCCTCTTTTGTTTTACTGATTCATTGGATTAAAACTGTTGTTTTATTATCCCACTTTTCCTCAATATTGTCGAATTATTAGATATACTATTTTTTTTGAGTTGTCTGGAAAAAGGTAGAGGAAAAAAAGTAACTCGGAGTTGACATATGCCATGTGACTTTTTGCTTTCATTTCATCTGAATATAATTGGAGATAGGAGTTTAAAAAATAAACTTCTAGTGAGACATTAGCTTCAGAGGTTCACCTTGAAAGTAATAGGACTCATATCTCCATGATAATATTGGATTAGTAATATGTTCTTATTTTTTCCTGTGGTTTCTTAGTAAATAATAATAATAAAAAGAAAATAAAATCAAAAAAAGAGGAAAAAGATAACACTGCAGCTGTGTTAGAGTTAAATGATTATTTTCCCCATACAAAAGCAACAATGTGGCATATAACAGTAATTCCAACAGAAACAGACTGACCTTTATTTCCAGTCAAGTGGTGGGGATGAAGAAGACAATGCACAAACAAAGATGAATGCAAAATCTCAGCAAATGTTCTCCCTTTTCCTTCCTCTCACGCTCGATTTTTTTCAGAGTTTGTAGCTAACCCTTGATTAGCCCAGCTTTACCTCCAGCATTTTTTCTCATGTTGATTAATGAGGGAGGGCAGGCTTTGAAGCCACTTTCTTCTCCCAGACAGGTGCAGTGTTTTAACTGTGAAAGAGTTGACATGTGAATTATTTGTAAAGAGGGAGCTATCTAAACACATCATTAGCAAAGGACAAAAGACATTGACTTAACCTGGTGCCACAGCACTTTCAAATCCTTGGTTGTTTTCCAACCTACTGATTGTTTAAAGATTTGCCATCCTTATTGGCAAGGTCTATTCTTTCTGCACGGTTAAATCCAGGTTGTGAAAATCAAGTATTTGGTTTACATGGAGGTCTTTTTCCGTTGTCCAGTGTTGTTGCTATCTATGTCATGCTCCATGTTTTATGTAATGTATCTTATGCAAACTTGAAGTGATTAAAAAAAATACATTCTGTGATAAAATATAGTCAAAATCTGATCCATCTCCACTAAGAAAATTATGTTTAATCATTTAAACAGATTTAAAGATTAAATTATTTAAACAGATTTAAACACATATCTGCATCCTTTTAGGAATTAAAGATTTTGTGGTTCTGAATTGTTATCGAATATTTAAGTAGTTTAAGAGTTGTCATACAAGAGAGTAATTAATTATGATATATTAAAAAATCCATATTTGACTGAGATAAAATGGTGTTTTTACCTAAATATTTCCTAAAAATTTCACTCTCCCCAAAATCTAATAAAATATGTTTTACATTGATAGTCTAGGAACCAAAGACCACATTAAGTATTCAAGAGAAAGGTTAAAGATCTGCTACCAAGTAATGAAATGCCAGGTGTTTATGAAACTCCAGAGCCCTGTGGGGGAACAAGTAGAGAGGAAAGGCAGGAAGAGTTCTGAACCTGTGGGTAAAACAACATAAACAGGATACCAAAAAGAGAAGCGAGGAGGGAAAACAATAATGAAGTGTTGCTCAATATGTGTGAAATCGGAGCCATAATTTCATCCTGCCAGAGGATAAGAAAGGAATGAACAATGAAACCACAGAGAAGAAGGAGGTGACAGTCCCCGTAAATCATTACCCAAGGTTAGCACAGGACATTCTGTAAGAGCACTGCTTCATTAAAAATAGATGTCGTGATGGGCTGGGATTAAGGGACATGACCAATTTACTCTCTTAGCCTCCTCGGGGATACCCCAGACAGAGAAGGCAGCTCCTTTAGTTAACATGTTTAAGACCAGAAGGCGGAGGCACAACGGTGAATGATTACAAGTTGCAGGGAGATGGGGTCTGGTGGTCTTTTCAGCTGGATAACAGCCATTTTTCTGCTGTCCTTTCTCTGTAAAAATCCTCGAACTGCTATTGTGGGCCCTTTGGAGCGACTGGAGCGCATCCAAGGGTGGAGGTACGCAGCTGTCCAGCCGCTCTGGACTCTAGTGCTGGCAGAGCTGCCGATAGGCAGATGCTACGAGTGCAACTGCACAGAGCCCCCTGCTCAGCAAACCCCCGTTGGCTGCTTCCCGTCCTTCTTTTCCCCAAGTTCCTCGCACGTGGATTTGTGTGATTCACCATCCTTGGCGTGAAGCCTGGGCAGGAGAGAAGTGTTTCCCTGTCAGGTGATGACAAGCAAAGCTCCCACCTGTGTATTTCCACCTACTCCTACTCTCCCTCTTTTTGTGGAGTCCAGCCCCACAAGAAAACACCTGCCCTAGATGCATATCTGCCTACAGCTACTTATCTTTTGATGCATTAATACCATCTGTGCCCCTACATTCACTGCAACTGTGAGAAAGGTACAGAGTTTAACTTTGAATAAAGTGTAACAGGCCATTAAAATTAAGAACTACTGTCCTCTGCTGTAGCTTCTGCGAATGGAGAAGTGGTCTTTACTATCTGTCCCCTTGCTATAGTCTGTGCAAGTGCTTGTGTATCCACCATGAGTTCTCTGGTTTAAACTTGGTGTAGTAAATCAAAACTAGCTTGTGCTCATGTAGCACCTGTTGTCAGCAGATAATCCATTTTTTCCAGGAATTTGCTGAAATTAGCAGGATTTCATACTGCTGGTGCCAGTACACATAGTTATATCCAGTTTATGATTAAAGAAGCTGAAGCTGAGAGGCAGTCCCGCACTGTGAATGGTGGCAGGAGCCAAATAGGGTTTGAACAAAGAACTGGACTGCCAGAGCCATATCCTGTTGTGGGATTTGTAGCAGTTATTTCTTGTCTCTGATACAGTCATATCAATGGTAATACAGAGGAATGGATCTATCTGTCTGTCATTCCATACCTTATTCAAGAGTGTTACAGTGGGTACTATATCAAACCAGAGTCACCCTATATCTGCATGTATTATTTATATATCTATGTGTGTATTTCTTTCTCTAGTGATCTAGGAATAGTCTATAAAATTATTTAGTAATTACAAAATAGTTACCAAGGAATCTTATCATATATATACACACTATATATATGTAAAAAATATATATCTGTGCACATATGCACACATACTCACTCACACACAGCTTTTCCCATGGACTTGAGGAGAAAATCGTGTGCAGATTTTTTACATAAAGAAGCAGTGTGTAGCTTACCCGCTGTGAATAAATCTAATTTAGGCATCTTTATGCCTCCCTGCTCTTCCTTCTCTGAAGTTTGCTGCAGGGTCAGATGCACACCCTGGGAAATTTTCCAGATTCATCACTGAGTTTCTCTGCCCCCTCCTTTCTCTCTTTTTAAACTGAATTCTCTGCCTTGTGCTGAAGTTTTTTTACATTATAGTGATACCACCAGCAGTGCTAGTGCAGTATTTAAGGCTTTAACGAGGGCTCATCTCCATGCTGTTGGTTGCCTCAGCCTCTGCGTGGCAGCAGAGCATAGCACACTCCGAGGTGGCAGCTTGCTGCTGGAATTGGATCATTTTCCAAGCAAAGGCTGGTGTCAGAAAAAGACACCGGTAGTTTGTCTTCTCGTTTCTACTCCCACCTCTGCTATCCATCTTTGCATGGGCTTTGGCAAATCACTTGCCTTCTAGGTACTCCATCTGCAAAAATATTTGGATGCCTGCTGCTCTGTCCTGGTTGTTTTCTGGGAGTTAGGTTGTTTTGTAAATCATCTTCAGATCACTGGATGTGTAATTTACCTGACTGTGCTGTTACTCTTAAGATGCTTCATATTTTAACAAGAGATATTATGCTGTATTTTTGGAAATATTTCCATTTGTAAATCAAAGTATAATTCTCCATTGACAGACTTGAACCCCTATTAGAAATCTTCAAAATCACTTTTTTCTTTTTCTTTTTTTTTTCATTGCGGGTGCATTTTCCCTATATGTATATTTTTTTCCCCCTGTAAGTTCTTTTCTTTTTTTTTTCTTAAAGTCTAAAAAATGAAAAAAATGAGGAACTATGTGGAGTTGTAGTCTTCTGGCATTATAGAGTGGTTTTATTCATATTCCAGTGATTCAAAGACATGTTGTTTTTATAAAGCTAAGTTGAAAACCAGAATCAAAGAGAATGACATTAAAAACTCAGTAGTGGTAGTAGGTTTAAGAAAGATAATGGTGCCTCAGTGCTTCAAGTATGTACAAGGATTCAAATATGTTGGTTGAAGCACAAATACCTCCAGGAAAAAGGTCTCTGCTTCATGAGTTAAAAAATGTTGGGGATTTGTGGGCAGTGAAAGCTGACCCTTCCATGGAGAATGTAGTATACATTGGTCTGCTGAGTGTTGGGGTCCTTTCAGCTGTGCAGCGTGTGTATTTCACCAATGCATGCTGAAACACTGGAGATGGAGATGCTGTAATTAGGAGCATCCCTCCAAAACTGAGGGGTTGCATGGCACCTGCCTGAGCTTCACATACTCCATGCTGGCAGTCCGTGGATGGGATGTACCATGTACCAACCATGCCTTCCCTCCAACTGGAGACAGTCTTGGAGCATAAAAATACTTTTCCCACAGAAATTAATATCGTGTGATCTTCTTTGTCCCATCACACAGCTAAAGGCCGATGAGAGGATCATCAAAACAGAGCATGGGCTACTGATCCGCAGCTTGCAAAGGCGGGATGCAGGAGCATACTACTGCAAAGCCCAGGAGCACACCTTTGTGCACACCATCGTGAAGCTGAACTTAAACGTCATTGAGAATGGGCAAATGGAAAGCACTCAGAAGACGGAGGATGAGGAGGGCCGCGTGAGGGATTTGCTCACCGAGTCGCGGCTGAGGTACAAGGACTACATCCAGCTGGTGAACAGCCCCAGCTTCAGCCTGGACGAGTACTGTGAGCAGATGTGGCACCGTGAGAAGCGGCGGCAGCGGAACAAAGGTGGGGCCAAGTGGAAGCACGTGCAGGAGATGAAGAAAAAGCGAAACCGGAGGCACCACGAGCCTGCCCGGCCACCATCTACGTAGTCTGGAAATTCTATTTAAAGCAAGGACATTTTCCGTGGAAAGAAAAAAAAAATACTGTGTTATGGTTTTGTGCATCTTGCCTATGAATTAATATTGCTTCTTGTCAAAATCAGATAACTCACCATCACTAATAATGTTATGGGATTGTATCACGGGATACAGTACCAAATGAAATGTTCCTTATTGGAGTACCACACACCAGGCAATAGTTTCAAATACACTCATTAAGAACAAAAGATGTACACTTTAGGTAATTTCTGGATAGCCTGAGGCTACATGAGTTGTATTCTGTACTTCTTGCATAATTTTCACATAGGATTTAGTGTCCATGTTCCCATGTTAGTACTTACTGCTGCGTTCCCCCTCAGAAGTGGCTACATTTCAGAGGAGGCAGACGTATTTGTAGTTCTTTGGCATCTTTCTGAATAAGAAACACTGTAGAAATGTGTGACAGATCAGCAAAATGCGCTCCCTCTCCCTTCTCTTTTTGACCCATTGATCTTGCATAATGGCACATGGGTGGAATTTGCTAGCAGGGAGAGGCTCACCAAAAAGAAAAATAAATAAATAAAAAATCAAATGTTGGCTTAGGGACAACATTCATTTTCCCCACAAAAGGAAGATGGCATAATTGTGCTTTAGAAGTGGGAAATTATAAAGTGTTATCCTTCAGAGTTTGAGAAGCCATCATTTTGCAGTCCATCTGCTGAAATGAAATGTTGACTCTAATTGAAACTGCCACCAAGATGCTTGGTAGGAAATTTCCTAAGTGATGTGTGGGAGGTATGTGCGCAAATCCTATTAACAAATAATGGGATTCCTGCCTGCACCTCTCCTATCTCTCTAAGGATTTAACTGTTTTTCTGGCCCTTTGCTAGCTTCATTTTATGCAGAGGGAAAGAAAAATAAAAGACAACAATGAAGCTAAAGAAAAGACGATGAGGGAAACATATTTAGCAGCTGAGACCAGTGCTCTTGATACAGAGCAGACATTCCTCAGATGTTTGTATTCTTTGGGATTTTTCTCCCAAAGGTCTACGTATTTTTAAGTTGAAAAAAGTTGCATTGTTGGAATTAATACTTTTTATTATAATTAAATAAAACAAAAGATGTCCATGTGTAAATAAAATATGTAAGTTAGAAATTTGCTATAGACCAGAATCTCATTTATAAAATGTTCCTTGCTCCTAGTTTCATATTTGGGTTTTAAGAGTCTAAATCTTTCTACATAAGCAGAAACATTGGGTCTCGTTCTTACCTGTTTTATATCAGTGTGATTTCATCGAATTTATTCATGATTTGCAACAACAAACACAAGCTCAAAATTAGGCTTACCATGCCTTCCCATGAGTTGCTCCCCCACTTTCTGTCTTACATCTAACCTCCCTCCCCTTTGCCTTTCATGCCTTTTTGAGTGTGAAATGACAAATTAGGCACTTCCTCGCATGGAAGGGAGCTTTGATGGCTACCAAAACGACAGACTTCACCCGTTTCTCATGCATTCTGCAGATCTCCAGAGCAAGGTCTGTGGGAAGCCTGTGTAATTGGTGTGAAGCTCATTAAGGCACTGAAAACCTTGGCGCAACAAGTTGCAGTTCGCCCATGGCCCCGCTGGTGTCTGTGTGTGCGTTTGGTCCCTGGCCCCTAATTGCATGGCTGCAATTTGCATCATTGTTCATTTCCTTTCTGCTGAGAAGCAGTAAGGCGGCAATGTGCAGGGAGGGCTTCAAGAAGGGAGCCCAGCTAATCCAACTTTGTCCCTTGAAGCTGAATTTGCATATATTATATAAAAGCCAGCAGTACCATATGTCATTAATTTTACTTTTTTTAATAGGAGATGTATGAGTTAATTGGAAGGTAGCATGTGTAAAATGCTTTGATAGTGTAAAGCACTGAGTGCTAAATATTATAAAAACATGGCTGTGGGAAGGAGGGAATTTTGTGGCACAGGGGTTTTAATCAGCAGAGAGACTGATGCTGAAGATACTAACCAGTAGTACAATGTCTGAGCACCTGCATAGACCTTTTTTGCTGCAAAACTAAGGCCAGATGTTTCACAAGAGACTTGTCATTTGAGGTGTCTTGATATTAAGGACTATTTAGTTTTCTCTAAGGACATGTGAGCTGTATTAAACTGCTAGATTTAAAGTACCCTTAGCCTGGAATACTCAGTATTATTGGCTGGAAACTTATGTCAGTTCACAGAACTTGCCAGATTATTCCTTACTGGATTTTTATCAGTCCATAAAGTCCCAATTCTCTAACTTGGCCTGAAGTAAATGAGTGGAACCACACTCCAGTCTAGGTGCACAAATTTTCATTCACTGGCAGAGATCTGTTTTTCTCTCTAGTTTTCTCTCAATGCCTGAATTGTTGCATTTCAGAAAGTTCTTATCCCATACTTGCTTTCTAAATTAGCAAGCAAATCAACTCCTTCTTTCATGTTTTTCGTCTTCCATGAAAACTAAATAATTTGACATATTTAGAAATGACTGGGAGTATGTATTCTGCAAATGAAAGTCACCTTTGACTTCTGTAGAAGTCTTGAATGACTAATGGCCACAACACTGGAAGCATTAAAGTAGTTGAATTAAAATGTTATTACTCCTAAAAAATACCTTTTATTTCATTTATTCCAAATGTTGTTGCAATGAGACTCTTCTTAAAGAAATGACCTCATCAGCCTGGGGTTTGCTGCTAGAGTGAAACCCCAAGTGAGACATAAGGCCACTTTCATCACAGGGAAGTAATTTCAATATCCTCCAGATCAGTGCACTCTATTGGGTTCATACTACCCCAGGGAGAGGTATTTAATAATATTACACAGATAAAAATCTGTGGTTTGATACATTGTATAAGACATATCCTATAGCTTGCACAGCCAGCACAGCTTTTGTGCAGCTAATGCACATGCACATTTCCAGGGGCCATGGGAGACTAGTGTATGAGTTGGACAGACCAGGGATCCCTAAAGAAGAAGGTAAGACAGGATTTTGTAGGGTTGTACTCTTAATGCAAAGTCACAAGTAGGAGTAGTAGGAGCAATGGTTCATCCAGCAACCTGGCGTCCTACAGAGGGTTTCGAAGGATGACATAACCCAGAAATTGTAACAGGGAGGACTGGAAAAAGTCTCCACTTTTTTTTTTTTTAAAAAAAAAAGAAAAAATGTTTCATCTTCTGTGTAATTTAAAGCCTCAAATCTAAATTTACTTGAATTTCAAAATGAGGATTTGGGGGTTAGTTGTGCTGCTGTGAGCTGCACTACAAGCCACAACAGGCTCATAGTTAAAATGAAACTGAACCTGAACTCCTTCAAGAGCTCAATAAAAATGAAGTTAAACAAAGTTTTGGTTCAGAGTGGAAAAATTGTTGCCTCCACCTTAATAACTGAAAGTTTTAAACAGATCTCTAGTTCATATGATACAATATAGATTTATATTTACATATTAACCAGGAGTCTGATTATTAATAAATAATAAATGATCTTTTCCTCTTTCTGACCCTACTTCAGTAAAAGACTGGAGTTTAATCAAAGTGCAGGGGTTTCAGATGAAGTCTTAGAATAATCAGCACAATGTGAGCTGAAGTTATAAAAATGTTAAAAACTGACATAAGCTTTAAAGCCCAACAGGGTCCTAAAGTTTGCAGCAATCAAGAAGTCAGTTAAAATAAAACAGAAAATGGGATTAGCAAAAAAAGGAATAAAGTATTAACACTTATTGTGATAAACCTGATCTGTTACTGGAAACAGCTCCAACAGCAGGTGTGTATGTGTATTGAAGCCATGAGCAATTTTTCCCCCTCTAAGCAGTTAAACTTACACATGCTTGAGATATCTTAACAGCCTAATCATAAGCAGTTTTTGGACTTCTTTTTATGACACTCATAATGTACTAATTAGGTTATATGCAATGGAGATCCTCAGGTTCATGTACTATTGAGATCAGAAGATCTCCACCACTTAAGTTGTACAAATCCCTTTATCTAACTGTTATGTGTATTGATCTGCATTTAAGATGGTGGACAATTATTTGCTGTTATTGCTCATTATTCATACAATGAGTCCATAGTCTTGTAATAATGTTTGATCGATATTTAGTAATGAAAATTGATTTTGCTAATGATTTGCCTTGGAAGCACATATGTATAGCAGCTCTTATTTTAACGCGTTGTTGTCTGCTCATTTTGTAGCTGATAATTGGAAATGATTTCAGGAGGAGGTTCAGATCACCTTCCACTGATGGCAAAGACTAAAATCCTAATGGCTTCAGCAGAACTGAATCCTTGCCTAAATAGACTCTAACTTACTAACAGCCCAGTAGTCAGACAACCCAAACTGTGTGTTGTTCTGTACACTGCATGGGGCTGGTTCTTCTCTGCTACAGTTGCAGATGAGATGGGAAAGTCTAAAACATTACATCAACATGGACAGATGATTAAGCCCTCGTGTCTCTCTAATATATTTTATTATGTTTTACAAACTTTAAATGGTCTCTATCGTAATATTTTACTCTAGTGTTGCAAACATTACCCTGAGTTAGGCTTCCGTGGTTAGCTGAAGTGTGAAATTCCTCACAGTTGTAGGCCAGTTCTCCAGATCTGTAAAGTAAGTTCATTATGGCAACAGAACAGAAGACATGGTTTGATTATACATTCCATAAGATAGGGATTTTTTTGTAAAATTGAATTCCTACATAATATCAAAATAGTGATCAACTTAAAATATATTGTACATAACTTTTTTTTTCCCCTTTTTTGGGGCAGATAATGGTACGTAACAAATTCTAAACCTCAGATTTTCACCTTCCAGTTTGTGGCTGAAACATCTGTAGTGACAGAAATAGCAAGAATAGGTATTTGGTTTTTTTTTTTTGTTTTTTTTTTTTTCCAGTTAAGCCAGTTTTCTTGTACCTTGAGACATTTTCCTTCTGTCATGCAATTCTACTTCTGTGTGAAGGAATATTGCAAACAAGGAAAATCCATAAGCATTAGGTTTCACATGCAGTATCAGATGTTAACAAACTACTGTATGGTAGAGAGCAGGTTGGCTTTGCACCTTCAGTAGAAATTTGGTGAGTCTTACTTAAAGTTCTCCATTTTCCATTTCCTTATGTGAATACTTTAATAAACTCATCAATTAAAAATCCAAGTCTTTTGTGCTTTAAAACATAAGATATTATATGTGGTCGAAGAAGAACATTTATGGGTGACTTTTTGGATTGATATGAACTACTGGTTAATAGCTTCAAACAGGACAAGCCAAGGAAGTCCTCTGCTCAGCCATAGATGCCCATGGTATTTTTAACAAGCCTAGAAAATCTTTAGTTTTGGTGTTGCCTCCTATTTTGACCTTTTTCCCTGGAGGTCTTTTGGATTTTTTTTATTTGTGTATTTGGATTTTTTTTTATTTGTGTGTTTGTGTATTTCTTATAAACATTTTATTTCTGCTACTTCCACCACTAGGAAGAACCATGTCCAAGTCCAGACATTCTCTAGATATGCAACACAGGACAAAACGATAAGTGGGGCAGAAGGTTTATGCAGCTATTTCGATAGGGAGATAACATGATCATAGTGGATAATGCCTTATGATTTTAATGACTATACTGAAATGTGATAGACACTGTACCATTTATCTTGTCTGGGCTGAAATTGAGGATAAATTTACAGAAGGTGTATTTTTCTTTTTTTTATTTTAAAACATTATCAATGTAAATAGATGCAGAAAATCTAAGCTGTTATTAGGTCTGTCTATCACTGGACAGAATTATGCAAATAAAAATACATTAACACAATCTCAGAAATTTCCACTTTTTATTTTCAGGACTTTCAGAAGTTTATTTTCAGATTAAAAATGTATTTAATAATCAACTTTCATTAAAGTATGTTTTTATTTAAACTATTTTTAATTAAGAATTTTTTTCTAAAATATTTTTTCTGATCTGCACTTTGAAATGCCTTTTGGTAAGCAAAATTAGAAAAAAAAGGGAAACTTGTAAGTTGAAGTAGAATGTTATATCCAAGTGTAGTGTCTTCAAAGCTTAGAAAGCAGCAGCAGAGATTACCTGTAGCATTCTTTGAAACTTTATGTGACTTCTGTAAAAGACTTTTCGTGTAGAAATGAATTTTAATAATCGCTTTTTAATTCTGCTTGTCAACATCTCTTGGTTGTAAAAACTGGATTCAAAGCATACAGATCTGAGGGAATACAAGTGGAAATAGATTATCTTCAAATGTTTACATGGATTTTTCTTTGTGGATGATGCATGCTTTACTAATTTCCTTTACCCTAGTGACCTGGGATTATCTCAGGACGTATATTGGCTGGAAAGAAAGGAAAAGATTACAAAGGAATATCTCCAAATTCCAGAGTAGAAAAACAGACTAAATGGGATTGCCATCACAATTTTTATTAATGCCTCATATTTGACCAATGAATACTAATATTTTTTCCTAAGGTAAAATACATCGCTCCTTCAAAAGCCCAGCACATGGACAGTTTTCCTTAAACCTTTTTTAATTTGTACAACATGAGTGGTAAACAGGATGACCTTGTGACTGGGGCTGAATTTCACTGTTGTAGTGTAACTGTAGAGTAATATGAGTAAAACTGTTTAAGAAGAGTATCTATTTGTAAATGACTACAGCTAATTGTGCTAACATTGTAAGTGAAAAATCACTTCAGACCAATAATAAGCAATGAGCTTGCCATGCTTGCTATTTTACTAGAGATTCCAATCTTGTTCAGCAAGGTAACTGAAACCATTCAATGTATCCTTCATCTGTACTGTAATAAACAGCAAATTCTGAGTCTATGTTTTTCCTTTAAATCCCTGTCCAACTCTAGAGGAAAATATGAGCTTTCAGAGAAATAAAGCCCAATAGAAATAATGGAAATAGCAAGGCTATTAGTATGATAGTATAGTATCAGTATAATACTATTAGTATAATAGTATAGTATACCTAGTATAAGGTCAGCCATCCAAAGTGTCTTGCTTCAGAAGGCATCCTACCTGAGTAAAGATGGTCAGAGTTTCACCCCTATATGGAGAACATGTTCCAGATCAATAAAAACAGTGAACCTCCAAAAACTGCTTAGGGAAGCCACAGGCCTTACATAATTTGGAGTTAGTATACACAAAACAATACACAAAAGGCAGCTCTATATTTGTTGGGTTTTATTCAATAACAGCTTTTGAATGCATGCATTTCTAGATGTTTAACATCAGTATCCTTAAAGACTGCACTGACGTGTTTCACAGTTACCCTCCAGTGAAATTGATCCAGCCTCCATCTCTGAAGGCCTCTGGAGCACCTTTGGGTCTAAGGGAGTGTGACTGTTTCCTACAATTAGGACTATTTTCAGGATAGGGATATCTCTGGAAAAAGGAAAGGCTGTTTGTTTTTATAATCAAGTATCATTACCTCTCTCAATGGCTACAGGAAAAGGGGAATTTTGGAAAAAAAATAAAAGATCTTCAGACGGGAAAATAAATAGACTCCCTTGTCCACCTCCTTTTCTAGCCTCCAGCAGAGCCTCTTGTGTTTCATGGGATTTATTAAAGGTTAAGGAGGATATTTTGCTAACAGACGGTCGTCACGTTATTTCCAAGGACATCCGTGCCGGTGCACTTGAGGATGTTTGATTTCCAGTCCCAAGCTGTGTCCATTAGACCACAGTGGTTCTGACCCTTCACTGGGAAAGACCCCATGGTCCTGCCGGCCTGAAAGTTGACGCCGAGTCCCAACTGCGGCAAGAATGTTCCGCTTACCTAAATTCCACCTGCGATTGCAATTGGATATGGCATCCTTCATTTCCTAGTCTGAACTCTTGTTTCTGTGTTCCTGCTAAGCAGCTGCTGTTCCCTCGCTCCCTCCCCGCAGGTGGCCGCCCTTGATAACGTCTCGTGTAGGATCAATCTTGGTCCCATTGAAGTCAATGGGATTTCTGCCAGGTCGTCCCAAATCTGGTGCTCTGTACAGCTGGTAAAGTACTTGTAGCTCCTGAAGGATAAGAAGTGCTTTGCAAAGTCTGGTGATTATCCAGGTTCATTAGTCGATGACGGGGTTGAGAGGAAAGGGGAATAAGAGAGAAAGAAACGCTTGAGCTCCTTTCTGCAGCCGCATGCTTCCAAAGATCATAAATGCAGCTCTACTTTGTGTCCTCTTGTAGAAAGAAAAGCTAATTAAGCTGGAATCTGACATTTTATCTGAAATGATTTAGCAGGGCCAGACTTCTAGACAATTAGAGATAAGGCTCTGGAAAAAGCATACACTGTCATTGCTCATCAAAGCAAACTACAATTACTCGGAAACATTTCTAAAATTGATTAGCTTCCTCATTTTGTTCTATTCCACTCTTCTCAGTGAGTGATGCCTATTCTTTTCCAGGCCCTTAGAAACCAGAAGTGCTGTTAGCTGAGGAAATCTGTGTTTAAGGTAAGAGGTGCTTAACTCAAATCACTGGAAGTATTCAGGGACATGTTCACACATAGGGTCCATATGTACTGTAAAAACAACAGGCATCTGGGAGCTGTCTGTTCATAATCACTTGTGTTTCTGCAAGGTAAAACTTGGTGCAGATGATGCTATGGGGTTCATATACTCTGCACTTCTGCGTCCACAGTGCTGCTACGTATGGGAATAGCCCTATGTGTAGCCAGTGACCAAACTTTCAGTTCCCCAGTGCTAAAAGAAATATCACATTAAAAGACAAAACAATCAAACAAACAAAAAATATGCCAGGATTCACAAAACTGCTTGTGAAATGCAAATATTATCTTCCTTGTTGGTTTGGCTTAAATTCCTTAAGATAATTTACAACTAAATATACCATGGAAAAAGTTAGCAAGCATTTTTTTGGACGTTGTTAAATTAAACTTACGGGGCTAGGTCAGGAAATGACAAACCTTGCCTCTATAGCCAAAGCCTCATTATTTGCCTCACCATTAAAATTTTAAGGACACTATCACACGCAATTAATCTGCCAGTATTGCATTTATTTGCAACACTAGGCAGGAAGAAAACCATCAGTTGAAAGCGCTAGCAGCTGCTTTTTTTATCTCTTACAGATAGGTGTGGTCAGTAACAGTTCCTTATAAAGCTAGTTTTTGTTTTTTTTTTCCCCATAAAAACAGAACCACAAACAAAAAGTGTTTGGAATCTATTAACACAAGACTTGTTTCTGCTCATTGTTGGCATTATTCTCAGTGATTTCAAGCTGGGCCAGGTGCTGGCACTGACAGGGCTGAGATTGCTGGTCTACTTTCAGAAGCTGAAAGTGTGGCCATATAAAACATTCTTTAAAAACACAAGTGTCATTTTCATTATCTTTTTATTTATTTAGGAGACATAGAGCTCTGTTATGGAATCAAAGTAATATTCCTTGTGGTTTATGCTATATTACGAAGAAGACTGGTCACAATAATAACATTGTTGCTATTCTTAAGTGAAAATTTTTAGAAGTCAGTAGATAGGTTGACTTTCTTTTACTCTGCAAAGCACAATGATAGAGAAAGGTTTTTGAAGAGCAAGTTTCCTGGTAAGTGTTGAAAAATTACAGGAAACTTAGTAATTCTTCTTTCACTAAAAGAAGATAACAATGCCCTGTCTCTTGATCTGACCCAAGACAATGTTCAGAATGACTCTCCATATGCATATGGACTTGCACAGCAGTATCTAGCATACTGGAGACCAGGAGTATGATCAGACACTCTGATAAGAAGTCTCCTGAAATATTTGTGCAAGCGACCTAGATAAGCGCTGAGACACCAGCACACCCAAAGATTTGTGTATTTGGAGGGGTCAATGGTGCATAGAACATCAGCCTCATGTAGGATGGTGCCAGGAAACTGATTGGGTCATTTGGAAACCATATAGGTTCAAAACTGCTCTTAGCAGCAAGCAGGATTGCTCTATGACTGTTGCTAATCTAACTCTCAATTTTTTTTTCCCCTCTTCTCCAACACCTTTTCAACTTTGTGTAAATAGCCCATGCATAAAATCCCAAACTACAGGTTTCATTCAGGATATTGAGCAGCTATGACTCAGGAATTAAGCTGCAGAGTGACAGTAAAGCTTATTATGGATCTATCCCTAAGTCGAAAAATAAATATTTGTGGTAAAGATTGAACTGCAATCCTTAAAACGCTGGCCAGGAACCTAACTGCAGAGTTAGTTTTTCTCTGCATGGAGCAGTCTTGTATTGCAAAGACAAATTTTCGATCTGTTTGGGCGTCAGTTAATCATTGTAGTTCCATCTACAGCAAGACATAAAGAGGACTGTTTCTTCTCTTAGATTGAATCCGTGGTTTCAAGCAGTGATCTATTTATGGTAGTTCTCAGTTTTCAGAATGTCAAGATTTTCTATTTGAATAAAACGGTAGAATAGGCAAATGCAGCAGAATCAGCTTACATATTAAGGAAGTTTCATCAAAAAGATGGTTGGATCTCTAGATTTGCACTTTGGCTACATGCCATATGGTAGTAGCAGCAGAGAACAAGCTACCTTGCAGGTAATGGGAAACTTGCACCTTTCCTTTCAAATGGCTTTCTTCTGTGAAAAGAAAATCTTGAAACAACATGAATAAATGCTGATTACAATTTTAAATTTACATACTATTTCCTTTGCTTCTTTCCCCCTTCCATTTTCTTTTTTTTTTTTACTTTTCCTTTTAACTTTCCATTTAGGGGTATTTTTATCTCCAGTTATAATGTATCTTACTTATTCCTGATAGGATGACATATACTCACATAGAGATGCTTCAGTTTGCATTCTTATCTATAGACTTTAGAGATGATAAAAATGTCCTGTTTAACTTTATACAGTATGAACTTCATTTTGTGGACGTGCCTTCTATATCTAATAAATTCTCATATAAGTTGTTACGTGTGTGCTTTAGTTTTATTCCTTGGTCATTTTGGATGTCATTACAACAATGTATGAAACTCTATGATAAATAAAAATGCTTTGGAATGTCAATGGTAGAACTGATGTACTGATGCAATTTGGTTCTGTTCCTATTTAGAGAAATTTTTTTGTTGTTTTTATCATCAGTGCTCTTTTTATTTTTCTCCATACACAAATCTATTTAAAAACACTACAAATTCTGGGATTCACTTTTCAGCTCTTTTTATTGTCATTTTTATTTGTCTTATATATTCTACTTTTGTTTACTCTGCATGAAGACTATTTTTTTTCATAGAAGAATATAAATTTACATCTATGGATATGTTATCTGAAAGAGGAAAATATAATACTAAGAAACTACCAGCAATTCAGACATAGCACAGCAAGCTTTTTTTACATTACCAGTTGGCTAATAGATTTGAAAGGAACTCGAAGACCTGAAAGATATTTGTGAAAGGCTGTTATGTGACTTTTGTTGCCTTATATATATATTTTGACATACACCATGTTTTTTCAGAAATTAATATTTGTTTTTCACGTAATAATGGAGGATTACATTTTTTAAAATGATCTTTGGCTGAGATATATATAAAAAAAAATAATATAAACTGTATAAGAATAAATATTTAGTGCAACACATGCTTTAATAGAGTCCTAAACTAGCTGAGGATTATGTTGTAGTGATCATAAGCATCATGGTTTTAGAGGTGACAGAATGATTTTTTGTGTGTATGTGTGATAAAATGAAAAGAATAGCAAATCTTACTTAGTTTTGATGAAGACTGAATAGAAATGGTAATATATTTTCTGGTTTGTATTATATGGGGAAAAATGTGTATATGATAAATCTGTGTACATGATATATATTAGAAAAATGAGAGAGATGCACAGATGTTGCATATTTGTCTCTATGTCTTTGTAGAGTTGCTGCAACAGTATAATCTTTAAAAGAACAAAATAAAAATATTTCAAAGCATATTCTGAAATGTGGCTTTGCAGTTCATATGCAAGCATCTTATTACAAACAATAATCTAGCAAAGACTATTGGCAAAAATCATCATTATCTGGCTGTGTTATCTGTAGTTTCCTACTGAAATATGGGATCCAGCTGCTCTTTGATAGTAGAATAATAGTTATCATTCACACTATCTTGCTATAAATTATATATCTGAAAGCATGAGAAATGTGATGGAGTGCAATCACAACCCATTGATTCTCAGTTATTACTTTTAATCATTTTAAACTTGATTTAGGCCATACTGATTTATCCCAAGCACACTGATTGAATCCCAGCTTTTGTAAGCGTGGTGCGAACCACTCTATATTCCTAAGGCATGCTTAAATATATATCTTTCTTGACTCATTTTCCTAATACTATATTTAAATCTGAACCCCATTTTAGTGATGGGTTGAATCGGAATCTAGCTTACTGTTCTGTGATAGTTATAAAAAAAGTCTTAGTAAGTCTGGGAATCTATCACAAAATTTTAAGAACCAAAATACAAAATCTGGCATAATTTTTAACTGAATTTATGATTTATCAAGTGTTAGGAAGTTAGTTGTAGAAAAAAAAAGTACATTTGAATCAGACTTGAAACCACAAGATCTTTTTCCATAGACAGCTTGATCCAAGCACAAAATTCTAAAAAGACCATATGAAATAATCCAAATAGGAAAATTTTATTTAAAGACTAAGTAAAGAATATAGAATCTACCCTCAAAATCATGTTTAATTTTCATCAATTTAGTTAGAGGTAATTATTAAGCACCCAAGACTCAAACTGCAAAGAGGAACATTTCTTAGTTATACTGCTGTGGCTCACAGGCTATGTGAAAGTCATCCCCAGAAATGGATCTCATTCCACAACCAACCATAACGATCTGTTCAACCTTACAAAACCCCTACACTTCCAAATGCACTACCATGAATGCTCTGTAGCTTGAAGAGGCTTTTTAATTCACCCTACCTTTGTTTTTAATGTTTTTGACAACTATTTTATCTGCTCTGCTTGTTCAATATGTTTATTCAAAGTTTGTAAACATGAAAACTTTGCCATGGATTAGCTCATGTGGTTTAGGTGAAAAGTAGCTCATTATTCATTCTCATGAGGTTCAAAAATTTGGGAGGAAGCACTAAGTGGTACCCAGCATACAATGTATTCTCTAGTAACAGTACTTTAGCAATTACTTCTGATGATTCATACCAAAATTGCCTAAAACCATGCAGTGAGGATAAAGGCATGTTTGGTTACTCCAAATTATTTAAAAATGTAGCGTTTCAGGTGATTAAGAAAGATAATGAGGTGAAATTGTCTCATAATCCTTATCTTCTGATTTTTGGCAAAGCATTCATTTTGCACATTAGCAATGCTGTGTGTGTCAATGAGCTACAAAATCATTTGTTGTCCTCAAATATGGCAAATCTGTGCATTGATGTCACATCCATAACAGCATATGGCATGGCTACAAATTCATTTTGCTCAAAATTGGAAAAGAAATCCCAGCGCTCCATGGTATTTCTATATGCTATGGGCAAAGACACCCTAACACTGAGTGATTTGAGAATCACATTTTGCTGTCTGACCTGTGGTAAGTAGGACTCTATTAAACTAGTTGTCTTGCTGAAATCCTTTGACCTCTCCATGATCAATTAGCGTATGATGTAATCAAGGTTGAAGAAGTGGACCGTAAGTCAAAGTGTGACATTATTCCTCTTTTAACAGCTTCAGTGTCAGAAAATAATTCCATTGATTGAAATGAAGCTGCTTCTATTTTTACCATTAAGGGAGAAGAATCAGGGCAGTTATCTGTACTGCATATTGTTGTATGTATTAGTTCTGAGAGTGCCATAAACTCATCCAATTTTGATTTGAATATTTCAGCTTGAAGTATGCAAACAAAATATATCATTATAAATGACTGTCACTGACATTGAGGTGTTGGTAATCAAACAGATTTTTAATTGAAATATATTACTAATTGAAATATATTACTAATATAATAATGAATATATAGTAAGTTACATTTAGTTTGCTTGCATGGATATTTCTGGAATTTGTGAGGAAAAGCTTACATTTGCTGCCAAATACGATATAAGTTTTGTTGTGAGTCACATTTAATTTTACAATATCTGTTCTAGAAGGCTTTTTAAATGTGATAATTGTCATTATTTCATTGTTTAGAAGTATTAGCTAGTCTAAATATCAAACTACTACTGTGTCTCCCAGGATCAAATGGAGGAAAAAAAAAGGCAAGAATTCAAACAAGAAAGCAAAAAAGGAAGCAAACAAAGAAAAAAGCAAAACAAAGAGCAACCAAAAAATATAACCTTTTTCTTTCCAAAATGAACAAAACGAAACTTGTTCTGAAATACCTTTTTCTTGTGTGCTCTCTCTCTCTCTCTCTCTCTTTTTTTATTTCTAAAAGCTCTGATGTGTGATTTAGAAACCTTTAGAATATAAGAATAAGAATCTGGTGGAAATATTTTTGATTTACACTAAGATATTCCCCCCAAAAAATGAACTTGCTCTTTTTAGAGAATCTGACTTCAAAGCAAAGAATTTTAGAACCATGGTATTAAAAGTTACTAGCTTAGTCGTGAGGAATTGACAGGCTACTTTCTTTTTCTTTTCTTTTATATTTATTTCCAGCTAGGAAAACACTGCTTAGTATCATTCCAGTGCCTGTGGAAACAGATGGTCTGTGATAGTGAAAGACTATTTCAGACAAAAAATATGTTCAGTCTTTATTCTTATCATTCTTACCACTTTTGCCAACTGTCCTTTATTATAGTAATTTGTGTGAATATTTTCTATGGAGTCTTCTTTCAAAAACATAACCCAGACCTTTAACGTTTTCTGTGCTTCAGTGCTGAATCAGATCAAACCTAGGTCACCAGAAGAAAGATGCTTGCATTTGCTGTGTGCATTTTGCCACCCCGTTCATATCATTTTAAAAATCTAGTTAAATCCACACATACTGGTTTCATTTGTGCATTTAACCTCTGCAAAGGTAAGACTAATAAAGATCATATCCAGCTGTCACTGTGTTAGATCAAGATCTGGGGCTAAATGCATGGTACGTTAAAACCTAGCTAAACAACTCTGGAATCAGGATTTGTGGCAAGAATTTCTGGTTGTATTCTTGGTAAGATATGACTTTTAAAAATACACTTTCCTTGGCTTTGTTGCCTGGAGTTCTGGGGTGCCTATATCTATCATAACTATTGGCATATATGATAAATAGAAAAAAGATCAGATTTTTAGTATGAACTCTCTCTAGATACCATTCCGTACCATTGAGCCATTAAGTAATTAAGCCTGTCTTTATCCAATATAGACCAATTGCACTGACTTCTACTATCCTTGAAGGGAAAATACTGATCAACAGCAGATCTTTTTTTCCATTGGGAACAACATGGAATAGTAAATTGCATTTCTGTTTATTTCTTCTATTAGAGATAGCAAATTTTGGAGATAAAATATTACTTCAGAATGAGTATTTAACCTATTGTAGTATTGCATTTCCTATGAAACTAAAAATCTTCCTTGGATTAAATATAAAAATGATAATGAAACAGAGGTTTAAAAAAACCTTTTTTTTTTGTCTACCACCTTTGGTTAAATTAATATTATAGCTATAATAACTATAAAAAGAGGCATAATGGGAAAAAAAAAACAAAGAACTTTAGAAAAACCACAATATATTTGTTCTTAAATCTTTCTTCACATGTTTAGTTCCAATGGATTTATACTTCATGCACTTAGACAGAGAGAGAGAGAGAAATGAAATCCCCTTGAACAAGAGGCTTCTGCACCCATTAAAACAGTACTTCAGAGAAAGAAATGGAAAATTTCTGCTTTCCAAAAAGAGTCAGATTTCATGTTCATTACTGTGCCTTTTTAGATGGCAAAAATCGGCCTTTACTGATACATGTTTTGCTTTGTAAGGTAATTCTTATAGCCAAGGAAAAGATTTTTAGTTGAGTTTAAGGAATCTCACTAACAGATTTCATATAGAGTATGTGTGTGTATATATATATATATATATATATGTGTGTGTGTATATATATATATATATATATATAATATATAAAATTTTAATAATGTAGATTCCATCCCCAACTGCGAATTTATACTAAACTGAGTAACTATTTAGATAACTCTCAAAGACAATGGTTTGCTGCAGACATCTGACTATCATGACATGAATCATTTAAACAATTTACTTTAACAAAAAGTAAAAATAAAATGCATTTCTGAAAGTGAACAGGTTTTCTTTCCCATGCTATCTCAGAATTTATTTGCCTATTTATGATTCTCTAATAGTCTAACTGGTTACATTGTATTCCTAATTCATTCTTTTCTTTTTTTTTAAAGTTGGAATGCTAATTGCAACAGTGATTATTTATAATATCTGAGTGCCTTGTCCAGAGGACCCATTAAAAACATAAACAGTGGGGATAGAGAAAGGTTATAAATGTTTTAATGAAAAGAAACATATGAAAGTTTTATACAAATATCACTTTTAAACTTGTCTAAATTTTTAAATAAAGACCTCTAATGAAAATAATATTTTCTTCCAGAAGATCCAATATGTTTAATACTTAGCAAAATAGCCCGTTTTATTACCAATGTGGATCTTGCAATTTTCTTAGCAATTTTACTATCATAATTTTCTTATAGTATTTATATAAGTTTTATTAATGTCTTGATGTTAAGTGAATAAATTAGAATTTCAGGTATTTTTTGTGCCTTTTTAAAAGGTATATTAAAAAACTACTCTAACTTTAGAGTCTTTATTTATTTATTTTGCTTAACAATCTTATTATTCTTTAATTGATCTAGTAATAGTTTGGGATGAGAATGTTTTACATTAGCACTGTTACCAACCTGTTTTTTTCATGAATATCTCACCTCTGAGGGCTAGCAGGACAAGCTGCATCATACGTTGCTACTTTGCACAGACTGAATTATCCAAAGATATTTTGTTTGCCTCCATCTTGATTCATATGCTATGTGATGAACTGTTTTAAAACAATTGTTCAAGGTTTTTTAGGTAGCATTTGTCTAAAGGAATAAAATAAAATAAAATAAAACCCCATTAGGACCTAATAACAGATGTTCCTGAAAAGAGTATGAGGGATGTTGGGATGAGGTTCTTTTGTTGCTGTTGTTGTTTATAAAATATATGGTTTCATCAAGACTATAATGTTCTGCGGGAAGTGATTCAGCCTTAGCTTTGAAAAATGTGATCCTGGATGGGAAGAAAGAAAGAAAAGGAAGGAAGGAAGGAAGGAAGGAAGGAAGGAAGGAAGGAAGGGAGGAAGGGAGGAAGGGAGGAAGGGAGGAAGGG
>JAUBOD010000001.1:3279123-3290922 GCA_032353885.1 Nothura maculosa
GGAAGGAAGGAAGGAAGGAAGGAAGGAAGGAAGGAAGGAAGGAAGGAAGGAAGGAAGGAAGGAAGGAAGGAAGGTTGATTTGCTCACCTGGCAATGGTGGACATTAATTTATAATGACACACTGAGTAAGGATGAGACACTGCTCAGTCTTAGTCTGCCTGTTCAGTCTGCCTGCAGCACACTAATTTTGCATAATCACAGGGCAGGAAAGACTTTATTGTTGATTATTTTCTTACCCATTAAAATTAATATGATTTTTATCTATTCAGAGACTTTGAGTGAGAGTTAATTAATATTTTTAATAGATTTCCAAATATTTTCCTAATAATACAAGCATGCTAATAGAATTTACCTTCATTTTTCCCTAGTTTATTTTGCATTTTATGTCACTCTTCTAAGCTATGGCATTTCTCTTTTCTCCCTTCCTTCCTGCCTTCCTGCCTTCCTGCCTTCCTGCTTTCCTTCCTGCCTTCCTCCCTCCCTTCCCTTCCTTCCCTTCCTTCATCTTAGGACAATATTATAACCAATTCAGCCTTTTATTTTGCAGTGCTATACCCACACTTTGGCTTTAGTTGGAATGGCCAGAAATAAGGAGCTCATTGAGGCGATGAGGGACTTCTGTATCAGAACATGGAAGGACATGGAAGTTATATCTGTAACCTAAGCAAGGCTATGGCCTGTGACATTCTCTTTTAGACTATGGTCCAGCACAATCAAACGGTATCACAGACCATAGACTCTTCACAGTAGACAGTATAGCTGGTGTCATTGTGTTTTGTGTGGGAAAGGATTATGTACACACTTTATTTCCCTGGAGCCCAGGGAATGCTCCTTGGCAGTATGGCATCTACCTTATTACTTATATGTACAAAACTTGTAATGGCAGTGTGGATGTCTGTGTAATTGGAAGGGAGATCCACATCTGGGCTATAGATGCACTCCTATATAGTTAGGTGGCCCACACATCTGCATCTGAATATATTCTGCAGCAAAAACACACTCTCACATAGAGTAGGGTGCAACGTCTTGACCTCAGAAACATTCATTATGGTTGGAGAGGGATTTTACAGATAGACTGCTCTTACCAGCTCTAATTTTTAGCTGATGGCGAGGGTAGGGTAGAGCTTGTGTTTGATGTGGTGGAGAGAGGAAGCCATGGCAAAATTCTCCACTGAACTCCTCCTGGGAGACCAGGAATGAATTACATGTGACAGATGTTAGTCCCTTAATGATCTATTTAAAAGGCCTGAGATACAACAGTGATGAGAGCATGCTAAGAACCCGTGGAGAATATAATAATGATGGTAACAAAAGATGTGGGAGTGTCCAACTTCAGAGCAACATGCCAAGATCATGATCTAAGACGTTAAACTGGCTAAAATTTGAAGCTTTCAAACTAAGTATGGCTGAGGCACAATGTCTTCCTTCAAATTGCAGATCTGGGACTGAATTAGCACTTGAAATATCAGCTCGATACTCTTCCTGGTGAGGTCTATGGCAAGCTGCCAGCTGATCTCAGGGTGAACAGCATTAGGTCAGGAGCTACTGTACTCATAGAATTCACAAAGTGCTCATAGGGTAAATTTGGAGTAGAGTTCCTGGTTTGCATGCCAGAGAATGCAGGAAAATACACAAATAGCTAAACCAAGTGATAAAGACCAACAAAAACTAAAGGAAAAGAGTCAATGATGGCTGACATTAGAAAAAGATAAGCCGAAAAGAAAATGATAAAATATAGAGCAGAGAAGGAAAATAAAACCAACAGCAGTATCCTGGGGAAAAAAAAAGTGTCTCTTGAATTGGATAAGTGACAGAGCAGAGAAGTTCTGCCTGATAGCAGTAGCGATCTACTATTGGAGCACTCCTGCAAGGACAAATTGAATGTAACATTAAAAACACATTCTATTTGCTTCTGTTAATATGGGCATTGACAGGAATCAGACAAGACACGATGATTTGATGGCGAAGTCATCATATTGAAGGACTCAAAAGACTTACGTATAGACCAGAAGTAATACAGGTTAATTCAAACAGAAATCTCTACTCACTTCCAAGAGCAGAAAGAGCGAGGCAAATTCTGGTAATATCTGTATTACCAAAGATGACACAAATAAAACTCCAAAGGCTTCATTCATGTTGTGAAGAAGACAAACACAGTGATAGTATAAAACCAAGCTCCTGCACTGAATGCAGTTAGCGATATTACCTGCATTTTGAGGAAAGCAGAAAACTAGAAAAAAAACTCAGCCTATTCACTAAATTTTAAAAAATGACATCTAACTTGATTTGATTGAGCAGTTTAAATTAGAACATTGCATTCCTGGTGATTGTTGCCCCTCTGTATAAATAACTTCAGGGATTGTCACAATGGATCTGCATGAAAATAAAACACTGCAAGTGGAAATCATCCAGAACGAGCTCTTTGTTAGTACCTATGCTGCGCATTAGCTCCTTGACTTTGAGGTGTATAAGAGCTCTTCAGCATATTAGCTTCTATCACTCAGAAGTGCCAAAGCAGTCTTAACATCAGCTTTTCATGGTAAACCTATTGGGATGTTTATACCCATCACTGGAGCATGTAAAAGGGTATCAAAGCTAATGCAAATCCATGCTGACCCAGCTTGTACAATAGGAGGTCACAGGCTTATATTTTTCCTGACCTCAACTGAGATTTCCCATAATATTGAGTTGGTTTCTAAATATATGTAATTTAATTAAAAAATACACGTATTTTCTAAAGCCTATACAACATGAACATTCATCTCACTATAGTAATATATATTTATTTGTGAAAAGAAATATTGTTTTAAGTTGAAAAATAAAAGTGTCACTTTGAAACTATAGAAACCGATTTTTAAAATGTTTTTATTCTTAGTGCTTTTCCTTTTTGTTCTGAAATGCCAGCACAAATTTTCAATATGCTTTTATCCAAAGAAAAATATACATTTTCTTTTTTGCCTAAAAATTATGATCAATTATAGTTAGAATCATCATTAATAGGGTTTGTTCCACAAAGGTGACCTGCGTTCGTATAGGGTTCAAATTTTCTCTGGGTGCTTTTTTGATATCTGTGAACTGAACTTTTGGCTTTCATTCATTAGTGTTTCTGTGGGTAAAGAAGAAGAAAGTTTAATTGTGTTTTTTTTTTTTATACTGGGGATGAGCTAGCATCAGCTGAAAATGAAGTAGTTTTTTTTCTATGGTTGTTAGAATACTAAATCTGTCTTAATAAATCTAAAGTACAGAAACCTGACAGGCATATATAAGAATGGCAGATAACAAGGCTGAAGGGTCTGGGGCTTAACCAATTGCTCCCTGATGTCAAACTAAGAATCGGCAGGAATAATCACTTTGTCATCAGACAGGAAAAGTCAAAGGTCAGGACTTAATGCCGTCACAGACAGATTCTTCACATAAGCCAAACAGGTGCTTACTAAAGCATGATCATTTGTTGTGTTTAAGGATTCAGAGCAAAGTGTGATATGAATGGGAACAAAAGATCTCCATGGAGAAACCAGGAAAGCTGTCTTATCTGACAAAACTTTCTCACAATTATTTCTTTACATGAGTAAGTCTGTAGAAAATCAGTGGTTAGAACTCTGTTCTTTCCTACTTTTCTCCTCCAAAGCTAATCAGATTTATATTAAAAGACACAAAAAGTTGCCTTTTAAATAAAAAAAAACAAAAAGCAATGTCTTTGTTCACTGAAAACCAAATATGTTTACGCAGAGCACCTGAAAATTGTCTCAAGTGCTAGCTCATATCCTAGTTCTTGATCCCTTGTGGAAAGGAAAAATGTGCCCCTTTTGATAGCTGTTGTTATCCAGGACTGCAGAGCTGCAGAGTACTGGCAAGCTGCTGGCTGGATTCCTATCCTCTCATAAACAAGAAGATTTAGGTATCTACTTGTGTAGTCATCCTTTTTAACACTGAGCTCATGGCCAAGTAAACAGCAAAGTTGCATGAAGCTACTGGATTTACAATTCTGTGCTTAGGATGATGGTTCTTGTAGATCAGAATCTCAGTTGTCATTAAGAAGTTTGGAAATCTGATCAATTATAGTCATGTTTCATACATTCCCTGTAAATACCCCTATACAAATTTGAAAGACTCAAGAGGTATAAACTTGCTACATCTGTCTTAATTCAGAAAAAGGCTATCACATGTCCCCTATAAGATCCCTACATATCTGACTGTTGGGGATACTGGAAGTAATGGAACAGGAGGGAGGCAATGGATTAAGTTAACAATTTAATCTTGAGATTTCCTGATTGCTCTGTTAGCCTTACATTGCTAAGTTTCATATATATGTATTTGTATGTGCTCCTGTATGATCAGCTGGTATTTTCAAAATTGGAATAGTTTGTCTTTGGGGAAGAACAAGATTCATTGTCTCTCCATAAGTGTTCAAGTTGGACACTCTCATTATTCATTTTGCTCCTATTATATTTATAAAATGTTTTTATTATTAACTCCAATGAAAGTTAATAATAAAAAAATCCTTATAAATATAATAGGAGCAAAATATAGGCCCAGGACAGCTCAATAGTTAATGTAAAGAATGCCAGAAAAAAATGGACAAGGAAGTAAAATTTAAATAAAGATTGAGACCTAATGATTTAGAATGTTTTAGAACACTAGAAAAGTCACCTATCTGATTTCTTGGATATCTGTTCTCCGGAGTGCCAGCCATTGGCCCATATCCTTGAGTAATTTATTGATTAAAATAAGATTTCTACTGGTCCTTTATCCCTTCATCCTCCATTTTTAAAATTATTGTTTTTATTTAGAGCACATTTAATTCACATCACAGTCCAAAAGATGAATTTCCAGAAACACTAGTAAACTTGTGCCTACTTTCAGCTGAGATTAGCTGAATTTTAGGTGTTTTGTAAGCAAATTCCTACCAGTTATCATTTGGATTTTTCTAGCAAAGGAAAAATCCTTTCCATTTGCAATATAAGTGAGGAAATATTTTTTTTTCTTTTTTTTCTTCTTCTTTTTTTTTTTAAGTTTGTTGTGTTGTGCATATGAGATGCACAGGATAAAGTTTCTGGAATGCATTGCATAAAATGAACCATCATTTTTATTGCAAAGATAGAAGAAGAAGTGCAGAAGAGGTCAACAATCAGTCTCAACCAGCATCTTGTCTCAATTCTGGACACTTCAGAGGGAGGTGTTAAACCCACTTAGCACATGCAATATTATACCATTGGGGATATTTCTTCCTTAACCCATCTGGTGATCAGTTTATACCCTGAGGCTTCTGGATTGAATTCACATTTTATTTATTCCACACTTTTATTTTTAAGACCCAGAAAATATATGTTTTTTTTAAAATTCTTCTGCATATGACTTCAGTCATCTCCTTACAGTAAGCTTTGTTTTTGAAAACATGCTATTTGCAAAACAAACTAAACAAAATAAACAATAAAAAAGCAAACAACACATATCAGGTTTCAACCAAAAAGGAGAAACAATAAAAGAAGAAAAAAAAAGCTAATTTTTTGTTAATTTTTTCACCTATAGTCAATCAAAATTACTGCTGCTCTAAAACGTTATTTTGTCTAACAATGTGTGTCCAACTCACAGAATTTGGAGATTAAACTCTGAAGAGTATTGTCTTTGTCAACACTGTGAAGTTTAACTATGCGTCTTTCCACTATTTAAAGAAGAAAAACACTTAAATGTCACTGTGAATGCTTCTTGGGTGGAATCAGAACATAAAGTGTTATTTTTTTTCTTGATTCTAGAATAAAAAAATCAATAATTAAAATGCAGTCAAAATGTTTAATGGGATATTCTCCAATCTGCAGAGATATTTTTATTCTTTCACTCTTTGTGGCTAAGAATGTTCGAAGGAGATGAAGAGATCTGCTATCTAATTCCATTCAGTTTTATCAGCACCTGGTTACAAGGTCCTACCACAGCTTTTGAAAAGAATATTAGTCTTCATTTGCTCTGCTTTATGCAGAAGGTTATATTCCTGGGCTTCAAACAATTTATTGTTATACTTCTGTTAAAGGCAAGCTCTAAAACAGTTTTCCAAAACATGGAAAATTCTGACATTTTGAAATTTGTTTTCTTTCTAAATTGTTACAAAACATGAAACTCTCTGAAACTTTATGTCAAACAACTTTTTCTGTGGTATTTCTGCTTTGACCTCATTGAAAAGTTTTATTTTGAAAGGTAAGTTACATTTAAAAGATTGTTTACAAAGATAAAGCAAGCATTTTGATGATTTCTTCAACAAAAATGCTGATAAAAATGCTATGTCTCTCTGAAATTAAGTTCATCAAGATTTGTTTTCATTGGAAAACTGCTTTCGGAAAATGGTGTCTGTCTTTTCTGCAACAGATCAAACCAATCTTGAACTGTCTAATGATGGAAAAAAAATGTTTAAATTGATATTGCTGCTATGTCTGCTCTTATTGAGATAAAGAACATTTGAAGTCATGTCAGAGCAGATCTGAACAGCAGCCCCCAGTAACAGGAGCAGAATCTTGGGGCTTAGTATTTCCATAATGTAAAGCAATTGTTGATATCCAGTGTGATTGAAACTAAGAATATTTTGGATTATTTGAACTGTTCAAGTCTTAGGTTCCAATTCCATTTAAAAATATAAAAGTATATCAAAACATAAATATATGTGTATATGTGTGTATATATGTACATACATACTGTATATCTATAAACTATCGATTTGTTGTTTTTTTTTTTTCAGAAAGAAATGTTGTTCTTCAAGGGCCGTTAAAAATATCATTATATTTGTCACTTTTATTCTGCATGGCGTGATCCATTTGTTTTATTCCAACACAGACCCCAATGACATTCTGTAGAGTGAGAAAAGGATGTAAAGATGAGAATTTTGTCCCCAGTTTTCACCGAAATCCTATAGCAATGACTTAAGAAATGTGTAAAACGTATGTGGTCTCATTTCACGGCAAAGGAATTACACAAATGGAGAACTTTACCCCCAGAGTAAAATGTACTACTAAGGCACATATTAAAGGAGGCAAGGTTTTCAGAAGCAATGAGCACAAGGCTAACACAACTTTGCTGAAAGCAGAACAAGCAAGTTTCACCCTAATCTTTCATGTTCTTTCTGAATAGTACCATGTCAACTTTGATGCACAAAGCCTGAATGTCTCCACGTTTCAGTGGCTCAGAGCTTATCTTTACATTCTAGCAGTAAATCAGAGCAAGCTTTCCAAAATAGCCATGCATTTTCTTGAAGGGGAATAAGTTACAAATGATGTGTTATATGCTAGAGTATTCCCATGTGAAGTCAAATTATATTCTCCATGGCACCCTGTTATGCCAATTGTAGTGGGCCTTATCTTGAAAATGCACGTTGTTTGTCAAGAGGCCCAGTCTTTCAAGTCTGGGCAAAATCTCTTATGATCTGTAGGATACATGAATGATTTATGTCTGAGATACTCTTTTTTACACTCCATTACTCACACACTTTAATTGCAAAACACTGTAGAAGCACATGTGTTAGAGGACCAGACTCATTTACTGCATAGCTCAAAGGGAAAGCATCAGGTTTTCTGGATAAGTTTTTAGTACTTGCACAGTGAAAAATTTAGTATCAAAGCCAAGCCAGAATGACTGTCAACTGGTGTCATCTTTGCACTGACTTTCTGTCAACTTCTGTAATTACATACTAAATTTTGTGCTGGGTACACTCGATACTCCAAACACGTCAGTTCTACTAAATCAAATACAATTCAGGAGGGAAATGCAGAATGCCTCGATGTTGAGGCAAGCTTTGAAATCAGGTGTTGTAACTAAAAGTCTTCATGCTTTTACATTTTATATTTTTCTTCATGAAGGATGAGAGTCAAATAACTCACAAGTTCCTGGGGACTGATGAGTCAGTTTGAAAGTTACTGAATAATGTTGTTCAGTTTGGTGAATAGGTAGGTATAGATTAATGGATCTGGATCTTCAAAGACTTATTTCCAGCTGTGACTTGCTTATTGCTGCATCTGCTGACTCAGCTGAATGTTTCTGAGTCATGCTTCAGAGTTTGACATTTAAATACACATTTTAAATAAATTCAGTTGTCTCTTGCTACCTTGTGATTCTAAATTTCCAAAACGGGAGGTATAAATTAAAAATAATAATAAATGGGGATCATATTTGCCCCCTATATTGTCTCATTCTCTAGCCTTTATTAGCTTACCTAGTTAGGGGTTGATATTAGTACCTGAATTCAAATATGCAACCTTAGAAACAGAGAAACGAAGATCTGCTTATGAATCAAAAACAAAGGAAGATTAATAAAATCTTGAAGCCCTAAACCATAAAATCTAGAAATTTTACTACAAAATTTGGCTCTAATTATACTCCATTAATCAGTGCACGTTTCATTCCCTTTTATTCTACATTGCACTCACCTTTCTTCTTTTCTAATTCACCGCTGTTAGTAATTGATACTGCTACTATATATATCTATATATATATATACACATATTTTTTAAGGCTGGAAGGGATCTCTAGAGATATCTGGTCCAACTCCTCTGCTCCTACAGGCACACCTAGAGCAGGCGGCACATGGTGGCATCCAGGCAGGTTTTAAAGATGTCCAGAGGAGACTCCACAATCTCCCTGGGCAGCCTGTTCCACTGCTCTGTCACCTCACTGTAAAGAAGTTCCTCCTCATCTGGAGACGGAACCTCCCGTGTTTCAACTTGCACTCATTACTCCTTGTCCTATCACTGGCCACCACTGAGAAGAGCTTGTCCCCTTCCTCCCTACATTCCCCCTTCATATACTTATACATACTAATTAGATCTCCTTTCAGCCTTCTGTTCTCCAGAGAAAACAGGCCCATCTCAGTCTCTCCTTGTATGGGAAATATTCCAGTCCCTTAATAATCTTTGTTGCCCTCCACTGGACCCTCTCTAGAAGCTCCATGTCTATTTTATACTGGGGAACCCAGAAGTGCACACAGTACTTCAGGTATATTGACATACAATTGGCATGCAACATCCTCTATTAACTACATCTCTATTAACTACTGATCAACTTTTAAACACTTTAAGAAAGGAATTTTGAAATAAAGCTTCAGTGCAATGTAACAGTATTTTAGCTCATTTGCTTTCCTGGACTATTCAACTTTACTGAACAGGATTTTTTCGTCTGAATGTGGATTTATTTATTTCATTTTTAAATTAAAATAATAATAATAATAAAAAGAAAGAAAGGAAAAAGAGAGAAAGAGGACCGAAAATGTCACAATTGCTGTTAAATTTTTCTATTGGATAGCTCATAAGCAAATATAAAAATCAACCTGTTTTAAAGTATGTTTTAAATAGGAATTGAAAAAAAAATGTTATAATCAACAAATTCCCAAATATATAAAAATATGGGGGGTGCAAAGAGAAGGCAATAAGAAGAATGAGAGAGAATTGCAGAGAAAGACTGAGAAACAGTTTTTATTTTTTAATAAACCTCGTAAATCACATAATATCCTTCAACTAATGGTTACACCTCGGGCTCTTGTCGAGACTGCCTCTCCACTGATATTGCAAGGGTGACACCTCTTTTAGCGTCTCTATTTTATGATCTGTTAGTCATAGGTGCACATCTGCTTCACAGGCCATTACAATACCACCTGCCTAAACATCTTAAAAACAAGGTATCTAAGTACATAAACGGGCCACGTGCTAGGGAGCGTATTCTGGTGGTAAAGCAAGAATAGCAAGAGTCTCAGCTACTCATCTGGTGTGCACTTGTGAGCGGCTGGCATGGAGCTTTGGCTGAATAGCGAGAAGCTCTCAGGTTCAAACGGTTGCAAATTATTTAACAGGAATCGGGGTGTGAATTTGCTATGTGATCATGTAATGCAAGAGCCTCTCGTGATACATCTGTGCAAGCCATAGGGTCAAGGTTATGAACACTCAGTCAGAATGTCTGTTCTTGCACGCAGCAACAACACAAGGCAAAATCTTCTCTCTCATTAAAAATAAACTCAGAAATAGTTCAAATGAGTTATTTTATTTAAAGCTTAGTGGAAAGAGCTGCAGTACCCTGAATGTTCCAATAATCAACTGCCCCTGCAAAACAATGAGTTGTAGCTTTAAATACATTTCAGACATTTTGTCCTGCCTTTCCTTTTCAAATGCTCTGAAAAACACAGACAGTGCTTAGACATCAAATGTGTATTTTTTCCAAGGGATAGCTCTTGCAAGTAATTGTTTGACAGCAACATAGGGGATCCTGATATGTACTGGAAAGAACGTATACATTTCCCTTTAATTTGTTTGTCCACTTAGCAAAGGTATTCCCTGAGCTAGCATTTTAGCTTTTCTTGTATTCAGCAATTTGAATTGACATCATGAAACTTTTTCAAATATTACCTTTCTTAAACACAAGTATTGATCACAGACTAGATAGCACGGGTAGAAGTACTGCATTGCTGAATACGCCTCTCCAGTGGGGGCCTGTGTTTCACCAAAATGGGGGTCTATAATGGTGTAACTGGTGAGGCAAGCCTGTGTTGTTGGCTAAAGTGGGAGAAGTAGGACCAGGATCTCATGATCCCTGACTAATTCTAAGAAAAAAAAAAAAGTCACTGGCTGGAGGCAATGCTCTCAGTGCCAAAGTCACTGCCCTTTCCTTGGGGCCATTGCTCTCCTTTTGCCTGTAGTACAAGCTCCACTGTAAACAATAGCCTGGGGATACAGGGGTGTCCTTGTACACCCCTTCCTGACGAGCCAGAGCTGTCTGGCCTGGGCACTGCAATTGGAGCACTGCTTTGCTCTATGCAAACACTCCAGCAACTTCCCCCATCAGATGTCACATTCCTCACTGTCTCTGCATGCTACCTTCCCTATAGTCTGTAATGATTGTATATTGTACAGAAATATAGAGGTTGGTATTCTTTGAAATCAGATGTTTTTTAATAGAATCATGGGTTTTTTCTAGGTGTTTGTTGGAGTAGAACATGTAGATACACTTGTGAAGAAAGGTAATCACAACCACTCAGCAATGGCTTTTTGAACAGTTCTCAGTCACCAATGAAACCATTCGTTTGGCTTCTATCTTTGATAGGGAATACAGGTCTCAAATTTAATCATTAAAACACATTGAACAAAATCCTGGTCTTTCCTAAAACTATTAGCAACATTTCCTGGAACTCAGCTGGGGCCAGGATTTCACTCACTCTCGCACATTTCCACTTTGGCCTCCAAGCTTTGTAGCTTCATAGCTGAAGCTTCTCAACTCAGAGCGCGTCATGGCTGTTGACCCCCGCTTTCATGCAGCTGTTGAGGAATACAAGGGCATTTCAGGAAATTTCATCTGCCAGAAGGTGCTTTCCTCCATCCTATCTATCACCTTAACAACTGTTTGGGAATGAGTACATAATATTCTTGACATTAACACCTGTTTTTATAACACTCCACTTAAATCACTTTGCAGATGACACCAAGCTGGGTAGAGTGGCCGACACTCTGGAGGGCTGTGCTGCCATCCAGAAGGACCTGGACAGGCTGGAGAGTTGGGCAGAGAGAAACCTCATGAGGTTCAACAAGGACAAGTGCAGGGTCCTGCACCTGGGGAGGAATAACCCCAGGCACCGGTACCGATTAGGGGTCAACCTGCTGGAAAGCAACTCTGAAGAGAGAGACCTGGAGTCCTGGTTGACAACAAGTTAACCATGAGTCAGCAGTGTGTCCTTGTGGCCAAGAAGGCCAATGGGATCCTGGCGTGCATCAGGAGGAGTGTTGCCAGCAGGTTGAGGGAGGTGATTCTGCCCCTCTACTCAGCTCTGGTGAGGCCGCACCT
>JAUBOD010000001.1:3327825-3340909 GCA_032353885.1 Nothura maculosa
CCCAAAGAATAGCTGTTTTTTCATAGAACAAAGAAGTAGGAGTCAAATCATATATGTATGCATTTATGTATTTATGTGTGTCACTTCAGGAGAAGGAAAAGATCTCTTAAATTCCAAGGGAGTTTGCAGAACTCTACATGCTATGGATGTGTCCTATGCTCAAAAATACCTTTCTCAAACGTCTAGCAGATCATCACCAGGAAATTCTGTCTATTTCAGAAATAAACCTATTGTGCTGCAACTAAAGGAATAAGAGTTCTCTACTCATGAGCCTTTAGAGCACATAACTTTTTCACACATTGTGTGCTCATAAAGGACTGAAGACTGGAAAAAAATGCCTAATTATAACAAAACCAAAACCCAGGGAATTAGGAACAAACCTGCATCAACTTTCACTTTACCTTTCAGACTTCTGTTCCAAAGAATAGAAGTTTCCTCTTTGTACTGCCTCTTAAATGTTGAAACATTTTCCATGAAACGTCTTTCATTAGTGCAGATTCCCCAAAAGTTAGCTCTGCCATTCGAAATGTATTCTGCTATTGCGAAGAAAAATGATCGTTCAGATTGTGTGGTCTTTTGTAATCTCTGTTATGAGGCCAATAAACCTGAAATAAGCAGTTTTCAAAAATGTACTGTAAAACACTCCCCGAAGTCATTGGTGCCAGTTGAAAAGTCATTTTTTAGTCTTTTACAGATAAACCAAAGCACTTAAGGAATGCAAAACTTAGTTTGTTCATTTTGTACTAAGTAAAGCTTGGCTCTGATGGTAAATATTTTAATAATGGTCTAAGCAATATAAGGATATTTGACACTTAAACTTCCCTAGTAGAGCTGTTACAGGGATGGACCTGTTTTTGTTTATTTAGCTACAGAAAAATAGTATAAAAATAAGCAGTGGATAATCCAACAATAAAAAGATATGCACATAGTATCATCATTTCTTCAGCGTATTATGGAAGCAGAATCACTCCGCCACTCTCATAGGCTTGCACAACTTTTAAAAAGCAGTGTTTAGATATATGAAAGTCTGCTTGTGTCACGATGTCTTGCAATGTGGTCTAATTACAGCTTGCATAAACAAAACCATGGCTAATCCACATGAAATGTCCAAGAGTTTATAGGCTTTGGCTTCAGTTTTACATTCTGAATGTGTAGGAGCTTTCAACAAAGTTCAGTCCTGCTTCAATTCCCTATAATTATCTTATGCCTCAGTATATACAGTGACCAACATTCTGCAGTAAAATAGCTTCTGCTGGAGGACCCCGCATTTGTAGCATGTTCTGCCTTTTATGGACACATCAGCAAAAATTTTTATGTGGCTCATGAGGAGAAACCAGAGTAGGGAGCTCCTATATTGCTTTTCCTCCTCTCTGTTTTTCTGGGACAACTTTAACTATGACAAATCAACACTTCTTTAATGTTGTTGATGTCCCTGGAGAGGTCAGCTTTGTGTACAAATATAGTTTATTAATATTGTTGAATAAGCTCTTAATCACGAGTAGTGATGAATAAGGGATTTGAAGCTGTTTCTCTGCCTTTTGAGACTGCTGTGATTTTTGTGATTTATATTTCTTTGTTACTTTTTATATTTATCTAGAAACTTGTCCAGCCAGGTATGCAATAGAAAGCCGACAAAAGACAAAGCAAGGATTTGGATCATTTCATCATTGTGTCTTACTAAATAACAGATCCAACTGTACAATCTTTTATATGATTCTAAATTACACTAAATTTTACTATTCTAAAGAATAACATTTTGACATTAAAGACAGCTTATTCATTAAATGGCACTAAAAACACAAGAATCTGAAGATCTGAAGAATCCGAAGACCTGCCATCTTTTTTAATTCTCATCATCTCAGTCACCAGTAGCTTATTTATATAAACAGAAAGTATCTGAAAATATTGTGTAGTAGTAACTAACAAATGTGAATTTTATTTTACTTTCTGCTTTTCAAGTAGATAGAATTCTATCTTGCTTCTATTGTGAAGCAAGCAATGTGCTTCACATAACACCAAGGTTAATGAGTTTAGTGCTTTTAATGACATCACTGCAAATTTAACTATTTGTAGGCAGCTGTTAATATACATCATCCATAGAAGAATAATTATCGGAAGGTAAATGGGTAAATATGATAAGGAAAGAAGAAAAAGAATATTAAAGAAAATCGCTGGATGATATCTTTTTCTTTCTGTTTTTTCTTTTTCTTTCTTTTTTTTTTATCTTTGTATCTTCTAAATGACTGGTTCTCCTATGGCTGACAAACAAGCAGAGTTACTTAACTTATAGCTTGTGATTTCTTTGAAATTCTTTGCAGTTAATGTACGTTTATTCTTATTTGCTAAATCAACAGGTGCAATTTTTATGTGTATTTTTTTCTCAGTTCTGGTCTTTTACAGTTTCCATATTTCCATATTTCTGTATCCTTTTTTGTTACAAGACTTTCTTATCACTGGATCTTGGTTTTAGTTTAATAACTAAATGATTGAATAGTCTGAAGAAGATTCACATGCTGTGTTACCTAACTTCAGACGAAGTTATAAATAGGTAAAAATAAGAGAAAAAAATCAAAAACTCCTTACTGAAAAAAATAAATATTATAACAAAAAAAAAGAGAAAAGAAAGAAAGAAAAGGAAAACACCTTATGCTCTAAATCATGACACAGATGATTATGAGGTATTTGTAGAAGAAAATAATCTATAGAAGGATTCTGTGAGCTCATTGAACCTGAGAACAGAGTTGGAATTAAAAAGCAAAACACATTTTTAGTGAAAGCAATGTTTATGGGGTAAAATACATTATCCACAAGTTACATAATTTTCAGATTGTGTAAAATAGCAGATCTGGATTATTAAAAAGAGAATGGTTATGGATATTTGAAAGGAAGTGCTATGGAAATGTCTGAGTATAAAATTATAACAAATCAGATGTGACAAAGTTTTAGAGCATTTATATCAATTCAGAAACTAGGCAATGAAATAATATTTTATGATGAAATAATGTATTGAAATAATATTAAATAATAAAAATACAATCATTTCTAAATTTAATATGGTTATTTTTTAATGTCTTTTTTAATGCTAACTTGAAGGAATGGTCTAGAATAAGACTAAGTCCCACTGCAGACTGAGTATTAGCTCAGAGTGTTTTGAAAATGTACAGATCAGATTCTGAGCAGAAAAATAGGTCGTAATCCTATAATTATATAGGAACATAGCTTCCTTTAGCATGCAATGGGAATCCCAATTTATTTTAGCAATTTAAAAATTATGTTCTGATAGCACTTTGGGACTCTCTTATGGTCAACTATGGAGCCAAAAAGTTTTACAGTCCTCATTCTGCTGTATTCTCACTAGTGTTCACAATTGATTCTGGTCATGGTTTACAGAAGAGAGGAGCTGAGATAGTATTCCATTAAGGAAAATAATTAACTGTTTTTTGTTTTTTTTCTCCCTATGTCACGCATATGTCTTTAAAATGCATGAAATGATGCTTTCAGCCACATGTAACCCCTTCACTTCTCATGACCTCTATACAGCTTTGAAAAGAAAACAGTACTTAGTTGATTTAACGACTGTGAGGGAGATGCAAAAAAAAGAACTACTGTAAACATAACTCAAAATTCATGACAAACTGTAGTTTAATGATTCTGTGGTTTCAGCAGATGATGTTCTGTTTGGCATATAGCTTCATCAGAAAAATGCCTTTCACTCCATCAGTCTTCAATTTATTCTTATTTTCAAATGTTGCATGAATTATACATAAGCTGACCTCCCCAAAGCAGGTGCCACTCTACCAGAAAGCAAAACTGCAGCAATCCATGAGAATATATCCATAAAGTAATTTTATTTGAGAAGTATTTGAGTAATACTATGGACTTGAAAACATGAGCAGTTTCTCGCAATCAAACAATAATTTCTGAAATCTCAAGGAAATTACCTTGTAAAATCTTTGTGTCATGACTGTTGAACTCAGTCCTTATTACTGTTTTTTTTTTTGTTATTGGAATTTCAGATCTGAAGGAGTTCAAGGCCTGAACTGGCTGCCATTAAAAGCAATGGGAATCTTTTTTTGGCTCTGACTGCAGAACACTTTAGGCCCACAGAGTTCATGAAAGATTGCAGGCTGACTGAGACGGACAACAAAGTGTTTATTTTAAGCACAATTTAGCCACAGGAGGAATTCTGCCTTCTTCACTTGCCTAGCCAATGAAGTGTTGTAAACAAGAAGGTGATTTTCCCAGGTTAGGATCTTCCTAGCACTCTTGGCTTGTTACCTCCTCTCATTTCCTCAGTTGAAGAAAAAAGGACCATATACTAGCTGAAAAGTTAAAAATAGTGATCTGCTTGGGTAGTGGGACTCCGTGGAAGCACAGAAATAATACAGCAGACTACTTGACAGGAGACCTTGTGGTCTTTAATACTTCATTTTATGAGTAAAACTAAGAGATAGAAAACTGATCGTAGAGATATTCTGAATGACAGAAATTAGATTTACTCTTTGAAACTCTACCAAAATTTTAACAAAATTGTTAAAATACAAGAAAAAAGCTGACTCCATCTTGTCACTGCCACTGTGGATGTTGATTCCAATCATCTGTCAGAGAATTGGCTGTACTTCTTCATATGTGCATTACCACCATCATAAGGTCCATCATGCTTATTTTGAAGCATTATAGAATTATCAGATGACCAAAATGCAAGAGGAAACTTCTAATTTCTGATACTTTTATTTTCTCAGTTAATAATGTTTTAAGGATTTATATTGATGATTAAAATGTTTACTGCACATTCTTGTTTGTTTGTTTGTTTTCAGCATGAATAATGCTGTATTCTCTTCCTTTTAGAAGACTTTTGAGAGCTATTACTGAGACTGTCAGACTGAGCTACATCTTGGACTCTCTGTGGACTCTCTATAGGAGTTTTGGAAATTCAAAGTATAAACATTTATATGTTTACAAAGTAAAAGCATTTATATAAAGTGTAAAAAACAAGATATGCAAGCTAGAGGATACATTTCCAGTGTAATTTTGCTCTGTGATGTGAGTAAGATTCAGCTGAGGAAATTTGATTTATTAGATTGAGTCATTTGGGCTAATTACATGTATTAAAAGTCTACAGATTGAATACAATGTCCAAATCCTCTTGAAAAAATATCATAAATAGGCTCTGTACAGTCTGCTGAGACTGGGCTAGTCTACAAAAATAAAATAAAATAAAATAAAATTTTCCTTGATACATGTCCAAATTAGAACCATGCACCCCTCTGTATTGCAGACATTAGAAAGAAAAATTAAATACATTTTTTGACCATCATTTCTCCTACAGCAGGAAACAAATCCTTAGGGTTCATATATGTCAGTATCAGTCTCTTCATTATTATAAGAGCATAGGCACAAAGTAGCTATCCTTTCTAGCAGGAAAGGCCTGTACTTGCATGAATTATCCCACTGGCTTCCTTGTGTTATTTGTACAAGAGCGGACATGCATGATCAAAGCCAGGCATTATTAACTTGCTCTGAGTAATTTATGTCCTTTGAAACAAGATGCTGTGCTTCAAATAGATTTGTCAGCAGCAAGAAATGGCTTTTCTAGGAGCATATAGCACAGAATAGGAAGAAAGTTACCTTTCTCAATTTAATATTAAAATCTTAATTTCTGCAAGTAGAAGAAAAATCATACACTTAAGCCTCAAATGCTGATGAATGGAACAGAAGTTCTAAGTTAAGTTTAAATTACATAACATGAACATAAACTGGGAGAGTAAACCTACATACAGATGTCACTTTAAAGGCATCCATATTTTCTAAGGTAGTACCAGTGTATTTCATCTAACTCATACTGCATAGTGACATGCAATGCAGCTCTAGCCTTACCTATTAGACTTTTGTATTGAAAGACTTATTGTACATTAGTCTATTGATTTGAACATAGGAAGAGAATGCATGTGCTCTGGACGCTTGAACTAACAAAAGTCCTAACCTGGGATGGACTACTGTGATGTACACTATGTTACCTATGTATTTTTATTTGATCTCACCAACAGATTCTAAATACAGACTGGTATTTCAATATAGACAATTATTTAATCACTGGAAGATGTGTTAAGTTACATCCATACACTTACACACAGGGGCACAGGGTTCAGGCATGTACTAATAAAACTCCTCTGTGCCCCCAGGCATATGATCAGGTTCTTAGCCATCATGGTTGTATCCCATGTCATTATCAATTTATAACTTATGTGACTACAATAGACCCAGCCTTTTCTATCTTAAAGCAGTTGTAAATTTATTTCCACACATTTCTACAAAACATCTGTTAGTTTCAGGTGTTTTCTTGATGAATCTGACAACAAATGAACTGTGAAAAACTTCACTGGAAGAGAACATCCCTTATTTAGTATTTTAGCACATTGCTTCCTTTCCATTATCATGGAAGCCCATCTTTAGGTGCCCATTTTCACTTATTACTCCTTTAAAAAGAAACCCAAAGCTTTCTGACATGTGCTACTCTAAATGAAACTCTAAATGATATTGTATAAAAACTATGAGGAAATACTAAGCACTCAGCTCCATTACGGAGCCCAATTAAGAGGCCAAGGACTCTCCTAAATTCATTTGGATTAGTATTTGATAATAATTCTTTGCAGAAGGACTAAAGATATGTGAAAATGGAAAGCATAGGTCTAGTCTTAAAACATGGATATAGTTTTTCCTATATAAAGGAAGAAGTGGTAAAACAGGTGCACAATTTGCTCATCAAATATGACCAGTATTGAAAACAGGAAACTAGCTAACTAGAATCAAACTAACTTTAAAACAAGTAAGCTGCAAAAATATGCTAAGACAAGGAGATATTGACTTCATCTCAGCTTTCACTAGAGTAGGTAGATAAACTATTTTGAAGAAACTGTGCTTTTGACGTTGGAGAAAATTAATTTAAAAACAAAAAATTTGTTTATAGTCAGAATTCATTATAACAGAAGACAAGAGAATCGGAGTTGGAGAAGTGTATGTGTGAAAAGATTTTGTCTACTGCTTGTAATGTTCTTTAGAAATCTACTGGAAGTAACTTTGTTTTCTTGAACAAACTGCTCTAAATGCCTGCCCTCAATCCTGACCTATCATCATACCAGCAGATAATGTCATAGCACAGATCAATCATAATTTACTATCTAAATACAATTTTCCTTCCTTCCTTCCTTCCTTCCTTCCTTCCTTCCTTCCTTCCTTCCTTCCTTCCTTCCTTCCTTCCTTCCTTCCTCCCTTCCTTCCTCCCTTCCTTCCTCCCTTCCTTCCTCCCTTCCTTCCTCCCTTCCTTCCTCCCTTCTTTTTCCTTCTTCCTTCCTTTTTCTGCTGTTGCTGTCAGTGTCCTCCACCAGTGTGCAGCTGCCTCTCAGGGAAGGTCTGGAATATGAAAAAGACATGGGATGTGTGAGAACCAGAAGCCTGGGGCACTACTAAACTGTCATAGCTTCAAAACTGTCATCCATGAAATAACACATGTCTCAGTTTATATTGTACTGTTTAGATTAGAACATAAACTGTAGCACATGGAAACTTTTCCATATACACTGTGCCTAAGATATTGGGCTCAAGACTTCAGTCTCTAACTTTGAGACTGGGTACCTCAAAACTCATCTTAGACTTCACCTATCTCTCCTCTCCAACTAAAAAAATCATGAGAAATGATATTATTATTATTGTTATTACTAATATTAATTATGATAAAGTTTCCCAGTGCTAAATTCTTGCTTTTATCTGACCTATTTCTCTTTTGTTTGGCTAAATAAGTTGCAGGTTGAGGATTGGAGAGCTCCAAGATGCTGGTGTACAAGTAAATACTCTAATAAAATAGTTGTAATGGAATATTGTTGATCACTGTATGTTATTAACAGGGAGGACTGGCAGTGACTACCTCACTGGTTAGGGGTTGGGAGATCTGTTTTGTGTTCTTATTGCAAGCAAATGTTTTATTAGTCCAGATTCTAGTCTCTAGTTTACGAGTCTGGATAAGCCACAAACGCCCAATTTTTCACAGGAGCTGAGTTATAAAATGTAGATTAGAGCACTCATCCTCTTCTGAGGAGCACTTAGGTCACATGGACTGAAAACACAGAAAATTCATTAAAGGTAGCTCAGAAAGTGATAGTGCAGGATGGAGTTGTATGTTATAAGGCTGTATTCTTAGGCAGATAGATGGCATCCAGACATTAGCTGTTTGAAATTTAAAGTGTCCATCCTCAGGGTGAAATTTCAGTAGATCTTTATGGCAGGAGTTGCCCATTTATTTCTTATTCTGAAATTAAAAATTAGAATCATGTGCATATCAGAAAATTGCCTTCAGGGAAGGATTTTGAGACATCAAGATTGACGATCATTGGGAATCAGAGTCATCCCACAGAAATGCTACTTTTGTCTGGGAATAAAAATGAGAAAGGATTATTATCATTATGCTTTCTGGTTGAGAAGTTCTCTGTTATCAGATTTCTCCTGGAAAGAATGTTTAACCACTGATCATGTCACTTAACCTTCAATTTTGGAAATTAAATTTTTCTTTCTCCCATTGCCCTTTCAGACATATTCTCCAGTCCTTTAATCATTCTCATGGACTCCCTGAGCCTTTTATAATTTTTCATCATCTTTATTTGAATGCATAATTAGGTAGAATAATCTGACACTGATGGCTTGAGCACTAGCACAGATGTCATATAACCTCCTCACTCATGCTTGGCATTTCCTTACCAAAATTTTCAAGGACTATGTTATTCCACAATGAAAACTCATGTTCTTGTAATTATCCAGGCTGACCTCCAAGTCACTCAATATTTTTCACATTCCTTACAACTCCTCATCTTGAAGAATGACTTACATTCCTTGCTCATAATTTTGTTCTTTCAATTAGGCAGTATTAATATGCAAGCCATTTTCCCACAGTATGTTTACCAAAAAATTATGTTAATTCTTCATTAATGATATAATCTCTTCACTGTAAATAATTCCTCCAATCTTCATGACATCTGTGAATTTTATAACAATGCATTTACATTGTCTTTCCTCAAGTGATTGTCTAAAATGATTAAATAGTGTATATTCAAGACCCAGAATCTACAGATCTACATTAGAAAGTTTAAGACAATAACTTTTATTCTTTGAAATAAGATTTGCTTTTTGAATCTATTGAATGTGCTTTACAATTTTCTATCACTTATTGAAATGTAGAAGATGTAGATGATAATATTTAGTTTACCATCCCAATGTCTCAATGTACTTCAAAAACTTTTAAAAAAAGATAAATAAACCTGCAATTTACATAAATCTATTAGCTGTAGATTTCTTTTCTTACCTTATAAATCTTTTATATTTCCTATATTTTACTATATATTCATGGCTGTCATCACCTCCTATTTTCTATCATAATTAGGTAATTAATTGATGCTTTCACATCCCTTCTATACCTATTTTAACTATCAATCATAGACAGCCTTCTTCCTTAGCAGAAATTTTAGCATTTAGGGGGCTTAATAAAATCCCAATTATGTTCTGCCAATGTATTTTGCTCATAATTTTTATCCACTTCATAAAGCTAACCTATAAAATTTAAATGAAGTGTAAATATACTGGAGGAGGGGGCATTATTGTTCACTCTCGGATATAATCAACTCATTATTTCTTCTACTTGATTAGTTGTTAAATTTTGTCCTGATGTCTTTTTTTTTTCTATTTCATTTTCTTTCATATGAGGAGACAAAAAACCTGCCATTCCTCAATTTTGTATATAGTTTTATTTTAGATATTTTTTATAATTTTAGAAAACTTGAAAACATTGAAGTGTTTCCTCTAGAGATTTAAAATTTTAAATCTATAACTATAATGCATCTTTTTCCACCCACATATTAGTCTTTATGACACAGATCATCTTGCTGTCTAGCAAGATTTAGTAATTTGCAGCTCTACATATAGTGCTTTATCCGCTACCACAGTAACTTATAACTACTAAAGATCATTTGTTTCACAATGTTGGTAACTTAGAAGCAGTTAAAGTTATTTTTGACATATTGTACAATCCTTCTTTCTTTTTTTCCCCACTGAGTTCTTTCTAAACAGGTTATAATCATCAATGGCAAGATTCCAAAAATATGAATGTTACAACACAATTTCATTTAGGAATTAACTGAAAAACTGCTGGCCCAATTCAGTAATTCCTAACTAGATCAAACTTATCTTAAACAATTCCAATTGCTTGTGTTTATTATGTAAACTTCCAACAGTAACATACAGGAAATTAAATAGTTCCTATTTATGTCCTCCTGTGACTTGGTTGGTTATTTAGATTTCCCAGTAGTAGTATGCACATTTTTTCACCTTTTCACTTCCTATGTATGTCTGCTTCCCCTGACTCTTTTAGCCCTCCTATTCATAGAAAATTGACTGGGAAAACTCCAACAAAAGGACAATAATCTTTTGCTACACAGGAAGCTCCTGGCTTCTAGCTCTTTACTGCCTTTGCTCGTGAAACAAGATGAAACTCTGGAAATGTTCTACTGTTCCTCTACTTTAGCATCCTTTAGAAATCTCCAAAGTCATTTATAACTAGTTATTTAAAATGTTATTGGTGGCCATTATGTTCTTAGAATGGCTTTGTACTAAAGGACTTTGCCTGAAAAGCTAAGTAAGCTACCTACGAAACTTAGTAAGTGAATTTCAGTCTTGTAATTGCATCTTTTGCCTTGCGTCCTTGTATCCTTTTGTGAACTGCTGATCACAGTATGCTTATCCTCTTATTTTTAGGATAAAATAACAAAGAGGATTGTTTGCTTTCCTTGGATCATCAGACATCTATGCCCTTCCAGAGAGATTTTAAAAATATTTCATTTATAAGTGTAAACCATGAATTAAAACAGTGGTAAAGGGTTAGAAGGATCTACTTGCAGTGTAAAATGCGATTTAATGCTTGAATATTGAATTTTAATGAAGTTCAGGGACACAAATTTAACAATTATTGACTGAAAAAAGTCTATTTGTATAGGAAATAAAGTGTGATAGGCAATACATATATAAGTGTACGTTTTACTATGAAGAAAATTCAGAAAAATATGGGTTTAATAAAGAACTTGCAGTACATCTTTATATGCATAAGTATTAAAATAAAGCCTGAAAGATACTCTATTTTTCTTCAAGTTTAAATTCAAATTTTCTTGGTTCAAATAGTGACTAAATTGCTATTATATTGTAGATTTTATGCAGTTATTAAATACAATAAATGAAATTATTATAAATTGCACATCTGTCTTTGCACAGTTTTAGTCACATTCAGAGTGATTTTCTTCAAGAATAAGTTTTTTTAATTTTTGGGACTCAGATTCCAAACTATGCAAATTACAAATAACTCTGAAGTCATCAAAAAAAAAAAATCCGATCGTTAAAAAAAAAAAGAGGAACTGAGGAATTATATATTCTCACACTTGAACAATTCCCCGTGGACTTCAAAATTGCCTTTCACCATACAGACTATCTAAGGCTTAGCATGTCATATTTTCTTTCATTTTATATGACAAAAAGGGTGCATTGCACCAGAGAGCACTTTGACTGCAATTTATCATTGCTGGTTCAATCAGGGAATTCCTACTTTAGATAAGTAGCTTGCATCCATTGTTGTTCCTACTGGACTCTTTAATTAGACTGGAAAAGCAGTGGCTAACTCTGCAGTCCTGTTCAGGTTAAAAGTCAGATAATATACTCTCTCTTTTTCCTTCCAAGCCATGGATTAGTAAAATCTTGTGTGTCATTCTGAGATGGTTGTTCTGCTTAGATTTCTGTCCTAAGAAAATGATGAAGCATTTGATAAGCTCACAAACTGAATAGGTCTTAAGCACACAAGCATTGAATATCACTGTAATAATGTCAGATTGTATAGACACTTCTGGAGAAGCCCTCCAAAGACAGGTTTATCAGGCTGAACATTGCTGGATTTATTAAGAGTATTATATGGGGCAATTTGATACCTGCAAAATGTTTTAGGGATAGCTATAGCATTTTCTATCACTACACTTTTGATATTCAGGCATTTCATTTTTCATATCTTGGGCTTTGAGTTTTCCTACCTTCAGTCTATGCTTGTCACAGATATGTTTCCTCCGAAGCATTTTTTATCCAATCATTTTGCTTTTTCTTTGTTGAAAAGCCTGGAAATAGCTGTCTCTCCCCCCAGAAAATACCAAACTGCCCAGGAAAATGTTCCCAGTGCTTGTGGTCAGCTGGCTGCTCTTGGCTTCAGCTCTCTGTCCTCCCAGGCCAGAGTGCTGTGGCCAAGGGCACGTGGTGGTCAGGAAGAGAGGCAGCATGGCAGGGCCAGGCAGCCTGGGGCTGCGAAGGGAGGTGCTTGGCCTTGGGGTCCACCTAGAAACAAGGAGCTGCCTCAGCAGTCAGGCCTGCTCTCCATGCTGTTACATGCAAAATGACATCTGGAGGCTTGGCAAGCGTGAGGAAGGCTCGACAAAGCCAGCAAGATCCACCATCTTGATGTGTGGTCTATATCGATGGTGGCCCCTGAAGTAAACATGCAAAGCAGCTGATAGGACACTGCAAGAGCTCGTCAAAGCAGTGAGCTTGCAGAGGTTTCTGAGGCTGTGAGCCCACCTAAGCAGCCTTTTGGGCATAGCCCTGACTACTGTGCTGCCATCCAGAGAGACCTGGACAGACTGGACGACTGGGCAATGAGAAACCTTATGAAGTTCAACAAGGGAAAGTGCAGGGTTCTGCACCTGGGGAGGAATAACTCTACACACCAGTACAGGCTGGGGACTGACCTTCTGGACAGCAATCCCACAGAAAAGGTCCTGGGAGTTGTGGTGGATGACAAGATGACCATGAGGCAGCAGTGTGCCCTCGTGGCCAAGAAGGCCAATGGGATACTTGGGTGCATTAAGAAGAGCGTCTCCAGCAGGTCAAGGGAAGGGATTGTCCCCGTATACACCATCCTGGTAAGGCCACAGCCGGAGACTGTGTCCAGTTCTGGGCTCCCCAGTACAAAAGCGATGTGGAACTGAGTCCAGCGCAGGGCTATGAGGATGAGCAGAGG
>JAUBOD010000001.1:3341009-3363894 GCA_032353885.1 Nothura maculosa
GTGAGGGTGACAGAGCACTGGAACAGGCTGCCCAGAGAGGTTGTGGAGTCTCCTTCTTTGGAGATCTTTAAAACTCTCTTGGATGCAGCCCTGTGCCACGTCCATCTAGTTTGGACTAGATGACCTCTGGAAGTTCCTTTCCAACCTTAATCATTCTATGTTTCTATGAAAAAAAAAATTTGATAACGGAACAAAATAATTCTTACATGATTTTTAGTGACATTAAATTCATTACACCTTAGTTAGAAGAGAAAAAAATTATGCTAAACAGATTTTAGATAAAGATAAATTTACATGAATAAATTTCTGTAATTAAACTAATGAAAGCAATAATTAAAGTAATTCTCTAACCAGAAAAAAGATTGGCTAAGGTATCCAGGATATCCCAATAAATGGAGATATTTTTTCCTGATATGCAGTAGATTTCATTTTGAGGAAAAACCAAAGGCTTGAGATAGAAGAGAATTTATGTACTACAAATGTTTCTGTTTTCCCAGATGCACTGTGGATATTTGAAATACCTCTCTGAGTACATGAAGCTATAGGCTGTCCTCTAGGATTCTTAAGTTAACCCAATGATTAGATACCAATGAATGAAATCTCTTTTCCTTGAATATGTTGTAATATGATTTGAATAGTACCTAATTCAGGATGTAGACATCCTATTGGGAAGGCATCAGATTACTGTGTAGTGTAAATTTTTCCTCCACACGTGACCTGATCAAGTGTAATTGCAAATGTAATTTCAGAAGACTTCTGCAAATGCAAGGCAAATTTAATTAACTTTAGTACTGCATTTCAGGGGTTTTTGAATTTCTATATCTTGGTGAACAATGTCGCTTAATTAACTTTAGGATGCATACTCATATCCTCCTGCTTTTCAACAGAGGAGACTTTTTAGTGGTAGAATATAAATGAGCCTTATTTTTCTAGCTCAGTTTTTAAATGATTTAATTTAAATTGGTAGACATTACCTATGTAGATATTTTTCATTAGGTTTAATCTTACTTGAATTAGTATATTTTCAATCAGGAAATTAGGAAATTAAAATAAATCATTTTCATATGGAATTTCACTGCATAGTCTTGAAAGCTAGGTCAAAATGCTGAAGCTTTTCCTAAACTGACAAGACCTACATCAGGTGTAATTTTGTGGAGCCTGGATCTAGTCACACATATGCCTAGTTTATCATCATGATGAAAAACACCTGAATTTACTGCTATCTTTTAGTATGGACTCAAGAAAATATATAAAGAAAACTTCAAGAAAATATATAAAAATGCATAAAGTTTGGAAGCACAAAATCTGTGCCAAATCTTTCATGCTGTGTTTCCAAGAAAAAAGAAGCAATATTATCAGGCAGTATTGTTTTCCACAAAAATTCAGAAGCATCTGGGCCACCCAAAGTGAGAGTGTGAATTGTTACATTATTTTGGACAAAAGCAGTTTTGGTTTGAAGAGTGTCTTAGTCTTGTAATTAAATTCAAAGATGAAAATAGAAAGAGCAGAAAGAATTTTAGTAATAGTGCATGTAGTTTGGAGTATTATAAGAAGATATCTTTCAGTGAGATATTTATGTGTGTCTCCAGTTTCATCTCCAGCATTAATGTTCAGTGAAATAAGTATTCTGAGATAGTGTTGAGTATAAATTACTCTTGGCAGCAAGGGAAGCTGTTGCTATGAAATGAAAAAGATGCGCAGAGGGAGATGTAAAGCTAAGTAGATAAGTCTTCAGGCTCCTATTCTGGGAGGGCTTGACTGAAATTAGTCAAAAGTAAAATAAATCAGATGAAGTCACAAATGCCAGTTTATCAATCTGTCAAAAAATATCTTCTAAATTATGTGGGTAGATGCTATATTGAAGTTTTGAGTGGAAATTGAAGTTGGAAAGTAGTCTTATTTCAGATAAAGTTTGCACTCCTACATGAGAATAAAGTTATCCACCTGAACAGAATTAAACTCAATTTGGAACTAATAGCAGACAAGAAAAGTATTTTACAAGAATATTGGTTCTGAACATATATTACTATTAATCATGTGAGGAGTTGTATATATTTTTCCTAACACAGAGTTTGTCGTTATTGATTCATGCCACGAGTTTAAGGATTCTTACAGTTCTATTAAGTGTATAAGAAATCTTTTATTTCTTATCTCCACCAGAGTGGAGATAATGAGAAAAATCCTTATTCTCATTGGGCCTTGAATTTGCAGCTCAGTATCTCTATTGCAACCAGCACTGCACTACAAATACTTCATGACTTTAGTGAGCTGTTGGCACTGAATCCACCTCCTTACAAACCTATTCTTTGCATTAACTGCCATAATCTTCTCAGGGCTTTTTTTCCCCCAAACCTCCTACACGTTCCCTCTCTGATCCATTTGCACTAGAAATAAAACACTTGTCATACTGTTCTGTGAACATAGTGATTTTGCAATCAGGGATTAGTGATTTTGGATTGTTGCAATAACAGTGTTCTCTTCATTTCTTAAAAACTATTTATTTTGTTTATATGATATAAACGGGTGATATGTACATCCTATTCTATATGCAACTCTGCTTTTTGTCAAGAGAAGTACTTTCCATATATCCTCTCAGATGACTTTAGCATCCCCTTCCCTTTCCTAGAGGCCATGTGGGAGCTTCTGTTCTTCCCTTTGATTCTGCAGAGAAGCTCGATACAGGCTTTTGAGTTTGGTCTCTATGGACAAGGCTGCTAAGTTTCATATGTCTTAAAGTTACACTTGGATAAGAGCAAAAAAAAAAAGATTTCAGAAGCCAAGAAGACTAATCTACTGTAGTAATAATATTATTGTTTCTCTTCTGCTTGCTCTTGCCATTTGTGCCTTATATTGAGTGGTATAGGATGACATACACTCCAGGGACGTATTCATGAGTTTAAAGCATCAAAGTAGAAAGCTTGTGGCACTCTCCACTCCCACCTCTTTTTATTTTTCTTTTGATCTCCTTTTAATTTTTTTTAGTTTTTATTTTATTCTATTTTATTCTATTTGTTTTATTCGATTTTTATTTTATTTTTATGTTTCCTTTTCTGGCCAATATGGGTTAGGAATTTGAACATATTGATCAAAATATATCAGTAAACATAAATCACATTCAGATGTGAACAAAAATACTTCACATAAGACATATTCTACAATAGATGCATTTTAAATAGGTTTGTCATGTTGATAAATGCTTTAAAAGATATCACAGTTGTGTTTCAGCAATGTCTGTTTTTATTGTGATTCAGTTCAGTTTTTCCATTCCTCCTAATTAGTGTAGTTATGTGATGTGTTGTTGATTTCCAGTGTGCTTCCAGCTGTAATCACTCTGACATAAAATTTTAACCACTACAAAACTGGCATGCTTATGCTGTTAATATTTTGAATCGTAACAAACTCCACATGGGCTACTCCCACATCGTTGTCAAATGCTTGTTAACAAAAGAACTGTATGATTAATTTATTTGTCAGTATATCCACAAAACTTGAAAAAGAATCCATTCTGAATCAAGCAGTATGAGTTTCTTTATTATCACCAACTAAGCAAATCTTCTCCCAGAACCTATACTTGGACAGAAAAAAACATTTTGTTTAATATGAAACAGAGAGACAAAATTATTTAGGTGTGTTTAACAGAAGAAAATCAGTTGATGAACTTACATAGCATTCACAGAATAATGATGATTTCCATGGTACAAAACAGCCTCTCTATGACATTCTGCATTCACCATTAAGGAAGAAAATACCTTTCAAGTCCTTCTCTCCTTTAATGGACTTTAAGTCAAAGTTTAAATCTAAAGAGCATGTAAATACCCTAAACACTGAGCAACAGATGAATCATTTCATAGTTCTCTCTGATACAGGGAATTTTACATGTTCTATATGAAGTAGAAAAGCTCTGATTGGACAAAGAGGAAAAAATTATAAATATTATTCCAGATAATGTATTCAGATGTAAGAATTAAAATCCCTGCAATTACAGAGATATGAGGCTTAAATGTGGCGCTTTTGCAACCCATTTATATGCCTTATCACTAATTTCTCTGGCTAGTATCCAGATTGCACAACATAATCTACCAATTCTAATATGCATCCAGAGTACCAAGACCTGGGTTTTTCTCTGTATTCCAAGTTGAATCTAGGTTTTTAAATCCAGTATAGATCCTGTAATTCAACTATATATTTTTTTTTCTTTTTTTTTCTCAGGGTTTCCACACTACATCGAGATGCACTTCATGAACACACACTGTTCATGGAGAACAGCCAGCACACAGACTCCACTCATATTCATGAATCCTATGAAACCTTGAAAAACACAGTGGTTTTTTTTTTGGTTGTTTGTTTTTTGAGATTAGAGACACAACCCTGGAGTTTTGCTGTTTCCCCCCCATATCTTCACAGCAGAAATCCATGTGGATTTTATCTCATCTGCCTATGGAGATGGAGATGATACTCCTCTCCTCTCCTCTTCCTTTTCCTTTTTTTTTTTTTTTTTAAATAGGTACCCATAAAGGTAAGTACAGTGTCAATATGTAGACAATTGGAATGGAGTTCTGCAGCCTAAATTGATGCAGATTTGGAACAACTCAGCTGCAGTTTCAGTGACAGCACCAGGCCTATGAATTTCTGAAAGTAACTAAAGAATGAGGCCTTTGCTTGGAAAACTATGCTGATTAGCAAAGAAAAAAGACAGTCTGATAAACCTGTCTTCTCCTATTTTATTTTCTCATAGCTTTCATTGGTAGCTATAGTATACTAATGACTTAAATAAAATGCAGGAATGTTCTTAGACATTTGAAAAATGGCTATCTCTATTAGTAAAAAGACTGTTCCCTGAAGTGCTTTTGAAAGTGACAATCATCCCCTTGAAAAAATATTTCCAGGCATGTTCAGGAGTCAAATCATCTCATGGTTTCAATAACTAGTTTGCCTTGGGTTCCCAAGGAGGAAGACAAGTGTACAAGCTGTTACAGATGGTTCTATATCTGTGTGCCCCCAATAATCAAGAGTGTGTTTAATAAGTAAATTATCGTGCTTATGTCAAATTCTACAGTCAGAGGTCATTTACAAAATTACATTCATTAGATACTCAAAAATGTTCATAAGAAACCAAAAAATTTTGTGTTTTTCATGTGAGTATTTTTTAAGTAAATCATGGATAGATCTGTAACTACACAACATGCATGATTGCAAGTTTTGGATTTTTTTTTTTGGCTGCAAGAAAGGAACAGAGGGACACCTTTTGTAAGGGAATGAGCATTACTGTAAATCCTATGGTCAATAAATGCTCTTGAATACAAGAGTGTGAGACTTCTGTGGTTTCACCAAACAACCAATGGATTTATAAGGATTTAAACTACCCTTTCACATGCCTTTATGAATATGTCTTTAAAAATATATCTCTTATAATAAGTGAAATATAATAAATTATGTATCAAGTACAGCGACCAATCTATACATCTTCTGAGAGTCAGTGTGTCATCTTTCACATGTCATCTGTGAAACAGTGACTTTCTAGGGAGGACTGACAAGGCAAAGGAAAGCTCACTGATGGCGGTAGCGCAAGAAATGCTTCTGTAGTGCTTCAGTCCTATGAAAATGCATGGACAATTTCATTATCAGTTCTACTCTTCCTTTTAGCATTCTGAAAGCAGTGAACAGACCTGAATTTGATTTGTTAAAGGAACAGTTTTGTTTATGACAACCAGAAGAGGACATTGGCATGTTCAGAAGAAAAAAAAATAGTTGCTTTTTGATTCCTACAATATGAGTCTAATATTTCTGAAAAAATTAAATGTCTCACTCATAGGGATATAACAAAAAGAGAAATGGACTCACAATCCATTAGAGAAGTCACTCTTTTTATTCTATTGACGTGAAGGATTCTCACACACACACTCCAGGGACAGCAGTAAGTATCAGTAGTTGTCTAACGTTCCTGTTGTGTTCTCTTAAGTTTTCTATAGATACATGTAAAATTGCTTTGTGTATTCAGGCTTCTAGTCATTTGGGAGAAAAAAAATCCTGTTTTGCATTATATAATTATCTTGCATCCTTAAAGGAAGATTCTTACTGGTTTCAAGAGGTGCAACTGCACTACCTTTCCTGCCTTTTGCTTGACCAGCTGCAACACTGGAAATTAATTCAGCCTTTTTGTTCTAGGAAGGTCCTCCCCATGCTGCCTGAATCACATAATTGCCTGACTCCTTTATGTTTCATTTCTGCTGAATATCTGTGTTCAGTCATGATTGCTTGTGTTCAAATATACGAGGGGACAGTAGAAAAGAAGTTAGCCAGTATGTTCTCCTTAAAGAAGTAGCAGAGATGCAACCAAACACTGAAAATATAACCTATGATGTTGAAACATCATAACTGAAATATCAGGTTAATGAAGGTTAGGAATCCCTCACCCAGCACCTCAAAAAAAAATAGATCTAAAGGCTTCTTTTGTGGAAAGACAAATGAGACAGTAAGTGGAACATGGTCAAGTCAATGACCTGTGACTGTTTTTGTGATGATATTTTTGCAAACCCTGTGGTCATATAGACTATAGTTGCAGGCAGTTGCCCTTTGTGCATGTGTAGAACTGCGAGACAGAGGAGAAAACTGTGTGAATGACTGAACTGATTTGTCTGACAAGAAAATATTAAACTTCTAAGTGCACATTTTTTGTATTGCTTTGTGAATCTTTATGACATAGCCCAAAGCAACACCTAATACAGTAGCTGTTGGCTTACTTGAATTCTGAGTGACTGAAGTTACACATGGCATCATTATAAAAGAAGGAAAGGGATTTTATAAGATATTTTTTAATTCTGGTCATACTACAGATCATTATCAAAGTTGGCTCAGTAGCAAGATGACAGTGACTTTGTGATACACAATGACATGTCTTTAATTTTTTTTTTTTTCCCTATATGAGAATCATAGTCTAGGATGTCAGGAGATTCAAACAAAGACAAAATATTTGAAAAATAATTGTATAAAATTCATTAAAAGACATTGAAAATTCTGAATACGAAGTTCCAGTTGACTTTAATGGCAACTTAACCTTTCTTAACTATAAACCTGTTCATATTTTGTTGCTATTGTTGTTATCTTTAAAATGAAGAAAGCTAACAGGATAAGTAGTTTCTGCAAAAAATATTAAAACAGTGATATCTTTTATTGCTGCATAGACTATTGCCTTTGTTTTTATATTAGACAGGTATCAATAAGGCATAAACTTTTTAAACTAAAAGTAATACAACTATAAAGTTAAAAAAATACAAAACCTGAAGGATTGCTTTCCATTCTTTTTCTTTTCTCTTTTAAGTCTCTTATCACCTTCTAATTTTAAAGCTGCACTGGAATGCTTGACACTAAGTGATCAATACTTCCACTTCTCTGTCTCCATAGTACTTACTTTTCCCAAGCAAGCCAAAAAAATTCCAGATGACAGACAGAAGACAAGCAAATTAATAGAGATCATTATTCCTAAGGCAACTGATTGGGGGTATTTTCATAAGCGATCCTAATGAAAGCCACAGCAGATGCAAGTACAGATCTATGTTTATACAATAATTTATGCTTCTAATAATGCCACTGATATGAATAACATGTTTCTTATAAACTGGATAATAAACTATGGGCTAGGACCACAGAAGGCAAACAGTACATTAGTTCCTGCATTTTTAATCAAATGTGGCTCTAGAGGCTAGGCACTAGAATCCCATTTTTGCATTCCTTCAATCCTGGGGAAAAAAAAAAATCACCTGAAATCATAAAGGGAAAGTGTAAAGCAATATAGCTTAGTCTGAAAGCTCACTGAATCTTTCATTTCTATGTCTTTGCATCACAGGAAGGAGAATATAAAGAAACTGTCATTTGGAAATGAATGACCTTTGCATTGAAGTAATAAAAGCAAAGCCCCTCAAAATCCATCTAAATGAAAGATGCTGGATAAAGGTACAATTGTTAGCAGTGGTTTTCTGTTGTGCTGACACTGTTCAGCAGCAAGAAATAGAAAAACTAAGAAGAAAACTAGAATATTTGTAAACTGGGTTTGCAAATCTCTTTTAGAATTACCTTGGGGTCAGTCAGAACCTTTTAGACATTGAATGAACAAAGCCAATGCAATCTTCATGAAAAATAATTATTTCTGAATTTATCTTTGATTATATGGACCAGCATATATCAAGAATAGAAAAAGATGTATTTGGAAATGGAATACATGTTTTGTTTAAACTTTTCATACGGCATACAGCTCTGCAAAATCCTTCAAGTCTAGTCCTGAATTGCATTTCTTCAAGCTTAGAGAGATGTAAATCATTCATCTATGAAGTTTAGTCTTGCTTTTTATTTACAAATTGCCTGTTAAAATCAAATTAGCTGACACTAAATTGCTTTGATCACTTGACAGAACTGATTTGAAATAACCCTGTTGAACAGTAGAAAACATCAGATAACTTTCTGCAGAGACACTTGAATGTTGATGTTTACTTCAAAAAAGTAGAGTGAAGAAAAAAATAGATTTTGAAACACTGCATGAAGAAGCTTTTACATATATCTTTAATATATATTGCAAGAAGTATATAACATTTTAGCTTTTCATTTTACAAAACAAGGCAAGCAAGGCCTTGAAAATTGTTTGATTTCTAAAATGTTACTGAAGATGATAGCTAGGCCTGTTGTAAAGATATAATTGGCAGTGTAAATATGTCTTTTTAGGACAATAAGTAAAACAGGGGAAAGCAAGTAAGTCTGTTGGAATAACTGGGGACAATTTCTTCATAGCTGAAGGACCAGACTAGGGCTACCATATTGTGACTTGAGTGCATTTTCCATATAGAAATTTCTTCTGTGACCTCCTAATGTCATTTCCTTGTATTTCACAATAAGTCACAATCTGTAAAATAGAGGTACTTTGGGAGTAATCAAAAATCCTTTTCTTCTTCTTCTTCTTCTTCTTCTTCTAATGTGTAAAATACACTCTCTGTTCTGCTTTTTGCTGCAGATTCCTATTGAAAAAAAACTATTTCAATGAACATTATCTTTCTAGTAATTGTTGAATACATACTGTATAAAAAATACTTCAGATTTTCTAACCCACTGCAAGCAGTCCTCCATCTTCTGCCTCATTTAGTTCTTCTCATCATATATATTCTCTAAAACCAGGATTGTCTCTTAGATCTCCTGTCTTACTTCAGAACAAACGACATGGTGATAAATTCGGTTGTTACCCGGTTTTATTGTTTGCTCCCTCCTGGCAAGTTCCCACTCGCACAGCTCTGTGGGCTGGTATCTACCGCACTCCCATACCCCACAGAGACGTAATTCAGTTCACTTTAATTTCGTTCCAGCTAGATCCCTGCTGTTCTTTCCCAGCAGTTTTCTTCTGCTCTGTTACCCAAGCAAAACTGGGAAATCTGCATAGAGACAATAAAGTCAATTGGTCTGAAATGGATTCTTGGTTTCCTTAACGCTGGAGGTATAGCAAGGATGTTGTAGCACAGGACAGTTCTGCTACCAGATCAGAAGGGTAGAGGACTTTTGCAAAGACAAAATGTGTTTTATGAACTAAACTGGTAGCCTTAAGATTTTTCCCTTTCCTCTCCACCTGTCTCTTAACTCCTGTTCACCCAAAATACTGCAACTTATCTCATTCACAGTGGCAATTTTCTGCAATTTTATAAGGATAAATAGCATCTATATAACCAAGGTAATTATATTAGCAAGTGAATCTGTTATTACGTCATATAGAAAATATGATTTATGAGAAATGCAAAGTAAAGGAAATTCAGAAATGAAATGACTTTTTCTATTTCAGCAGGATGCCTTCCACCATAAAAAGGGTTTCAGTTTGCAATGCTCATGAAAAAACAAACACATGGTTTTGGATTGGATTCATGCACTAATAATTGTTATTCTATGTTACTGAAAATTATTCTTGACTGGAGATAACCATAGCGTTTCCATTATTTTTCCCCTCTTTTGTGGGTGACACTTCATTACTGGAAGTCTTTTCCCTTTTTTCCCACTGCCTCATAATTCAGATTCTTGGCACACCATGCTGAGTTTTATAGTTAAGAGTAGAGCAAATCATTCACAGCTGTATGTTGGTTAGGTGTGCTCTGTGCTTAAATTCGACTGAATCTTAGCATTGCTTCAACCCAAAATCAAAAGTGTTCCTAAGATCCTGGCTTAAACATGCCAATTTTCATACCCAATTTTCTTTCTCCTTTACTATTTTGAATGTGTGGCTGACACTTTACAGATGGTGTTGTCTAAACATTGATGTCTGCAACTGAAATGATTCTGAATTAGTAGTCAACAGATACTGCCCCAGTGGGAGCATTAGTTTAATTTTCCATTATCGTACTCATTCTTCAGTAACACAGGCTTTAATTTCCAATCAAGGTAATATCCATAGAAATAGATTTGAAGTAACAATATTAAACATTTGGGCCAGTGGGCTTAACTGGCTAGTTGGGTTTACCCTTGGAGCTTTTATTTTAAAATTTATCTGAGCTCTGTTGGCAGCACATTTTCAGATAGAAGATTTTTTTCTTGTTTTGGCAAATGAAAATCTCTTTTTCTAAGCAAAGATATTTTAATATAGTGCTCGTATATAATCCAGAAATCAACATTTAAACATCCATCTGTGTGCTGAAAAGTCAATTTGGATTTACATATTCAAGTCACCTAAAACATAGGTAACTGCTTTATGATTATGCTATATTAAAGATATTTCAGCTTGCCTTTTCTCCTGAGTTCAGGAAGCCATCAGGTTTCCTATTCCCTTATTCTCTTCCTCAGAGACAACACTAGAAAGCAGTAAAGTTGTCTGGGGTTCTTCTAATTTGTATTATCTCCTCAAAAAACCTAACATGCATTATGCTAGCTGAGCATAGCCAGACTGCACTGTGGCTAAAGCTGTCAAAAAATAAAGACTCCGTAAAGGCAGACTATAACAGTTCCGTGCTTGCTGGAGAACCTGAATTGATAGAAATGAAGACGGAGATTTATGGCTGCTATCTACTGTCTTGACATGGCTCAGGAAGTGCAAAGGGGATGCATATGGCTAGGAGGCAGCTTTCTCAGTCAATGAAATCATGAGGTTCCACCTTCTCTCTTCATGGCTCCTGATCCAACTTGCTCATATTACAAATTAAAAGATGGGCTGAGTGTTTTGGTCGCTTTTACTTTTGACTGTCAGCTCTCCCAGCACCTGGGATGTAAAAGTCAACTTGTAGTCTATCCGGTTCTCACATCATCTGCAGTTATAAAGACACTTTAGCTGAACATAAGCTGCTAAAGGTACATGAGCCAGAAAACAAATCCAGCTCGTACATTCCTTCTAGGATATCTCCAAAAAGGTCAAACTCTGGAAGTCTTCTAAATAACTAAGAATAATGAAACATCCTTTTTAAATTCTGATTCCCAGTTGACCTAAATGAACAGAACTTCACAGACTTACTGGCATCTAAATGAGTACAGCACACACAATATGCAGAGCTGATTCCCAAGCCACATGTAACTCTTAAGTAACTGATGGTAAATGTGCTGGAATTCTACTAAAATAAAGCAGCAATTCTATTAAAGACACTTATTTATTGACAATACAAATTTTAGTGTAAAGCATATGACAACCACAAAATTCAGTACCACATAAAACAAACAAACAAACAGTACCTTTGTATCCAAAATGAAAGATGCATACTACTGCATGACAATATCTATTATTTTCCTCAAAAGCATCTTCTGTCATAGCTCTCAGTACTTGCATTTACGGCAAATAAACCACTTAGAAAAGTCTGTGACATGAGTCATTTATTCCACACTTCTCTTTATATATCTAGCTTGCATCAATGGGTATTTATGTTTCAGTGGATTTCTTAAACATTGAACTCTTGATGGTAGTTGCCATTATTTTAGAAAGCCATTTGGCAAAGCACATTTCAAATGTGCTATAGCTTTCAGGACCATTATTTCAGAGTTTGACATCCTGCTTTTCTTTCTCGATAGATTGGTGACCTCTAAATTTATGACATTCTCTTTTGCTTTCATGAACATGAATATCATGCTTTTGACCATAAAGTGCATATTTTTGTAACAGATGGACAGAGAGGTGCAATGGTCCATTGAAGTTCAAAATTATTTTGTATTCCTTGAGGTTTACTGCAATTCATTTGCATATTTCCCAGTTTTGTTTGATTTTCTACTTACTTTCAACACAGTAAGGAGCAGCAGAATCTGGCTCTCATTATTCTAGATTGTAAATAGATGATTTCAAATAGCTTGTAGCAATTTATAAAAGTGAAGGAAATCATTAGTTTGTAAACAAATTAACAAGTCAGTGTTGGAGAAAAATGTTGAACTAATTAAAAAACATTAATTGAAAACAAATTTATAAGCAAGGCATTCACAGAAATAGTTTGGATTAATAACAACTTTAAGGATTTGGAAAATAGAGGTTAACAAAAATATGTATTCCAGAGTTAGTGTAAACATTGTAATGTACAATACATTACAGAATGTATCGTAGTCCATTTAATTTGCATGAAAGAAAAAGAGATAATATCATAGAGAGTATGGCACATATATGGGAAGTATTGACTGTTGCCAATTCAAAGCAGAACTTTCTCTCAGCATCCTACCTCTCAACTACCTGCTTTGACCTCTTGCCCACTATCTACTATGAAGTCTGGATCTTATGCTGGTTTTTCTTGCAAGTGGGTGTCACAACAAAGCAGAGAAGCAAAGCAAATAAACAAAAAAGAAAAAAAGAATTGAATCTTTGAAGCATTGTAGTTTCACCATAGTATGGAAGAGGATCATTTTCAGAAAACGTAGCTTTACAAACTACACTCTTCTATTGAAAGCAACTGTCTTCTAAGAGTGCTTACAAATGCTGCTATCAGCAGTGCTCTTGGTCTGACTAAATTTCATTCCTTTGCAGATGAGTTTCAGAGAGACCTCAGAGAGAGCTTAAGATATGCAAAGATGCACTTAAACAACTCACTGTCCAAGATGCATAGGTTTATAACACCCCTTGGTACATAGGTTAAGCAATAGCCTCACTCTTCACATACTACCTTGTTTAAACAAATTGATGAGTCACAGGGAGAGATAAGAAGAAAGTAAATTTCATCACAGGTAAAATCAAGCCTTGGGTTCCATCTAAGTTTTTCCTTTGTTTGATTGTTTTCTCTTAAATCTCTCTAGAGATTAGAGGGAAGGGAGTTTTCTGTCTTTCCTGTGGAGCCGTTTGATTCAAAAGTCATTTAGTTAAAGAATCTGTGTTCAGTAACAGTATGCCCAGGTCATTCATCTCTTTTAAGCAAACCTAGTAAGCATTTTCTTTAAATTAAATGATATACTACTGCGTTTTCCTTAAAACATAGAACTCAGATTTGGCTCATGCAGCAATTTTTTTTTTAATATGTGGTTTCTCTCCAGTAACTTTTAATCATATGATTGTCAACATACTAGAGAAAGTTGTGCAGTTATATGTAGTACAACTTTTGTAAAAAAAATACGACATAACTATATGAATGATAATGATATTTTGTGTTTACTTCAGTTCTATGATATTCTTACATACCTCAAGAAAAAAAAAAAAGAAGAAAAGATGTTCCCTCTCTCTCCTTATTTCTGTTTAAAAAGTCTATAGGTATGGTAGTGGTTTTGATTGCCCTTGGAAAGAACTACGAGAAACAAAGAAATACCAAGATTTGTATTACCAAATTAAGCTAAAGTTAAAGTATCAATACTCAGGACTGGAAAAAAATATATATTTTGTTCTATATGAAACAAATGTAATTTTAGTTATTGAAGCAATCATCAAGGAATAAAAAAAATTATTTTTTAGAAAATAATTGCTGCACTAATGGAAAATTACGTTGGAGCTATGAAAAAGACTACTTCCTTAGAGACTATGTTGGCACAGGTTTGAGGTGATTCACTGCATTTTACAGCTGTCATAAATGTGATATGCAAAACATACAAAAGTTCAAAGAACAGCTGCACATTTATGATCTGATCCAGCAATATGATAAGGCAGTCAACAATCAGAGCAAATGAAGGATGATTAGTACTCTGTGGGATTTGCTCACATTCTTGAAGAATCAGGTCCCAAATAAATAACTGTGATAAACTTGCTATAATAGGAAACATCCATAACAGTTACATCTCTCTGAACAGCGGAGCGAATTGCAGAGCATAAAGTTAACAAATGTTGTACTTTAAAGCTTTAGGATCAATAATATTTTAGATATTATCAAAGAATTCTGTGTTGAAAATAAGAGCCCCAGCTAGTGCGTTTATGCAGAAATGCAGTTATAGGCTTCCTTAGTGTTCCTTGATACTTATATTGTACTGTAGTGAGTAGATGATCATGAAAAGCTGAAATGACTTGCAGGTAAACTGAAAAGAATAAATTATAAATATATATCCCTTTCCTGCTTTGTGGTGTGAAGCAGTCTTCAAAGTCTGAAATGCAGGCTTCCTCCTTGGTGTTTTTACAGAAAGCCAGGACAAGGATACATGTTTCTTAATGAGAAGCTCAACTATAGGTGGCACATATGTGCAGAGTCCTCCTCAAGATCTGCCAGCTGCAAAGAACTGACACCACTGGATGAGCAAAGCATTGGTGCTTCAGTCTTCAGAAAGAAAACTCTTTCCAGCTGTTGGAAAGAGCTGATGGAATGAGATTGATCTGAACAGAGAACAGTCTCAGCTTCCCAAGACAGAGATTTCCTTCTGAAGATGAGATTTCCACATCTGTAAGACTTAGAACACCTTCCTGTAAGGCATGAAAGACCGAGCTTTCCTAATTTCATATATCATAGGAGGGCAAAAATATAAACTGTACATGTAAGCAGGGGTGGATTTTAGCTTCAGACACTGACATTCAACTTCAGACATCTCCCAGTATGTCCCCATATATAATCAACATATCTAAGATTCCTTTATTTTTAGTGTTAATATAATTAAATTCAGTGTCAATATAATTAAAGAAGTCTAGATCATAAATCCAAAAACTAAAGTGACCACGCTTATATTCAACATTTCTTCCCAATGTATATGAGAATCATCAAAAAGCAGCTATAGCATATACACTGTTATTCTGTTTGTTTGGATCAAATCCTTTTTAACATGCCTCTCCACATATTCACTTTTCTTTTTGTTAGAATAGTGATGAAAACTTAAATACATATAATATGTGTCATATATACAAACTTTTTCTTTGTTCTTCTCCTTCTTTATCCATATGATATCACTAAATTTTGATCAGGGAGAGTATATTTCACTTTTTCTCATTATTATGAAATATAAATTTCTCCCTTGAAAAACAGAGTAAGATTCAGAAAACTAAAACATCTTGATATCTCAAAAATCCATATTAATTTTCTTAATTAAAGCCTGTCTCACGTTAAAAGGTTACAGTCTCTTTATTTACAGAACACCTTATCCATTCAAACTTTTTTACCTTGAGCTTGTCAGAATTTGTTACCGCTGATTCAGTTTGACATTTTGCCCAGACTGCACCAAACCACAAACCTGAGAATAGAATGTGACCATTAACAATTTAATAGCCTGTTGCAATACTTATTTTTTTTCCACATCAGTAGTGTCACACTAGATAATGCTATGAGTTTTACCTTTACAGAATGAGACAAGACTATTTACTTTACGTGTCATGGTTTCTGAAGTACCTCAGCACCGTAACATGCCAGAGGTTTCATTTTTAAGTGTTGGCTAGTTGAAAATGTCAGAACTCATAATATGTTTAAGCTGAGATCTGATTAAAGGGCAGAAGTTTTGTCCGAGGAGTAGACACAAAAGTCTTGACTTACTAATATAGATAAACATACATTCAATCTCAAGAACATGAATAGTATCATTGATAGGAGTAGGAATACACACACACATAATCTAAATAGGTGATAAAATACCATCTAATAAAGGCATCTCACTGGGTTCAATATCTGACTCTAAAAAAAAAATGAAAATACATGCAAGGTAGTTTCCAGAGGAGTAGCCACAACCAATATAAAGTTATTTTCACTAGAATCAGAAATATCTCTGATGATCTTTATGTAAGCTAAAGTAAAGATCAGAGCTAATGGCAGATTTGACAAAACCTATCAGAAGATTTTATTCTTTTTTTCTTTCTTTCTTTTTTCCTCCTTTTTTATCTGCATTGTTTCTAGGAATCCTTTCTGTTTTAAGAAATTTCAGTAGTTTAGTCTACTCAAATCCATTCTAGTCTTCATAGTTTTCCAAAAACTGAAAAATGTTATAGTTTGAAGGAGTTCATATATTTCTGCCCTTGCTTTCTGATACTTTAACATAGCTCTTAGTTATATATATTTATATTTAACTAGTTCTTAGTTATATTTATATTTGTAGTAATTTACTTAATTATTGTGAAGGTTTTTCAGATTTGTATTGGTCTGAGAGTCCACTTTGGCCACAGTTGCCGCAAATGCAAAGTTGGTAACTATTCTTCTTTTGCAGTGCAGGAAATGTTTGGAATACAATTTTCTAGCCGTACTTCAAAGATTCTCTTCCTTACAGATTCTCAGATCTTAGTGTGATTCTCACCACCTCACAACAGTTCTACATGTCTACATATCTACTGCTAGTGTAACTAAATCTACTTGCATTTAGAGCAGTTATTTGTGCTAGCTGAAAATACACATCACAGTGTCTTTTCCACCAAATAAAAAAAAAAAAACCTTAACAATTTTGTCTTCCATTGAGCTTATTTCAATGCAAAGAAATATTACTTCTTTGAAAAATTTGACTTTTTGATTTTTCTCAGAGGAGCCTGATTCAACCTCCCTGTGCTGTAAACATGTATCTGATGAGCCTGTAGAACACATTCAAGAATATAGAGTGTAAGTCTGGTTTTCTAGGGCCACTTGCAGTTGGTGTTCATTACGAATCCCTTCAATAACTCTAAACAAATTAGAGACTTGTTTCACAATTCCGTTTTGCCAAGGAGACAATGGATGACATTCAAAAGCATGTAACACAGCTGATGGCTTTTGCAGGAGCAATAAAATATGACACATACCTAGGTTATATTTCTCTGGCAGGACATTCCACCAAGACTTAACAAATTTGACCCTTATTTTGCAACTCAGTTTCATGTAACAGCCAAGAGCCTTATCCTTTAAATGTGCTGAGTCTTTGCAGCCTGTTGTTTGGGTTTGTATAAATCTGGATAAAGGCAGACCTTTATAGCACCTCAGTAGGATTATAGACATGCCATAGTTTGATGTGAAGGGGAAATTTTGTACCAGCAAAGAGTAACTCCTGAAAAGCATTAAGAGAAATAGACAATATGATGTATTTCCTCTTATATAAACAGTGACATCTAGAGTTGCCATTAGTATTCCCTAATATGCAACTAAGTTAAAGGTTATCATCTGCTGCAGATGTAATGGATTGCATTAGAATTACAGCAAATGACCCTTGCAGCTTCTTTAAACTTGATCGATCACAATGTAATTGTCAAGGCGGACTAGCAATTAATTTTCATTAGTCAGGGAAGTCATTAATGATTGCTGTTAGGGAAAATGACTATTAGATTGAAGTGGAAGGGATTCAATCATTTTTTACAATTAAAAAAGTTGGCCTAATTTCCATATGTGCAAGAAGAATATTATTGCAGCTCCATTACCATGTGCTATTCCTGCTGTGATGCACTAGTTTCAACAAAGAGGGAGAAATAGCCCTTTCCAAACTGGAAGGGAAGGCATTGGTTACCAATTTCCTATTGGGAATAGCATTTTTAAAGAATACTTCTTTTTATTATTTTTAATTCTCGTCACCTTTAAAGTTTTTTTGGAATTTAATGCTATGGTGTATAGCATGCTTCCTTATGTCAAAGGTCTAGGGTTCTTTTCTTTTTTTTTTTTTTTTTGACACACATGGTTTTTTCATGGAACAAGACAGAGAAATTGAAAGAACCCTGGATCATTCAGCTGCCTTGGAAAATACTAAATTGCTTGGCAGTGATGATTACTGTGATATTGTTGCTTGACATCACAGTTAATATAACAATACTCTTCCTTCATGGAGTACTTTTCATCTGAGAATCTCAGAATACATTTTCACACAAGTTAACTTTAAAAGGCCCTAATGAAATATAGAACACTTATAATATCCATATAGCCTTTAGAGAGTGGTTTGCCAAGCTTTATCAGCTTGGAACAGAAGAAAAAGCATCTAGAAGTCCAAGAGGGAATTTCAAGAATTGCCTATCTTTCTGATTTCTGTTCCTATTGATTTCATTGGTATTGTTTATATATGTCCTTGATGCTGGGATTTGCTTGCTAGGTTAATTTTTTTTTGATCCTAAGAGTATATTGTGTTTCAATTAATTAGCTTTTATTTCTCTTTAAAAGTATATTTTCATGTAACATCAGTTAAGGAAAGCTATCTATGGCTGATCCAATAACTGTAACTTACATAAATAAAGTGAACCTATATTTTAAACACCTAATGAATTGCTCTTCTATAGTATGTATTATCAGTATTTGTTAAGTGAATGCTCAAAAACAGTGGCATTTGAATATCTTCACAAAATGCCCACTTAGTGTTTGGTCAATAAATTGAGTGAACATGATTTATTACTAAGGACTTTAAAAATGCTTTATTCATTTCTTTAGTTAAAGGATTGTAGATATTATATCAAATAACTAACTTAAAATGTATGTACTTAAAGCAAACAAACATTGAGTAATTGACTCTTATCATTATGACAAGAACATGCTGCAGAAGAAACTACTATGCTATTCTACTAGAAGATTTTTAGAAAATCTAAAGCCATGTGTAAATCTAGAGCCAAACATACCAAAGAGAACCATTTGGAATAGCCTTAGGAGTAAAACTAGGTTTTTATACTCCAGGTTCAGTAATATTCTGGAAAGTACTAGGTGACTAAAATCCCATTGATTTCAGGAGTGGGTAAGTTGATGGGATAGCCTTTCAGGTTCTCTGTTTTTTTTGTTTTGTTTTGCTTTGGGTTTTTTTCATATAAGTCTTGTGAATGAAAAGTAGGTCCTTTTGTAACTGCCTGTTTACCTACATTATTTTCACCCTTAGTGATCTAAAACAGATTTCAGAACATTTATCTTGAACACAGAACATGCAAGGTTCTGGTAACAGGAAGCCTTACATGGCGCATATAGATACCAGGCATGATGGTATCTAATCCATCTTTCTCAAAGCAGGAAGAGAGCTCTAGGTCAGGAGCTAGCAGCTAGCATCAAGAAGGCTTTAAACTAGATTTGAGGGGCCAAGGGCTTATCAATGGGGAAGCAGATGAGATGGTAGCTGATGGCCTGTCACACTGGACAGCAGCCTAATGCCATGGCCTGTGAAGGGTGTCCTGAGTCTGAAGGGGCGAGAAGACAAAATATGAGAACTTCTGGAGGCCCACATAATCAGGTTGCAGATGCCCTGACAAGGAGAGGAACACTGGGAGCCCAACCCAAATGCCTCTATGTAAGCACATGCAGCATAGGGAATAAACAAGAGGATTTGGAGATGCCTGTGTGGTTACAGGGTCGTGATCTCATTGCAATTACTGAGACATGGTGGAACCGCTTTCATGATTGGAATGTGGCCATGGAGAGTTTTGGGCTTTTCCGGAAGGACAGGCCAGGAAGGCAAGGTGGCGGACTTGCTTTTTATGCGAGAGAGAAACTAGAATGTATGGAGCTCAGCATAGGGAGGATAGAGTGTGGTTTGACAGCCTGTGGGTGAAGATTAAGGGACAGACCAACAGTGGTGACACTGTTGTGGGAGTTTACTACAGGCCTCCTGACAAGAAAGAGGAAGTAGATGAGGCCTTCTACAGGCAACTGCAAGAAGCCTCCCGATCACAGACCCTGGTGACTTCAACTATCCTGATGTCTGCTGGGAAAATCACACAGCCAGGAACAGACAGTCCAGGAGGTTCCTGCAGGACATTGCAGATAACTTCGTGATGCAGAGGGGTGATGAGCCAACAAGAGGTGGGGCACTGCTAGACCTGATACTAAAAACTGGAGATGGGCTACTGGAAAATGTGAGGGTTGGGGATAGTCGTGTTTGCAGTGACCACAAAATATTGGAATTGATGATCCTGTGTGGAGGAAGCTAGACAAGAAGTAAGATTGGAACTCTGAACTTCAAGAGAGCAAACTTTGACCGCTTCAGTGAGCTCCGTAGAGAAATCTCCCGGATCAGGGTCCTGGAAGGAAGGGGGGTCCAGGGGAGCTGGCTAATATTCAAGTACTACTTTCTACAAGCTCAGGGTTGGTTCATTCCTACAAGAAAGAAGTTGAGCAAGGCGAAGAGGAGACCTGCATATAAGGATAAGGAGTTGTTGGGTAAAGCTAATGAGAAAAAGAGAACACACATCATGTGGAAGAAGGACCAGGCCACATGGGATGAATATAGGCACACTATCAGTGAATGCATATATGCAACGAGGAAGGCCAAGGTCTGTCTGGAATTTGAGTTAGCAAGAGATGTCAGAGACAACAGGAAGGGCTTTTATAAATGTATCACGAGCAAGAGGAAGACGACAGAAAATGTTAGTCCTCTGCTGATTGGGGAGGGAGCCTTGGTGATGGAGGATACAGAGAAAGCAGAGTTACTAGATGCCTTCTTTGCTTCTGTCTTTACTGCTAAGGCTAGTCCGCAAGAACTACAGAGTCCAGGTAAAAGACAGATAAATGGGTGAGAGGAAGACCTTCCACTGGTTGAGGAGGATTGGGTTAGGCATCGCTTAGGCAAACTGGCCACCCATAAATCTATGGGCCTGAATGGGATGCACCCAAGTGTGGTGAGGGAACTGGCAGGGATTATTACTCAGCTGCTGTCCATCATCTTGAGAGGTCATAGAGAGTTTGTGAGGTGTCAGAGGACTGGAAGAAAGCCAGCGTCACTCCAGCCTTCAAAAATGGCAAGAGGGAGGAGCTGGGAAAGTACAGTCCCTGAAAAGGTGACACAGCAGTTCATCCCAGAGAGAATTTCCAGGCACATGAAGGAGAAGATGTTGAAGAGCAGTCAGCATGGATTCACCAAGGAGAAGTCGTGTTTGATGAATCTGATAGCCTTCTACAATGGGATGACTGGATGGATGGACAAGGAGAGATCCGTGGATATTGTTTACCTTGACTTCAGCAAGACTTTCTCCAATAATATCCTCATAGAAAAGTTCCAGAACTGACTGGATGACAGAGCTCAGAGAGTAGTTATAAATGGACCAGAGTCCAGTTGGAGGCCTATGCCCAATGGTGTCCCACAGGTGTCAGTACTGGGTCCAGTGTTGGTCATCAATGACTTGGACGAGGGCAAAGAGTGCACCCTGAGCAAGTTTGTGGATGATACCAAGCTGGGTGGAGTGGTCAGCACTCTGGAGGACTGTGCTGCCATTCAGAGGGATGTAGACAGGCCAGAGAGTTGGGCAGAGAGGAACCTCCTGAGGCTCAATGAGGACAAGTGCAGGGTCCTGCCCCTGGGGAAGAATAACCCCAGGCACCAGTACAGTTTAGGGGCTGACTTCTGTAGATGAGCTCCATGGAGAGGGACCTGAGAGTCCTGGTTGACACTAAGTTAACCATGAGGGAGCAGTGACCAAGAAGGCCAGTGGGATCCTGGCCTGCATCAGGAGGAGTGTTGCCAGCAGATGGAGGGAGGTGATCCTGCCCCTCTACTCAACTCTGGTGAGGCCACATCTGGAGTATTGGGTGCAGTTCAGGCTCCCTAGTGCAAGAGGGATGCGGGGCTTCTAGAGAGGTTCCATCAGAGAGCAACAAAGATGATCAAGGGAGTGGAGCATCTATGGTACGAGGACAGATTGAATGTGTTGGGCTTGTTTGCTCTGGGGAAGAGAAGGTTGATTGAGGATCTTGTCAGCATGTACCTGAGGAGAAAATGTAGGGAGGAAGGGGCCAAACTTTTCTCCATGATGACTAGTGACAGGACAAAAGGTAATGGATATAAGTTGAAAAACAGGAAGTTCCATCTGCATATGAGGAAAACTTCTTGACAGTGAGGGTGACAGAGCCCTGGAACAGACTGTCCGGAGAGGTTGTGGAGTCTCCTTCTCTGGAGATCTCCCAAACCTTATTGAATGCCACTCTCTATCCCATGCTCTAGGTTTCCCTGCTGGAGCAGTGGGTTTGGACTAGATGATCTCTAGAGGTCTCTTCCAGCTTTAACCGTTCTGTGATTCTGTGATCCTCAGAGTTGGAGATATTTCTGTACATGTAAACTATGAAAGGAAATAGGCAAATTCCATAGAAAGATGGAATTTATCTGACCTATTTAAATGTTGTTGCAATGAGAAGAGTGTTGTCCTAGCATTGTCTTTTGTTCTCTCTACTTATTTTTAGGATAACCATGAGGATTAGTCAAAATTAAATGTCTGTATCATACTTGTTTAAAGATGCCAATATGAATAGTCCTTCAAATGGTGTTTATAAATCTCAGCTTACTGACAAGGGAGCCTCACACAATTTCAAAAGCTACCATCAAATAGTTAGATGCCTACTAAATGATGATACTTACTAAAATTCATTGCACTGATTTACTTGATTCAAGCTTCAAAGTCATGTTTGAAAATGTTACTCTTTGTTCTGGAGTATTTGCTTTCTAACTTGGCAAATTTCCAACAGCACATTCATCGCATAAGATGTATTGATTTACAGTTTGATAAGTTGCTTTTTTTAATGAATAAAAATGTGTTCAAGGTGTCTATGATAGTCTTATATTTTCTGTTATCTGACTATCAAGATTTTTCATTTTTAGAGCAATATGCATCTAAATCTAAATACTTTTTGGTGTACAGAAAACAAAGGTCATCAATTCTGAAATTTAAAGATTTAGGAAC
>JAUBOD010000001.1:3363994-3415598 GCA_032353885.1 Nothura maculosa
TATGCATCTAAATCTAAATACTTTTTGGTGTACAGAAAACAAAGGTCATCAATTCTGAAATTTAAAGATTTAGGAACCTAGGGCTTGTTCAGAGCTCTATTTCATATTTAATGTGACCAGACATTGAAGTTATTTTTAAAAGCAGCACTTCTGCTCTTTCAGGTGATGTTTTCCTGGCAGTTTCCAAGTAGTAATTGAGAACATCCCCATGGTTAGGATGAGTAAAACTGGATTATTTTGAGCTGACAGAGTTGTTCAAGTGTTTTGCACCTTGTTATATCCTTCTTTTTGAGTATGTTTCTGGGACGAGATTGACTTGTGTAAGTCAGACTTCCTCTCAACTTTCATCTATTTCTCAGGACTGAATCTTCACATCAGCATGCACGTTTTGAGTTTAAATATTTGTGGTTTCTTAGCTAAAAGTTGGAGTAGGAAAAAGGATGAATGCTGACAGTTTCATGCAGTGAATTATATGGTATGCATTATTGGTAAAACAGGACATTGTAATCAAAAGTTTCTGTGAGAGTTGGTGTAGGCAGACTTTTTGACTGGATAAATCCTTTTCTTTTAAAATAAATGATTTTTTGTGTGTGAGATAAAATGTATTATAAGCTGCTATAAATCATAATTCATAGAACCAGGAAAATTGAGCAAGAATAAAACTTTTGTTCTCTCATCCACCTTTCTCCTGTTATTGTTCCTATCTGATTTTGAAAACTCTTTTCTTGCACAGTTGAAGTATCTTTAGAAAACTACTTTTGCAGTAGAATCCTTTAGTGTTGTTATTGTTGAGATTAAAAATACTCTTCCTATTCTTTTGTTTATCAGCAATATCTAAAAAGACATTTTTTTTTTCCAGGAAACAAAACCAAGAAAAAAAAAAGAGAGAAAGAAAAGAAAACAGAGAGATCCTAATAATTGCTTTTGTTCTGCTTTCTAAGGTTATACAGTGCAGAGGACTAATATTAGGTTTATGTCTTATGTCTTAGAAGCATATTACTACTGATGTGCATTCAGTTCTTATGTTTTGGATGCAGAGAGAGAAGGAACAAACCAGGAATAAACCATGTGGTGATATAGAGCCTTTGAGTTCGATTCATAGCTGTACCAAAGAGGATAAACTCCGAAGTAGGCACAAATGTTGGATTAGAAGAGTTTCTACAAGTAGAAGCTTTAATGGACACTTAGTTCTTGAGAACAAAAAGAGTCTTCCAAGCCTATGACCTGGTATCTGGAAAACTGCAGATAACTTTCCTCATCAATCTTCAGAATTCTTATTTTTGAAAAGCTGCACTCAGATCTTTCTTACCAACAAGAATAGCTCAGATAATGGACCTGGACCTTTTTTACTTTTTCTAGAGTTTTTCATTGCATGCCCAGCTCTAAATATGCTGAATTCTTAAAAGTTTCACATAAAACAAAGACTGAAAAAATAAAAAGTATTTTCCAGAGATTAATTCCAGTAAATAAAAGACATAAAAATAAAAGAAATGAAAAATAGTTTCTATTTGTTTTCAGATGTGTCTTTACATAATTTCCATCACTTGTGGAACATAAATAGCACTAAGATGGCAAAAGCCTTCATAGTGTGTTTGATGACTGTGCACATCTCTGTGATTGTTACTTAGTGAAGGGTACAAAAATAAAGTCTTTTGATTGGATAAAAAGGAGTTATTTTTATGGAATTAACTCTTTTCTCCATGACACAAGGAACTTTCTTTTACTTTCCTTTTCTCATGGTAATTTTAGGAGTAGGAATAAGGTATCATCATTTTAATTAGTCTAATTTACTTTGAAAATAATTATCTCTCATTACTGTATGGCTTAGATATTTCAATTGCATTGATTTTCAAAGAAAGTTAAATAACGTACAATTCAAACTAGAGCATTAATGAGGTCACATTTTGAACCACTCTCTTTTTACAAAGCTCTGTTTCATTTTGTCATTCAGCTCGTGCAGAGAAGAGCTAGAGTACAATTTTCACCCTAGTACAATGAACAAGTTTATATTTTCAGAAATGTATTCTGCTGAACTATTCTTCAGATGAGCTTCATTCCTTGTGAGTTTCACTACTCCTGAAACTCAGGATGCTGGCATTTTCACTTCCGAGTAAATTTAGTTGTATGAACACAAACTTTATTAATTGTGTAAAGATAAGCATTTGGAAAGCATAGTTAAGCTCCTGTGTAGCATTAATTTGGTCCCTTGTGCATATGCAGCCTTTAGTTACACAAAAGCATAGCATTTTTCCATATCACTGAGCCATGCTCCTGACTAAGGTCTGTACTGTAGATACTTTTTTACCCTTCATTATTTGAAATGTGCCTTAGGCATTATTTCCCAGAGATTGCTCACTTTTCACTTTTAATATTTTTTTTTCAAAGATTCATATATGAGACATTTCAGTCACATATAGATGTTTCATTTTCTCCGAGAACATTTGAGCTAAAAGAATACTAGTTTTCAGATTAGAAGGCCAAGGATGTAGAGATTAAAGGTCAAAATAATTCACTAATAAATGAGATGCACATGGCCTAATTTTTCTCTGAATATAATGAGATATGAAATTAAGTTTTAAATCTCATCAATTTCCATTGCAATTTTGAAGCTTAGCACTTCTGCTAATCCTGCTTCCTAGTCTTAACTGGAGTTTTCAGTAAGTGCATAAGGTGGTGTTAGTGATCACTAGTTTTAAGTCTGAGGTGAAGAACTTCTAGATATGACTCTGACAGAAGCAGGGACAAGATTCTGTGGAGTGACTCCCACCTCTCTTAACTCTCCAACTGCTCTTCTCTTTGGATATCAAAGTGCAAACATAATTCACCATGGGAATTCAATTGTATTGAATTGAATTGTCTGTTCCGTCCTTGTATTCTTCCTTAGATAGTTCTTCCAGCTTATGAATTCCTTGTATTGTTTTGTTTGTATGTATAGGCTGTTATATATTTATATTAATAAAGGCCAACTAGAGAAATACAATTTTCTCTTTAGAGTCAAAGGTATGTACAGAGGGAAGGCAGGGGAATGTTGGGTTGATAAAAATCCTCACATGCTATCGGAGGTCACACATCACAATATAGATCATTCCCTGTGGCACATGCTCTAGGTGTCCTTGCTTGAGCAGGAAAATTGGACTAGATGATATCTAGAGGTCCCTTCCAACCTCAGCCATTCTGTGCATCTGTGATTCTGTGATCATATATTGATATATAGATAATAAAGATCCTTTCCTAAGGATGCCTTTTTGCATTAAGATGCATTGATTGATTGATTGATTCCTTATCATGTCCTGCATCAGAAGAGAATCTTTATGAATAACAGAATAGTTTAGGATGGAGATTACCTACTCTTCACCTGAAAATCGATGGAGGGCTAACGCCCAGTGGAGCAGGTTATTACTAGCCTCATCCCACTGAGTTTTAAAATATCTCCAAAGACTGAGTCTCTCTGTGTTTATGTTTGTTTTGTTGTTTGACTGTACTTATGTTTGAATATCCTCATTGTTTTTTGTCTTTCTCTCTGACAGTCGATTGGAATTTAGTTTCCTGCAATTTGCGATTGTCATCTCTTGTCCTCTCAAGTTACCTCTGATTGAAGTCTGACTTTGTCTTCTATGTAACTACCGTAAGCTTAACTAGCAAATAGATCCCTTTGGCCTTTCTTCACCTGAACATGCTGCACCATGCACACCACTTTTAGCCACCTCAGTGAATCACTGCTGGGCTCTTCCGTCTGCCAGGTTTCTCTCCCTGGCAAGTGACCAGGGCACCCAGAAATGTGATCAACACCATGATCCGAGTCTTTCATTTTTCAGATCTGATTCAGAGATTTGTGCCAAGAACATGCCACAAAACTGTGTTGGTCAAGTGATTTCTCTGTGAATTAGACCTATCCTCCCTGAAACACTCATCTACACCAACAGCTGAGAAGTGCCAATTAGTGAAAGAATGACATCGCTGCACTGTGCCCAAGTTTATTGTTTCATGCTGAATCAAAAGATAATTTTTTTTTTTTAGGATGACTTCTTTTCTACACAAACTGATCTCACTCCCAGACTATATACACTCAATTCGTAACAGTATTAACAAATGAGTAAATAATAGCTTATTTCCTCTTTTTTTTGGAAAAAAGACTCCTGTTTCATTTTATGTAAAAATGAAAAGAAAAAATCTCAACTCTCTTTTCACTAAGCCATTGGTGAAACTTTGAATAAAAGTGTGGTAAATGTTTTAAGCCCCAATATACTGAGTGATGGTATTTAAAGGATTACGTTTGAGTAGAGACTGGCGCTGTGAAGGAATGTTACCCAGATGCTTTATTTCACTTTCACCCAGTATGCAGACCCCTTTTTTGATACATCAGATTTGAAGGACTAACTAGATAGGTCTGAAAGTTATTATTTTCTTTTTTCCATCTTCTTCTTCTACTTTTTTTTTTTTTTTTTTTAAACTACTAAAGGGTATAATTTGTAATTGAAAGCCTACATATTTTCCTGACTGGAGAAAGCAGTTGTGAAAGTCATAACTCATTTAGAAACAGTTTTGTAATTTCAACATGTGCTTTTATAAGGTATGTATACGTCACATTTCCCAAGGATATATCCTCAAAATCTTGAACCTTAAAAACCTTAAATACCTTAAAAAACTTAAACTGGCAGCTGATTTCCTATAGAGGTTCATCTTTCATTGATCTATCTGTTCCTTAGACCATAAAATGACTTCTGTTTGTCTTCATATCTGGCAAGAGATACTTCTGCAATAATATCTCTTTTTTTTGAGACAATTTCTATACTTTTTCTTTCAAATAAGGCGTTATATAATCATTACAACTCATTGCATACTAAGCACTTTAAAAGTTAAAAGGAGTGCAAAAAAAGAACTTGCTTTAAGGATTAATGACATCAGTGACCCAGGGGGATAATGGATACCCACCTGTCAATAAGGCTTAGAACTGATTATAATAACTGAGTCAGAGAATTTAAGTAACTTTTCATAAAAGTGACTTTTATTTGATTGGGAGTTGAAATGAGAATTCCTCTGGCTCTCAAAGTTTTATTTCACAAAGAAGATTGCACAGAGATCAATAATTTCCTTGTTCTTTCTACTTGTTAAATAACACTTTATGTAAAAATAAAGTAGAAGCACCTGAGATACTATTTTTCAATTTGAAATGTTGCTGTCATTGCCGCTGCAGTGTTACTGCATGATGAATGGAACAGGGAATTGATTCATGTAGCTGTGACTAGGAGGGAACATAGTCTTGTGGTCTGCAGAACAATTTTTCTATTAAGGTGTCATCTATTCTAGAATGGAGGCTTCAGTTTGTCGCATAAATCAGGGGCTCCTTGTACTGTTTCTCCTCCAGCCTTTTTCCTTCTCTACCTAAATGCTGTACTCAATTCCCGTAGGGTTTAAAGGATGCATTGCAAACTCTTTTCCTCATGCTCTACCTAAACTTTTCCTTTTCCTTTTTTAAATTAAAGGTATCTTTTTTAAACCTTCCTACCAGTATCTTACTTAGTTGTCTCTGCAAGATGAGGCCTGGGAGCAGCTTACAGCTGGGAGGTTCAACTCTCCTGCTTCCCTCCCTATGAGTATGCAGAGGCAGTAGAGTAACACTGCAGTGCACGTCACTAACCCAAGTCTAAAACCCTATGCTCTCCAGGTATATTTGTTCATAGTCCAATTTTCTACAAAATTGAAAGACAGAAGTACTGCCAAGCTAACTGTGACCTGTTGGCTCTCTCAGTGCATCCTCAATTAGATATTTTTTATCCTTTTTGTTAAAGCAGGTTGGTCTGCCCTCACAGGTCAGCAGAGTGGCAACTATAGATGAATTTTTGGGCTGCTGCTCGACAAATTCTCCTTTCTTTTCTTCAAATAAGCACATGTTAATGCTCTCAGAGGAGGCTATTTCTTATTGCAGTGGTGTAAATGAAGGCGGGATTTGGCCCATAAGCAATAAAAGGGGATATAATTCTTCATGCAATTGTGAAGAGAACACTGTCCAGCAGCAGTAAATTATTTGAAATTCTTTGGGGATATATGAAGGATTCCACAGTCCGAGAAAGCTTGTGAGGTTTAAAGCATAAAAATGACACCCATAAATAAAGGTAGAAACCCCTGATCCCCACTGAAATGAAATAACCTAACATTCCTGAGGTACTCGTGTCTTTGGAAAATACGTTGCTTATTTGACTAGGTGAAAGGGAGGGAGGAGAGTAAACCCACCATGCTACTCAGTGTAGTACTCCTGCTCATAAGTATATTTTCTCCAAGAAGCTTTTTATAGTCAGGATGTGTCTTTATTGAGCTTATAAGACTTTCAAACATATGCAAATCAAAAGACATGAATATGTATTAAAATTACTAGAATTAACAAAAGTACGATACAGATAATAACCATACTCTTTGATCTGTGGCATGTAGAGTTATAGCACAGAATATCCATCATTTTCACTAGGATATGTGTGTGTACACAGGTCATACTACAAAAGTAAGCCTATTTCTAGAGAAAAAAAAAAATACCAGCTAATCTCTGGACACATTTACTTGCCTGAATGTAAATCTTGTCCTTACATTACATCATTTCCTTAGCACACTAACTTCCACTGTAGGTAATCTGATAATATCTTTTTCTCAGAATATGTGCTTTAAAATGAGAAATCAGTTTTAATTTGGTTTCAAAAACAGCAGCAGCACTCCCTCAGCAAATTAGAGAACAGAATCAAAATTCATTAATACTACGTCAACAATTCAGCAGTCTCAATATGTATCAATTCCTTCATAGTTTTTGGAATTTAAATACTTTGTGATGCTATAGATTGATTACTTCTCACAAGCTCATTATGCCAAAACAAAATTTTAGCTATCCTTTATGGCTAATAATATTTGACTTTGAGCTAATCAAGTCCAAGAAATTTGGCAGTAATTTCTCATTGTTATAGTAACAGAAGTGACAGATGAGCTTTTAAATTAAGCCAAAGTTACCAAAAGAATAAAGATCATAACCCACAAGGATTGACCTAATTTTATAGAGAGACAATATTCAGAGGCAGGATCCCCATGAAATCTCTTCTATTTCATTTGATGGTCAGAAAAGACTTAGTAGTCAAACAATCTCCAGAATCAATACCAGGCATTTGTGTTCAACACCTCTGAAAAACATGCAGCTTGCTTGTTTTAAAACTCTGAATCATACTTGTTCATTTGCAATGTCTGTGTAACTTTTGACTCCTTACACAACCACTGAATATGGTCTACTGAGTATGACAGCCTGTGATGATAGTTTCTTTGATGAAGGTCAGATGTGAGGGAAGTAATAAAATGACACAGCAGGTTCATATTAGTCTAGTCTCTATTTGAACATAAATCTTTTTCAAATATTTGGCGTATACTCTGTCTCAACACAGATATTGTCTAATGTTGTGTTTCTTCTTTACTAAAACACCATAGCTCAGTCTTTTTATACAGATAACTCTTACTATAAAATATGTGTGTTTATGAATGCATATCTATTTCTCTTCCTAAATATATATAATGTCCTTATATAGATATATATTTAGAATAAAAATTACAAATGTGAGGTTAGCATTTTATAAAATATTATTACCAATGAGTAGAACTACATTTATTTTCAATGTGATCACAAAGAAACATCATAGAATGACAATAAATGGGGCCAAGTTCAGTTGGAGGTCTGTGGCCAGTGGTGTCCCACAGGGGTCAATCTATTCATCAGTGACTTGGACGAGTGCACAAAGGGTGCCCTGAGGAAGTTTCTGGATGATACCAAGTTGGGTGGAGTGGCCATCCAGAGGGACCTGAACAGGCTGAAAAGTTTAGGCTGAAAAGAGAAACATCATGAGGTTCAACAAGGAGGAGTGCAGGATCCTGCACCTGGGGAGGAATAACTCCAGGCACCAGTACAGGATAGGGGTTAACCTGCTGGAGAGTGGCTCTGAAGAGAGAGATCTGGGAGTCCTGGTTGACACCAAGTCAACCATGAGTCAGCAGTGTGCCCTCATGGCCAAGAAGGCCAAAGGGCTCCTAGCTGGATCAGGAGGAGTGTTGTCAGCAGGTAGAGGGAGAGGATCCTGCCCCTCTCCTCAGCTCTGGTGAGGCCACACCTGGAATATTGAGTGCAGTTCTGGGCTCTCCCATATAAAAGGGATGTAGAGCTTCTGGAGAGGGTTAGTGGAGGGCAACCAAGACGACTGAGTAGAGCATCTATCTTATGAGGAAAGACTAAGCGAGCTGGGCCTGTTTAGCCTGGAGAACAGGAGATTGAGAGGAGTTCTGATTAATATCTATAAATACCTGAAGGGGAAAGGTAGGGAGGAAGGGGCCAAGCTCTCCTCGGTGGTGGCCAGTGACAGGACAAGGGTAGTAGATGTAAGTTGAAACACCGAAGTTCCATTTACATGTGAGGAAATCTTCTTTACAGTGAGGATGATAGACCCCTGCAACAGGCTGCCCAGGGAGGCTGTGGAGTCTCCTCTGTAGATCTTCCAAACCTATCTGGATGCTACCCTGTGCCACCTGCTCTAGGTGTCTCTGCTGGAGCAGGGGGTTGGACTTGATGATGTCTAGAGGTCCCTTCCAATCTTAACCAATCTGTGATTCTGTAGAAAAGAAAACCACTATCACTAAGAATAAACCTCTTCTAATCTTTTTCTTTTTTCATGTTTTCTTCTTCTTAACTGATCAATGTTTAAATATGATTCAAGAATAGAGAGCAGCTGGAAGCATCACTCAATTTTCTCTACCAACTGACTATTCCACTTGCAATTTCTCTTTGTTTTCTTATTTATTCCATTTTCCTCCTAAAAAAAAAAAGAAATCTTTTTTACTCTAACACTCATATATTAAAAATCAGAAAATAAGTTTAAATGTCAACTTAACCCATTGGTTAGAACATATTGGGCTAAGACTAATGAGTTTCCTATAGTGATGTTCCCTTTTGTACTTCACTGTATTTTGATTTAGTCTGTAAGAAAATACAGGAAGCCAATAACATTCTGAGAGATTGTGCTTTTTCATATTTTTAAAACAAGTATAAGATACAGAAGTCTTATGAGTATAGTGATTCTCCTGCTGCAAATAACATGTACTCAAATTATGTGCTACTACTCTAGGTATTCAAAATACTGAGCACAGCTCAGTGCTCTGAGCGCCCTCTCAGAGCATTGACATGATACTGATAAGCTGATGAGCACTGATGATAAAAAGGGCACTCTTTTTATCATCATTTGAGATGTATTACATAGTTCCTGTTCTCTACAGTAAGATGCAGAATAGGAAATTAAAAATGGCAGTGGGCTCTGTCCTCACCTCTGCTATTAATGGTATAGGTGATCTTAAGTGAACAGTTTTACCTTTTCTTGTTTGTATTGCATATAGATATATAATTGTTCTGCCAGTCTGAGAGTGCTTTTTTGGATTATCTGTTAAGTGACTACATACATTCACCAAGAGGTTAGATGAGCTCAATGAATATCTAATTAAAAATCAGATCATTGTTCAGATCAAAAGATCATTGTTCTAATGATCAGCCAGATAGTGCAACCAACTGTGAACTTGTCTCCTTAGTATATGTGTGAGGAACATTAGTATCCAATCTTTATTTGCACTGTCCCATTTCTGCATTTTCAGGTCTCAGCTCTAAAATGCTGGCCAGTGAAATGACAGCTGCTTTCCCAGGGAGAAACCATGTTTTGCTAACTTACTTCCCAGTTGCTATTATTTACACATGCAGTTGTAGCCACAACATCCTACTTCTAGACATTGAGCTTTCTTCTGGACTGGCACCTCAATATTTCAGGTAGAAAACATCTTGTAGCAATGTTAAGGATTAGTGAAGATTCCATTTTTTCCGCAACACTGTTTTAAATGGTTAGAGGCCTATGACTGAGGATAGTTTTCTCCAAATAATTTTAATTATTAATATGTAATTTCCAGTTACATATGCCTGGATCTACTGTCTGAATCTAATGTCTGAACCATTTTTAAAATATCATATATTGTTCTTCTTTTATGAGTAGCATGAGAAAATAAGATCAGTCCCCCATGCAGTCGCTCAGATGCAGAATGATCCCTAGAAAATAATATCAAGTCATTAAATAAAGTCAAGTGACTTTTTGTCACTTTTTTTCAGGTATATGGATTCTGTTCTGATCTTTCTCTACTTAGGCATTTCTATTGGCAGATTTTACTTGAACTTCCAGAAAGTTACAGTAATAGCTGTAGTTAAAGCTATGCAATCGATGGTATTGAGCTTTATAATAACATATAATTCTGCACACCTTTTTATATTCTTTATAATGTAAATACAGACTAGATACAATAAACCACCTCTTCAGTTCTGATTACTGTATTATTGCAATATTATGTCAATAACTACTTTTGCCAGATAGTAGTTGATGGTACAAACCAAAGGTAGTTAAAATGTGTTATTTGAATAAAATAGTTTTCAAAAATAGACTTCAATTGTGGGAACAAAATTATATATGAAAGTTACATTTGAGAAAATTTATGTGGCAAAAAGGCATGTTTTTTTCTTACTACTAAGTACTTAGTACTATCTTCTGTTTTTGTTAAAGACAATCATTGTCTTGAAAAAAAAGTATAAACTGAATAGCTAGATAAGCAGCTGAAGACTGGAAACATTGTCTTCAATTTATAGACATAGCAGAGAGAAAAATAAAAATTAAGTGCTAGACTTCCGAAAGAGTAGGTTGAGCACAGATAGGAAATCAGTAGGGGGCCACAGCTGTCAAGATATTTTGAAGAATCCCACCTGATCCCATGTGAATCTTTTGGTGACATAGTATAGCTACAGATGAGGTCCAGAGTGATTTACTTAACTTCCCACAGCAAGCTAGGAATTTGGGCAGATATTCGGAATGCCAGACTTGTTTCTTGCCACACAAGTGCACATGATACTCACATGGGTTCACAGAAAGCTTTCGATTTCTTTGCTATGAATGAGGACTAAGTTTTGGTAGCTGAATAAAAAGTCAAAGCAGTCTATGGGCATATTAATTATGGAATCAGCCCTTTAAATAATGCTACTTATACACATACAAGAATTGAACGTGATCCCATATGAATTTCTGTGTGGCATTGACTGATAATATGATATCTTTGGTCTTACATACTGTGATTAGACAGGCTTTCCTCTTAAAATACTGTGGATTCAGAAGCTTTATGAAATACCAGCTAAACCCATTTTAAAAGGAAAACTATTTTTAAAGTGTAGGTTAGGAATGAAATAGAAAGGAGATGGCTTTGCAAGGAGGTCTGAAGCCTTGCCTTGGGAGCCAAGCATAAATTTATTTTTAATGTGTCTTTGTTTTTGAAGACCCTATATCAAATAAAGAGTCTTCCACACTCTGTTGCCTAAGTTTATGGCTCAAGAGAAACCATCCCCAGGCTGTAACACACTCCATATGGCTAGCTGTTTGAAGTGTGCTTAGTACTCCATTAGGGATTCTCGATTTGTACTTCTCAATCTGATTTCGATAAGACACAGGTTTCCTTTAGTGGCCTGACCTGGTGCAAACACATAATAGATTAATTCTATAATAAATTATGCTGGCAGTAAAGCTTTCTTGATCATTTTGCCTTTTAAGTAATATATTTATTTTTAACCCACCCTTGTAAAGCTGAACCTATGTTTCACTTGTAAGTCACTTTATGTATATATAGAACTACTTGAAGTCTGGGAATGTAGTTTTGTACTATGTGCATTACTTTTCAATGTATTCCACTTTATTGTGTTCCTGGAGTTACTGACACATTCTGAGGACTACTAAGAGCTCCATGAAATAACAGTGTATCTTGAAACATGCTGAGCTGTTATTCAGGAAGCTCCAGCTGGTTTCTATCTAAATGATAGCATAACGATATCATTTCTATATGCAAAACTGCATTTTCATAAAGTTCGTTATTACTTTTTGTTCTTACTTTTTTTTTTAATGTGTTACTATTAGTTTTAATCTCTGAGATTTCTTTTCCTAGCACTGTATAGTCATGCTGTCATTTCTAATATTATTGAGATAGAAGGAACAAGTCTTGTTTTAGATGTGTAAAACAGAAGAAGTTGTGAGATAATTCTGACCTCCTATATGGAAGTAAAGTATTCCTATATATTTAGGAATTTAGTAATGTCATATAGCATCATACTAGTCATACAAACTCCTCATGAAGAGGGAGGTGATAGTCTCCAGTGACTCCACTGGGAACCTAGGACGGCTCTGGCAGCCATTTCAAAGCTTCTGAGATGTGACCAGGGGACTGCAATAATTGAAGGGACTGCAGTTATTGTCTTGATACCTCTAACTGGTATCATTTAGAGGAGGGGAAGAAGAAATGTTTGTCTTACTTGGGTACATTACTATACTTTTTTCCATCTTTTCATTCCTATAAAGATAGAAGAGGTTTTTATTTAAAAGAAGAAAAAAAGACACTTAACCTACACATGCAGTTCAAAAATTCCACAAATTCAGAGCCTCTTTCAGTATGTGCATGCTGTTAAAATTGCAAAGCTGTTAAAAATGTAAAGTATTGCTTGCACAGTAACACATCCACAAAGTGCAAGGTATTGTCTTTTTCCTAGTCTGAGCCCAGAATTACAGAAATATGTTAACAAAAGCTGTCAGTAGATTATTTCTCCTAATGAATCCAGATAGCAGATAGTAAAAACTAGAAATAGACCATTTTAATTGGTACAGCATCAAAAATTGGGAAAAAACACTGTTTGATAACTGATTCTGAATAGACAAATGTTTATAGACCAACTGCGGAATGTTCATGGCATATTTCACTGGAAATGACGCTGTAACACAGAAATGTGTAACTGATTTGGAGGGGAATTTACATTAAAATGTGGTCTCAGGTAAAATTTTTAAGCTAATGTGTTTGATAAGCAATATAATCCTTATCCATCTACTTATATTGAGCTATGCTGAAATGTGAAGCTTTCTTGAACCCTTTCCTATAATATTATCATTATATTAATTGGTCAAAAATTTTGCTCTGTTTTATATCCAAGTTGAAATCAGTGGAAAGACACCAGACTTCTTATAGTATTATTGAGGGCAAAGTTTATTCTTTTCTGTCTTTTCAAAAGTGAAACTGGCATCACTAAGAAATGATGAAAGAAATCTGGAAAATTACTTCTACATTTGGACAATTATTTGCACAACTTAGTTGGAGTCCAGATTTCTTTGAAGGTGTTATTCATGATCAAAGGGAGTCCCAGCAAATAGCTGAACAGAATGAAATATTTAGTATATATTTTTTAGGGAAGTGATGAAAAGTTAAGGTTCAGTGAGAAAGTGAAAGCAATGGAGATTCACTTTAGAGGAGGTGAACAGAATTATTAGTTTAGACTAAGTTCTCCCTTAAATTAGCAATATCCAAAGAGTGTTCAGCACTCATGCAAAATTAAGACCACAGGCTCTGAGACCTGGAGCTGAATCCTTGAACTGAGAAAAAAAAGGAAAGTATTTTTTTCTCCTCTAAGGAAAGAAAAACAACTGCAAGCATTCAGAGATACTATTTTTGTCCTGTACTCAAAGAGTTTCATGCTTGACTAGCCTCACCATGTGATCACAAACACAAGGATACAAGTATGAAGAACATTTTTTTTTCCCAGCAGATGATGTTTCTAATATAAACAGTAAAAGTAGAGAACTTTGTAATATGTTCCTAATGTCAAATGATATTTGAACACAAAATTTTCCACTTTATATATAAAAGGAAGAAATATTTTCATGGAAGGATGAACAATTAAGTTAGAACAAAAATCTAGGCCAGTACCTATCTGTACCTATCTTCAATAATGTTTAAATTACAGCTGTGTAGAGAAGAATATTGAAAAGGAAAAGTATATAATATTTTTTTTTCCAGAATACCCACACAGCTTTTTACAGTTCAACAGCTTCAGCAATATCATGGAATTCTTTAGGTAACTATGTCTAAGAGACACCTCTTTTGACATGCTGTTTATGAATAAATGTCAAATAACTTGGGAAGAAATAGGCCTCTATGCAGAAATCCACCAGAGTGGCTTCCAGTATGGGAACTGACTCTACTTGCTGTCTCTTAGCAAGTAGAGTGGTGGTGGGCAGCTGGATAAGGTTCCATCAGTGACGGACGGGTTCCCAAGGGTGGCGAGTGATACCTCGATGGCTGCAGACTCTTCAATGGCATGGGAAGGATCAGCGCCTCTGGTCATCTATCCTGTTCCATGTAGATGGAGGAAAAGAGGGTTGGAGAATTGGGCCAATCTGAGATCTCAGGGCCGCAGGATCAAGTGTTTTGAAAGTGATCCCATAAGTAATGATTGGCTGATCCATTACCAGAGCATTCCCCACCGCAAGCTAATAACAGCCATCCAACTGCGGGCCGATGTTTACCCAACACAGGAATTCTTGGGCTGCAACTTGGATGACAGCACCTCTAGAGGGTGCAGACATTGTTCTGCGGAATGGGAGTTCTACGCCCATGTAATTGGCTGCTGCCCTGCAGGAAGCATGGATCAAGAGATATAACAACTTATGTGGTTTGCTGGCTGAAGAAGCGAAAAGACTGGGATGGGAGGTGTATAATGAGACTCATCTCAGAGATAACAACAGCGAGCTTTTCAAGCCAGATATGATTTGGTTAAGGGATCTGGTGCCAAAGTAGTGGACGTAACGGTCCACTATGAAAATGGGGTTACCACCTTGAGTGATGCAGTGGCAGAAAAGGCGCAGAAGTATAAACATCTGTTAAATGAGCTTAAGAAGTTAACATCGACCATGGAGGTGGAGTTCTTGGGGTTCCTGTTAGGCACAAGAGAGAAGTGGTATAGTGAGAATGGGAAGTTCCTTTCCAACCTTGGGCTCTCAGACAGCCGCATCAAGAGGATAGCGAGAGTCTTTTCACAAAGGGCTCTCCTATCCTCTGAAGATATAGTTCATATATTTTCGAGCCAGGTGAGGCAGACTTTACATCGGTTCGCTAGCAGGGGATCTTCATAGAATCATAGAATGCGTAAGGTTGGAAGGGACCTTAGAGGTCATCTAGCCCAACCCCCCTGCACACGCAGGGTCACCTAGAGCACATGGCACAGTGCTGCATCCAAGCGAGTTTTAAAGATCTCCAAAGAAGGAGACTCCACAACCTCTCTGGGCAGCCTGTTCCAGTTGTCTGTTACCCTCACAGTGAGGAAATGCTTCCTGAAGTTCCTGTGGAACTTTTGGTGCCTCAGCTTGCAGCCCTTTCCTCTAGTTCTATCACTGTCTACCACGGAAAAGAGGCCAATCCCATCCTCCTCACTGCCTCCCTTGAGGTATTTGTACACAGTGATTAGGTCCCCCCTCAGCCTTCTCTTCTCCAGGCTGAACAGGCCCAGCTCTCGCAGACTTTCTTCATAGAGCAGATGTTCCAAGCCCCTGGTCAGCCTTCAATTGGCAATTAATTGGCTTGAAGTCCCGTAAATAAAACCTTCCTGCTCCAGCTCGCTGTGAAAAATCCCCTGACCTTACTAACCTTCCTGATTCATTAGCAACGTCTAAACTCCCTTTCCAGCAGGCCAAACCTCGGTCTGACCCCCTGTAAATACGGACTTTGGACCTTGCCTCATTTTCTTGGCTGTGACAGGGACAGTGGGAATCTCGATCTCGTCCACTATGACGCATCCCATTATACCGATTATGATGAGGTGGACAAGCCAACGAAAACCTGGAAAAAGTACCTTGCAGTTGAAAGGTTCATAAATAGCCCATTATTTACCCACACAAGGACCCTTTTTTAATACAACTTTATCTTTATTTAACAAACTGTGAAGAAGTAAATATTTGAAGGAACCTTCTGAAATCCAGGCAGAACAGATTGTACAGAACAGTAAGTGTGTGTATATATATATATATATATATATATATATATATATATATATTTATATAGTAATTTGTAATCAACAAGGAAATGAAAACATGAGCCAATAAATAACTATGAATTGGTCAAAGAATTTGTATATCAAAGGTTTCTCTTGGCAAAATATTTAGAGGAGTCTGGCTCCCCTAAAATCAAATGACAGTTAGATCATGGAGACAGGATAGAAACACTTAAGTCAGCATAGATAAAAAATATAAAATCCAGGAACTTAACTTTTCAAGAATTTGTCATTGGGGATGGAGAGGAATGCGAAAAGTGATAACAATCATAAATGAAAGAGTGAAGGCCAAGAAGCTCATTGCGAGTAATTCACAGACAGTGAAAATATGTATTTGCATAACATATTTTCAGAGCAAAAAGAATGAACTGATGCCAAGAAATTTTTATAAATGAGGGAAGACAGAAGAGTAGGAATGTTGTTAAAAAGTCTACTAATGAAAGACAGGGACTTGGCATTAGAAGATTAATAAAAGTCGGTTGAAGAAAATAAATAAGCATCTGGTAAATTTATTAGGGAATAAATGATTAACTGGGAGGGCAATCAACTATGCAAGGAGTAAGGTAATTAAACATTTGGAGAAATATTAGAATGACAATTCAAAGTATTCAGGAAATTAATTATACAATTAACCAGACAGCTGATAAAACAAGGAAGTAATTTAGGAAAATCAGGATTAAAAACCCGTGAAAAAGATGGATTTGAGTGAACAATTACTTAAAATGGAATACAAAATGAATAATATAGTTCAGGTAAACCTCTTTAGGAGAACTTGGAATGAAATCAATACATGGAGCCTATATCCTTAATGTTACACAGCCTGCTGATGGATGAGTCCCAGAAGAGGGCAGTGGTGCTCCATGGAGACCCTACAATGGTGGTGTTCAAGGGTTTTAGTGTCTTTGATGTCTTTGGTCTGGTACACTTCATAAACAACTACTTATCTCCGATTGAAGGTTAGTCTCAAGACACTGTGGAGTTGCTTTTGAATCTCGGTTCTCAAGGAGGTAGAGCACCTCTGGGCTTCTGTAGAATAGAGGTGAAAATGTTTCATCTTTCTCTTCTTTAATATGTCTTTTAGTGGGGTGTGCATGTGTGAAGGGCAGGACTTGATTTGAAATATAGTGAACAGGGAACACTGACCTTCCATATCACATTAGTGCTTATCTCATTTCTCCTTGTAGTGTCTAAAAAGACTTGATATGAAAAGACTTGCATCATTTGGCCTTCAGAGGAGACATGGTTCACTGAGATTCCTGGGCTACTATTGCAAGTTACAGCAGCTGTAATTTCAGCCATTTTATGGAGCAGTCCATTTGTGTCTGCTCCAGTTCCTAATACTACCAGCCAGTTTGTAAAATGATCCTAATCTATTACATTTAAGTCATTTGAGTCATCTTTTTGAAGACTGTTGAGTGCAGAGATATCCATAAGGAAACAATGTAAGTTTTCCATACACCACATATGTTATATGTCTGGTGAAATGCACTGCACACATTTAAAAAAGTGACAGTATTACAAAACTGACAACTTTTCATGACCTTTTGTATTAAAATGTACTTTAAACATATGGCAGGATTCTGTTCTTCTCATGGATGTAGCAAATGCAGTATCAATATTTCATGAATTGTATGTACATATGAAACAATTTTGTCCAAGAAACTAGAAATTCAAGAAAACATATTAGGTTTTTACGTTTAAAAATGGCCAGTTGTAGGCTACTAATGAGACTTTCTCAGAGAATTTTTATAGTGGTGAATATTTATAGAGAAGCAATGAAAATAAAGAGATGAGACAGTAAAACTGGAAATGCGATGTCTTGGGTAGAGCTCTTTTTGTTTTTTTTTTTCCAAATTTTGCTATTAATTATAATGTGGGACGTTACATCATCTCTTTTCCTATCTGCTTACTTTGTATATTTGTTTTACTTTGTTTATTTAAAGTAAAAGGTCTTTACATCTCCTAACTTGGATATTTAGATATTTACGTCTATTCCTGATCTTTCAAATTAGAATTCAAAGTAAGTTGAATGCTTGAAGTATCTTAAAATGTATGCAGCAATAAATGCAAGAATACATTTGCTCATCAGTGTTGCACAGAACCTAGTTCTTCTATTTTGCTCTTCCAGCAATTACAGATTGTCCAGTGACCAATATGTTGTAATTAGGCTGCTTTTATTGAAAAATGTGGAACATAATGTGAATTTGTACGTTAAAACTCTCTAAGGTCAAAAAAGCCTCAGATAAGTTGCAAATAATTTGAGTCTTTATGGCATTCATGATGTAGATATGGAAGTCTTTATCTGATGGACTTCATATAATAATGCCAAGTTAACATCGGTTCTTAAAGAGAATACGTATCTGTTTCCTGATGCTTGATATTTCCTCTGGTTGGGATGACAGTCACTAGGGTCGTATCTAATTCATTTTCTTTGATAGAATGCAATCCCACTTGTCAGGAAAAAGATATATTAATCTGTAAGGGACTACACAGAAATGAAGGTAGAAAGACTTTAGAGTATGATAGCTTCTAAAATATTTTCAGTACCTTAGGTCAACCTACTTCTCTAAATGTTAGCTATGACAACCTTATAAGTATAGATGAGCATTCCTCTAAGAAATATTTTAAATGAAATAAAAAAATTATGAGCAATTCTATTTAGGGGTGGTTGTTGGAAGATTCATTTAAATGATTAACATTAAATTCATTCCGTAATTTCTGTGACATGGTCTCATAAGTTTTCCAGAGTAAATTTCTTACACCTGTTGTTCTGTTATAGTTTACATTTCCAATTAATTCTTTTAGAATTAGGATTACAATATTATTTTTGTTCTTTAGTAAGGATATCCTAATCATTTAATTAATCAGGACATTACAGTTCTGAAAATCACTTTAATAACTATATGTATTGTTGAGTACTCCACATTATAAGCTTTCAAATAAGAAATTTTGCCAAGAAGAGAGTTTTTGCTGAAAAAGAAAATGGAAAATGAGCAGTTAACATGTACAATTCATATTCTTAGAAAACCAAAAGAAATAGGACCACAGTTTGCAATACACATGCATAAATCTCTGAATAAAGTCACCGTTAATCATTAAATTACCGCTATTTCTTCTCTCAAAAGCCATATTCTGCCACATATATACATGTATGATGATATGTCTAGTTTATCACTGTGCCGAATTTTGAACTAAATTTATATTCTCTAAAAGTTTACAGTTGTTAACTTCCTTAATATTGCTCGGAAAAGAGTATTATCACTGTTGCTAACTGGGTAGGATGAATAACTAGGGAAAAATGAGAGAGTAACAAAGCTATAACTGAATTGCTGCAGTAAAATAAGATTTAAAAAAAATCCACAGGGATTTACAGAAATATTTACAAGATTCTATGGCAGAAACCTACCTTAAGGGAAAACATAAAGAGGATGAGGCCAAACTCTTTGCACTGGTGACCAGTGAAAAGGGGTAATGGGTATAAATTAAAACTTAGGAAGTTCTGTCATGTGAGGAAGAACTTCCTTCCTGTGAGTATGACAGAGCCCTGGAACAGACTTCCCAGAGAGTTTGTGGAGTCTCCTTCTCTGGAGATCTTCCAAACACACTTGGATGCCACCCTGTGCCACATACTTCGGGTGTTCCTGCTTGAGCCACATATTGGGGGCTTGGATTAGATGATCTCTAGAAATCCCTTCCAAACTCAGCTATTCTGTGATTCTGTGAATTATTGTCCTTAAAATCTACATGCCAAAACAATCTGAGGAGACATAGCAATTTTAGACTATATAGCAAAGTTGAATAGTTAATGACAAGTTTGTCTTCATTCACTAATAGTCATGCTATTGTCTCAGGATAAAGTAGTACATCCAGGATTGCTCTTAGCTATACATCAAGACTAACAGTAAATTATTTAGCTGTCAGTAATTTAAAGGATGTTATGCCCACAGAGGACAAAGATGCAAGCTAACCTATAGTAAAAATGAAGCGACATGCCTAGATAGCTTAGAAAAGGGTTATAGCTTTAATGAAGAAATAATAATAATAATAATAATAATAAAGGTCATACAAAAACAGTGGTGTGCTGGTCACTGGAGTAAATACATACATGTACCTAAAGATGAGTATGCAGTTGCACAGGGAGACTGTGAAGTCTCTGTCTTTGAAGACAATCAAAACTCAGGTAGACAAGTTCTGGACTAACTTCTAAACTGGTCTAGTTATGATGTTAGCTCTATTTGCGGGACTTGGATTAGTTGACATCTAGAAGTCCCTTCAGCCCTTTATGTTATAATGTCACTAGTGCCACTAGTGCCACGATGGTGTGATATTTTAAAGGAAAAAACTTTTATTTTGGTAATACTTTTCCCTCCTACTGCCTGAAAACCTCTGGATAGATTGATTGATATGAATTTAGAGGGAGAGATAAAATGTGTTCACACTGAGTAGTCAAGTTGGTGCTTGGTCTTTATTTTGGATATAATTTTCTTTTAAAGATAAAAAAAAGTGTTTAAGAACAAGTAGTAATTTCAATCCTTAACAATACATTGACCATTGACAAAAGAAATATAAAACTTTTTAGAGCTAGGGATGACATTATTGACTCCAGATGCTTTTAACACATTCTTAACACTTAATGTACAACTAACACTTCACAGTCCGTGTTTGGCTCTAAAATGTCCTGAAAATCTGCACACCCTCATAATAACTTCTTAGTGTTAATTCGCAATGGATCTTTGAACACATTATACTTTTATATTTAGTCTTCTACCTCGGGTGATTGTAGTTTGTGACCTCTTTCAGCATGGTTTATTTTAGCTTTTCTAACCACAAAGTGACCTCTGTAGTTGTAATTAGACATAAATCATAATGATAATTCTTTTGGAATATATGAGAATATATTTTAATATTTTAATAAAAATATTTTAATCTACTTTTAATACCAATTCACTATCACTATCAGTTTTATCTTCTCTGTGACTAGGCTTCTACCTCATTTTCTGAGTTATGAAAGTCTTTTTATTATTATTATTATTTTTCAAGCTTAATCCATGTTCCATTGCTATTTGCTATTTTAGTTGTTGTAGTATAGTGAAAGTGTGCCAGAAATTGTAGAGATTATTCTGTGAAGCAGATTTGTTAATAAATTTGTCAGTGCCCATCTCTGCTTGAGTTTGCTGTCAAACACAGATGTGTTTTTTATAGAGCTCATTCAAAAACTCTGAATAGTTTGGTACTGCAGAATTACCAACTCTGTGTTATTCAGGGAGATATTTTGATTTTTTTTGTCATTTTTAATTCTTGGGTTAAAAATCATTCTGAGTATAATACATCGACAGATATATAGATAGCATGTAAAATACCAAGAACTGGATTGAGATCGCAAGAGATTAGACTGAATTAGCAAGAGATGTCATGGGTGACAAAAAGGTTTTCTATAAATACATTAACAGGAGGAGGAAGTCTAAGGAAAATGTTAGCTTGCTGATGAATGAGGAGGGGGCCTTGGTGACAGAGAATGCAGAGAAGGCAGAGTTTCTAAATGCCTCTTTTGCTCCTGTCTTTACCGCTAATGCTAGTCTCCATGAACTACAGAGCCTGGATATAAGAGAGAGAACCAGGAGGGAGGAAGACTTTCCACTGGTTGAGGAGGATTGGGTTAGGGATTATTCAGGTAAAGTGGACACCCATGAATCTATGGGCCTGGATGGAATGCACTCAAGAGTGCCAAGGGAACTGGAAGGGGTTGTTATTCAGCCTTTCTCCATCATCTTTGAGAGGTCACGGAGAGCAGAGGAGGTGCCGGAGGACTAGAAGAGAGCCAACATCACTGCAGTCTTCAAAAAGGGCAAGAGGGAGGAGCTGGAAAACTACAGCCTCGTCAGCCTTACCCTGGAAAGGTGATGGAGCGGCTCATCCTAGAGAGCATCTCTAGGCATGTTAAGGAAAAGAAGGTGATGTAGAGTAGTCAGTACGGATTCACCAAGGGGAGGTCATGTTTGATGAACTTGATAGCCTTCTACAATGGGATGACTGGATGGATGAACAAGAAGAGATCCGTGGATGTTGTCTACCTTGACTTCAGCAAGGCTTTCCACACCGTCTCCCATAATATCCTATTGGGAAAGCTCTTGAAGTGTGGTCTGGATGAGTGCACAGTGAGGTGGATTGAGAACTAGCTGGAATGGCAGAGCTCAGAGAGTGGTTATAAATGGTGCCAGTTGGAGTCCAATTGGAGGCTTATGACCAGTGGTGTCTGGCAGGGGTCAGTAGTGGGCCGAGTGTGCTTAAACCTGTTCATCAATGACTTGGACAAGGGGACAGATTGAACCCTGAGCACGTTTGTGGACAATAGCAAGCTGGGTAGAGTGGCCGACACTCCAGAGGGCCGTGCTGCCATTCAGAGAGACCTGGACAGCCTGGAGATTTGGGTGGAGAGGAACCTCATGAAGTTTGACAAGGACAAGCACACAGTCTTGCCCCTGGGGAAGAATAATCCCAGGCACAAGAACAGGTTAGGGGCTGACCTGCTGGAAAGCAGCTCCGCAGAGAGGGACTTGGGAGTCCTGGGTGACACCAAGTTAACCATGAGGCAGCAGTGGCCGAGAAGGCCAATGGGATCCTGGCCTGCATCAGGAGGAGTGTTGTCAGCAAGTGGAGGGAGGTGATCCTGCTCCTCTACTCAGCTCTGGTGAGGCCACACCTGGAGTATTGTGTGCAGTTCTGAACTCCCCAGTATAAGAAGGGTTTTTAGTTTCTAGAGAGGGTCCAGCAGGGAGCAACAGAGATGTTTAAGGGGCTGGAGCATCTCTCTTGTAAGGAAAGACTAAGCGATCTGGGCCTGCTTTCTCTGCAGACAAGAAGACTGGGAGGAGATCTGATCAATAGTACTTATCATGACAAAGTACTTGATGGAAAAATGTTGAGAGGAGGAGGCCAATCTCTTCTTGGTAGTGGCCAGGACAAGGAGTGAAGGCTGCAGGTTCAAAAATGCGAAGTTCCATCTGCATGTGAGGAAGAACTTCTTTACTGGCCTGGAACAGGCTGCCCAGAGTAGTTGTGGATTCTCCTTCTTTAAAGATCTTCCAAACACACCTGGATCCCACCCTGTGCCAGGTGTTCTAGGTATTGCTGCATGAATAGGTGTGGTTGCACTAGATGATCTCTAGAGGTCCCTTCCAACCTCAACCATTTCATGATTTGAAAAAGTTTGTAGAGAATATGTAGAATATTGCATCTCAGAGAAGTATTTGAAAATTATAATGTGTGATAAACTTTTATAAAGAAGTGATACTGGGAAGGAAGTAAAAAATCTCCCAGTGTCAGTAATGAGGTAAGCCAATGCATAGCACAAACATATACCACAAGAGAGAATCAAGGGCTCTGAGGAAACATTGCTGGCTTACTCACCTACCGAACATTACAGGAGTTGGGAGATAGCAGTAAAGGATTGGATTGGATTTAAATATTTGAGTTAAACTTCCAGAAACACATGGATTGGGTTGCATGTAGGTTGCCTAATTCACCACTGAAGAGCTAAGAGGGCCATAGTTTTCACCCGTCTAGTATCTTTCTAGTCTGTTAGTTTAGTAACGTTTGCATCCTTCTGTTATTTGCAGACGTGCTTCATTTTGTGCCTGCATATATTTTTTTTAGTAACTGTTTTCAAATTAAGCAAACTTGGCATCTCGTAATCTGTAAAGTCAAAATGATTTTAATTGAACAAAGAAATCTCACAAAAAAACTAGAAAGTGAATAGCTGCTTATATTCAGGTGCCATTCTGCACTTAATTCTGCAGTTTTCTTCTCCAATTAAATTTCTCGCTCTATTTTGATCAGGTTCTCTTTTTTCTTGCTCCTTTGATTTGTAATAAAAATTTATTGTATTTCAACTTATATTACATAAGCTGGTTTTCTTCATCTGCTCCAAATTTAAAGATACCTTCATAAGAAAAAAAAATAAACAAACAAGTAAACAAGCAAAAACCTCCAGTAAATATTTTCTATTTCTTTCACTTTTTTTTAAGCTTTGGTGTTTAACATATCAAATGCAAATACATAAACTGACTGAAAAAAAAAAGCATTAGGAGATATATTTTCTTCTCTCTATTGGATTTAACACTTTCAGAAGCTCTTATTTAGAAGGCCATATGCTGTGGAAGATGATAACTGAACAAATCTGAATTTGAACTCTGGAGAGTGGAGAAGCAGGGAACATATAACAATTCTTTTTTTTTCCCCAGTGGCTAAATACTTTTTTTTTTCCTAAAATTACTCTAAATATAAAAGTTTTCATAATGTGACTAAAATAATAAACCAGCTGACATCATCTTAGTCTTTCAAAAGAACTTATTTCTAATCTTTTTCGTGGAAAGCCTCCATGTGCACAAAATATGCATTTGGGGTAGAATAACCTATTTTTAACTCCTATTCATCACTCTATAGTCCCATCCGAAATCATCAGTACGGTGCAATCAATTTTCTGTACCATCATACCTCTGTTTAATTTACACAAATTTTTCAGTGCAAACATATCTTAAAACCTGATGTCATTATTAAGGATTAAACTTGTCATTAAGGCTTACTTGTATGGGGAGAATCTCCTCATGTTATATGCCTTTTTATTATCTATAATCAGGGTGTGCATGGACGTTCAGTTACACATAATGTTTACTGGATCTTTTAAAAAGTCAGCTTGGCAAAATGTATCATAAATCAATTAAATGCCACATTCACAAAATAAAAGTACAAATTTCTAAGGCAAATTTCAATTTTGTGTGTGCAATGCACAAAGCTTTTTAAAAATATGAATTGTTAAGGCAAGGAAACATGTGCAAGATGAGGAATGTAGAATAATATCCATCTGGCATCAAGAAGACACAGGATTAATTTAGCCATATTGTCCTACTGTACCTTAACCTTAAAAGGCACTGAATTCTTTTTTCTTTTCCTTTTTTCTTTTTTTTTCCTGGGACTATTCTGGACATATGGTAATACTTCTGCAGGGTTATAATTAGCATAATAAGGTCTGCAAATAAATTTTTTTTAGTGGGCTAAAGTTGTACTAAAGATCAAATTATCGGAGCTGTATACCTGAGGAGCTTCTAGCATTTTTATCTGAAACATATTTGAAACATGAAAATAAAAAAAAAATTAAGAATTTGGGACAGAAATAATAATCTTTCCTTTTTTAAAAACATACTTTTTTGAAATGCAGATATTTTATTGAATAAAATACTAAATTCAAATAAATATTGGATTTATTTTCTTTTTTTTTGGAGGAGGGGAGCTTGCAGCTCTTGCAGTTCTCAGAAGTGCAGCTTGCTGATGTTTGTCGCCTTGAAAAAGTTGAAGTTTTACCAGACTGAGTATGAGCTACTTACACTTAGATTTTTTCTTGGGACATTATTTCTTGCTTAATTGAGTATGAAATAAACAGTCATTCTTTATTTCTCTTCTCTTTATTTGCCTTCTTTTCTCAGGCATCATCCTAAAAATTCATTTTTTTGTTTTAATGGTCTGATAATTTTGTAACATTTGAGCTGTGACATTGCTTAATAAACCAAAAGTGCTCTGCAGTCTTCAAAAAGCAATATATTGACAGCTATGATGTATAAGGGAAGTAGATGATCAGTAAAGCCATGTCTGTGAAAGTAAATACAGCATCAAACCAGTGTGGTGGAACTTTGACTCTGCAGGGAATGATTGACGATCTTGGCAGGTGTCATTTACTGTGCCATTCACCTTGAAGTTTCCCTCACTAGACATGTGGTTATATTTCCAGCAAATTTCAGACTGCCAGGACAGACAAATGTTCTGTCTCTGCAGTTCACTCGGCACATACATCCAAATTTATATTTGCCCCCTTGGGCAAAAGTCAGTATTATTATCCATCTGTCCTGTATTTTCTCCTTGACCTCTTCAGGCTCGCTTTCTGGTTCTATGGAGTAGTTTAACTACCTGTGCCTTTTTTCCTTTTTCTTCTTTTTTTCTTTTTCTTTCTTTTTAATCAGTCTTAGAAATCTCATGGGTAAGAGAAGCCAAGAATCAGGCATACTGAAGGATAAACTATTCTGCAGTTAATGGCATGTCATAAGGCACTATAGTCCTGGAGTTATATATATCTTAAAACAAAAAGTTTATAGCTATAGATACCATATATGAAAATAAATATATGGTTATACATAGAAGTATTCTTAAAGCAAATAATAGGTATTTGCAAAATGACTCATGGAGATGATGTGTTGCTTTTTATTAAATCACACAAATGATACACAGTGCCTTGCAATTCCATCTTTTTGAAGAGCACAGCATAAAGAGCTATTGCTCATGTGAGACCTGCCCTTATTTCCTTTCTGTGTGCAGGACTTCAGTGAATCTGTTGTGATTGCCATTTCCTATTGAACTGTCATGACGAACTTGGAGAGGCACCATGCAGGATGCAGGTGTCCGGGTCAAACGCCGGAGAAGGAAGTTCAAAGGCTCTCTCTCCCACTGCCCCCGGCACTGCACCACCGGCATGTTATGTCATGGGAAGTCCCTGAAACGCCCATGCAAGACTACGATCAGCCAGGGGAACACTCACACATATTGAATAGTAGCCGAAACTCAAAAATCAGTTTGATGAACTCAGCTTTTTTTTTTTTTTTTTTTTTTTTGGTGGTAGGCACTAGTTGGAAAATCCTTTAAACTCTATACATTAGTCTTTCTATCAAGAAGAATACTATTCTTTATTCGTTCCAGGAGGAGAGAGGGTTAGAATTAATGCCATTCCATTCTTCTCTATAAGAATAAAGACAAAGACTGTGAGTTTCATGAAGTTTTCTAAGATTTCTATATACATCATTAAATGAGTTTGTCAAACAGTTATCCTGCTATTTTTAAATAGCGTGCAGCTATCAGTTGCAATCAAAGAGGCAGACAGACTCTCTATTCACATCAACACCTGACCAATGTGTAAAAAATGTACCTTATAAATCATCTTGTAGATTCTAGTTCAATAGAGATTTAAATTTTAAGCTACTGAGATCAGTTTAAGCAGAGGCAACTCTGTCATCTAGTAATAATTGCTATTTAGACCCCAGGCACTGGCATAGTATTTGCATGTGAGTATAAGTACCTATAATATAAAAAAACCCAAAACATTAAACAGACAGTAAAAATATAATTAAGTAATCTTCTATAGATACTGAGCAAAGGAAAAATAAAAGATGACATCTACCTTGCGCAGTGAGATTCCTTTCCAAACTTTTCTTTTTGCATTGCAGTGTGACAGGATGGTGAGAAAAATCAGATTCAGACTTTAAATCTGGAAGCACATAAGTAAAATAATTTTATGTTGTTAAATCTCTGTAGATAGTTCTGCTTTGATAGGGTATATTTTGTGTGCATTATTAACAACTCTGCAACTGAGCTTTTTTGTTTTGTTTTGTTTCAATTTCTAAAGCAGCATCTTGAATGACTGATGTCTTGGATGGTTTGCTTTTCTTGAATGTTCCCCAGAGCAGTGTTTCACTTATAAGCATCATTTAAAATGTAGCACTTCTCTTGTGATTCTCACCTTTGCAAAGAGGTTATGTTTTAAAAACATGTGGTGAATGCAGGCCACCTGTTAAGAGCTAATGACACCGAAAGCAAGCCCATTATGTCAGAACATTTTGTAATGAAAGCGATAAAAACCACAGAGATCTCTGGCTTGAACAGAATTAGCTTCAGCACATAGTGTCCTTCACCCTTATAAATGTTATTTCAAAGGCTGCCATAATCCTCTGGAAAGTATGAGGTGAGAAGGAGAAAAATAGGGAGATTTTAGAAAGTTAATTGCAAATGTGCAATTTTGCGTGCAAGTTTTGCACTCCTATCGGGAAAGAAGATTTATTTAATCTTTCCCTTCCTCCAGAGAGAGTTGGATAATATAAAAAGATCCAGGGACACATTAAGATTAATCTCCTTAGTAATACGGAGAGTGTCTATTCTGGTACACAGGGCATGCAACAGGGTCAGCAAAATAGAATGGACAGTTTCCAAATCTATTTGAAAAGGATCCTACTCCAATGATAAGGATATCTTCAAATGAACAAGCAAGAAAGACAGGTTTTGATTTGCAGAAGTAAGTAAAATATGTAAAACAGAAATGAGGATCAAAATAAAGAGGGAAAAACACTTCTATTTCCCCCCCTTCCTCTTCAAGATTAAACCAATTTGCTGAGTATCAAAGAGAGATCGGCATAACACATCTCTCTAGGACAAAATGCTGTAAATTAAAGTTAGATTCACGAAGAGAAGAAAGGATATATTAGTGCAGACATATGTTTGACATCCTTATTTTTGTTTTGGCACCTAGAAGAATCAGAGATTCTCATGAGATTTGAAGTTAGATGGCGTGTTTGTAATTACTTACAGATGCATAACCAGGATTATAAAAGGATTATATGTTTTTCCCTTTTTTTTCCTGAAGATTCATTTATCTATATGTCTTACTAATCAGTTACAGTGATTACCATTGTTTAAAGCAAAGGTGGAAATTACTGTGTCAAAGAATATTTTGACCAGTAAATCTTAGCAATTTTTTCTCATAGCAAGTAGCTAGATAGCATCCACATCTGTACACTTTTTTTCTCTTTTTCTGGTAATTTTAGATGTAAGCATAGGATGCTTCAATTCATTTGTATTCATCCTGAGTAATACTATATTTGATCACAACACAAGCGAAGCTATTAATCTACTGAGGCCACTTAGGTTACATTTGATAAAAGTGTCTATGCAGACTTAATGAATAGGTTAGAATATACCCAAGAATAAATAGTAAATTTCAACTGATATAAAATAAATTGATGCAAAGAGTTTTCCCTCCTCTAGTGCCCTTCATTGGTATAGCATTTGAATAAATTTTTCCTGCTCCATTTTTATTTTGCTGTTGTTGCAATCAGTTCAACACATGGAAAACTTGGTTTCAAAAGAGAAGAACAGTAGCATTTTTAAATGACTTCCTGATCTAAATTGATTCTAATAAAACAAAGGCATAGCTATGTCATTAGAGAAAGAGAAATTAAATAATATAATGACTTTTATTTTTAGTGGAATATGTGATATATTTAAACATGCAAATGAAGCTTGATTGCAATAATGTTCATTGTACTTAAATGTTAATCATTACTTTAAGACTTGGAAAGACATTTTCTATTCAAATATTTTGAAACTAAAAGTGGTAGATATATTACAAGGAAGATTCTCATTCATCAGTCATTTATCAATCAATACTCAGGTTTAGACGTCAGCAACATTAACAGCTTCTACAGCAGCGGGGGACGACAAATCCTATCCCATAAAAAAAAGGCATAGCAGGAGACACTATGCTTTCTTCAAATATGATTTTCAAGTACATTGTGCATACCTATTTAATACAAAAACAGCTTTAAATGCAGAATATATAATGCCCAAACCCTAGTTTTCATCAAAAATGCAAGTTGATGGCAAAATAAGTTTTAAATGAATTTATAGAGCCCTTAGCTTTGCCTACGAGGACAGACTTCTCCATTAACTGCTCAATTTCTACCTAAGCAAAATTGCTGGTACGTGAAATTCTGACTGGTATTTATGATATTGGAAATAGTAATTTAATAGTGCAAATCTCTGTAACACTGGTAAAAACACTGAGTGATAGGGATATTGTTGCTTCAGTCTTGCAGGCGAATGTCACTTGGGTTAAATCTTAATTTAGTATTAGTGTAAGTAGTAAGTAGCGAGCAAAGCATTTACTTCTGAACTCTGGACTTATCAAGAGACTTAAGAGCCTAAATTTCACTTAAGTAGAATCTCTGCATAAGTAAAATTTTGATACCTAACTGCAACAAAGTGATTTCCAGAAACCTCTGTCAAGTTGCTTAGCTACAAATGTTTAGGAGTTTGCTGTTAAGGATGGCATTTTCCTTAGCATGGAGAATTTAATGTGCAATTTGGTGCCTGTCTGTTCTTAAACAGCACATCTGATTCAGGCTGCTGACAATTGTGAGCTGCATCCTAAAAGCACATAATTTTCACCACTTACTCTATATAAAATTTAGTCAATCACCTGATAATCTATGATCCAGGTGTCTGAGTTTAAGCCACTCCTGTGTTCAAAGGTGTAATTCTTAATTGCTCTGTGAATCCAGCAGTACATGCCAGGACTTAGTACTAACCTTTAAATGGTTCCAGTTTTATTGTATCTTGTTTTGTATTGTATCTTGTTTTTATTTCAATATCAGCAGAGCTTGCTTTTGAATCTTTTGAATGCTTTTGAATTTGAGCATGTGCTTTCAATATATATTTGGCACACAAGTCGTTGAGCAGGTTGGTCAGGGATATATAATATATTCATGTCTTAAGGACTGAGAACGGTAGTGGAAACTGTTTCACAATTTCAACAATGCTGCATAAACACCCATAAGGTGTCTGCTTAGCCTTAGTATTTTGTGCATTTGAAGAAGAAAAAGAGCATTTTTTGTGCACTATTATATAACAAAGGCATGATCCCTGCACTACAGGTATAAATCTTACTCTATATAAGTAGATTAGTAACTCTGTATTATTATTGGAAAACAGTATGTCATAGAAACAGTAGTGTTAAGTATAGACTTGTAGTTCTTTCTTGTTTTTCTTATTGTTCCTTTTTCACATAGCAAAACAGGTGTCACTGATATTTGGAGCCAATATTCATGCCTGAACAGCTACGCTGTACATACATTTAAACAAAAGACAAAAGCAGTCATTAACTTGGAGTTTCTTTTTTTATATATACAGATTAGTACCTTCTGGGGACAAGAGATAAATGAAGCTAAGACGAAATTCTTAGATGTTGTCTTCATCAGCACTGACACTTTTCCTTGAGGGCTGACAGCTGCTAGTGAATTCATTTTAAACATGATGCACAAGGAGAACAAAAATGCTTTTTCTTTAGGGGTTGAAGGGCTGTTTTCTTTTAAAAGGAGGATTAGAATAGAAACTAGCACTGATCATGATGTAAGAGCTAATCTGCACTAATTGTGATCAAATACAAACAGTGAACAGATTCATGGAGAAATCTTTGCATTTCCTCAACCAGGGATATCTAACTGGGTTTTTAGTCAAAATCTGATGTATTGACTGTGCATACGAAAGTGTTGCAGCTATTAGCATGCCGGAAATACTGCCACGGCCTCAAGTATAATCATCAGAGCAAATGGCTTAATGGAGCTCAGGTAGAAATTCTCTTTTGGTCATTTGCCAAAGGTATTTTTATTTAGTACTTTCTAGTGTTATTAAACTCCTGGTACTGTTTGCAATTGAATATTGAATATTGCAATTGATATTGAATAATTTTCTTCTAAAAACATTTTAATGTGCAGAATTTTCTTTTGTTTTTAAGGAGAAAATACCAATTTTTTATTTTCCCACAGAATTTAAATTCTTTATTAAAACATAATGGTTCATATCCACAGCTCTTCCAGGTTCTGACTGAAATTCTCTTTTATTCAAATTTTTGAATTAAAAAAAAATCAGTCTATCTTGTGTTTTAGTACATTTCAGTGTATTTACCACCATGATATTAAGGCCCAGTTGTGATCCACTAACTGGTGAATTTGATAACTCTCAATTATCTTGAAATAACCTCTGTTCTTCAACTAACCAAAGAACAACTAACCATGAGATGTTAATGAAAGGAATTTTTAGTGACTTTTGACTACTCTAGCAGAATAGATTTAACGGGCAAGAGTAATTTCAGTCTTCTGTACTAATCCTTTTTGAAGACACGTATCATATACTTGGGAATAGGAAGCTTGGAGGATGATTACCATCTTTTCTATTTGTACAGAAAATTAAATTGAGTTGCATTATTTTGTACTAATATATAAATGTGTGATTTATTATGATTAACTTGTATTACTTTATATGTTACCAAATCAAACTATGCAATTTGTGATATATATATGTAGAGATGACTGGAGTATAAGTAAGGACTATGTCAGTTATCCTATGGAAAAGATCCTTGAACATTAGAGGCAAGACTGGAGGCTTAGGTGAGTCAAACAAATGGAGGAAATCTCAACAGTAATGCATTTTTGAGAGTGTAGAAAAATGGTAACTACATGAGTGCCCTGTAGATCTTGTAAGGAGGAACAAACTTGCTCCTGACTTTTATCACTAACACTCTGTAATTATATTCAAATACACATTCAGTAAATAATTTTTTTAAAACTATATCATGAAAAATAAATGTAAATATGATGTAATATATGTTCTTCCAAGGCACTATTAAGTAGTTTTTCTTCTATGAGTAAAGCATTTTTTTCAGATAGTCACTCTAAATATGTAGCAAAATAAAATGAGTGAAATAGTTATAGACAGAATTCAATCCTAGATAATTGCAGAAGATCACTTTGTCATTATAAAATACACAAAGATACAAATAGATTTTTGTGCGACAAGTGAAGGAGCCTTACAGCATAATTATCCTCTTTTCTGCATTAATAGCCTGTACATGGCTTAGGCAAAACTCAGTTCAATTTATACTGCTTGATCAAGAACCAACTTGGTAACTTAAGATTATTATAAGTATGTTTAAGTCTTCAAATTTTAACAGTAATTTAGATGTATTCTAAATTCCTAGACTGAGAAAATCAGCCTTGATGGAATTAGGAAGTTTTACAATCCGAAACGTTGAGTGACCTCATAATGGACCGAAAAACATGTATATGTGGAGACACCTGATCTCAGTGAACCTATCACACATGGATTAGTTGACAGATATAATCTTGGCAGATGTGCAAATTGGAGAATGACTAGAGAACAATCATAGAATCCAATAAGGGGTGTCTTTTAATCTAATATATAGAATATATTTCCTGAAGATATACATGGGTTACTTTACATTTATAAAATGAAACAGGAAAGAGGACGGTCTATAGAGGATAAGAATAAAATCTGGATTTATTCTGAAATATTTACCTTTTTACCATGTGCTTGTATATTCTATGCAGAATATACAAAACTTCAACTTAGAAGAAATTATCTGAATATAATGCTATTATATATATAAAAATGAAAAGGTGTTTTTTGAAGGCTTAGCGTGATGTTTCCTGTCCTTCAATTTCTGGTGGGACAGTTTGGGGCATAAGATCATACAGGATGAGAGGCTTTCCTTGTTAATATGCACATCATGATAAATATATTTTTCTTCCAATGATTGTTTGTAGGCTTTTGCTATATTTTTAATTATTTAAATTTCTTTTGTTATTCTTTGTACCCCAAAGGTGAAAATTCACAGAGTTGAAGGTAGCATCTTGAGTAAAGTCTGCTGACAAAAAATGCTCACAATTTATTTAGATGTCTTTGCTTTTTCTCTACAAGATAAATGCACTCAGCCAAGCATAGAACAGGACTTCTACCTTTTTCTGAGACCAACTTTATTTGTAGGCAGCTTGAACCCGTTATGTTGTGGACTCTGGCAAACAGGGCCATCCTAGTTTCTGATACTCTGATGTTGACATAGCAGATCCTGCTATAAATTTGATTCTCAAAGGTGCCGCTTAGCACAGAAACTTTTCATAGGAATATTTTTTCCCCTAGGCTGTTCTTTGTAGAGAACAGTTTCTATGTGCAGATACTGATTTTTTCAAGACTGTATTGTTTCCTTACTTTCAGCTCTGATCCACTTCCAGTCTGCCTGTAATTTTTTGTCATCTTTGGAAGGTAACTGAAATTTTTTTTTAAGTAAGCACGTTTGATGTAAAAATGTGCATGCTGGACTTGCACATTTGAAGGATATTATTTTGTGACCCTTTTTATTGCCAACAGAGATTTGAAGTTTTACCAGCCATTGTTAAAGAGAATGGAACATAAAATAAACTTTTATTACTCTTGAAACAGTCTGCATTTCTTACCTTTCCATAGTGATACATGAGATTTCTGCATGCTTTGGCAACAGCTATCTTATAAACTTTTATTTTTTTGCAAACATCAGGCAAGTATATGTCCTTGCATGCTTATATCTACAAGAAAATAGCAAATTCCGTTTAAAAACTAAACAATTAAACAGAATATAACTTTTTAAACTACCAGCTCCATCCTTTGCAAAACAGCTATGTCCTTGTCAGCTCAGATAGAATTTATTGCTAGAGAAAGGTGTCAGGAGTCACATCTACTGCTGCAAAGCTTCATATAAATGAGATTGCACCTTCTAATCTCTGGCTATTGATAGTGCTAGTGCTTAACCCATCTTTTGGCAGCACTCAATAAGTTTTGAAAGACACACAGCAATATTACAGTTTCTCACTTTTTGGCAAGGGGAACCTAAAAAAAAATGTAGATGATTTATCCTAGATAGAGTCATACTTGGGATAGGAGAAATATTGCCCCTGTAAAGGAAGAAGGAATTTTTTGGGGTGAGGAGAGACAAAGCCCTGCCCTTGAATGTTATGGGAGTAAACTGCTGCACTGATGTGAATGCTGCAGTCAAATTTCTCCTGAAGTCTGCTCCTACCCTTAGCATTAAAACATTGAGTAAATATGCATCTTCATTGCTACCTCAGCAGCTGAAGTAGGAGTTAGCAGACAGGCCAAGCCACATCAAACAAACCCTTCTTGCTCTCTCCTGACAAACCTCATATCTTTAACCAAAGCCACTTTCACTTGACAAACTATTTCTTCCTTACATGTAGAGACTTCTATTTTAGAAAGCATTTACTGTGTTGCTTATTTTTCACAATGAGGTCCAAATTTACAAATATATTTAAAATATTAAATGTTTATTAATATATTAACACATACATAACTGCAATTGTTAAAAAGGATTGATAGGAGACATTTAGTTACGTGATCAGGCAAATAGACTGTGCATAAAGCAAGTCAATGTCCAAAAGTCTTTTGTTGAATGTCACCCGGTGCTGGGCTGAGATGAACTACTGGAAGATCTTCATACGCCTAAGGCCAGAACAAAGTGCCCTGCGTGGGTGCCAGGGCTTCAGGATGAAGAAGGTCCTGCAAGGCACATAACTTCAGAGAGGAAATCGCTGATGGACCTTAGTTTTCCCCTAACTCTTTCCCATCTATATTTACTTGATCTTTTACGACCATCCATTGAAAACTCAGTGTCTGGGTGGCTACTCCCTGTAGTTTCTTTGATCTGCCAGTCTCTGCTTTTGTTTCCTCTTATGTGTGCTTAATAAAAAGGCAAAAGATAACTTTTTACCAGAGAGAAACTGGAGGAGGGAAATGTGTCAGGGAGTATCTGTACGGCATCAGTCCTTTCCTTGTTATAAATAGTGTACATCCTTTGTGAAATAAAGCATTTACACCCTCAGAAGGAAATTCAATCACTCATGGATTTAAAAGAAGACATCTCCTAACAATCCCAGAAAACAGTTGAAAGGAAAAAAATATGTTTTAGGGGTTGCAAGAGATAAAAGTTCATTCTCAGGTTATATTCCAAAAGCAATGTAGAATCCTGAGCCACATTTTGCATTCATCTTTTACAGTAGAGGCTATGTTCTTGCTGCCTGTATAAATCTTTAATCATGAGGACTGTAATTTCCGCTTCCACAGAGATTTTGTCATTAGTTGTTCTTATTTTACTGACTTGTGTGTTTAAAATTACATTTTTGTAGAACAGTGAGACTGACTGTGATTTCATTTAAACTGAGATACCAGTCAATGGATGTTCTAGTCAAATCAGTGCAAATATGTCACTACTAAACATGAATGAAAAAAAAGCTTCAGGGTTTTAATGTTGAGAACATATCTTCAGAAGTCTTATCAAACAAGAAATAATACAAGTTCCTAAAAATAAGAGACCTCATGCTCATAATGGCCTTATGATTTAGAGTTTCCAAATAGCTCATAACATTTTTATGTGAAACTATTGCTTCCAAAGAAAGGGACATTACAAAAGTTCAGGGACACATCAATTCCTGCCCCATGCCTTGGGGTAATAACTGTTGCTGCTAAATTGTCTAAACTTATCTGGCTTTTGTATATGGTTTCTTTATGATTTTCTTTTTAGCGAGAAAAAGCTTAGGTAGACTCTAGGGCAGTTTTGATGTGCAATCATCCAAATGCAGCACCTAGATCATGAGCTAGATGAGCTTTATTCTCCTCTCCCAACAATTTGGTGTTGGAAGAATGGTCAAGACAAAGTCAGATTCTTTTCTAATGTTATTTCAAGGGACTTTATCCTGGTATGTATGATAGAGCTGATATGCTGTATATATGTAACAGCAGTGAAAGAAGGTGATAAAATTTCATTTTTCCTTGTAGACTTTATCAGAGCTCAGTCTTAATGGGCTTGTAGGCCATTCCTTCAGAAGAATTAAGGAATAATCTAGTCTTCATTTCCTGAGGAAGGTGACATAGTATATTTTACATAGTTTTATCTCAAACCACTAACCTGTGGGTAAAGACCAGTCTGAAATTGGCTATAGAAGTGTAACACTGTTATCTAGTGCTTTCTACAGCACAAGTAAAGGGTATCTCAAGGTAAACCTGAGATAGTACTCCTACAGTCCCATTAAAGTCAAAGACGAGATATGCAACAGACAGAATATGGATTTTGTGGTCTATTCTAGACATTTATTTGGGGTTTAAATGAGCTGCCCTTTGGAGGTGCTCGTTCATCACCACTGATTACAAGATGCACCTGGGAGGGCTACCTCACACACAGTTCAGCTTTTAATTTTTGGCCCCTAAGTTAGAATAAATGGTTTTCTTTTGATATCTCAACCTCTGTGTTTTTTTTTGTTGTTGTTGTTGTTGCTTCCTCATAATTTTTTGAATATTTTTAGTTTATATACTGTTACTACCTTTTTTCATGAATGGATAATGTGCAGAATTCTCCAATAATGACTTGAATCTATACAGAAACATGGTTGTAATTGAAATTGTCTACAGCATTTCAGTAGAGTATTGCCATAAATATATTACCTGGTTTACAGGTTTTACTCAATACTTAAACTGCTAATTACAGGAGTCAGCAAAGGATTTCTGTGCTCAGAACAATTCTGAGACACTCTCTTGACCTGCTTGCCATGGAATCTAAATGAAATTACAGAAGACTATTTAAAAATCATTTAAGTGCACTAGCTTATTTTATTTTTGTGCATGTGTGTGTGCGGTTTTGCATCAAGCCACAGCATTTAACACATGTGGTTTTGTAATTGTGATATGCTGGGAAAGTTCAGAGTGCTGCTTGGCGCTTTAGCTTCTATTTCCACCTGTGTGCTAGTACATCTAGTATTGATAAATTGGGCTGTGATTCACACCGAAAAAAAAGCTCAATAGCTGACTGGAGATTTACACACGAATTTTCTTCAAGTTTGCACCATCTTTGTCAAATCTTTCTTTCAACGGCTAAGACCCAACAATGAAATATCACATGAGAAGTAAAGAACTGCCAGAACTGCCCTCTTATACTGGCATTTATTCTCTAACTGCATATTTCCTGTCTCTCTCTAAAGCTCCTTTAGAGCCCCTGTGATAATCTGTTAAAAACACTTTGCATAATTAATAAATCTTCCCTGATTAACCAAAGAATATCAATTTGTCTAATTTTTGAAAACAGAAATAGAAGAGGAACCATGATTTAGCATATGTGTATGTAATGTGCGAGATCAGAGTTTAGATGTATGCTTCAAATCAGGCAGAGGTGAGAGTTGTCCGTACTAGTACGTCTTTTTCTGAATATCCCTTCCATTATCTCTTGTCAATCTAAGCATCTATGAGACTGCAACCTTCATATGTATATGCAAAATATATGTATAATACACTACTTTGACATCCAACAGTTAGTAGCTATATTCATAAAATTGCAATTTATTCTATAATGACTGTGACTGCCAAATTCTCCTTCTTATTAGTGTGAAATTTTAAGATTTTTTTTAATTCTTTTCTGGTATTCCAGAGAATGGGAGCTTGAGAGCATAGACATGGAGACTGCACAGAACCTGTTTCAAAAATAACAAGTTAGGTGCTAGATAAGACAAGTATATACATTTTTTTTCTCCTAAAGTAGATAAATCCATTGGAAAATCACTTCACTTGACCAGTCTCCTTTTAGCTCTGTTTACCATAGCTATTACTAAGTCAGTTCCCACCACATGTAGTCTGACAAATTTCTTAGCCCCTAGATATTTTGTAGTAAAATTCATGTTTCCACCAATCACGTTTTCCACCTGTTAGAGTTTCCACCTGCTTTTGTTGGTCCCATGAAAATTTCCTTGTTGAAGATTTTGTTCTTCACATCCCTTGATCCCAATGTTTCATTTTAACCCTCCATTCTTAACTCATTCATATAGAATGCATATTTGACCTTTTTGTGAAAAGCAGTTTGTCATTTGGCCCAGTTTTGTGTTGTTGTTGATGTTGTTGTTTTTTAACTTCATACCTAATCATATATTCCACATATTAAGATTTTTTTTATTATTGTCTTTGTCATGCTTACCATTGTCATCTGTAATAGCTTGATTATATGGGGCTGCATTTTGTCACAGGGGAGCACTGCATTAATAATAAATAATTACAATATATATAAATAATATAAAATAATAAAGCATTGCGTAAGAAAATTAATATCGTCTTTGCAAAAGATGCTAAAAGGAAGTTAGTGCTTCACTGCACTGAAGTAATGCACTGAAGTACAAAAGTGTCCTGAGAGGTTTTTCCCTTCCTAGTTTGCTGGGAGCAAGCTCCAGCTTTGATAGTGAGAATAGTTGCTAATTTTTACTGGGAAATTTTCAAATACAAATTTCCTATCAATATGTAGAAAAGTTGATCTTATTTGGAAATCAAATTATTTTTGTTTTTCTTGTTGAATATAATTCGAGAATCAACAACAACAACAAAAAAAAGGTACATAAGTGTCATTAAAAACTCAAATCTCTTAGTAGAGCATACTGTTAATGAATCCAGATTGGTCCAGTTTTGTTCAAATCTGTTAACATGTAGAAAATCTGAAATTCTAATCTTAATTGCCTTTTGGTTACAGCCTTTCAGATAAGGCTGTAATTCATCCTCCCTTTTTTGAACTGCATTAAATGTATTGTGAGAGAGATTGCATGGTTTTGTGGAAAAAGTGCTGGCCCTACTTAGGGAGTTCCTTTTCCATCCAGCTTTCCATGAATGAAAAACTAAGACAGCTTTAAACTCTTAAATTAAAACTTCTTTCCTGCATGTCAGTTTTAGTTTTGTCACTTGATTTGCATAAATCATCTGTCACAATTTAAAAACAGAAGCATAAGGAAACACCTGCCTCATCAGGACTCTTGTTACTCTGGATCAAGTTACCATCTCCACAAGAGTATTCTAGTTTAGTTGTTTGCAGTAGATTAAAAAAAAAATACAGTAAAGTCTGTTGTAAAGGACTGACCTTCTAGATGATTAATGAAGAAATATTATTGATATTCTCATCTGTTCACTTTTTGACATCTCTCTTCCTTTAATAAACAACTTATCCCAGCAAGAAGCTCACAAGTGGTCATATCTGCTCTCTTCTGAACACTAACTGTGTAATGGATACACTTTTCTTTAACCTGTCAACATGCAGGGCTCAGACTTGATTCAGATCTGCCCCATACTTCAGTAAAACAGGAGTAGCTCCTTTGAAGTCAATGAAATTCTTCTGGCTTCGTGTATGAGAAAATGAGAGAAGAATAAGGTCTTTTGTCTTCACACAGGGCAGCCATGCTGCTTAATAAATCATCATATCAGCAGCTGTTTTGCGCTAGGGAGCAGGTCCATAATTGATGCTGCTGTCCAGAAATCCACAGAGGTTATTGATCAGGCAGCCTGTTAGCATTTCAGCAAACCTACAGCATAGGACTGAAGCAAACAGGACTGGGAGCCACAGGAATGTATCACAGAGCCATTTGCTGGGTGTATTTAATAGCAGCCTTCCGAAAAGAATTGAATAAACACATTTGTTTGCATTCTCTACACTATTCCTGTAGGCATATCTGCTTACTTCCAAAGAAAACCACAGCCAAAAATAACATTTCTGTTTGCAAAGCGGGACAGCCTGTAAACATTTTAATTACAGTAAAGTTTATTCAGTTTATTAATTGTAAAGATTAACAATTCAGTCCAGAATAATTGATTACAGGCTTGGCAAGAGAGAAAGAAGAGGGAACTGATGTCACAAGATTTTTTTAAGAGCTAGAGAAAGTTCCTGCCTTCTGTGCTACAAAGTTTTCTAACTTTATTTCACAGGCTTTTCATTTAGAATTGATCTGCATAACTTTGCAATAAAATATATAAACAAATGTTCAACAAAGCATGTAGCTTCTCTTGAACTCCGATCATGTCGTGTGTTAAGATAATCTCTGGAACTCTAACGCATATTAAGAACTTGCGCTTCTGAAAACAAACTATCTGAATAGGTGCCACAGACTCATATTCACTATTGAGAGCACTTCTTGCTATTAAAAACCTGGTACTTTGCACTTATATGTGCATATAAATATATGTATAAAATATCTACTATCTATATCTTTACCACATATATGTGTTTTACATATGTACAAAATTGTTAACAAGATAGCAAAAAAAGAGCTAAGACTTTCTGACAAATTTATTACTTTCATGGAAAGAGCTGACCTGGCCAAAACATAAATGAATTTATTCAAGATATTTCTTCAACAAGAAAAATATACATGAACTCTAAGGTACAGGATTTAAGAGAAGTTTTCTTTGAATATCGATATTGAATATTGAATCTAGGAAGATTTTTTTTAAAAATTATTATTATTTAACTGAAACACATAGCAGAGGATAGTCCTGATTTGATCTTATTTTATTTTAACTAATGAGGTCTCTTTTACAATTTATGAAGCAACACCTGTCTGGATGACCAGCTTCCTTCCACTTCCTTCCCACATTTGGCCATTTGCTCACCTGTTGCTTGGTGTCTGACTCCTTTTATAAAGTTCTAAGGCAGGAGGAGGTTCTTTTTTTTTTTGTTTTCTTATTTTAATAGGAGACTTTCAAATAGTATTTATAAGACTATGATGCTCTCCAACCCTCACCCTCTCCAAAAAAGTCTATTTCTTTTGTAATAGGAATAAATATTATAACTAACAATGTAAAAAAATCCCACACCTGAACACAATAATTTAATCTGTAAAAAAATAAGAAACAGGGAGTATAAAGTCAGCTTTCCTTATATTTTAATGTGGAATTAGAAGTTACAAACTGACAATAATGAAAATAATGAAAAAATATTTTTACACACTGAAAATAATGGTTTTGGAGACTATCAGGAAAATAGTGGTTGTCTTCATTATTTTATGTTGCATATTGCTAGACCAGTTAGGTACATGAACAAATAGTTCTCTATATCCTCAGCAAGTTTTTGAGTATTCTGGCAGTCCATGTTCTTACTTATAATGGAATTGGGTAGCTTGTTGCAGCTGCTTGCTCAGCAGACCCCAAAGCATTTCTCCCAGAGTCATTACTAATTCAAACAAGCCACACTCAAAACCAATTATATGTCTGAACCTTGGAACAACACAGACCTAATGGCAGACCTAAATAAGTTCTAGGGTGGTAGGGGAAAAAATGTAAAACACATCAAAACACACTATCCATTCTGCCTGTGAAACCCGATGTTTTTCTTACCTTGTATCCCAGAGGCTGCACCAAGTGGTTGTAGGATGCCTAATGGGTGAACATGCTATAGCAGGTGATTCCGAAATACTTGTGCATGGAGCTGCCTCTCACACAGCTATTCTGGGAAAGGGGCCTGTGTGTGCTCCCCAGAGATCCTAAACTCACAAATACTTGGTCTTCTTATGGATCAACAATGAAACTCCTCACAAAATAATTAATGACCATGGTCCCCGTTCCTGACAGCTCACGTTAAAATTGTAGGCAGCTGGCACAGCCCATTTATTCCACCAGCTGGCCAGTGATTTCTGGGCAAAAAGGATAAAACATAAGAGTGATAAAGGGATTACTGTACTTAAATTCTGTTCATATTATAAGGAAAAATGAAAAAAAAAGGCAGTAAATAACTTACAATAAGCCTAATTCTAAAGGTGTAGTTTTGTGGCAATGTAGTAGATGGGTAAACTGTGTAGAGGGGAAAAAAAAGTACATGTACACTAATCAACCGCAATATACAATATATGAGTTAATTAGTTCTCTTTACACCTCACATATCATCCTCCCGTTTCTGTTATGTAGTAATGCACAAATAATAACATTTACATTCCTACTATGATTATCTCTTTTGTATATTCTGAAAAAATAAAAGTGTAATCAAAATTCATTTACTAACTGTTATAGGCAAAGATCATTATCTTTCAGGTTAATATATGTACTTTTAATGTCACTAAACTTGTGAAGAACATACATTGTTACGAACTTTGGCTTACTGAAAGACAGCAATTTGTATTTTTTCACTTTTCTTTAGTCTTTCATTTGCTTGCACTGTTTAATGCACGTGTTAATTTATTTCTAGTTTCTTACTTTCTTCTTTTTTAATTGGAAGTCCTTTTCTCATAGTTACTGATAGTGTCCTGCAAAACTTTGCAGAAGGATTTCAGGGTGTTCCAAAAGTGCTTTTATTGCCCCAAAGGTGTTCTTCTGCTATACACAAGCTGACCATAAAGAACTACACAAGGATTCTGAAGTTTTCCATTTGGCTTCTTATCTAGCTCACTGCAAACAAAACCTTTTCAGGGTAAAGCAGAGGTGATTTCTGCAAAGAGCATCTGCACTTTTTACAGTGTCATAAGCTTATAGCCATGTCTTGCATTGATAATATTGCTGAAATCATGAACCTAGCATAATGACAGAAGAACAGGTTCTGATCAGAGTAGCCTCGTACCAAGCAAACAATAAATGACCAAATGGTGAACTTTCTAGAAACACAGAGAAGTATTTCCTTTTGCTGATGCTTTGAAGACAATGAGACCAAGGCAGATAAACTTGTCAGACACATTGAATTTAGTTCTTTTGATCTTGTGCCACTGTTTAGATGTATTACACAGTGATTAACTCCTTCTTGTTATTAGCTACTTTATTACTTTTCTTTCTTTTCTTATCCTGCCTTGTACGCTTTCTCTTAAAAATTCTCAGAATTAGCTCAATTCCAGAGCTATTTGAGTGTTAAGTTTTCAGCTTTGTTGTAAAACAAAAGGCAAATTAACCCACAACATGATTAATTATATTTACTCTCTGGCATGGTCTGTACTTGTGAAAATAAAAAATGTTGGTAAAGTATTGGTCCTATAAGAATTATTGCATCTTCATCATTTCCTTGAAATTCCTTCAGTAAATATTTTATCTGATGTATGGAGAATCACTGTATCTAGTTCTTGTACTTTTTCCTTTGCTTTTACCTCTATAATAATGCTTTCACTTCGCTGTATGTTCTCTTTTCACAAGAACTCTGCTCCATTTTTACATAGTTCTAGTAAACGTCTACTAACTTCTAGCATGCTTGTCATCCATGGATTTTCACATTCCATTTTCCAAACAGCATTTAGCTCAAGCTGACACAAAACATGGAAACCCAGCTGTTTTTATCAGGTTTTCCTTCAGGAATGGTCTAGACAGCTAAAGGAAACAAAAGCTGTTCCAAATTTGTATTTGTTGATGTGGGGGATGAGATGATGGTGAGAAATGATGTGGAACATAAAATTGATGTATAACAAACATAAAAAGCATTCTAAAAGAAATAAAGAAATTAAATCACCTCATTTGAGTGGTGATTGGAATCTACTGTTATGCATATGCAACAGATGAGAAGATATGTTGACACAAACTGTGGCTTCATTTCGATATTGCATTAGCACTTACAAGCTGATTCAGCTCTGATTTTGACCATTTTTTTTAACAACTTGGAGTGGTTTTGCTGATATTTATCATAGTAGTCTGGCCAGTATATATACAAAAGTATCTTAATTTCACTTTATTTTTGTATTGCTATGTTCTTCTATAAAATATATATGGGGCCATTCTAATAATTCCTTGTTTTATTGCTGATACAAAACATACAGTTAGATAACACAAACAAAGTGGAATTCAGGAGGATAAAATAATTTCCTCTTTTGATTCAATTCACTCTGGCTTAGTCTGCTGAAAATGGTGACTTAAAAACAAACTTGGTGGTTCTAGATAAGACTAGTGTCTCAAAAATATCACCAACACCCTACTGTGTCGCTGCTTCTTCCAGTGGCCTCTGAGGTCATTCTAATTGCAAAAAAGATTAAAGCCAAGTAAATGTCATAATATATTAGCTGCTTCTATCTGCAAGAAAATAGTGCAAATTTGAGATGAAACTGAGGGACAACTGACCAGAGAGAAAGGAAGAAAAGACAGAATAAAAGAATGGGAGAAGATAGTCTGAACTACATAAGATGAATTTCTTCCTGCATTTCAGCCTCTTTGGTGGGTTCCATGCAGATTTTTTTTGTAGTTTAATTTTTTTTATCAAATTTGTACTAAAGGAGACCGATTTTAGTATCTCTTATAGAGCTTTCCCGATCTCAGTGGTGGTTGGTTTCCTTTATAATGTAATTCGAAACTCAAAGGGACAAGCAGACTTGATTCTGCAAGATAGTTCATTGTCATTAAAAACAGAGATAAAAATATTTACTAAAAAAAAATAGTCAGAATCTTGGATCATCAGTCCCATAAATTTGATATAAATCAATTTGATATAAATCAAACTGGTGGAAAAGCTCACATAATGAGAATTTCCATTTGATAAAACTAGATCATAAATCTTAAAACATATTACTCATAAACTAATACACTTATAATCAGCCAAGGGATTATCTACTATTTTCTTTTTTTGGAAGAATCAGTATTTTGTCTCAACATCTCCTTATTTGTATATCATGGCTGTAGATAGTCAGCTTTTGAGTCAAGTACCATTTGTGTTCAATGCAAGAACAAATAGCTACTAAAATTGCTTTTACATTGACAAGCATGCCTACTAAATTATGGGCTATAGGCTAGCCTCATAAATTAATGCATTGCATATCTGATCCCAACAAGGCTTTTGGAATCATGGCTCAATTTTTTTTGTGATTACAACAGTGAAGTTTTTCAGAGTACAGAAAAGAGCAATAATGAAAATTAAATGAGTGTCAGATTAATATATGCAGAGATTTTTTTTTATTGGAGTCACAGAATTGTATGAATGAATGAAGAACAGTACTTCAAGGGAGTTGAAGTGTTGTCTGAAACAATCGAATGGCAATGTCCACTTTTTATTTCAAATTCAAACTATTCCCTCCTTGTTTCCTCTACAGAGAAAAGAGAATACATTTTGGGAAATTTGGAATGAGGGACAAGGGAAGCTAAGTGATAGAATATCTATGGTTTATAAAGACAGGAGACATTTATAGTTGATAAGACTGTGAAGAACAGTAATTCTGTGGTGAGGGGTTAAAATCAGTTTATTACATCTGGTGTTTGGTATTTAATTCATAATATTGATGGAATTTCTTCATGATGTAAAATACCTGAGACAATAGTTTTTAAATATATTTGTTTTCAAGAATAGCCAAACTTCATAGATGAATTTGCTGTTTATCCTTGTTCCATATTCCTGATTTTTGCTGAGGGATCTTGAACCTTCTCACCACAATTGTATACATCACTTTTTCAGACATATAAAATTGGAGAACACACTTGGGGGAAAAAGGAATTTCTTCAGACTCCCCTAATGTTATACAGATTGTATTTCTGTGGATTTTCTTCCTAACTTCCTTTTGTGGGAAACAAGGTACCAAGTAAATGGGATGTTTTAACTCTGAGTTTATCTGACAAGGATCTAACCTGCGTGGCAAATCATTAATATCCAAAATGAGGTTGTCCCATGTTGTTTTATGTCAATTCTAGTATACTAGAGCACAAGGGGCAATGTGACATTAATATTGCAATGTTCTAGCTCCCCTCCTCACAGGGATCAGATGAAGTTCATTGCATAATTCATGTCTATATAGTCAATGATTGACATATAAGCATGGATGTGCTGGTACAGCCCCTGCCTCAGTTTATTGTAAAAAAAACAAGCCATTTACTTTCGAAATTCAAGAGAAAATTGGATGAAAAGGAATGCAGAAACAATTTCTGGGAAGCTTTTATTCTTTAAAAGGTAACTTGAAATCAGAGGTTTGATTGCCTGAGCGCTGTTTGCCATTTAATCTAACTTGATAGAGTAGAAATTTAAGAGTTCTCAAAATTTTGGTTCAGATGCTTAACAACCTTCAGTGCTTAGGTCCCAGATGAACATTTTTAGCTCATGCGAAGGGGACATGAACACAATGACCTACCTCTGAAAACATCTTTTTAAATCACAAAAATGTGCACTGCATGACTGGAAAGAGAATTTTCTAAGTATTGTAGTGGGAATTACTAATCAAAGCCCACAGGCTCCAGTTTCCTCCAAATGAATAAGCAAAAGCACGCGACAGGATGTACGTCACTTTATCAATGTTTCTAAAATTTGGGTACAGTGTACTACCTTAATATAATCATAGTGTGAATGCATCGGATGATAAATATAGTCCATGGATTTAGTAAGACATTGTACTGGAGAGGAAAAAAGCTCCTTGTTAAAAAATGATTTTTAACAATCAATTATAATTGCTTTGGAAATAAGAAAGTTGTTCTCCAATTGTGTCCTGACACAGATAATAGAACGCTATTTCCCTGTATTGCAAAACGTTATGCATTATCCTCTCTCCATTCCATCCACATCAATAGTGATTCATAGTCATATTATTTATCCAGTTTTTCTCCCCCTTTCTGTTCTGCCTCTTCCTTCATACCAGTAATTTGGAAAGGAGAACCATTAATACAGTTCTTAAGATTCAACTTTTGACTCTTTCTTGCTTAGAGGAGGAATTGATACACCACTATCCTCTGAGCTATAGGAATTCCCACCTAATTTACCATCTCCTCCACATTTTCAGAAACACTCAAGTATTTTCACCTTCAAAAATGGTCTTTATTACCCCTTGGCCTCCGCATTGTTGTTAGACTAACCAGCTACTAGTAAGTAATGCCTAAAAATAAGAGTGTTAAGGATAAATAATAATTAGATAAGTAGTTTTTTCATGTCTTGATTTCTCATAAGCAAATAAGAAATAGATTGAGAAAAAAAGTACTGTTGAGTGTTTATTTTTTTCATAGGCTTTTCAGCGATCTTTGCCTTTCAGTGCTAAACAGTCATTCTCAAGACTCAAAATTATTATTTTATATAGGAACTTAGTTATCATTTACTGAATTTGTTTAATCAGTTTGTTTTCTATACCTCGTCTTTAGGTTAAAATATTTTATCAGATGTTTGTTTTGTTATGGAGTTGACAAAATTCCTACAGGATGTTCTAGTCTACATTTCTTTTGTTTCTTTATAAATATCTATTTATCATTCTATATTTTTCTTCTGGCATCATTTTTTAAATATCCTTCTCTGTGGTTTATATTCATGTTCACAGTCTATTCATATTCATCTTCTTCAGATCCTGTGAACTCTTTGGAAATGTAATATGATCACAACTGAATAAAATATTACCTATCTCAGACCTATTCATCATAATAATTATATAGAGGAAACTGCTAAACAAAATAATGCTAGTTATGTAGAAGTGTCATTAATTCTGTAGGTTTCATCAGTTAAGAGTAACACTAACTGTAATTACTCATTAAAAAGATGATAATTAAGCATACAGAAAAAGGTGTTATAACTTAAGAATGTTTAAGTATATCCTTTATAATTTAGGATTCTTCTTCCAATTGCATTCACTGCAATGCAGAAAATGATATGTTTTTACTGCTTTCTTGGAGCTATGGTTCACCTGAAAGAGTGATATGTTTTCTGTTTAAAGAGTCTGACTATGTCTGACATATCACCAACATAGCTTCAAATGCTTGAATTTTAAACAGTATTTATATCATTGAAATGAATTTCTATCACATAAAAAATAAAAGAATAAAAAAGGAAGTTGCATCCAAAAAATGCCTTCAAAATTAATCTTTTGCAGGCATTAAATGTGAAGTTCCAGACTGAAGGGCGCCCAGTTAATCTTCACTCATCCCCCTCAGTGAAAGGCTTCTGATTTCAAGCTTCTGAGTCCATATTTATTTCCTCACGAGCTCTATCGTCTACTATTTTCAAGAAAGAGGCAAAAATACCACTTATTTTACAAAGAACTCACTTATAAATAGCCTAATTGTCCTATTGTATTCAAGTTACTCATTGTTAATGTAATTTAAGCTTCCATAGAAAGGCATAAAATCCATAACACGATCTGATCAGCTGGCATAAATTGAGAATAACTACTAAAATCAGTGACATTTTTATGAATTTTCTCTGAAATAACTCTTCAGGGAAGATTCTCATAGAAATCAGCAGAGGTATAGCAGTTCATTTCAAATGAAGATCTAGTCTAGTGTCTGTGCAGCAAGAAAGTTTAAAAAATGACTGCATATATATTTGTAATATATAGAGGTATATATTTAATGCTAGACACTCAGCAGCACATTCCTATTATTGCTGGAATAACAAAATCCACAGTGGGGAATTCTGTCTAAATAAACAATCAGTCTGTTGTTGAATACCAGCCAGTTAGCAGATTGACTACAAAGATGCCATCAATTTGAATCAAGAGGATGCTTTTACAAGTTGCAAATGTCTTTTGACTCTTTTTCTGACTCATTAAAGCTTTTATGAATCTTGCCAGATGTTTAAGGCCTCAGGGAAAGTCAAATGCACATGGATAGATGACAAAAGAAAAATGGATAGGCAGAAATACTGAGGGCTATGCAGTATTTTTGGTTCTAAAGTAACACGCCTGCTCGGGAATTGGCCTTTGTTTGGTATGTAACTTCTTATAGTGCTTTCAGCCTTTTATAAAATAGGGCCTTGTATGCTCTGACATTCAAAAAAACTTCTGGTTAGCCAAAATACTACATACTTTTAAGCTGATATTTTAGCTGCAAATTAAAAGTGTCTTCTTACACACTCTGTGGGTCTGTTTTGAACACTGTTGAAGGACAAGCATAGTAAAAACAGACTTGGAATTCGATAATCTTAGATTTTTTTCTTCCATATCTCTGAGAGTATTTAAGAAGTACCATCCTTGAAGAAATGGATGTAATCATCCTTTATCACAGAATCACTGAAAATCCTGTGAGATAGTATAAAATTGCTGTGCACATATTTCTAAGGCAGCAGTCCACTAACAATCATGTACATAATGGAATAGTCAACTTGGTGTCATATATTTAATTCCTCTATCACAATAAAATACAAAAATTTCCTCCTAAGCCTCAGTTGCAAATTCTTTTGATTGTTACTGGCCTACATGAGCTATAGTATAGTATGAGCTACATTTCCTCACTCTAATCTTCATGATTGAAATTTTATGCTGTAATTCTCAAAAAAGCAGAGTTTCCAAGTCTTAGAAGTACAAAAACTACCATGGCTTCATGCCTCCTCTGTCTCTAACTGTTCCAAGGTTGTTTCCAGAGAAAACAATAACCTCCATCTTCATTTCAAGCATCACTGAGGACCTCTTTATATTCCAGCGTCTGTCTAGGGTTTTTCCAAGGAAAGAGGCCACTGGGCATGATGCAGATAAAGGCTACAAGTTAGGAAACATCTAGCTCCTTCCCATAGTGGTGGACCAAATTTTGAAGCCCTAGTGAGATTTATTTATGCTTTTAATTTTACTTTAGGGTTTCCCAGACTCAATACAATAGAAATTATGCTAGAAAGATGCCAAGAATTGTTCTACTGCTTTTGTGATTTTTATTAACCAAGGCCAATTTTTTTTTTCATTTTCACACAATATTACAATAGATGGCTTTGGAGCTGTTCAAATTCCATCTTCTCTTTGCCCTACTGAGAGCTTTTGTCTACCTAGTAGTAAATGGAGTTGCTTCGTGTGAGTGAAAAACTCATTTGAGAGGGAAAAGAACGGAGTATCTCCAGCCTTACTGAAGTTGAATCCAACTTTTCATCAGAGCAAAGGAATTGCCAAAAGAAAGTCTGAGGAAATCTGTGCAGCATGATAGTTATTTACATGCCTCACTAACTCTCTTTGCTGATCACTTATGCAAGCATCTTATCAAACTTATCCTCTTATCAAGTGTCCAGGATGCATGTTTGAACAAGCTGGAAAAGAAGGAATTTGATGAGGGATGGGCTCCTTTCCAGGACTCCAAAGCATCATTCTTTAGAGCATGCATAGCTGCTCACTGCTTTCTTTGCAGATATGATGAGTTTTTGCTTTTAATAGGGCTGAACGGCAGGAAAAATTCTGAGCTCAAGCAGATGTCAAAGCTGTCTGACAACTGCCTTCCATGCTTCCAAAATTACAAATGCTACTTGTGTGGTATCAAGAAAGTGCCTTCAGTTACACAGATGTCAGAATAATTATGTGTGAGTTAATTTTGAGACAGAGTGGTATTTTTCTTCTCTAAAGTTCTATGTTATCTTGTTTCATTGCACAGCTATGTGATGTTTGCTCAGGCATCAGCAGTTATCACAACTGCAATATTTCTTAATTTCCCATTTTGTTAAATGAACATCTGAACAGTGAAGTAGTGCTCCACTTCAGTGTTTTCCATTTAACAGTGAGTGTCATCTGTATTTTCAAATTGTTCTTTATATGTACATTAGGATTCTCTGCCCCCCCGCAAATGTCATATGTATTTTGTTAAAAAATAATTTATCTTAAAATGTTATCCATGTTATGACTATTGCTTTTAATTTCTCTTATAGGAACACAGTTCTGATTGGAATCCTTTTGTTCTTCATGCTTACAAAGATGTGAATTTTTCTGTCCAAGAGATTATATTTAATTAGGTACATTTAAATAGATAAAAAAGACAAAGCTATTAATCATTGTTTTGCATATGAATAATATGAGACAGAAATTAAGACACTTGTCTGACTGCTGAAGAAAAGCTTAGTGGTGAAATGGTGGATGAAAGCATAGTGAAGAAATGAAGGGATGTTTCAAATCAGAAAAGTAAATTTGAGTAACTTCTACAGTCTAGAAATCAGTTCAGGTGTGTCTCTTTTCTTCCTTTTTCCATTAAAGAGTAGATGTAATTTAGCAGCTGATTCACCATGATGTTCTGCAAGTACAGATATTTCTGTATCATAGCTGTATCTATATCCTACCAAAAATCAGGAATTTCAAAATATCATTCTTTTTGCTTTAGACTAGCCACACCAAAGACTGTTTTAGAAAAGCAATCTTTATGGTTTCTGATTTAACTTCAGCTTATTAACAGAAAAGATTCTAGATTATAGTTTAAGAAATTTTGTTGTTAAAAATGTATGTGAAATGAGAAGTCAAAAAAATCCGCTATTTCAGAACAAACACACTAATATCTAGTATAGTAAGGACTGCTGCATATTGAGCAATTTCTTGTGAAAAATGAACCTATATTAAAGAATTATTCCTGCAAGCTAGCTCTGACAATAAGCATGTATATTTCACCTCATTTGAAGTTACTTTGGCTTCCAAAGTGGTATTGCTAGATTTACTGCAAGGCAATTCAGAATAAATCTTTAAATATCATTACAAGATAATTTTTAACCAAATAATATGTTACTTTACTTTTCCTTCTTTTATACTTAATGACTATGCTAATAAGGCAGGGCAAATCTAGTTTCTGGAGTTTCTT
>JAUBOD010000001.1:3415698-3452317 GCA_032353885.1 Nothura maculosa
GTTACTTTACTTTTCCTTCTTTTATACTTAATGACTATGCTAATAAGGCAGGGCAAATCTAGTTTCTGGAGTTTCTTGGTAAATCCAGATGATGATTTCTAACTTCTTAGTGCTTATATATAAAATAACTTCTTAATTGAAACTGTAGTTTATTTCATAACACAATAGATTGTTTCTCTTTTTATTTTACACTAACATAACCACAGAAAAGTCAAACTTTGACAATGGTGGTAACTGATAGTAGTGGTAGTGGTGGTAGCTGATTTTTTCCTTTTAGTTCCCTTTTATTTTTAAAAAAATAGAAACATTCAAAAAATGTTCAAGATTTTTAAAAATGAGTTGGCTCTTCACTAATAATAGACAATTCCCTCAGCTTTGTAAGCAATAAGTATAAGCCAACAAGTATCTGTTTCCTTTTTTGACTTTGTAGTTTAGGCTCCTGTATGGTCTCTTTGCAAACATTGCTTAGTTCTGCTTTCAGGATTTTGGACCATAGCTATTGCCTGACATTTAAACCCAGCATGTACTCTGTTGAAATAGAAAATCTATCACTAAAGTCTTCATTCCTATGAAGAACTAACATTCAATTTCCAGTTTGAGTTCATAGGTCTAGCTGGTGAAGCTGGATCATATACAACCTGTGATTGACACTATTAATCCAAAATATGGAGGTCCAGAGTCAGCTTTCTTATATGCAAATTAAATACAGTCCATAGTTTCTCAGCAAACTGATTGCTTGGCTACCATTTAGAACCAACCATCTACTGAAATGAGATTACTGCAGATAGTATGCTTAACTGATTTTCCATCCAGTTTGATTTTAATTGTCTTGACTATCATTTCCTGTGATGCAATGTTATTGTTACATGCTCACTTAGCTAACGAGGATGATGTGAAACACGTTTTTTTGTATTTTCAGTCAATGTGCTACTGAAAAATAACCGGAACACATGCTTCAGCAGGTGTGTTAGTCTTGGCTATTCTTCCAAGCTGGATTTCCTGGTGCCTTTTGCTGTTCCCACATCTCATCTCATCTCATCTCCCATCCTGAATGTGCTACATAAGAAAGGGCAAACCTTTCAGGGAGGAATATGCCTCTACTGACCTTTAGAAGGTTTTGCAAATGAAAAAGAACCTTCCAAATTGAATGGGATGGATTTATAGTGTTTCTGGCAGTACAGGTTAAACAAATACTGAGCAAACTCAAAACAGAGCTGTCCAAACTGCACAGTTTAACACTTCATCCCTGTGGAACGACTCATGGGAAATTGGTAGAGGTATATTTACTTATTCTGATTTGAACTATGAATCATGCCAAATGATACTAAAGACTGAAAGGCTAACTAAGTGTGCTCATAATGAGCCTCCCACTGCAAGTCCAGGTCAAGATCCATATTTTGACATTGACATTCAGTCTGTCAAATGCAACTTCACATCATTACTTGACAACTTTGCCTTCAGCAAAACAGAGGTACAGGAAAACGAGTAGGGACTTCTCAACGTCCTTGCTTTTGTATAACGAAAAGGAAAAATGTATCTCAATGCTTAGTCAGGTTGCATCTAGTTGTATGTTCAGAGGAAAGTTTAAAATCTTTGTTGGGGGATCAAAATAAACATAAGAACCAGTTTGTGTTCTAGGAAATCAATATTTTATGACTTGTCAACTTAAAAATAGATGTATCTCAAAAATAGCCAGGTGCAGGTATGTTTTACGCTTTAGTGCAAATTCAAATTATAATCATGAATCTATTTAATAACCTTTATTTACAGATGCCAATAAAAATGTATAAGCCGTTAAACTGTGTCACTGGTTCTAATTTGAACCATTAGAAGTTCTTGTGTATTTTTGTCCCAAAGAATATCTATAAACTGTAAGCAATAGTGATTTACAACATCATAGACTAAAAGATTAGGGACTGAGGAACCCTTGTACTTCAGAAGGTCAAATGATAATTCTAGTTAAGAAAATGTAACTTCCAAAATGGAACTAAACCTGGAGAAACTACTTTATCACTGAGTAATATCTACAGAAATTTACTAAGCTTGACAGAGGAACTTTGTCATTGCCCCGAAAGATTAACAAAAAAAATCCCTTGTGTAGTGTAAATATTGGAGGTCTTATATATCCTCAAACATGTGAGTTTTCAGGAATGAAATAGAGGAAAGCAAAGAAAATCTAGTGTTTAAGCATAAAACATGCAAGAGTAAATTTGCTATTTCTTAATGATAATAATCTTCCGGCAAATAAATAAATAGTGCTTTTATTTCTCTAGACCCTAGAAGAAGAGTGTTTGCTTATTATCATGGAGATACTGTCAACATAAACATGCATGCTTCTTTTTTTTGTGCCAGTGACAAGCTTATTTTAACATCAAAAGCAGAGTCTCTTAGATAATAGTGGTGTGTTTGGGCTTTCCTTTGTTCTACTGCATCCCCTTTGCAAGATGTACTTATATCTCCCAGGTGGGTAGCAATGGATTAATAGAGCTTTTAATTTCAGTTGTTCAAACATGCTGAATTGTGCATATTATGTTAGCCTGCATTTGTGAGCTTTGGCTTAAGTGTAAGTTGAACAGACCCATGGGAGAGTCAGTATTTAACTAAATACTGAACTGAAAAGAGTGTCTGAGAGACATTACTCTTAAGAGAGAAATCCAAGTAATATTTCTATCCCAGGTATCTACATGTTGGGTTGGGATAATACGCTAATAATATGTCCATCTGCTCCATTTAATAACTGAGGAGTTCAGGAGAGAGAGCAGATAGAGTTCCAAATATTTCTTCATTATTCTTTTCTGTTAATTTCAACAGATCTAGGGAATATATGAAAGTCATAGACATAGATATTTATTATATAGCTATAGCTATAAATATAATAATCTATATCATAGCTATAGCTATAGTATAGCTATAGCTATGATATAGATTTTTTTTCTTGTAATTTAGAGGTAAATCTTACATGACATTACTTTTTTCAAAAAAAATAGTTTGCAGTTTTTCAGTATTTCGGTCAAAAATGGTTTGGTTTAATGTAGTGACACATTCTTACTAAGTTGCCTGAGAATTGGATTTTTCTCATTAACCTTAATGGTACACTGTGAAATTGTTTTAATAAAGAAGATTAAATAGTTTGGCTAGTTGGTTATTGTTCATTGATTACCTGTCAACTCTTGTTTTTTGCCATGCCATGGTACTAAATACCATGAAGATGTTTATTTCCCCATTCCATGTTTACATACAATGAGTTTTATCCATATTAGACTTGTTTTATAAGCTTTGCTCTTGTTTCATATGTTCTCATATGTATGAGAAACATATGAATCATACAAAAAAAAGTATTTGTATCATTTTCTTTTTCAAAGGAAATGAAGGAAATGAGTTAAGGCTAAAGGCTATTCTGCTACCTAAAAGAAAGAAAATATTTCTGACCTTGATTGTCACATTTAGATGGGATTAAATTAAAAAAAAAAAAAGGGCAAGGGAGACAAAATAGCCACACTCCACAAAATGAAGTACATAGCAAAGAATAATAAGGTTATTGAATGAGCTTTATATCCTACTAAAAATTGATTCTTTCATGGTAATATCTAAACATATTGTTCATGGTCTTCTGATCTTATGTGTGTTTGCCAAACCATTTCTATCTCTTAAAACTAAATCCAATGAGAAATTGCACAGGTAGATATAATCCTGTAAACAGAACCTCCATGACAAAGTAGTTCAATAATGGATTATTAGGTAAGTAATTAAATGTCTGCCTTCAAGAAACTTTTCTTCTTGTTTTCATCCTTCATACTATATGAAAGAGAACCCAGAAATGAGTAACGCATAAATCTAAACACACACAGAATCCTGCTGGAAAAATCTTATGTGCAGATATATTAAAATCAAAATGGCTATTGCTTATATGATGTGAATATAAAGGTGTCTAAGATTTGAATGGTAAACAAGCATTTTGTCCCAGCTGATCATGACTGAACTTAATTAAAGAATTATGAAATCCTTCAATCAAAATGCTTCACTATATCATTTTTAATGATGTAGTGGTATTTGGCTATTAATGCATTATTGATTGAATTGTTATTTATGAACTTGTCTGCATCACATGGGAATATGTAATGCATCAGGAGTGCATATTAATGTTAGCAAAGCAGCAGACATGGCAGAGGCCAGGCCAATTTTGCAATCAGAGTTCTGGCTCTGTACAATATTCTCAGTCCTATTAAAATTTCTTATGCAGTTTTGATTGTAATATCTAAGCTCGGATTCATTCCTTCAGATTTTAGCAGACTAAAAGTTGTCTACGTTACTTCTTTAGACTCTCTATACTGCAAATAGAGACTGGTATCTCTGAAAGAAAATGCATCTTATCAAATTTAGATCTTTCATTCATTCTCTAGCTGAGAAGTTTTTTGAAGGCTCCTTTTAGTTCAAAATTTTTTTATCTGAGCAAAATTAAAACTCTCCAGCAGAAAGAGAATAATCTGGACAGCTGATGTAGAGCGTAGTTCAGAGAAGGACCACATTGTCACATTCACTGTTACTCTGCACAGCTGAGTTAAGCCACACCTTTTTTTTTTTTTTCTTTCTTTCTTTCCTTCATGCTCTTCTCTTTACTGCCATAGAAGGATGAGTACTGAAGTAGCCAAACAGAAAAAGAAAAATAAGAGGCAACAGTTTCTAACTCAAAAGAAAGCACTGATGTGCTAGTGAAGGCAGTGTCACATACAAAAACTGCAACAGATGTCTACATTCTCCTCCTTTGCTTTCTACTAGCATTTTGCTCTCTGTTGCTTGGCTCCTTTCAGCCTTTTCCAGGTACTCTAGCATGCATGTTAAATATACAATTTAATTTATAATTTTAAAATCGATATGATTTGATGACACTGTTTTCATATTCACGTTGAAGTAAAGAATGATTGAAATCTAAGTCATGAAAATGTAGCACTATATGTCCTCAATCACCATTCTGAATCCAGGTCATCAGTGATTGAAAATTGCTACAATCTATAGACTGTGCTACAAATTTAGGGTGTTTTTAGCACATTTTTCTAATGGACAAATGTCTACATATTTAAAAATCCTCTTCAAGATCGCACCAATTGAAATCAGTGGTGGGAATAGTCAAATTGACCTGAGCTGAGAGACCATCAGTTCTTAGCTATATTGATGAATTTACTACAATTAAAATAAAAACTGAGTATGAGGTACTTCAAGAATTCTTCTCTGTGGTGCACTTGCTGAATTAATTTCAGATTTTAGAATCCAGTGCAAATACATTGAATACTTTAAAATAATTTCTGTACCTCAGGGGAAAAAAAAAGATTCTTCATATTTCAGTCAAGTATCCAATCAAGTTTCAGTAAATTTCTGAATCTCTTCATCTCTTCAGGAAGTGTTTCTTGATGGTATTTATGTAATGTATTTTAGTGTGCATTTTCCTCCTGAGGACAAAGAGGCTAGAGGAACATTCTCTTTCCATACTTTAGCAGCATGTTCATTATTCATCCTGGGACAGAAATTTATTCTATAATAGGATTGTATGATTTGGTATGTTTTTTATGTTGTATAGGATTGAAAAATTGATATTGGTGTGGATTCATGTACTGGAGATTAGTACAGCTATTAATTTTTGACAAAACAGGACGTTTATAATTTCTGCTTTCAAATTCATTGGCAAATTTTTGCTTTCTTAATGTTGACTTTTTAAAAATAAGTATTTATTTGTTTATTTTAATTTTCTATAGCCAGCTGATAGCCTTAAGGGACCTATAACCTTCTATAGCCTTCCTCCAGCCTTAAGGGACTTTTCCAGATTAAAAAAAAAAAAAAAAAAAAAAAGTCTTTATCCATAATAAAACTTTTTTATTTAAACAATATTTTTTAAAAAATATTTTTATTGTTTTATTGTTTTTATAATTGAACCATGTTCTAAACATGAGCAGTGATTTTCTGGAAAGTGTGTATCTCAATAGGGAATTTGGTTCTATTAAAATGATGCTATTCATATATAATAGCTGACATTTTGTATCTCATACTTCTTATATCAAGGTAGGAGGCAAGGATGAAAGTAGTTCTATAGTTAGTATTAAAAAGGGTCATCCACCGATAATTCACTCAGGAAAATGACATTCAACCACTTTCTTCCCTTGATGCTTTGGTACTCAGAGAAGCTAAGGAACTTAAAAGAATGACAAGGAAATAAATCATGTCTCTATATAAATATTTATAGCATCACATTTATTCTCCAAGACCACTGAAGGACAGCCCTATTATTAGGCCACTTTATTCTGAGAATTGTTGGCACTGGATGGAGTTTCTACTGAGAAATATTTGGGCAGGATTTGATATATTCATTTTAATTAATTCCATCTAAAACAAATATATTTAAAAATAATTTTCTTAATAATTGTAGATATATCTTTATCAACTTATATTTCTGGTAGGTTTTTTAGAAGTTTAATTATTCTGTTTAAGATGCATGTCACAAAAAAAATCTGAAAAATATGATATCTACTGTTCAGAGTAATCACTTCTGTTTTCTTAATAATTTATTAACTGTATTGTTGAATCAGTCATTTATAATTTTTGTTCACTGGTCATTTTCTCAGATATAAATCCAAAAATGCATATGTGTGAACCTGGGAAGAGATGAGCTGCAGAGAGTATTCATTCTTTTGATACTTACTGTTGATTTTGGTCTTCAGAGCTTTAAATGATTTGGGCCATACCTGCTCCAGAGATTACCTCACTTTCTGTGCTTTTTGTTAGAAAGAATGGTCGAGATTTAATTCCTACACTTTATGACTTATCTAAAATTGGATTGCCTTTTTATTCCAAATTAATCATTAATGACCAACAGCTGTATTTTAGCTAATTACAAAATAAGAATACTGTTAGAATGATCTAGGGGTTTGATCAAACAATGCACTCTGAATGCATGTGAAGAATTAATCTTGATTTAAATTTAAGTCAAGATTAATCTTGAATAAGACACAAACTTTTGTCCAATATATTATAAGCTAGGTTAACCTATTAAAATCAGTGACTATAATCAATATTGACTTTTACTGGTGGTGGCATCAGTCAAATTTATGAAAGTAAAATTCAAAATTTGCCTATTAAAAAACTAAATAAAATAAAACAGAATCTACGAAAGGAAAATCTAGAGAATCAACATGGTAGTTGTTCAGAGAAGATATGAAATCCTTACATGTCTTAAAATAATTGTATATGAATGAACTGAAAAGAAACATAAGGGGATTCAATAGCAAAATTATATGGGCAAGAGTGAGAAACTACATAGCTGAGTTTAATACTAGAAAGTCAAGACAAATTGTGCTGACATAAAGGAATGTAAGATCTGAAAAGTAAAGAATAAATGACAATCAAGAAGTTCAAGAGAAAAAAAAATGAACAAAACTAAGAAAATAAAGACAAATAAGTTGTTCTGACAGCCTAGAAGTGACTCAGTGAGGCAGTATCTGCAGGGCCTCCAGAGTATAGAAAAGTCAATCAAAAAGCAAAAGATTGCAGGGAAGATAAATGGTTTCTCTGCATCTATCTTCAACACAGTGGGTGCTGCTGGAAAGATGTCTCCTTCACAGCTACTCTTTACAGTTAATCTGATACATTTGATATCCAAAATAAAAGGGGTAGCAAAGCAAGAATTGACATGGTAAGGTATTTCTTCAGGGGATGCAATAATTTCTTCAGGGGCAGCATTATAGTATATTCTATTACAATCATCTTTAATCTGTCTGTTGCTGGCACAAGACATTTTACTGTGTTGATTTAGATAACTGCGTCTTGAATTTTGTAAAAAAACAGTGAAAATAAGAGAGATTCTACCTTGTCCTGCTGAATTTCTGGTTTCCACAAGTTCCCAAAGTCTCTCATATGTGTCCCTCACACACATAGATGAACTGTCCAGTTTATGGCACTGTTCTAGGCTCCTTTGAAAGTCAAGAGTGAGAGAGATGGAGAATGAGATTCAATTCATTTATTTCCCTAATCACCTGCTGCATGTGTTTTACTCAGTACCTTCTAGTTTAAATCTCCTTCAAAATCAGTGTCACCTTTTTCTTTAATTTCTTTGCTTTGTTGAAGAAAAATAGCTGCAACTAGACATGGTCATAAAGAAAAATGATGATCTGGAAACATCTGTGACCTCCGAGAAGAGTCAATTCTTTGACGCCTGTAGAAGCTAAGCATTATGCCGAGTAGCTATCAAAATGATTTCTATTTTTAAGGCTTTAAAATATCTTTTTTATGAGAGCTTATTGATAACAATGATGTTTTGTCCCCAAAAAGTATTAAGGCTAAATCTTGGAATAAATATCATTTGTAAAATAAGAAATTAAGAGAACAAATAGCATTTTATCTAGTACCTTTCCCTTAATATTATTTTACATACGTAAATAAGTAAATAAATAAGAAGGTGGTTCTTCTAAGGAATTCAAGAATTAATCTAATTCTTTTAATATTATTTGCTAGGTAATAATATTAAAAATAAGGAAGTTTTTATGAAAAGCAATGTTTTATTTTCAGCGATGATCTTCAGAAATTGCAGAAGATGCCTAAAAGATGTAAACTTTAATATTTTTATTAGGTCTTCCTCTTCAAATTCATCCCTTTTATATCTGTAGTGAAACTAAATTTAATAAGTTTTTCAAGTTTTATTTACCTCAGTGAATGTTGAGTTTAATTTAAGTTGTAAAACCATTACAACTTTATTAAGCTATAATAGTAAGTTTATAGATTCCTCAAATCTAGAGGAAAATAACAGTCACATTTGAACTGTCTTCTTGTATCCTTCTCTCCTTTCAGTCATCTTAAACTCTGTGTTTATGCAGATATCTTTCAGGACCCTCACTTTCTTAATCATTTTGGTTAGCATTTGACCACATCTCTAAGTCACAGACCAAGCTGCCAGGAGTAAGTAGGGGCTCACATACTGGTGAAGGAATTTTATGTCTTCATCAAGAATTTTTTGTCTCTTATGGAGTGAGAGACAAAATGAGATAGAGGGACTGGAACATCTCTCATACGAGGAGAGACTGTGTGAGTTGGGCTTGTTCAGCCTGGAGGAGAGAAGGCTGAGAGGGAATCTTATTAACATGTATAAATATATGAAGGGAGATTGTAGGGAGGAAGGGGCCAAGCTTCTCTCAGTGGTGGCCAGTGGTAGGACAAGAGGTAATGGGCACAAGCTGAAACACAGGAAGTTCCATCTCCAGGTGAGGAAGAACTTCTTTGCTGTGAGGATGATAGAACCCCGGAACAGGCTGCCCAGGGAGGTTGTGGAGTCTCCTTCTCTGGAGGTCTCCAAACCCGCCTGGATGCCACCCTGTGCCACATGCTCTAGGTGTGCCTGCTTGAGTGGGAAGGTTGGACTAGATGATGTCAAGAGGTCCCTTCCAACCTTGAAGATTCTGTGATTTTGAGACACCTGCTATTCTTTCAACAGACATAATTGGGTCAATTTTCTTGGCTAGTGAAACTCAAAAGAGAGACAGGTAATATCTTACCATTAGTTTTCTGGCTTTTTACCTTCTTCATGTCTGGACCTTACAAGTAATTAGAAATGCAAGAGATCAGAGCTTGTTCTTAGCAACATCTTTCAATCCAGGCACACTTGCTTGATGCACAAGAGAAAATGTGTATATCCATTCAAAGTAAGTCAAGGGAACAATTGCACAGTACTGTCTGGATCTGGCCAAGAAGCAACTGCTTTATTATTGCAGCATGTGTTGGATCTTTATTTTCTAAACATCATGCTGAGAGAAGTGCAATAAAACCTTTTCTGCGATTGTTTCTCTCTCCACGGCACTAAGGGTTCTCTGTTCCATCCTGCCCCAAATAACACATGTTGCCTTGCCTTTTGTTTTTAAGTTAGGACACCTCCACAGGGCACATATTAACACACATTAATGAATGGATTATGGGCTTGTCAGAGCTTCCGGTGATGAATTTAGAGCCCATTAAAGAACAGGCATTGATTGCACTGGAGACTGTAGCTCTCTGTTTAATCCCTAGCAGGTGGGCACTGGTGCAAGCTTCACCATCTTGCATCAGCAGTGAACCTCGAACATGACCTCTCCAGAGGGAGAAGGGTAATTCATTTGCCATGTTTACTTTATCTTCAGCTTCTTTTAGGGGGAGGCTCCTAACTGTGCTGAATTGTTCTAAGTGAGGAGTGGCAGACGTGGGATGTAGCTCATGTTCTTGAAGGATTCCGTAACAGTCGCTCTATGTTGACCTTCAGACGGTTTAAAGTCAAGTCCCTACGGCTAAAAAATGAGTGTATATTATGAGCTGTGTTAAATTAACTGTAGCTTTCTTGGTGATTTTTTCACTCCCCGGGTATACAATATAATACACTCTTGCACTGTGACTTTAATTTCTGTTAAACAAGAGAGGTGCTCAATTACTACAGGCCTTTTACAAAAAAATACATAAAGCAAGAAGTGAAAGGAGGGTGGATTTACGCAAACAGCGTAATTTTCAGTGTCAGATATTGTGGTCAAATTTTAAAGAAACAATGGAGAAAGACAAAGTGACTTATGTGTCAAAGAAGTCAATCAACTCCCTGTAAATTGCTGAATCTCCAAAATACAATACAATGTCTTGTTTATGTCAGATACCTTTGCTAATCACTTGTAGTTATGGGGAAATATCTGATGAATTCCCATTCCTACGAAATGGAGATGGGAAGGGAACACTATCTATTAACCTTTAGATAATCTGAAGGATGTGTTGGAAGATAGTGTACTTGTAAGTGTCCCAGTGCCCCAGTTTAAAGATTTGTCACAACCTTGCATGAAAAATTAATGCTTTATTATTATCCAGTTCCTATATAATCACAATTCAACTAGATGAAAGGAAGAAGAAAGTGTGAATAGAATTTTTCATAAGAGCTAAAAGAGATAACATAGTTACAAAAAGACAAGGGTGAAAATGATATAGGTGAAGATGTGCAAGAAAAAGTACATTCAAATTACTTTCATCTTATACTAAACTCAAATCTTAATGCTTTTTCTGTCTTCCTCTTTCCCTTGTTGAATTAATTGCTATTCTTTCATGACAGGAGGTTGCTATTGTTTCATTCCTTACCACATGATTCACACTACAACCTTTGGAGATAATTCCTACATTGAAGAGACTTCATCAGACTGCACCTCTTCTTGGGGAACATTAGCTCTCATAGGCTGTCTTTGAAGTCTTCTAGGCAGTCCAGCCAGATTTAGCCTTTCTTCTAAAAACATTTTTTTTCCTCATTACCCAAAAGATAGGCTCATTATGCTTCTTAATTAAAACAAAATAAAACAAAACTTTCACCTTTTTAGAGTTTAAACTTTTGCATTGTTTAAGCCGATGCTTTGGCATTTTATTGTTTTATCAGTATTAACTTTGTAATTCAGCAAAGTCTGAAATTCTTGTCTCTTTCCCTCTTTGGAGATTTATTGTCGCATTTTAATGTGAAATATCTCTTTTAAGGGACTTCAACTGTATTTCTGTGTGCACAGACAATATAAATACCTAAATAGACTACATTAAGGTACTTGGTCTAGGTAATTTTTATATTACTTTTTTTCTTAGAAAAAAGAAAAAAAAAAAAGTACTTCCTTAGGAAAAAAAGATGAACCAAGCAAAAATCTAAAGATATGAGGAATGAGGAATTGTTTATTTGGGATTTACTTTGATCTATTTATGAAAAGAAATCAAATGTAGTGGGGAACTGTAATGTAATTAAATATTTAAGTAGCAGCTCAAAATATAGGCCTTTCTTTCCCTCCTTTTTTTTCCCCCTTCATGCTTTATTAAAACTCCCAGTAGTTCTAGTTATTTAAATGATATTCCCTATTGTCTATAAGACTGTTCTCTCTATTTGTTCTCTTTTGTCTCTGTGTTTTCCTGACTGAACTTCTAGCTCAATTTATATTCAATTCTGCAAATAACATCAGCATAGGAGTTAAAAGTGAATGTTAGTATGATGCTCTTTAACATCCACCAGATAAATATCATATGGATTTTTGCAACTTACACTGAGGAAACCACCTTTAGCTTGGACAATTTTGGCTGTTTTTCAACCCTCATTCAGTTACTTTTATGGGACATTTCATGCCATTTTTTCATTAAATTACAACACAACAGGTAATATACTGAGAACAATAGAAAGATACTGTCCACTAGGACTTTTGCTTTTCAGATGTTTTAGTGTTTTATATTTCTCATATATATTTCTCACCTTTTTTTTTAACACCAGGTCTAACGTGTGACATCAGTTCCCCTCAAAGAATGTGAAGATTATAGCTCAGTTTATCAAAATGCAGACCTCAAGCTCTAAAGTGGAAGCGAATTAAGTAGCCTTCCCTCTCATTTCCCTCCTTTTCTTTGGCACTCAGCTTTTTGTTTTCATGACTTTAAATTTTTAAGAACACTTTCCGCTTGTTTTGTATGTTGCAGAGTTTGTATGTCCTAGGATGCTGCTAAGAGCACCACTTTTAGCACCTGTCCAAATTTATTAGACTATATAAGAGATTCCTCACAGTGGACACATTCAAAATGTGCAATTTTAGTTGGTGTGATTAGGTGTGAGATACATGTCACAGCGGGGCTACCTTCACAAGATGGCTGTCAGAGAGCACCTGCAGAAGAGCGATTTTCTGCTGGTAAAGGTACTTGAGGCAAGTGAGGAGGCTCCGCTGCTCCACCTCGTGGGAGGAACTGAGCACGTCAGCAGTCACTCGTGAAACAGGTGCAGCATCTCTAGCGTGTAGTAACCACGCCAAGCAAAGGGACGGGTCCCTCTCTTCATTTTTTGGAGACAAACATTCAAGAAGATGAAAAAGAGTGACACGAAGCAGGCAAGAGTCTCTGAAGACGACTTTTTCTTTGCATATGAGTTCCAAGTTTTCCGTATATATCCACTTTTGCATTCCTCAAGAAATTGAATTCCAGCAAGTGTTGCAGGAACAAAAGCAGATCAATCAGCTCTGCTAGCCTCTAGTTAATGTGCAGTAGATGAGAGTTCTTGCTGCATAGCCCTCTTAATGTTCAAACTCTCTGACCCTGTGTAATCCAATGTGCTAAATCCTCACCCACTCCTTTGGAATCTATTAAAACTGCATTTACTTAAAGCAATCACAGTTAAGTCAATTTTCATTTCCTTAATGGAGCCTCAACGAGCTGCCTTTGTTACAATTGTTTTCCTTCTATTTATTTCTAAACCTTCAAGTCTCTTTGATCACACTCTAGAAGGAGGTTCTTTGGGACATGAGGCTTTGTGTGATTGATTGACAAGGACATAGATCACCAGGCACTCTTTTGTGATGTTTGTGTCAATTACAATGTCAGTAGAGCAAAATATTTGTTTCACTGGTGCTGGCCTGCATAGTATCTGAGAGACCAAAATACCTCCAAATCTCCTTCAAAGAGCCCAGCCAAACAAACTTCAAGTAGTTTCTCCTGTAAGTGTGAAATGATGTTTGTTTTTCTTACTTGGGTTAATGAGTGAAATTTAATCTCATAAAAAATTAGAAGAAAGACTTAGTGTGACATTTAGTACAACAGCTTTAATTACTACAAGATTACAAATTTTAGTATTCTAGAGCAGTCCTGCAATCTTTATATATATAAACAAATACATACATATATAAATGCTTTCCTTTTGAAACAACTCTTCTTCATCTGCCCCTTTCTATTATATTATTTACTTTTTGTGAAGATACATTTATAAATTTATTCAATCTTATAATAGTTTTAAAGGGAATTTGTGCAAAATCTTCAGGATTTTCTTATCTAGAAATGGCTAAATCATATAAGATTAGTAGAAAATTTGATCTATTTTATACTCACAAATAATTCAGAAGACAATTCCAATTCCTGCAAATATACTATGTAATCACCTGTGTTCTTGTGAGGAGTGGTAGTGTAGGGTTCTCAAAATGTATTATTGAAGGGGGAAATCAGCTGAACATCCTCTATTACCCTAGTCTAGGAGGAATTCCATGAAAGTCAAGCATAAATATTTTACTGGACAAGGGAATACCAATTTGATTTGTCATAATTTATTTATGAATTAAATTTCCAGTGCTTTTTAAGACACATATAGGCTTTTTGGGTCACACTCTGCTTTTATTGCACCAGTATGCAGGACAACTGCATTGTCTCCAGTGAGACCACGCACACATATGAATTAAATAATTATACTTGCTTACAAATTTGGAACTGAATTCCTTCTCTTTGCATGCTCACACAACCTGTGAAGATATTGTCTCAGATGGTGGACAGAGATTTAACCACCCATCTGTTTAAAATGTGGGAGAATAAAGCCCTCAAAGACTTTGAATTCACCCCTGATCTGCAAAAATCTTTATCTTGCCTTCTACACAAAAAGAAGTATTGTGTGCTTTCAATATTTACATATAACAAGGTTTATCTAAGAGTTTTCTCCAGTCAAGAAGCTGTCAACAGTTTTCTGACTTGGAGGGGGGCATGGCGTGAATTCAGGAGAGCCCATGATGCCTAGAAAGAAAGATTTAGAACTACTTATTGCAACACATTAGAAGAAAAAAAGAGAAATATTCTAAATTTCTTACTTATTTTGTAGTCCTTGATTTAGCAGTGATGTTTTAAGGAGGAGGAATTGTCTAATTCTTAGATGTTAAGGAATGATTTATTAGGTGTCCAAAAGCAAAGCTGTGAGCCACAAGTTATAAAGAAAACAGGCCTCAAATGGTCAGTCCAGATTTCCTGCTAAGGTAAAGACTGTTATATTCATTAGGAAATCTAACAAAGAACAACATTACAAATATCAAAACCACATCTGATCTTAAAGCTGTAGAGTTTAAGAAATTTCAAGATGGGTGATTTGTTTAACATTTGTATTACCTGCATGACATTGCATAATCTCAGTGTCACATTCCTGAATGATAACTCTGGAGATCAAACTGACCACTCTGCCTCATGCTGGCTTTCCCATTCACTGTTAATTATCATGTTTGCCTTTGTGGTGCTTTTATGTGCTTGGCATCCAAATGCTTTTTCCACTTGTGGCCTCAGCTGGCGTGATCCTACTTCAGCAAGGAGGTATGAAGCAAAATCGTTTTTGTTTCCATGTTTTCTTTCACCTGCCTACCAGAGGTTGACACAGTTTTGTCAGAAACACCATGGACATTCGCATGAGGACAGTGGACAAATATTGAAACACAGTCATAGTCATATCTCTTGCCTACCTTGCAGGCATGCTATGAGATGATTAGATGACGTCTGTAAAGTGCTTCAAGAGTCTTGGATGAAAAGCAGCATGAATGTGAGAAATGACTGTAAATTTAGAAGGTTAAATAAATGTAGGGATGTGTGTATACATGTGTGTGCATCTGTGCATGTTTGTATGATGTCTGTGCATGTTTGTATACTCTTATGTATTTAGAAAAACAATATTTGAGAATATTCGTCTGCTATATGTTGATATAATCCAGCGGACATCTTGACACTTTTCAGGCTATACATATGAGATTCATTCTGTTCTAGAGAATCAGAAATGCACTCTGCATTTGTCCAAAGAGAGCCAATCCAGGACCTTTGCATGGAAAAGAAAGAGAGAGAGGTCTTTACCACATAGGTCCTGAAAACTTCAGTAATTAGGCTGTTGTAATAAAATGAAATATTCACTAAAAGAAAATATGATCACATCCTTACAATTAATTCTTTTAATCTAGAATGCTGGAACAAAATTCTTCTTCTTAAAGGTTTCATTTTTTTTAATTAAAACTCTCATTTGTCTGGTGATAAAGTGATTATATACCTTGGTAGCAGACTTAGTAGCCAACGAATTCATGCATCTTTGTAGAACTAACATAGCTCATTGACTTCTAAATTTATAGTTTTTTGTTTGTCTGCTTGCTTTTTTACTTTTTATTTTTACTTTTTTTTTTGTTAGTTAAGCCTCAAGTGATGGGAGATTTCCCTGAGAGTTTTCTGTCGTTCACTGTGTGTGACTGCACACAATCTCCTTTCTTAAGTTCCCCCCAGCAGTTTTCTGAGAAGTCGAATAAAAAACTTCTGAATTGAAAGCATAATGCAGTTAGGAGAGATGACACTCTCTTAATGAATGAACCCCCCACCAAGATCGTCGTGGGTTGCCTCCCTGTTGAAAACTTTTCTTCGAGAGATATAAGAATGCATTTGCAATTCATTTGTGGTCAGTAAAGATTGTGTAGCATGTTTCAGCTGTACAGCATTTCTCGTCCTCTCAGGGTCAGTTGTATTCAGTAACAGATGTTGCTGTGTTTCCTTTGCATCTACTTTGGAAAGTAGTCAAGCCTCCTTTGGGATAAAAGGCACTTTATAAATGTAAGCTTATTGTTGTTTCTTTATGAGTATCTTGGACGGTTCACTGCTGTTACCCATCGAACTTGGCCATGGTAATAAAGTTGTTAATAACACACTATCAGTTACCTTTAAGAAATTGATGCAGTATTTATTGGGATAGCATTGATGTTTATCATTCTTGGTTCAATGAGACACATACTTAGTATTTTTCAAGGAGAAATGGTCTAATTCTGCATGTGCCAATGCCATCAGCTTTTGAGTTATTGTCAGTGGAAATACTGCATTTCTACATTTTAAATGTAGAAATATGTTTAGTGTTGTTGTATATGTATCATTTCCACATTAACTCTTAAATCTAAGAAGACATTTCCTTCCTTCAACAAACAATGCTGGAGCAAGGGGTAGGAGTCCATTTCAGCAGTCACTGCTAATTGCATGTTAATGTCATGCATGTTAAAAGCATGTTAAAGCTTGTGGCCCTTAGTCCCAAATCTGTGCACTTCAGAAGCTATGGCCCTTTACTGTCAGCAATCTGTTCTGAAACATTGTAGTGAAAGATTTACACCTCTTCTGCTGATCAAATAATGCATGGACCTATTTACCCATATTGCAGCATAGTAGAAGAAAGAGAGAAAAAGATCTGCTACAGAAACAGGTATTGTCTGACTACATTCTTTTGGTTTATCAAAGTCTATTGAATATTTTAAATGAGTTTATGAATTTATTTCACATAATGTCCATTTAACCTCTATATTGTTATCATAACAAAAATAACACAGACCAGGATATCAGTGTTCTAAATATTTTATAAAAGAACACATGCAAAAGCAATAGAATGGCCCCTGCCTTTTCAGTCTAAAACAAAAGACAGTAGACAGAAGGAAAGTTTATTGGTTATATGTTTTAATCAAAATGAAAGTCAGAGATTGGAGCAGATAATAGATATTACAGATGTTTGTAAAGTCACTATAAATTTAAAAGCAAATTTTAAAAGGGAAAAGTTACATAGGCTTGCCTATCATTAAAAGTAACATATAAATATGGCACAAAAGGAAGCAAGAGAAAGTGCTTCTGAAAATTTAACACAAAGACAGAAGAATGAGGTATCAGGAACCAAAACCAGTTGGCAAATTCCTGATACACTATGAAATCATCATTTTTCCTGGTTTTCAGATTTCTCCATAAAAGATAAATAACCTTTCTATACTTTCCCATCTAGTTAAATAATGACACAAAAATCTTTACATCTTTATTGAAGTAAAAATTTTCCTTAGATTCTATGTTCTCTACAACTTACTTACCTCTTTAGGAAAGTTTTTTCCTGCACTAATGACAATCCAGTCCAAACATCTTGGGCCATATGTGCTTATGTGCTTCAGCTTTTTGAAGATGGACACTTTAGAAATTCATGGGAAAAAAAAACAAGTAAATATTTAGAATAATATTTGATACAGTGTATATAAATAAGAAAAACCTGAAAAAAATAGGTGTCAAAAATTACACACTTCTTTTGGATAGCTATGCTTATTATTAAGTAGGTATTAAGTATTAAGTTCCATTTGTGATCTCTGTAGTCTTTACAGTATCACTGAATTAAAATTCAGTCTATCTTAGTCAGGTAAATTGTCATTACATCACAGTTACAGAATAATCAGGATAACAAAACAAAGTTACGTCAAGAATTCTCTTCTCATGATCTTTGTTTTAACATTGTTACACGTAATCTCCATTATCAAATATTTTCTACTGCAAAAGTTATGCCTTCAAAAGCATCTACCCAACAAAAAATAAGTTGTCTGAGTAGGAAGCTATATCATTATTCAGATATTATTATATGTCAGCATAGAAGGCTAAATAAACTATAATGTGACTGAAAAGATGTGAGGAGAAGGTTTAATACAGTGTGCAATTTCTCTGTTTTCTCTATATCATTTGTTAATATACTTGTCATAAATCAGTGGAAAATACCAGTCTTTCTTATTTGATTTTATAAGCCAAGATGGGGCTGCTTGGAAATAGGCTTCCGACAAGCCTATTCGTTATGTCATTTTGAATGAAGGCCATTGTAACTGATGTCACTTCCTCTAATTTATCCCTTTATAGGTCTAAAATATCTTAAGACTGATGTCATGGGGAAATGTTTATATAAAAGCATATAAAACTTGTCATTTAGTTTTTATAAAACAGGAGTAAGTCAGCTTCCTGTAGTCTGGCTTTATAATTAAAGCAGTTCTAAAACATTCAAGATTTGTAACTTACACAGTGCCATCAGGAAAGATCATCTTCCTGGTAAAAACTGTCATCTCTCATGTAGCACTGTTTAGAAGAAACCCAGACAAGAATTACAGAGTGAGCCATGTGTTTATGACTTCAGGTAGCTTTTCAAACTTGAGTCTAACAGTTTTTCTTTAAATTCATCACTTCTCTAGCAGCTTGTCATTTTACTTCCCATGCAATTAATGTTTGAACAAAATTAGAAGAAAAGAGTTAAATGGAACTGAAAAAAATACATTTGTTGAGGATTTGGATTGCCACAGTCTCAATTCTTTCTCCAGCATGAAAGAAATAATGTCTCCTTCTTGTTTCATGCTACTAGGAGAATTTCACAAAAAAAAAAAAATCTCTTTTTCTCCTAAAATTGAAGAGAAATCCACAAATTAAGTATGTTATAAAGAAATTGCAGCTGATATTACTTAAATAAAAAAGTCATCCTTAGCACTGAAAGCTGATTCTGCCAAGACACTAGCTTGTTCATTTGCTCTGAGATAGGTACATGAGGTTGTGTCATACGTAATGCCCCTGTGGTATGCTAGAAATTAAAACCAAAGGAATGTTTCATACCTCACTGCTGTTCAGGCTTAGGCTGGTAGAGAAAAATGGTGCCAGTTCAACAGCAGACTTTGGTTAAACCATCTACTATAGGAAGTATGTTAACTGTAGCACAGTCATGTCTCATCTCAGAGTGAAATGGATACAGAACAGGTAGAAAAAGAAACAATATCAACTATACTTCATATTGGCCTCATCATGATTTGAATAAAGAAACAGAGACATTACTTAGAGGATATAACTGACTATATAAATACACTTTTCAAACCCCTAATGCTTCTGTTCCGCCTCTTTCTGTGATTTTTATTTCCTCTCCCATTGAATCAGAGAAGGAGTTTTGAATCGCCTGCAACACATTGGACTACAGAGTGTGGTAGTTGCTAGTAGCTGAAAGCACATGTGTAAGGCTGAGATGGAGGAGTGTAATCCATCAGCAAGTAACACAGATGACATAATTGGTAAGAGAAAATGTCATTGATACTTACTCATCTGAGGAAATATTCTCAATTTGTGCTATGATGCAATTAATTAGTAGAGCCTGAAGAAATAAAATTACACTACAAAATCTTTCTGCCCTTTGAAATCAAATAACAAAATACTTCTCATAAGATGTCTATTTTGTTTAAAAACCCTGTGTCTAGAAAGTATTTTCAGATGTTTCCCATTAAACATGTATGCAAAGCTTAGCTTGAATGAGGACAAGATGGTGGAAGAAGAAGGTTGGAGGAAAGGGAAAAATAAGAGTTAATAAATGATAACTCAGATTATGGAATTAATTTTTAGTACTGTAGTTATGAGAAAATAATAGTCAAATTATTTAGTGGGAGCCTCTATTAGAAAGACAAATAACTAGCAATATCTTTTTTTTTTCCTATATAACCCTGACATTCATATGAGAAAGAACTGCAGATGTAGTAAACTGCAGTATTTTAGAAGCAACTGCATTTTTCATGTGAGATAATTTTGTAGATCAATTTCCAGCTGCTGTTGGCATCTGTATGTTATGTTATGAGACTTCTTATACCCATGAACAACCTGTTAGTAAAACTACAACTATCATTTAAATGATTTTTGAGCTGGCAATCTAGGATTCTCATTTATATGTGTCATAACAAAACACACAGACTGATTGTGGAAATGACAGTGAAGTTTCTTAGTTGAGAACACTGAAGCTAGGTGAGCTTTATTCTCTCCCATAAATCTCCACTGGGCTATTGCTGATCCAGCTATTGGTCTCCCGTTCTCCCCTCCTAGAGATGCACTAAATGACAGCAGAATCAAATTTGGTCCAGTTGAGCACCAATTTTGCTACAGGAATCAAATGAGGCTATTCTTTTTCTCCAGAAGGGAAACCCACATTTTTTAGAAAGTAGATCCTTACTAAATAATTAGAAAACTAATTACTTTTAGTTTTAGAAAGTAGACCCTTACTAAGTAATTAGAAATTTTGTATTCTATGTTTAACTTGAAACTTGATTGAAGAGTTTTCAAATTTCTTGTTTTCCATGTCAGGCATAGTAGTATAATATAATGTAAAAAAACCAAATAATACAAGAACTTCTATATACAAGAAATAAAAAGAGTTATTAACTTTATGTTATTATTATCATTTTTAATACTTTCCCTTACCTGCCTACTTTTAAGCAACAAGTTTGATAATAACACATTACAAAACAATTGTAGTTTGAGCATCCAGTGTAGCAATATGCTTTATCTTTCTGGTTGTTGGCAGAAGCAGAATGAACCTGAGGTGGCAAACTTTGCCACTTGGCTAGAATTAATTAAAATTTAAGTAGTTAGTTAGTTAGTTAGTTAAATTTTTGGTATTTTTTTTCCTCATGTCTGCCATGGGAAAAAACATATAAACCAATATTTCAATGGAATAGGATGATGAAACTGAAGAACCCAGAGAAATAACTTAAGATAGCAAAAAGTTAGAAAGGGAATATGTTTAAAACAACCTGTAAGGATTAACAAAATAAAGGGATAAGGCAGTTCATTTTTTTATTATTATTATTAAAAAATATGTAATCAGATTTGAATTTCTTAGTTCTTTACTATATAATGCTTTCATTTTATACCTTCCTAACTCCATATTCCTTGGGCACATTCTTTAGTGCTTCCCAGTGTGGCAAACATACCTTTCTGCCAACACTGTGAAGTATTTTTTCACTCTATCAATCTAGAAATCTATTAGACTAAGATTTAAGAAAAAGACAGATAATTTCTATGCCATGGTGTTTTTCAACAGTCTTTTAAAGATAAGACTCTTGATCATATTTCATATGTAACCAAGATAATTTTTTTTTTCTAACTTGGAGTTTTTTGGGCAGAGTGGTCTGTTAAACTAAGTTGAACAGTTAACTGAAGAAGACAGCCTAGCCAATAGTTTATTTGCTGTGACAGGTTGGATAAGAGACTCTGAAAATGAAATTCATATTCCTCAGTAAAGAAGAGTGTCATTAGTGTCTAAAAAGCAGTTAACCACAAAACATTTGATAGTTATCACTATTTATCTGCATGCAGCCTAGCAAAAGCAAATTCATTCCTCAAGTAGAAATCTAATTTTACGTAACAGGTTAATTCCCATGACATTGGGAGAGGTGTCCTGTAAACTTTAGAAGAAATTTCACTGAAATAATTTAAGCAAATTGCAAATGAGTTCCTACATCTGGCTTGAACTCATCTATCATTCATTGTAATACGAATAAATGAAGACATTCATCACAAAGCACGCAACAGAAATTGTGTTCTCCTATTGATATAATTAAATACTCATAGAGGGCTAAATGCTTAATAGCTTCCAGACCTTTTATTTCTTGCCAGAATTCAATGGCTCTATCCTCATATGTTCCTAGTCAGAATCATTGTGAACCCTCTCCAGTTTCTAAACATTTATTGCTGGTGCAGTAATAATAAACATCTTGCATTTATAAAATGTAATGTTGCCTAGAATTTTTCATTTTTCAAGAATGTAGATCACACTGTCTAATGGCTCTCATATGTCCAGCATGCCCATGAACAATTTGTCTTCTGAGTGGAGTGTTAATCTGACACCTCAAGGGCAGAGCCCATTTCAAGAAGACTCAGAGAAAAGCTGGAATATTTCTTGTGTTGCAATAACTACTGAAAGTCCAAGTAAACTTACGCTGAGATTACTCAAAGCTCTGGGTTACATTATTTTTGCTTTCAATATTTCATTCAAATGTGAGTTATTAAAGATGCCAGGAGATTTTTTTTCCTCTTTTTTGGTGTGCCTGCCAAAATAATTAAGAGGATTTTATACATAATAATAAGTTATTATAGTTATAGTTCTGAACTGGATTTAGAAAAGAGTCAGGCGAAAGACTGGCTGATTTTTTTACATGTTTGGAGAAGCAGAGCGATAACCCCATTTTGAACCTATTTACACCCAACGAACGCTCTCTTTTTGATAAAGCTGAAAATCAAAATTCATTCCGTCATCAAGATCTTGATTTTCTTAAAGAATGGAGGTTGTTAATTCAAATAATTGAAGTTTCCATCTAGCTTTTGTTGTCTTTCATAAAATGCATTTCATTGATTACTGCAGGAACTGCAAACTGTTTGAAGGACTCTTTAGTTTTATATAGACATGTCTACTGACATTATTGAAATTGGAATCAAATGATCCTACTTTTAAAACTACTATTTAGTTCATAATGATGATAACCTGAAGAATTTAGTTCATAATGATAATAACCTGAAGGAAAAGTTAGAAGTTAAATTCAGATGCAATGTTATTTGAAATTTATGATAGACAATTCTACTCCTTTTTCATATGTGACAAGATCATACTGAATGAATAGCAGTTTCTCTGGGCTTGTTCATACATTTTGTAAAGTTACACATCAGGCTAGAAGATTCCTCCCTTGTTTATCTATAATGCTAGTAGCAATGAAACTATGACAGACATTGACTGTGTGGGTCACATTTGTGCTCTTAAGGAGCTCATTCAATGTGCTTTTTTGGGAAAACTCTTATATGTTATATTATTTGGGATGCTTCATATCTGGATCATCCAGAACTTTCTTCGGCTTTGAATTCAGTAAATCTAACATCTGCAAGAGGAAAATGTGGATATTAGTTATAGACACATATTTAATGAATCTCTGAACAGAGAATATTATCTTTCCAGTACATAGGTTTATTCTTAACTTTATTATTAACTTGAACTACTTTTTAGGTTCTTTCTAGGCATCAGGGCTGTAGGACTATTGTTCATGTAATAAGAAAGAGATGGATGGAGTGTTACTAGGGGAAGCTGTGTTTTTATGAGGTGGTTAGTGACACAATTAATATTTTAGATATTGGGATCTGGTGGTGCAGTAAGCAAAGGGAGTTTTCTTCACCTTCTCCAGAACATGTATTTAATCTTTATCAACAGAATTCTTGTGTCAAATTTCTCAAATTGAGAGGTCAAGGAGAACTAAATTTTTAAATGCTCAAGTCCATGTTGAAAATGAGAGGAGGACCATGAGAGGTCATTTTATCACTGTTTAAAGGGTTAATCAAAATCAATTCTCACTTATCAGTCTATAAAAGAACTGGAAATTAGATCTCAGAGCTAGGCTTCTGGGCTTCAATGACAAAACCATATTTCTTCTTGATTGACAAATGTTTATTCTTAAATTGTTTCAAGACATTTTGCATGTTTTCTGTCTTGCATTTGTCATTTTATTTCATCATCAGCTTCTTGCCAAAAAGGCTATTGTTTGACCAGGGATAAAAAGTGTTTATTTGAAATTAGCATTTTGCCGTTATGAGAGTGACTTGAAATAAAAATTCCTTTATGTACAGTCTTTTCCTTAGACTCTATAGTATCCAGAAATCTGCCCTCACTTGGATTTTGAGCTTGTAAATCATATAACTCTAATTAAAATAAATAGACTTCAATCTAACTTCCACAATGTAATAATTTCTTTCAATAAAATGACAAGGGCTGTGACCAAATAAATTGTCAAATCCTTTAGCAGCTAGTTTATTTTTAATCAAATGTTTATTCTGCTTTTAATTTATCTAGTTACTAAGATATTTATTTGGCCGCCTTATTACTAATTTCTCTCTCTCTTTTTTTTTTCCTTTCTTAGTTTTCTTTGACTTTAAGTAGTTGTTTTTGCTAATCAACCATACCTGAAAAGAAGCTGAGACTGAAATTCAGCTAAAGTGTTGCATAAATGTACCTCTAGTAACTGCAGCACTTGGAAAGTGTTCAAGTATCTTTCCCAAACCACACTCCTCTATCATTTATATTCTTAATGGCATTCTTGGAGTATCTTGTATTTGTCATGATCCAGCATGACTGGCAAGCAATGTCTTGGGGTATTCTTGAAATTCAGAAATGAGATGTATGCAGAATGATTAGATGTTCAGAGACTAATTATATTTTTGGAGATAGAGAGAGGCTGAATCATTTCTACCAGCTTAAATCTTCCTGTACCAGCTACCAGTTCATTAGGAGGCTTTCAACTAGACTCATAGAATCATGGAATCTTCAAGGTTGGAAGGGACCTCTAGAGATCATCTAGTCCAACCTTCCCGCTCCAGCAGGCACACTTAGAGCATNNNCTGCACACAGTACTCTAGGTGTGGCCTCACCAGAGCTGAGTAGAGGGGCAGAATCACCTCCCTCGACCTGCTGGCAATCCAGGTCTTTTATTGTCTGAAACAAATACACTTTATGAATAATTAGATGAAAAACATATTGAAAATATCATATTTAAAATTAATAATAATTTTAAATGATTTATGTCATTGAGACTTCTTAGTATTGCAAAATTATTTTTACAAGTAACACAGGAAATGATGCTATATGTTTCAATATGTGACCTATAACATTCTAAAATCTTAGATTTGTCTGCAATTATGGCATTACTGAGATAACATTAATCCACCTTTGAAGAATCTGGTAATTAATAGAGCATTTAAATATTCATTACACTTCATATACATTGGACTCAGTGTATAAATATATTCGAGATTCTAATATTGTTTTCTATAATATATATTATATATATATTACTTTTTTACTCTGGAAACCTGAGTGCTTTCTTTATATTCTTCTTATCATCAGGAGTTGGATTATTTCACCTACCTTTAAATATCTACAATGAAGACACTTTCAGTAAGACAACTGGTAACTGTAATTATTAATTAAATGTAAATTTCTTTTTATTCAATGTAGAGAAATTGGTATTCTAAATGGGAGGTTTATGTAGCTTACTTTAGATTTGCTTCAGTAAAATTATTCTGGACCATTTTTCTTCAACAAAGCTGATTTTTTTTTCAGCTTTTTTTTGTGTTTTTTCATTACTTTTTCATTTTTAAGTAGATAAAATCTAACCTGGGTTAATAAAAAGCCCTATTGACACAATTTCTTCTTTTATTAAAAGTATCTTGCAAAAAATCATTAAAAGATTAATGGAAATATGGCTTGATATCATATCACTATCAGTGCACTTTTTTCTAATATGTACTATTTTCTAGCTGAACCTGTTTGCTTATGTACATTTAACATCACTGTTTTAAAGATATTTGAAATGTCATAATCCAGGAATTGAATATAATAAACAGTTTGGAAGATTTATTATAATGACATTTTCATTTTCTTTAAAGGATTTATCTCTGGGAGCTAAATTCTTCATTCTTGGAATCACACAGGAAAAAATAAATTCAGCAGTACTTTCAGCTTAAAATGGCAATTCTACTTTATTGCAGAATATAATGGCCAAACAATATTTTGGTATAAGATGTGTTGATTTTTTTTAATTAGTTTTCACCTGAGTGGTTGCAAATCTTCTCGGTAAACTTAGATCATTACCTATATGGTCACAAAATCAGCTGCATCACAACACACATTCACGTTTCAATTTATAAAACTGTTTGAAATGTAATTTCTGAAATGACCATTGAGACATTTTCTCTGCATCTAAGAGTTTACAAGCCCCTGGAGCTCCCAGCCCTCTTCACTTCTAAGGCTACTGTATTTCACTTAGCCTCATTATTTTCAATTATGTGGTGTAAAAGGGATTTCCAGCATGATACATGGGGAGATGAGGACACAGCTCCTGTGACTTGTATGAGTACAAAGGGCATATAAGTGCTATTTTCCTGGATATTACACTACAAAGACTGATGTTGGTGGGATCTCTAGTATCTGAAAGGTTGTTAAGCTTCAGAATTATCTTTCCACTTGCCATCTGTTTCTGTTTAAATTTTCACATGTAATAGTACAACCCCAAAGTGTGTTGTTATTTTGACCCATTGCACTGTAATTTACATGAATATGGAACAGAAGGGCACTTCCATCAATACCTGCAACCTGAACAGCCATGAAAATCTGGATCCAGATGCTCTCCACTCTATTACTATAAAATAAACTCCTCCACATACAATTAGTCTCCAGTTTAAAATCTTTGTATCTTAACTCTATCTTTTACTAACCTTTAAATAGTTCACCTGCACAACATCAGGACTTATACTGAAAGTCCACGTATACTGAATGTCTGCTCGACTCTCTCAAAGATTTTTGTGGTATACTGGGCCCAACTTTCTATTGTTATGGGTCTGCAGTAAAAATAAGTTAAGCTTGTTAATAATTCACACCATGTGGACTGAAAGTTCTTTAAAATAATAAAACACTTTTGTCTCAGTTTCATAATACGAACAGGGATATAAGCAGTAGCAAAATAAGCAAATATGTTTCTAATTGTGACCTTTAGCAATAAGTAAAAGGCAGATGAGGTAAACCACTAATGAAACCAGTATATTTTGGAACAATGAGTGGCTTTAATATCAGCTTTCCATGACTGACTTTAACATTAGTGCTGATTCAATTGAGAATTCATCAAAGCATTCTTCTTAATTGTTATTTGGATTATTCTATGGTCAGATAGTCTCTTATTAGTGTAGATTTATAACAGTATCAAAGGTATAACAGTTAATTCTTAGGTTCGGAATGAGGTCAGTTGGTCTGTTCATCTATCTCTTTTTCTGACTTTTTTTTATTTACACCAAGTGTTGCAAAAATATCTTACTTAGAATGATTAAGAATATGTCCATTTTGTTTCCAAAAAGAAGGAGCAGAAAGGCAGAGAAGTGTGTGTGTCAGGGTTTCCAGATTAATGAATCAGAATCCTGGCAGAAGTCAGAAGTAACAGACTTCAAAATATTTAAGACATTAAATATTTTACTGAACTAATACCTGAGGAGGTTGGAGGTGTTGGAAAGTATCAACAAATAAATAAATAAATAAATAATGTATATAGAGAGACATATGCATATATATTTATATACATCCCTCAAACAAGGAGTTCAAACATAACATACTGGCTCCTAACTGTGGAGTTTTCTTTCCCAAGGTAGTGGCACTCCAGAGCTATGAAATCTTTGCTCAGTACATCTTTCACAGCAGTGGCAGCTGGAAAGCAGAAATGCCACCTGAGCTCTGGAGGAAGATGATTTGAATCTGTGCCACTTCTGCCATGCAATTTTATACTAACATGTTATATTTTTCAACAAAACATTTTCAGAAAATCTCTGGACCATACTAGTTAGAAGACCAAACACTATTTTAGGTTATATAGGCACAACTCTCCAATTTCAGCAGAAGTTTGAAGTGTCTAACTATATATATTTATAAGTAGAATAAAGAAATAAAAGTCCGGAATTTTGTAATTTACTTTTGTTGCCCATGCAGCCCTCCTGCCAGGTGTCAGTGGTAGTAACCAGAACTGGGTTCAGTAATATGTCTAAGGGACTCCTTCTAAAATAAATAAAACTAGTGGCTTGATCCCCCACCTAAAACACCAACATTTAGGAATTTAATAATCTAACCTTTTACAGGTGTTCCTTCTCTTCTTGCAAGCATGCGGGGTTCCAAGAATATGAAACCACAAATATCTTTTATTTAGGAAAATACAATAAGGATATAGTTTCAAAAAAGCAAGAAAAACCCACACAGTGTGTCAGGGATATGGTCAGCTTCACAGTTCCATTTATTAGTCACACAGCTCTTTATGCTGTAGCACTCCTACCCATGAAAATTACTCCAACATCAGCTAGGCTCCTAGGATTACATTGCTCTATTTCTTTATACCTTCTAGTAAGGTCTACACTACTCCATCCTGCCACTACTTATTCTCACTCTGCAAAGACAGATACTGCATTTGAGTAGTATTTTGGTCTCAGATCGTACTGTCAGTCTGTTACTGAAAATTAACTTCTAAAATATTGGTCCAGACCAATGCCCTGAAGAGACCTGTGAAAACTGAATATTCACCTCATTACTGTATGCTACAATAAGTAACTAAGAAATATACAACAGTGAGCAAAAAAAGAGGAAAAATAGCAGCAAAATATCTTCAGAATCTAGAAATATCTGTTAAGAATTAATAACATACATTTTGGTTAGATGTGAATACACAAAGGAGAAACGTAGGCATCTAGAGAAAAAGGAAATGCAAAGTTGGAAAAGCAAAAAATATGAAATAGTATTTTACATAGATAGTTAAATCAGATTTGAATTCATAGCACAGCATTATATATCAGGCAAATGTGATATCAGTCTGCCTGCACAGGAATCTCATCGTGTCACAAGGAGATGATAGTCCTTGAATGCAAGTGATTATTCTACAACACTAGTCAGGGACCAGTCAGAAGAATGTTGACAAATTGTGAAGAACTTCACAGATGTGAAAGAGAATATAAGGGGCCAGATGTTGATTAATGAGGGTTGTGCTTAAGTTGGCTAACTTGAAAAATTAAATCCATACACATACATCATAAATGCATAAATACAAGGAGTGAAGAAATATTGTGTGCTGAAATACAGGAAAGTATTGCTAAAAGTGTATTAGGAGGAGGATAAAGATAAGATGAACAGCAGAGGATACTCACAGCAAAACAATTTCTTCAGTGAGATGAAAGGAGCTTTTCCACATAAGGTATTTAGCACATGGCTGAAGGAAGAGAAATAGCCTTACACACACATAGGCTTTCTCCCACTATTGCGAGAATTTAATCATTTTCTGAAAATTTTACTAAATGTAAAAATGACACTCTCTGGGCAAAGATGGTACTAAGGAAGCTCTGTACCGTCCAGAAGAAGACCTGGTACAGACCAATGGATTTTCTACAAGCTCGAATTCTACCACATTTATATATAACTCCTTTGGTCGCATTGAATTAACTGCCAGCATAGAAGGAGCAGAACCTAGATTATTTTGGTTTATTGATTTATAATAATTTTATCAGCTAATGTGATTGACTAGGCTGATGACCCTGATGGACAAGTCATGCTGACATTGAAGCCCATACTGATGTGTTTTGGAGCAGTAATTTTGACTATTACAACCTAGCCATTAGAATAATTGAAACCTGTCACTATGACCATAGGGTACAAGTCGAACTTGCTTTCAGGAACCTTGGATGGAATGGAGACTTCTCCAAGTGAACATGGAACATTGAAATGGATGGATGGATGGATGGATGGATGGATGGATGGATGGATGGATGGATGGATGGATGGATGGATGTATAGTGCATCTTCATATCACCATGTCAGGGTCAGGTTTGATGAGATCATCTCCCCACTGCTTTCTAACAGCTATCAGTATAGGAGAGATCTAAATTAAAGTTGCCTCTTTCCTACAGCTGTTTCAGTTGCAACCAAAACTCTGACTGCAAAGTAAACATGCCTTAAATCATTTAAACATGACAGCTGGATGCCCGAATTATGTAGGCCAAATTCACCCTGTATTTCCAATTATCATTAACAATTTTAAAACATTCACTGTCTTGAAAATTGTGTTCAACAACATTGATGATATTGATAAGTGTATAATTTATAAAAAGTAGTTCAGTTGTAATAATAATAACAATAATTTTTAATAACAATAACGTTAATAGTAATATTAATCTGACCATCATTTACCATACATGTAGAGAGAAAAGATCACAGTGGCTGGGAGGTAAGAAATAAAAGGGTTAAATCACTGGGACTGTGATGATCTTCATTTGATCGTGCTTATCTTTCATTAATGTTCATCAACAGTGTACTCTATAAGGCTAAGCTACATACACACATTTACACCTCAGTTAGCTGTTATGTCATTCGGTGAAAGTCTGGCTAAGCAGTAAGGCTGTCAGAGAAGTTTTTATGTAGCTGATTGACATTTATACCTTGCATATTTCAAGGGCTTTATAAAGAACACTGTTTAGTACCATTACCGCTACATCTTGATGGGTGAACATGATACAACCATGGTGAAAAAGAGGAATAAATTAAACCACCACTTTGGAAACTAAATCTTATTTTTCTGGAAATAATAATTTTGGTCCGGATTATCCTGGAGAAGATCAGTTGTCCTGGTTTTTATTTCTTTCTTTTTTTCCCCTTTAAAAAAAAAAAAAAAACGCGCTGAGTTCTTTAACTTCCATCTGGAACCACATCAGAGCTAGGCAGAAGCAACATTTTTTTATCAAGTCTTCATCTTAAGCAATCAGTGGAGATATCTGGTCACTGATCAGAGCTACTCCATTCCCCGTCATAACACATTTCTCTGTCTTCCATTTTGTAGTTTTTGGCCTTCTTCCAACTTTCAAGAAAACCATCATGAAGTGATTCTTTTTCTTTTTCTTTTTTTTTCTTCTTTACATAAAGTATTAATTTACAATATGAACCATAGCATTATTTTAGAATTACCTCTGCATTCCTGAATCTGCATTGTGAAAGGCATGCCAATAACAGGTCTAGTCCAAGGCCCCTGATATCTGTGAGGATCTTTCCACTGATTACATTAAGCCTTAAATCAATCTTGTTTCAGAAAGTTACATGCCTCTGCTCTACACGTTTATGCCTAGTCATAGTTTCTTAAATGCTGTCTTTGCTATTGAAAATGTGTCAGAAGGCTGGCTCAGGAGCTGGAGGTTTCTCTGGATGCCCTTCTATCAAAGACAAAGCCAGGAAAATCCTGAACTAGCTCCAGGATGAGAGAAATTTGCCAAGACACTAGCTGGAGCAGGAGGTTCTAATTTGTTTGGACACTGTAATATGTGCATGAGAGCTTCTGAGGGAGCAGGGGAAAAGAGAGAGAGAAAAAGCATAAGATAGTTTAGGATAAGTCAAAGCAATGTGTACATTTATATCTTGGAATGATTTGGCTCCATTAAATTATGAGGCAGAACCTTTCCAACCAGGCCCTGGCTTTGTGGCTATATATCAAGATGATGTCAGATGCTCAATAACTATCTTCACATACAGCTTGCAGGAGAAGGCAAATATATTTAGATCCAAAAATAAGGAAGCAACAAAACTTGGGCTGGCTGAACTCTGTAGCTCTATTGCCATGATCTAGATAATTCAGAGTTGGGTATCTGAAGCTAAAATTGTGGAGGACGTAGGTTACCTAAATTAAGTTTGGAGCCCAACGGAAGCAAAACTGATTCAGTGCTCTGGGAAGATAGGAGAAGGGTGGTGGAGAGACCAGAGTATTCTTACTTTTGTGGCAAGAAGTTTTAGAAACTTTTTTCTAGACTCTTCTATATGTAAAAGAGAACAGCAAGGATCTCAAGGGATTACTAATGCCCTCTTGAAATAGGTAGCCAAGATACATGAGGAATAACACTGCACAGTATCACTTTTTTTCAATTGACACCTTGCTTGGATTAGGTAGATATGACAGAAGTTATCCACGATGTCAGGGTATAATTAGCTAATTCTTTTCTGCCTGTAATTTCCCTGTTTCCCTAGAATAATTCACTGTGCATGTAGGTATTAGAAGTATTTCTATGAGAGATAAGAAGTACCCAGCAGCACAAGAGCCTACAGTAATAGCTCCAAAACAGTTGTATCTGGCTTGTTCTGAACCTTCTGAAAAATCGACTCCCATCCAGAAGAGCTTTCAGAGGAAAAGATATGGCAAAATACGTTTGATCATAGAATCATAAAATCATTATGATTGGAAAAGACCTTCAAGAAGATCAAGTCCAGCTATAAGCTCTTCAACACCATGCCTGCTAAACCATGTCCCTAAGCATCTCATCTAAATGTTTCTTGAACAATGTCAGAGACATTGACCTCACCACTTCCCTGGGCAGCCTGTTCCAATGCTTGACTACTCTTTCTGCATAGAATCCTGGTGTCTAAACTGAGCCTCCCCTGGCACAACTTGAGGCCATTTCCTCTTGTGCTATCTGTAGTAATTCTGGAGAAGAGATCAATCCCTGCCACACTACAGTCTCCTTTCAGGTGTTTGTAAAGAGTGATAAGGTCTCCCTTGAGGCCTCTCCAGACTAAATAACCCCAGCTCCCTCAGCTACTTCTCCTAAGTTCTGTGCTCTAACCCCTTCACTAGATTCATTGCCCTCTTTGTGACAAGCTCCAGCACGACAATGTCCTTTTTGTAGTGAGGGGCCCAAAATTAAACACAGTATTTGAGATGTGGCCTCAGCAGCACCAAGTACAGGGGAAAGATCCATTCTCTGGTCCTGTTGGATACACTGTTCCTGATACAAGCCAGGAGGACATTGACCTTTTTGGCCACCTGGGCATACTGCTGGCTCATGTTCAGCTGGATGTCAGCCAACACTCTCAGATCCTTTTCTGCCACACGGCTCTCCAGCCACCCTGCCCCAAGCCTGTAGCACTGCACTGGGTTGTTTGGACTGAAGTGCAGGGTCTGGCCTTTGGCTTTATTGAACCTCATACAGTTGGTTTCAGCCCATTGATCCAGCCTGTCGAGATCCCTCTGCAGAATCTTTCTACCTTTGAGCACACCAACTCTTCCTCCCAGCTTGGTGTCATCTGGAAATTTACCTGAGCATAATACATCTGAGAGTGCTGTCAATTCCCTCATCCAGATCATTGATAAAGGTATTTATAGAAGACTGGCCTCAACACTGACTCCTGGAGAAAATCACTTGTGATCAGTTGCCAGTTGAATTTAATTCCATTGACCACCAAATGACAAGTCATATTCACAATGGATTTAGGTGCTAGGTGCTGTAATAGGAGAAGGCCCTTTTCACACTTTCCAACCTATTACTTGCCTGTTTGCAAAGTCTGAGGTCTTCTATGGTGTGGTAGTATTTTTTTTAGCACTTTCAACTTCAAAGATGTGTCAGTGCTACACAGGAGCCACAGTTAAATGTATATGTGTGTGTGTGCATGTGCATACGTGTGATGTCATGGTGCTCGAGTGGCACATGGATGTGTTTTCATGTGGACCAAGAGTGTTTCATTACACAAGTGCAAAGCATGTGTGGAAGATGAGGGATTCTGACACAATTATTTCAGATGTGAAGGTGACTATGAAGACATAATTTGCTGAATGACTTAGCACAATAGCTTAAACATGGTTTGATAAATGCTTAGAAATATGAACTAATGAAAATGAAGGAACAATCAAGGAAGGGGAGAATTTCAGAAGGAAGATTTTCAGAAAAGAACAGAGTTTTTTTCAAAAAAAGAAAAAAAGGACTTTTTTAAAAAAAATCCTCTGCATTTCTCAGGAAAAAAATGTTGCACTGAATGAATTTTTATAATTCATTAATCAAAAAACAAACAAAAAGCACAAAAATATTTTTCTGAGTTGACACTGTTCAGCAAGGAAAAGGATGACTTGTTAGGATTATTTCCCTCAGCCTACATTGGTAGCTGTCTTAAATATTTGAGAACAATTTTATCTTCTTCCATCACCTGCTTCTTTGATAAAACTCAAACTTTAAGCCTATTTGTTATCCTTTGAGGAGACCATTCTTTTGTTCTAGTTCCACAGGACTGGGTAATACTTTTTAGTGTATGAATCTGCAGTGCAATGAGAATTACCATCAATATACCATTCAACCCAAAATTTGCCAAAGAAAAGTTTAATGAGTCAAATGTATAACTTTAACAGATATTAAGATATGAACCCCTAGAGAGAGATATTAATTCATTGTGCAAGTCACTAACTGCCTATCTCACACTTCCTCTTTCACAGCCATTTAGAACTAGAGATATTATTTTAAAAATAGCTCTCCCATTTTTATGTCACTAGTTATTATAAAATATAGCTTGTCTTCAAAACATCCTGTATTGAGTGTACAAATAGTCTTGACAACTTGGATGATAAAGTCTTCAGGAAAGGGCTATTCCCAGCATCTGGCACAATGAAGCACTGGTTCTGTCTAGTGTGTCTATATGGTAGTGTAGCACAAACAATAACACATTAAAAATAATTGCTGCCTCTGTAAATGCTGTGCATCTAGCAGTAAATACAACAATAAATTACAAATCGTGTATGGGATGCCGATTTTTCATCTTGGCAGGCAGAGTGCCATGCACATGACATTTTGAGGTATAATTGAGATTTTCAGAAACACACATTATATGAAATTATATGAATATAGCATAGCCAGGGACAAGGGGAAAGCAGAAAGACTGAAAAATGATGTGCCTAACCTGTGCTATTGGAGAAAAATCTTGTTTCTTTTCACTTCTCTTGGTACACCCAGGCCAAGGTGTTGCCTCCCTCCAAGTATATTCTGTTTCTGTGTGACATGGCTGTGTGGCCCATGCAACAAATGCAAACTCAATGATTGTTTAAAATAAAATGAAGCTCTTCTAGCTCCGAAGACTTTAGGCTTCAATTCTTAGTGTGTAGATTTGGGGGAAGAAGATGTATGTAGGAAGTTTATTAATAAGCCACAGGAAGAGAGAGCAAGATATCAGTAAGTAAGGAAAAATTAATACATAAAAACAAACCAACAACAACAACAAAAAGAAGATAAATAACATGAGAACAGCAGAAAATGAAAATATAAAACACACACAAAAAAGATTACTGAGGCATAAGAAATGGAAGGAATAGCTGTGCAACTGGGTAGGAAAAGAAGGACACATAAAAAAACCTTAATGACTTCAGTAACAGTGACGGGGATATAAAATGTTTTAAAAATAAGCTTGCTCCATCAGACAAGGAAGCAAAAGGCCAGTTCAGGGAACCCGGGCAGGAAGCTGTGATAAGATCTGAGAGGTCGGATAAGACAAGACCAAACAGAGCCTTTTCACTCAAGACACTGATACCTCTGGGAGACTGAGACAGATTTGGAACAAGTGCCAAACCACAGGGTTTTTGATTTGGTTCCAAAATAATATCTGACAACTCTAAACAGGAAAACATTTATTTTCTTCACTACACTAACTGGGGAAAAGCAAAGATGAGGAGACCAGAAGAGGAGGATGCTGCAGGAGGGCTGGTCAGTAGAAAAACAGAGCAGGCTCAGGAGAAACAGCAACCAGGACTCAAAATGAGAAACATCTATGGGAACTCAAGCAACAACAGACCACTAAATTATGAATGGAGAGAAAGAGAGGCAAATATTATGTCAAAGGAACTGAACTTCCTGTGCATTTAACCTGTGGTCATAGCAAAATCTGGACTTACTAAATAGGCTGAATAGGTTGAATCTGTAGGCTTCCACAACATAAATAAAATGACACATGTAACATGCCACTCTGAAACATGAAATGTTTGTAGAATGAGTTTTTTAGACAATGAAAAAGAAGTTCCATTTCCACTTCAAATTTACTCCATGAAAATTTCTCAAGTTTTGTTTTAGCTTTGTCCTCTTTTAGCAATCCAGTGTAAATAGGCCAAACAGTCATAATCAAAGTTTCAGATTGCCTGAACTTCAACAGTTTTACATATGCAAAATTTATAAAGTAGGATGAGGGAAGAATTATACATTAATATTTTTATTCACGGATATATCAATGTCATAACTTAAAGGAACAAATTTGGAGAGAGAGAATTAGCTACATGAAGCCCCGTTTTCCCCTGATGACATCAGTGAGGCAGATCTTCAAAGAGAAAGTGAATTCCTATATGTAGTAAAATTGAGGAATTCCCAACTCTTAGCCTGTGGAGCCTGGTGTTGTTCAGCAGAGCTGTGCTAATTTAGCTGAAAAACTGGCCAGGAGGTTTGTCTCTCCCTTTGCAGCTCTCTGTGCTGTAAGAATTACAGAAAAGTACATTACTGTTGAAAAATACATAAACTCCTACCGAACTATGCATTTTATGACATTTAACTAAGCCTGTGGAAGTTCCATCTTGTAATATAATGAAAAACTACTGCTTATATTGTATTCAGGATCTATAAATCTCAACCTACCTTTCTGGAGGGCAGTGTCATTGCCTCTTAACAGACATTGAGACTAAGAAGTGAAAAAGCAAGGTAATACAGACAAGATCACGTAGAAAAATTTCAGATTCCGTTACTTCTCTACTTGTAAAATCACCTCACATAAAAAAGAAATATTAATATAAATTTATAATATAAACATATAATATAAACATATGCATTATATATATATATATCACAGAATCTTCAAGGTTGGAAGGGACCTCTAGAGATCATCTAGTCCAACCTTCCCGCTCCAGCAGGCACACCT
>JAUBOD010000001.1:3452417-3470896 GCA_032353885.1 Nothura maculosa
CAGCCTGTTCCACTGCTCTGTCACCCTTACAGTAAAGAAGTTCCCCCTCACCTGCAGGTGGAACCTCCTGTGCTTCAACTTGCACCCATTACCCCTTGTCCTACCACTGACCACCACTGAAAAAAGCTTGGCCTCCTCTTCCTTACAATCTCTCTTCATGTATTTATACATGTTAATAAGATAACATCTCAACCTTCTCTTCTCCAAACTCCATATGAGTTAGGCTGTGTGGCTACTTGAACAGCCTTTCTGTCTGCAAAGCTGTTCTATCGGATTCTGCAATGCTATGATGGGGATGGAGAGGAATATGTCCAAGTTTTATCTGAGCAGGCTGTACTGTGCAGTCTAGACCCATTGTCTTTGGATTTCAGTCGCTGCCACAGAAAATAAATGTGCTCAATGGAGGCTACTGAATAAGGAGAAGGAAGAGGAGGAGGAGAAAGAGGAGAACGAAGAGGAGGATTAAATACATGAATCCTAAAACATGCTGTATTGTATACTTCTTCACTCTGTTAGTTCTGGGCTTTGTGTTTGATGGAACGGGTTTGTAGTAAGAGCACTGCAATCCCCATTTATCAGCACTGCTAAGAAGCACAGTAATAAGTCACTACAGAAATATTTATTACCTACTGGTTAATGCTGGTAATTGCTGAAAAAACAACCCCGAAAGACATGTCTATGCTCTTGCTGGAACAACTTACCATGATGTAATTCCCTAAGTACCTTCACTAGGAGACAGTAGTAAAAACTTATGAACACGTTTTCTCTGGTAACATTCTTTCCGTCTTTCTATTATATGGAGAAGATAGCAGTCTACAATACCAAATTGTCTAGAAAACAAAATTAGCTTCTTCATGTGGGCCAACAGTGCAGGCAGATGTCTTAGCAAGTCCTGTTATCAATAAGTTTACTCTAATTTTTTTCACCTTTTCTTGTCAAGAGAGGTAACTTACAAATACTTTCTTGTTCAGTATTAAAAAGCATTAATACAGAAATGGATCCAATTTGACTACTGCTGTGGATATCAGAATTACATCAGGGTCAAACTGATGCACAGCTTCTGATGGGATAAACTGAAAACCCGTTGTTTGGAGTCAGCTGTACTCAGAAAAGCTCTGAATGACTTAGTTTGTGTTTTGCAGCAGTAAGAACTAAATAAATCTCAGACTATGGTTTTGTGAAATGCTCTGAGCCAGTCTCACAGCTCACCATAAGCAAATGAGATGTGCTGGTACATCCAAGTCACTTGTGTTCCTGGCCAGCAGCACCCAGCAGAGTGAGAAGAATCACAGTTCCCAATTTCCATCACATTGGCTTGGGTTTGGCTGAAATTGTAGTCTCAGGCCCTGGTCTGTTATCTCTTGAAGACAAATTGTTGTCTTAAAAGGGCAAGAGGCTTTTACTTCCAACCTCCTCCCCCCATCACTCCCAATCAACATACTTAGGAATTCCCAGTTCATCTGGCTAGCTTCAAAACCATATTTACACCAACTGGTTGGCTTTGGTCTGTTAGCTCCCAGACCATTTAAACCATCTGGTTTTCCTCCAGTATGTCCTAGACCCCTGACCCCTGTGATCTCCACATTTGAAGTTCTTCCATGACTGAAGTAACTGTTTTTAGAGGTGACAATCCTAATTATCACTCACTAGTGTGGGCATGGTCCCAGACCGTGCAATGTGGTTACTTAACTTCTCTCCTCCACCATCTCTTCCACATTACAGCCGAGTTATACTACCCCTCTTACACAGTGCGGTGCTAATAAATGTTCATGCTAGAAGAATATAAACTGTGCTTTGTAGCTAGAAAAATAACATAATTTTCAAAAAAATGCTTTTTTCTAGCTAAAAAAGCACAGCTTGTATTCTTCTATCTTATTTATCTAACCATAAAGCTATAATCTCTTCTCCAGAAACAGTCTGGTAATAAAGAGTGTCTGGGTTCAATTTCTACACATTCATACTAAAATTCTTGTATGACACTATCTCAGGACCTTGCCCAGAAACCTGAGAAAATAAACTGCATTGTCTGGGTGTTCAAGAATGAGAAATAATTTCTCATTAAAAAATATAAGTTTTCTTAAAAGAAGTCAATCAAACATAATTTTATTGGGGCTAGTGGGGGGAACAATCTAAAACAGTATCTTGGGAAATCTGAATAATTAACAATAGAATAAATTGCTATCCCCAGGTCCCATATTACTAACTCTGACCCTGGACTCTTTGCAACACCAAGGGCTATGATCATACATACATATGACATAAACTCTGTCACAGGATCAGAGATTCATAGAATAGTTCAGGTTGGAAGAGACCTCTAGAGATGGTCTAGTTCAATTTCCTTGCTGAGTAGCTTACAGCAGGTTATCCAGAACCATGTTCAGTAAAGTTTTGAGTACCTCCAAGGATGGAGACTTCATAGCCTTTCTAGATAACCTGTTCCTGTTCCAACCACTCTCACATTAAGGAATTATTTTCCTGGTTTCAGCTGGAATTTCCTGTGCTTCAGTTTGTGCCCTTTACTTCTACCATCTTTTTCTTCCAAGTTGTATCCTACTCTCATTGCACAGTCCCAGAAAGAAATTGGAGACAGGCTTATCTACTGACACAAGTCAGATGTTCTCTGTTTGTTAGCATGTGGTCTACATGCACTTTTCAAGAATGAGTCACAACTATGTGGGTGACCTGGTGGCAGACAGAGGTTAGGATGAGGCTCATCCAATGCATCTGCATTTTCCCCATAACCCCATTTCTCTGCCCTTACCCATTTCTCCATCCTTCTTGTGTCTAATTCATTACTTCAGGAACACCCAGGTTGCCTGGATGTTAATTTTGCATTTTCCTGGGCTTGTGTACCCCTGGAACGGCTTCACTAATATACACAGGCAGCAACTTGCATTATCTTAGTGGAGATATGCAGTTTCCATAAGTTTTTCCACCTTCCTCAATGAGAGAAAGTACCTTTCTACCTCTCCAGACATGGTGACACTCCCAGGCTGACAGCTGTTCTCTGAGTGCCATTGCCCCACAGCCAGTCCAGGGAACCTTTTCCTGTTTGCTGTCATCTCCTCCCTCCTTGTTTTTCCAGTATAGTCATGATCTTTCCACCACTCTGCTGCCAGCTCATCAGTCTTCACTGCTGTTGCTACTTCTCTTACAATTTCTTGTGCTTGTGGGAAGAATCAGAGACACATGTATCCCAATGTATGTGTCACTGATGAACTTTGTCTTGGCATCCCTGGACATATTATTTTCCATCCATATGGCAGTGAAAATTATCTACCATCTCAACATTAAAAATAGTATTTTAATTAAAGACATATAAACTGAAGTGAAATGATAAGGTTTTTTTTAAATAATCAGTTCATCTCACTCTCCAGAATATGCAAAATATTTTTGTTATACCTCCAGTATTCATTTTTTAGCTATTTGTCACCAATGAGATATATTTTGATCTATATTTTTCCATTTATCTGTAGGTATCAACAGAAAATTACCCATTTTTTTAAAGTTTTCAGTTCTAAGACTTAGAAAATTACTTAGCTACCCATATATGCTATATACTGTCATATACATATAGTACATATAGTAATTTCAATCTGGAAAAGAAAAGATAGCATTGGAATAAAATTTATCCGGATTGTTTTTGTCACAGGATATCTAGTATGTATTTTTATCCACCTATTGTTGATATATCTTATGCTTCAGGGCAATACTTTTCTGTGTCAGACACATTCAATGATGATAACTATGATACTGAGGTGTTTTGAAGAAAGACATGTTAATCAATTATTTCATATAAGTGCAGTGGAGATGATGCTGTTCTTCAGCTTTAAAACCTCTTTTCTTAGAGGCTAACTATTTTTATACAATTTGTGGATAATGGTTTATGATGTGAGGAATTTTGGAATTTGTATGCTCTTTCTTTTTTGTCATTCTTTTGTTTTTAAGGAAAGCTAGTAGGAAAGCTGAGTATACATTATACTGGAATTTTTTATTATATACTAGTTTTTGAACAAGTTACTTGAACCAGCTAAATGTTGTTTAAATTCAGATTCTTATTTGGCTCATTTCAATTCAGAAAAAAGAGAAGGACTCAGATGCTGAAAATATTTTTGTCTATTGTTATTTTTTGAATTCTGCTTATATATCTGTGGAGAAGCCTCATTTTCGTCTGTTCTGAAACTCAGGTAAACCTCAATTTAATTATCACAGAATCATAGATTATATTGAGGTTTACCTGAGATTCTGCGATTCTGTGATTATATATGAACGCAAAGCCATTTTTGAGCGTAGAAGCTCTCTTTTACTGAAAATCAAAGGTCTTTTTGACAAGAAAAAAAAAACAAAATATACAGAGTGTTTCTATACAAGGTCGCAGTTACCTAAATAAATCACAGACAACTTCACGCTTCAGACTCTATTTATATTTTGAGCAAGGGAACATCTGTTTAATGGTGGGTGGTCATGTAGTAGTTTTGTAGACAGCAGAGCCATCCTAAGACTCTTGAAGCCGGCAGGAAGGCACTTATCCCGAAGGCAGTGGAGCAGGAGTGGTGAAAATGAGGGATGAAACAGTGCCATGTTTCTGAATGGTTTTCTTCTCAGAATCCAAATTAAATCACACGCCAAGAGCTATATACCAAAAGACAGATTTCCCTGGAAACATCTTATTTCTTTACAAATATTAAAAACAAGCCAGAACCCCATGACAGTTTCTCCATTATAGCTGCATTACAGATTTATACATAAAGAGGTGAGAATGGTTTGGATACGTAAAGGTCTTCTCAAAGGACTAGGATGATTTTTCCCACTGGCTCCATGCCAGAGGTGCAAAGAAGTCATAAAAAAATATTTCTACCTGTATTTTTTGCTGACTAGTCATCCTAGTAAAAAATGAGTATAAAGCATTAAAAAAAAAAAAAAAAGAGTAAAACTTTGGTTTGGATCTGGACCCTGATATTTGGAAGGATTAAAACAATTTTAGGTGTTTGGCTTAGAGGAGTCTAAATCCCAAGACTGACTTTAAGCACAAACACTAACATTATTATTATGCCCAATTTCTTTTCCCTAGGATGCCACCACATCTGACTTCTGAGAGAGCCTGAGGAAGTTTTTCCCATCTGAATTTATTGTTTTATAGAAACATCTTTGTTCTTTCCATAGCATCTAAGGAACTCAGCACCTAGCATGGCTAGTAAAGTGCCACAAAAAATGGGATAAGTGATCATTATCAAAATCTTTCTGGTATGTCCTTAAGGTATTCTTGTATGTAAGTTTGTATAAGCTCTCTTATTTAGAATTTTTCTCTGAAAGGTTGTCTCCTTTTTCTTTTTGCACTGTCAGAGAAGGTGAAAGGCAGAAATGATGCCAGTAGCAGAACTGCCTTTCACTAAAAAATAATTGTAGTCATCTCCTAAAATACTCTTGTGAACCTGGTCTGTCCCTTTCTATCCTGATCCCTGAAGGAATCAAATCCATCTCCTCCTCAAGCCAAAGACTGTTTATTTTTACATTGAAATAACTTTGGTTATTGGTAAATAGAGCAAGTGACATTTTCAGTCTCCTTTGCCTCGGGTGAATGCTACCAATGTAGTTCTCCTGTGCCTAGGCCAAGGAATACTTAAGTATCCCGTGAGAAGTAAGGTCACTGAAAGCTTGTAATTCCAGCAAGCTTGTATCAAGCAGGGTTTGCAGGGTTATAGGGGAGGGCTGCAGAGTTATAGGGGAGAATCCCTTAGTTTATTTTTTGAAACTGGAAGCTGCTAAATTTTGTACAAACCTGCTTCATCAGTGGAGTGAGAAAATGCTTTCTGTATTGCAAATGTATACTAATTTTCCAACTGATCACCAAAACCCAGACTGCAAGTGGACAACAAATTGTTCAGTTTTGTGAACACTGAGATGTTCTATTACTGTTAGACATAGAAGTTAATGTTTTTGATGAAATTTAAGGGCAAAAGTTGAGATATCCTCTAAATCTAGGTACAGGCAGTTCCCATATAGGAATTTTAAGCATCAGTAATCCCTAAATCTTGCCTGTGTGTGCCTTGGAAACATCACTGGAAAAGAACATGCTAATAATCTATCTTCTTAAACTGAGAGAGAAATGAAAAATATATTCTTGTGAAACTGAAGTTGTGCTAAAGCAAACCTAAAGAAATGAATTTGTCCATTTTTTATGTGTCCTTTGCTGTTTCAGTTACCTGGTTATGAATGGTTCATTGAAAAATTAATAACAAGAGCTTATATGAGAAATAGCCATAGGATTTTGCATATAAACCATTCCTGTCTAAAGGATCTGAAAAAAACAGCTGGTTGGTATTACAAACCAGTTTCCCTGGTCCTTGTACACAATAAGTACTCTAGTATTTCCATGATGGCATTCCAGAATACTGTACTAACATTGTTTTGAACTCTATGGCCATAATCTCAGTTGGTATAAATCAGCATAACTCTACTGATCGGTGCTCACTTGAACTGGTTGAGGATCAGACATATGCAGTTGAGGCATTTAGTATACTGACTTCAATTTGAAATCCCATTACAATCAACAAGTCTTGTGAGCTGTTTTAGAAATCTACTCTAGGCACAGAGTAAATGCCTTCCAGAGGGGGCTGTTTCTCACCACCATTGACCACAAGGGCCTCTCAGGGACATCAGATTGGATGCAGACATTTGCACTGTGGTGTCTTGGATGGTTACAAGAGGAAACTGCAGTAGCAAGTTACTGAGGGAATTGAAGCAGGCTCATCCTTGACACAAGTACAGCAGAAGGTGAGCTTAAGTTCTGCTTAAACCTCAGTAGGTTTAAGTAGGTTTAAGAGTAGGCAAGGGGTGCATGCAAGAGCTTGGGCTAGGATGCTCTATAATAGCGGTTACGTCAAGAGCACATCTGGAGGCCCCTGCACTTGCCTGTGTGGGAGTTGCGCTCAGCGCTACAAAGCATTGTTGTGATAACAGGGACTCTCATCTGCTGTGGTCAAGTTTTAATAGCCTGGGAGAGACAGCACCCCAGATCACCCTGACACATACCGGCTCACTTGCAACCAGGCCAGTTTTAGCCCCGTACACGTTAGACAAAAGTTTATAATAAGAGTCCCCTTGTTCACCCCTATGATAATCTGCTCCAACCATCCTAGAAATAACTGCGAGCGGCAGATTCACTCCCACCACTCGGCTTCCCTTTTCCTTTTAAAGTGAACCAGATCTAACAGACAATGTAAAACCCTCAAAGAAACTCTAATCCATTTCCAAAAGATGCCTCAGACTGTACGGTAGCCCAGGACTCTGTTTCAAATAAACCCACGCTCATGCTCTTTGCAATCCGGTATTTCTAATGCAAGTGCTTGCAAGAAGGAGGAGGGGGAAAGCAGCTCATTAATAATCATGATGGCTTCAGTATTGCATAACTCAATCCCTCTGAACCTCTATTATGCTTTATCAATCTGTGCTACAGAGTTTTGCTTGTTCTTGTCCCATCCCCATTTTGGGGAGCTCTTGTTCCTGGGAGCTTTGGGGCTATCCCCGCTTTGAGCACTGCAAAGCAGTGGCCTGCTGTTTTAATCACGCCTCTCCTTTTCCAATGTTGTTTGCGCCCTGGTACAACCCATCTGCCTTGAATCTAGTGCTCCACTGGGGCTGCACACATCTGCCAGCCAGACTACCTTCGTACACAATTACTCAATCCACCGTAAGGCTCTTTAATAGGAAACAAGTGTGACAACGGCAAAGCCTTTTTTTTTCCCCTCTCCCCCTCTCTTTCTCTCTCTCCCCCTCTCTCTCTCTCTCTTTATTTTTTTTTTCCTTTAAGCTACATAGTCATACTGCCCTCATAGAGATGGAGCCTAATAGATCCACCCAGGTGGAGATGAAGTGGTAGAGCCTCGAGCATAATAGATGCCGTGCTCTTGTGCTGAAGTTCAGCATAGTGTCCTCACGGGCTGTCTAGCAGCACTGAGATGGGCTGCTCTTTGTACAGTTAAAAAGTCAATGAGCTTTCTGCAGCTTGCATGTATGACTAATTTAGAAAGCAACCTGGATCTAGGTGAGCGCTGCAGAACTGTCTCTCCTCTTCGGCGCACGGACAAAGCGCAGTGCACAGTAAGTGGAAAATTTGCCTTTACTTATTTTACTTGGGAATTAATTAACTGTGTTTACTTTTGAGGGAAATTCTCCAAGGCTGGTGCAGAAATGAAGCAGAATAGTGTTTGCATGTAGCTCCCTTGTGTATTTTCCTCCTGTTTCATTATACGCTGTGCCCTCGTCCTGCTGCTTCAAGCTGAATGCTCAGACCAGCAAGCTGCACTGAAGCAGATTTTTCATCTAAAAAATTAGTAACATAATGCTATCAGTAATGCATATATCCATTCCTCTATTGAAACGTGTGTCTGTGTACTATATACGGTTACTAAATATAATCAAGGATTGTTTTATTGTTTGTATTATAAAATACAAATATGAAAATCTCCAAATGAAGAAAAATGAAGTAAAATACCCTAAACCTCCTCCTTTTTTCTTTTTTTCTATATTTTTTTTTACCAAACATTTTATTCAAATGTAATGAGAATGTCACTGAATTATAAAATAACCAACTGTATCAACTACAGTGATAGTAGAGCTTGAAACAAAAAAGAAGGTCGCTTGTCTCAAATGCAAGAAGAGGCATATTAAAACCAGATGTATAGGCTCTCAACTTTGACTCCTCAGTCTTTCATGCTTGGTTTAAAGCAGCCTTAAAATTGCCTTTACTTTGCATTTACAACTTTGGATTCATTGTTAAACTGTGCTTGAACTTGAAGTCAAGATTTGGTCTTAGCACACACATATTCGTTGAGCCTCCTACTACAGTTTTACTTTGCTATTGGGAGTGTGTTTACTACCATACCGTATATCCTGATGCACATTAAAAGGCTTATCTATGATGGAGTTTGAGGTGGAGTGTCAGTCAGGTTAAGAGAGTGTGTCCATGACATGTACAAAACGAGAAATAAACACAAGTAAACACATACAGTACAAAAGGCATCTGATAAAAGTCTCAAACAGATAATGACATAGTGTAAGAGAGCACACCAGAAATAGTTTTGAACTTAGTTTAGTTTGGAAGATCCATTGCAATTATACTTCTCAATTTAGACTTTAGCTATTCGTGTTGGGGGGCTGTTGACAGGACTAGAAGAGAAGTGGAATAAATAACTCTGCACAGTTTTGCCCATAAAATGATTGCAATAGTCTTCCCTACTGCAGAAATATTATTTTCTTTGCTCTTGGACAGATTAGTGTTCATCGTCTTTTCAAATAGCTATGGATTTTGGGTTAAAGCTAGCTAAAGGGTTGGCCTTTTAAAACTGCGGCTGGAAAACATCTAGTCTATTAATTTAGTGCCTAAATGTGGCAATTTAAAATGGATGAAGCTGGAAGATTAAAAGGGTAAAACAAACATCTCTCGAGAAATATTTAGACCTGTACTTGCTGCCATCAGACAGTGGTCAATGTCTACCCCCTACAGGGAGAGAATCTAATTTCATTGCAACCCCCTTAGCGCACAGACCTTGCAGTAGCTCTTAAGTGGTGCAGTTATTCCCTGGCTTCAACAACTGCCCCTTAATGACTAGGTCAGGCTATGATTAATAGAAAGCTAGTTCCAAAGAGCTGGATTACTAATAAATAGCATAACCAATAAGTAGCAATAGGCATTTTCTTTCTCTTAAATGTAAACTAGTGAAAAGTCACTTTTGGCATTTAGAAGCCATGACGAACAGAATTCTTCTGCAGTTGCAAAGTGTACGTTAGCTCTAAAAAAATCTTCCTTCTTATCCTAGCATAATGAATATATATCCTTTGAATATATGCTTGCAACGGTCCAGCTTGCAACTGTCCTATATACGACGTGTCAAAAGTGGTCCTAGAGAATGTGAGATATCTACCGAGTTTAAAAGTATGGCTGCATACAGCTGAGGTAGATAGACCCTTGGGGTATATTCTTCCTGTCATACTCACACTGTACTCTGGCAGTATTTATATAAAAACAAATTACTCTGATTTTTCCAACCTAACAGATTTTGATGGATACTTTACCTTTATTTCAGGATTCATTGCTTCATAATGTACAGGAATAATTAAGTATAAAATGTTACTCATTTCTATTTACATAGATAAATATAGTAAAAATTCCCCATTTGCTAGTTTTATTTAGCTCAGGAAAACTAAAGAAACTGCTCTGTGCTTTAATCATGCATAATTGTATGACATATTGTTTTAAATATTTTTCTTCATAATTCAGGCTTGTATTTACAAACATATTACAAAAGTCATCTACTATTATATATGGTAAGAAATAAATTAATAGGAATAATAAGGAATAATTCTGAAGTTTTTTGAATAAGCATCATGTGATACTTCCTCTTCTTATTTGTTTATTATTAATGTGAGTTTTAAGAGTATGCAGTTTAATCACTTAATCTTTTACTACTCTTCTAGGTTTTCACTGGCATACCCATATGTATACATGCATAAGCTCACAAGAAATGTTATGAACTGTCTTTCTTTTCTCCCCACTTTGATACAGAGCTTTGGATTACTTCTTAAAATCTTGTCCATTGCCTTGCCTTTCAGTGCCTAAAATTCTTTGAACACTGAATTCTTTGAACACTGGACTCTTACAATCCTAGAGCCTAATCTCAACTTCAGCTACAACTCATTTGACATAAGGAAGCTTCATGAATTTAACAGAGCTCTCAGTTTATGCCTAAACTTGATTGCTGATATCCTTACTTAAAAATCCATAGCAAGTATCAGTATGTTCAGTAACACTGCTTATTTCTGTTATTAATTATTAGTAAGTGCTAGCAGAGTCCTTCAAAGCAATATGTCAGTTACTGTAGTTATTATTCCATCCACTTGAACAATTAATAGTATTTGTGTCAAAAATTAAAAGATCAAGGCCTGAAAAAAATTAGTCAAGCTTGAAAGCATAAGTTATTCAACTAAGTGCTCAGGCCTGAAGTTTATCTTCATTAAGTCCTTCTATTAAGATGCATGAATGCAATCCTCGGAGGCTTTGTTCAGGCACAGGCATTTGAGAATATTACTAATATTAATTTCTTGTGTAGTCAAATGCCCAATGGCAGTTTGTTAGTTATATTTAAAACATACAGTGGAAGCATGCTGTCCAATACAGCAGTAATAGTAATCAGTAATCATTGTGAAACTCTTTGTTAATCAAACACTACTTGACCATATTATATAAATATATATATATGTATATATTAGGGGTTTTTTTGTATAGATAGCATTTCTACATAAGACTTTAATTTTACTCTTGCTAGTGTAGTGGAAGCTATAGGTATTGTATGACACACATACAATGAATTCTGTTTTACCTTCTTTGATATTACTACTCATGGCTGCTAAAGATTTAATGAGCCTTAAACTGAAAGAGATGTAGAAATTGTGCTTGTAGGCATAACAATGTGTTACTGATGAGCATCAAAAGATTACTGGAATATTAGCTAGGGTTACAGGAAAACCTCAAATCATATATATTCCACAAAGGCAAAATATTTTCCATAAGAAATCACTGAATGAAGTTTCTATTCTTCTGTGTTATTATTCTTCATATAAAGAGCTAATTTTAAACTAGTTTAGATCTTTTTACTGTTAAGGTCAATGTACTGTAATTCTATTAAACAAGTAATATTAGTGTTATTTACATTAAATAACTGCTAATTATTTTCACAAATATACTGTAGATTTGTGGATTTTAGTTTCTTAAGCTTTTGGTTTTCATTCATGAATTTAGTTAAAAGCAAGCAGAACATAATTTGCTTTTCGTTCTTACCTCAAAAATCAAGGTTGATTTGATTCATGAGCTGTTACTTAAGAGAGCATTTTAAGTACCACCATGGAAACTAAGCCTTTGATCTAAAAGGCTCATGTCCACTGATAATTAGGTCTTAGTAGTGAATGTTTGAATAATGGTTTTAAATATGATTTTATATTAATACTAATGTGTAAGAACAAGGAGAGAAAATTTAAAGAGAAACCAAAAGCTTAGCAATTTGCATTCAATAACAGATTCCTTGCTACCAAGCTCCTGACTGGATTAGAAGTAAATTATCTCAAGTCAAAAAGTATTTAAAGATTTCTCAGGTACTCAGATGATTTCGTTTTGCTTCTCCTGCCCCAAATAAGAAAGAAAGTCTTAAAATACCATAAACCTGTTTTTCTATTTTCCTTGACCTAGAGGTATCATGGTAAAGAGATCCTGATTTGATGATTGTTAATAGTATTATTCTTAATTTATGGAATTCCAGATGTTCACATAAAATGTTTGTCCGAAGTAAATGCACCTGCCCCAAAATTCTGATCTTCAAGTATCAGTTTGTCAGAGGGATTTTCTTATACCCATTAGTAGGTTGAATTTCCATGGAGGCTGAATAAGATCAAATATTAGGAAAAATGGAAGAAAAACATGCAAAAAAGAAATTGGAAATCATACTTTTGTAGTGCCTGGCTGAGTTTTATTCTCCTCTGCCTAGAAGGCATTTGATTGCAAATGTTACTAAAACAAAGATCAAATGAAATAGTAAATGCATTTTAAGGGCAGCATGCCTCTGTCCTTGTTCTAAAAAAATGAGTTCACTTGGAATGATAAATGGTAAAGTCTTTTTTTTTCAACTGACATTCTTTAAAGGGTGGTAAAGATATATGGAGCCCATGATATGCACAAAACAGGTGCAAAGTGAGTCTAAGTTTAATTCAGTAGGTAAAACTCATAATTACTTCATTATAAAACTCAAGAAAAAAAGTGGTAAAAGAAACACAAAACAGATTTATTTATCTATTTATTTATTCCCTCCAAATTTGAGGGTAAGAAAAAGTTTCAACTGGACTAAACAACAAGAGTTTTTTTTTCTGAATCTTGTTCTAAACTCAGGTCAGGTGTAATCTCACCTTCTTGGAATTAAGAGCAGAGCTCAATTTGGTCTGCTATTTTTATTTTGAACTGCTTCAAACTAACACCAGGTAAAAGTTTTGTTACTTTAACACTCTTGAAATTAAAAACCTGTAAAATTGTGACAAATTGGTTAACAGTACTGCACACTGGAAGGGTTGAGGTCAAAAATGTGTTTGTTAAATTTCCAAAGAGTTGGGCTGGACTTTAAAAGCTCCATAAATATAAAACATGCTTTGAAATATCAGCACAGCAAATTCACCTGGTGCATATCACAGATGTGTGTCATACCTATGTAATAATATTAGCGTTACCATCAAATTTACATTTGAGAAAATGAAAGAAACATGCATGGTAAAAAGTAATATGATTTCTACTAGAAGGGTGGGCTTTTTTTAATCTCAGTAGGACTTTTTGCAATGCAAATACATCTCGCCATCTGGAGGAATTATATATAGGTGGTACTATTTTAGTAGATTTCTTTTAAACTGTATTCACACAGATATAGCTTTTCTTTTAATGATGCAGCCATGTGACAAAAATAAGTTTTTAAGTCATGCTTTCTAAAACACTTAAAACACTAGTTTATTAGCAAGACAAAATATATTCCCATTGCAAAACAAGTTACCTCACTGACTCAGTGAGAATAGCGCTTGGCACATTTACTCTCTTTTATACCAGGACTTGAATAGGGAAAAGATGTCTATAAAGGGACATAAGCTATAGAAAATTGTATCTCCTCACTGTAAAAATAGCAGGGCTTAATTCCTCAGGAGGTCCAGAAACCAGCAGTTCTTCCATTACTCTTGACCCAGTGAAAACAGACAGACAGACAGACAAACAAAAAACTCAGTTTTTTTTCAAAATGGGTTTTGTAAGATTTAGTACATGTTCATGGTAATTTTAATAGTTATTAGGTAAATCACTAGTTAGGTAATAGTAGTGTGGATATTTTCAAGAAGCTTAATCTTTCCTTCTGTGTTGGAGAACAGGGGTGTGTGTTAGCATCTTAGTAGAGGTCTAAGTTTCTCCCAAGCCTGCATGCTTCAACTGCGCTATTACACTGAAGTTTTCAACATTTCCAAATCTGTATCTGCTGCTTGTTTGCACTACAGGAGTGTTAGTTTGCCCCAGATGCTTTTTTAGAACAGAACATCCAGTTTCCTCCAAAACAAAGCCATATGTTGATCTAGGACTCAAGCACTTCCAGGAGACAATATGCCTGAGACCATCACTTCCATCCCACGAGATGAGAGTATAAAGACTATAGCAACATACTTGAGGTTTTAAAACCTTGCCCACCATTTCCGATGAGAGGGCATAACCTGGGCATCCTGCTGGAGAAGGACCTCTTAAGCAGCTGAAACAGGGTTTCAAGAATGGGTTTCAGTCATGGGTTTCAGACAGAAAACAAACAAAACAAAACAACAAAAATAAAACCAAAGAAGTAGTAGAGCCACCAAACAACCAAGGAGTCCTGTGCAAATATAGGTCAATTCCATATGAAACGGGTGTTGTTGGGGTCCAAGTGTCAGAAATGGGATGATTTGCAGGACCTTTTGGCTTGCAGCCATAGCCTAAATTTGCTGCCCTGTATCAGCAAGACAAAAAGACTTTTTTCTGATGGACTTCTCTTTGGTTAGCATACAGTGATGGATTGTTACAGCATTCATTTAAAGCAGTGAGGAAAACAGAACAGAATGGAATAGCATTTACCAATTTGACTATTTGAAAGCTGGTCAAACTTCCAATCCCATTAGTGAGAAAGGCCTTCATTGAACAAAGATGATGTCCATGGCTTTTTGACAAAGCAGAGATGTGAAGGGGCCATGCAGATGGCCAGCATGCAAAAAGCAGCCCTGCCAGGGCTCCTCATGCATCCATGGGGATGCAACGTGCCAACAAAGCTCAATGGTCCATGGATCAACGCGTCCATGTCTGCCCTGGCCAAATATCCACAAGCTGATGAAAGTGTATTTGTGGGAGGCAGGGGAAATATAACAGCTAAAGCACTGTTTGCTATTTGGTTAAATTAGTGGTGATTCCTCACTCCATCCGCTTGTCCTATTTCCAAGGAACTCCATGCACATGGCCTCACTTGGAGCCATTTTAGTAGAGAGGGAAAAAAACACTTAATGACAGGGAGAGCAAGCTACTCTTTTATCACTGTAAATGCTCCCTTCACACCAGGTTTAAGCACATTAACAGGGTATTGTGGGAAAGCAGACACAGCTGATGCCCCTGCTGCAGTGGATCTGTGAAAAAACAGATAATGGCAGTCTCTGGGGAGAAAATCCAGCCAAAACTCACACTGGCACTCAGATTTAACATTGGTTTTGATTTAGCACCTTTTCAAAGAATTAAATTTATATATATTCACATTCATATGTCAATCACACTTCACATTATTAGGCCTAAGATCTTGTAGGTTACAAATTTAACTTTTTATTATTAAAGTTTACCAGTATTTTCATGGCTAATCACAAATTTGATGAGAGATGACAACATTCATTTGCAGTAATTAATATAGTCTTACAGAAAGCAAGGTTTTATGAATCTGATAATCTCAAGTGTGTCAAATTTTCTTGAGTTTAAAAATGCCAGTGGCTACTTGTCAAATTTCATTTGTAAATCAAAATTGTTTTTAACTTCTACACCTGCAAAACAAGTGTTTAAAACTTGTAAACTTCTTTATGGATGTATATTTTTGGTCTTCATTTATGGTGGAAAGAGTCCAAGCTAATTTTTTATGGTTGAATTACAAACACTTGAAAAATGGAGTTTGCAATGAAAATGCTGACACAGCTTTAATTATTGCAGCATGAATGATTTTATTATATACTATCCACAGTGTCTATACATACAAAGTATATGCTGTAATGTTCTAATATTTCACTTAAGAAAAAAGCAATTACTTAGCAGATGTAGAGTATAAATAGACTAAACCAGTACCTTTATGCTGTTTGAAAAACTATACGGAAAGTTATTACCACATAAAAGGGTTTATACTTTAGAAGACTTGAAGGTACAGAGGACCAGCTAAAGCAATAAACTGTTCTGGTGCACTTAATTAAAAAGCTTCAAGTTACTGAAGTCAATTGAAAAACAGAAGTTTTGATTCTTTAAGATAATTTTTTCCTCTTCTGTTAAGTGCTTATCTAGTGTTAAAGAATTAAAATGCTATCCCTCCCATTAAAATAGAAAATATTTTTTTTTCTTATTAAAGGCAATTCTTTATTTTGTCATCCTAGCGGCATGTAATAAACCAGACAATACAGATGTAATTGGGTGATATAGTTGGATTTAATTTATTTGTAATTAAGCAAAATTGTAGAGGAATCTGGGAAACTGGTATTGAGGTATTTCAGAAAATCTTTGTTTTACTGTCTTCTTCTTTACATATTCAGTTCTAGGAATCTTTGCTTCAAAGAGCAGAGGGCTCTGTTAAAGTATATTGTCAATTTAGAAGCACAAGATTTTGAAGTGAATTTGTTTTGTGTATATCAAAAACCCACATCCATATTAGCTTTGTTAGATGAGGATAGAAAGACAATAAAAAAGTATATTTCACTTCAGAGAAAGTAGAAAATCAGATTCCTTTTATCTTTCTATCTTAAAATAGTGCTGGATATTCATTAAAGCACCTCTTATAAGAAAATAAACGGTCTAATATTTGCACTTCACCAAGGAGGTGAGAGTGGAAAGCCAGTGGATGGGAAGTTGTTGCTGCAGCTCCCCATGTCTTCATACAGGGCTCCGTTAGTTGTGGTGTGGCTCCTGCTGTGAGAAGATAAAGCCAAGAGCAGGCAGAAAACAGAAGTACCCCAGGCCCTGCTCCCAAAATGTGGCCTCCAAACAAGTGCCATGAGCCTCGTGGTTTTGGATGACTCTGCAAAGGTCCAACTCCAGACAATCTTCTTTCCAGTGCTCATAACAGCAGCAAGAGATTGTATGGAAGGGAGAAACCCTGCTCAAGCTTAAAACCATATGATCTCTTGCTATGTTTATACATCTCTGGTCCATCCTTGAAATTCTGCACTGTTTTACCACATATAGCACTCAAAATATGCGTGATTTCATATTCTGCTAGCATGGAGAACAGAATTTGTCACTTGCTCTAAAGAATTTACATTTTGAGGTCCTGTAAGGTTTCAGCATGGTTTTAAGACTGGAAAGAAGTGCAGAACAGGTAGATATTTTTAAACTACTTGAAGGGATGAAGAATTTAGTGATAGTCAGTTATGAAATTGTTCAACCAAACTTACTCAATATAGGTTTTTATTCCCTCTGAGTTCATTCCTATTTGAGGTCCATAACTTATAGTAGGACTAAAATACTTGATTAAAATTCCAGGTCACTGCAGCAGTTATTTACCCTTTTTAAAACATAATTTTGAACTCTTCTAAACATCCTTTTTTTTGTAGTGATTTTTTCAATACCCTTAGAGCTATTCTCTCTTTTGTACAGATTAATTTCTCCATAGAGAGAGGCATCTAAACTTAGCTGGGGAAGGTGAGAACCTCTCTTGCCAGATCCATTTTTAGGTTAATTCCACTGCCCTATGGACATGTTTTCATTTCCATTGGAAGACTGATCACATCTATAGACTCTATAACTATTGATTCAATACCTATTCACACCTATTGATTCAATCGTAGTGTCTGTTCTGCTTACCCAAGCTGCTTGTGTTGGGTGTTTAATGATACATTGGATGGTTAATGAGACAAATCTTGACCTAAAGTGATAAAACTTATATTAAAAATCATATTCTCTGTTTCTTTTCTCACTCTCTGAAATCCTCTGGTAGAATATGATCCCACTGTTTCTACATCCAGAGAAAAAAACAAAGAAATAATTTACTTCTAATTCTTTGTCTGGATTTGATTCTAGACTTTCTCTGCATTTAAGATGGTAAAGCAGTTTTCCTATCAGCTATACTCACTTTGTGTGGTGTGGCTCTATTGTTTTTTCTGTAACTCACATTTTATATCACTCGAGTAAATTAGAATCAGGCCCTGTACATGTAAGATTTTAGGTCTCAAAGAGTTTGTATTTCATTTGGTCCTAATCTCTTTCTTTAATTGTATTTTGCCCATATTCCATAATGCAACCTAATATATCAATCTTCTAACTTAGTTTCATGGGTGAATATTATGTTTTTTTCTGCATGAATTTTATTTAGTGAAATCAAATATAGGAAGAATCTTTTTCTTTCTCATTCAAAATGAATGTCTACTGAACAATCTACTTAAAGTTGTAACAAGGATACTGAATAACTTTATAATATTTTCTTCATCATTCTTAGAAAGCCAGAATGCAAAAGAGCAGTGGAACAAACTTTCCAATTCATTATGAACTTTAGGCATGCTATAAAGTGCAGAGAAAAAAGCCGAGGGAGGAGCAGAGAGGGATTCAGAAGAGCAATATTATCCTAACATTGAAAATAAATAGAATAGAATCATAGAATCATAGAATGTGTAAGGTTGGAAGGGACCTTAGAGGTCATCTAGTCCAACCCCCCTGCACA
>JAUBOD010000001.1:3470996-3488677 GCA_032353885.1 Nothura maculosa
CTCTGGGCAGCCTGTTCCAGTGCTCTGTCACCCTCACAGTGAGGAAATGCTTCCTGAAGTTCCTGTGGAACTTCCGAAGATTCAGTTTGAAGCCATTTCCTCTCGTCCTATCATTGTCCACCACTGAAAAGGGGCCAACCCCATCCCTTGAGGTCCCTCCCTTGAGATATTTATACAAAGTGATCAGGTCCCCCTCAGCCTTCTCTTCTCCAGGCTGAACAGGCTCAGCTCCCTCAACCCTCAATAATAGAATAGAGAATAATAGAACCCCAGTTCCCTCAATAATAGAATAGTTGTTACTATTTCGGTGTGGTCAAACATTAAAAAATAGGCACACAAAAATAAGTAAAATTTCTTTAAAATAAATAAAAATGGGGACTTTGTGACAATCTAACATTTCATTTTCCAGTATCTACAGAAAAGGTAGGAACAAGCCTGTAAGGATTTATGCCCTATCCTGCTCCTGGCTGCTCTTTTAGATCTAGAGATATTCCCTTTTTGCAGAGGTTAACTGGTAGGCAGCAATGTCACCCAAACTGTGGCAAGTCTACAAACAAGGAGCCGTTCAAGTTGGAAAACAATAAAAACAGATAGAAAGGGAGGTAATTAATCATATCAGTGACAGAATTAAATATTTCACAAATAGTGCTAATCATGTCCCTACTCTCAATTCAGATATTATTGGGTTATGAGCCTTGCATGCAGCACAAAGTGTACATATCATTTTTAGTTTGATGGGACTTTTTTACCTTCTGTGTTTTATGGCCCCATGGACCAGATCCCCAACTGGCACACATGGCTGTTGCTATTGCCTTCAGAAGTACTGTGAGCATTTCTACAAGAAGAGGTTCAGTCATCCAAGCAGGCTAACCTTGATATTTATTTATTTATTTATTTATTTTACACATGAAAGCACTTAGTGTTGAAAAGGAAAGTGAACATTACCATACCATTGCTACAACAAAAGGAAAACTCACAACTTTCTCAGTCTCTGTTCAACATATGAAAAATGGAGTTGGCGGTGGGAAAGTCTTTTATTCTGCAGCAGGGCAAATGTGCTTTGTAATGTAGCCTTGATCTTCCAGTCCCCAGATCCTGGGACTAGTTAAAGTTCACCACAGTCCTTCATTTAGTATATGCCTTTTTCATACTAATGGGAACATGGGCATGCAGTGATGGTCTGTATCCAGATCTTGAATTGATGGAATGACTCTTTTATTGTGTGTGTAGCAAAGCACATGGTACAACAAATAATAGGTCTCAGCTGGCACTTCAGTAATAGTAGTTATAATTACACCCCAGAAAGATGCATAAAAGACCATTATTATTATGGTGAAGTTAATCATTTCACTGTTACAAAATGCTGGAATCAGGATTACTTGCTCACAGCCCCCTCATGGTTTTTGTAGCTTGTATAATGCCAACTTTGTGAGCTACTTCTCAGTATTTTGTTTTCTCTTCATTGTTTCAAACATGGCTGCAGGTCATGCTGAGAATGCAAAAATCATACTCAGCTGAGTATGATCATATCATACTGATAAAACAGTTGTTAACCTGCTTGGTGATCTTGCTTATGTATCATGCCAGTATTTCATAAATATGAATTTATTTTTAAAACTTCATTTGAAGTAAATATATTTGCATTATTCCCATTTTGAAGGGCACTTCTGTCAGCAAAATACTTTCCCGACTGATTTACTTGTACAAGATGTACATCTTCACTGCATTTTCAACAGGTAGCTCACCTGAAATACTATAAGATCAATTAATATGTGTCATTAGTAGTGCATTTCCCAAATTTGCTTTGTCCAGTGAAATCCAGTGAAATCTGAATTGAGAATTGTCAAAAATATGCACATGTGGAAAGTAATCCTTTACTGTTAAACAGAGGTGAATCTGTGAGGTATGGGTGAGATAACAGCAGTATCCTTCAGTGTGACATGTTCCTTATGTCAATAGAAATGGGGCGGTAGAGGGTCAATCATACCACTCAGCCATGTAAGAAACAATGACACATTGGAAAAATTTGAAACCAGAGAAGGTGTAATTTCCTTCTCTGATTCAGATCCTGTGTATTAATTGTGATTGTTAAGGGTACCTCAGCATGAGAGAATAAACTGAATAGATAGGATAAGGATGATAAAATCAGGTTCTTTTTAAGATAAATATACTTTTGTGTTAATAAAAAGTAATAATCTAGGGTAAATTGAACTGGTCAGACTCTTTGGTGTAGGAGCACAGAAGGAGTTGTGGAAAATTCACAGGGATTTTTTCGCATCGTTTTATATGGGCAACAAGAATCTTAATTCTTCTCTTTCAGACTCGATCAAAATCTCCCTGAAATTCAGTAAGATTAGGTTTCCCATGGACTACAGTGGGTTTGGAATCAAGCTATTTGAAGACAATCTCTGGATCAGTTATAATGACATCAAATCCTCCTTATTGCACACCATGTTTTCAGATGAGGAAGGATATTTTAAGCCTCATTGCTCTTATGGAGGTACTAAAATATAAATTGTCTGTTTATTTAGGTGAACAGGAAGACATTGTGAAAAAAATCCAGTATAGAATATGTATGTATAGAAAAGTGATATATGAAGATACAGCAATTTTGAGAATCTACTGTCAATCTTTTCTCTCTCTCAATGTACATGATTTCTGATTCATTGCAGTTGCATTTTATTGGTTTTAGAGAGAGAAGGTTGGGTACTATGAATGGCAGTGTGTCGGTTTTACACCTGTTGTGAATTTTTCCTATTTCAGCAGAAAGATAAATTTTCTGAAGATACTGTTTTCATGGGGGGAAAAAAAGCAAACCACTAGCATAACCCTTTAGTAGTATCAGCGGCTGTAATAATACCATCAATAACTGGTTGACTGCTTAGTCAGCATTAGCCGGTTGCCAGTGTCTTTCCTCAACATTTTTAAGATGATTTTTCACAAAAGTTGGCAAGAATGTTTTGACAGAGCATTTTTCACATGAGTAAAATACTGACTTCTATCAGGTAATTTTTATAGGAATGTTTCACTGCTAATGATGGTCCTAGCAGAATTCTTCCCGTAGAAATGAGGGCATCTGCCACCAAAAAGAGAGAGATTGGCTGTACATATGAATGGATGCATAAAAATTACTTTAAAATGTGTCCTTTGTTCTGAAATGTAGTGAAATGAAATCTCAGGGAAAAGCAGATTATCATCTCTGTGAGATCTAACTGCATTGTTATCTCTGTGACATTTATTCTGACTATATTGTTATCTGAAGATTTTTTTTCTAATATTCAACCTAGATTTTGGATCCTCCATCTATATCTGGTTCCAGATTTCTTTTTTTATGTCAGTGCCATTGACCACCTGATCAAAAGCAAATTGAACTGGCAAGTGAAAATACAAATTTGCAAAGTATCTAGTCCTACAGTTTAAGTGAGAGTAAGCAAACAAATGAAAAAGGATCAGTTATTCTTCTGAGTGTCTTCTACTTAAAAATGACAAAACGAATATGATGTATATAATTTTTATGACAATAGAAAGTTGCAGGTAAACCTAAAGCACTGCAAGTGCTTTAAAAGGAAACAATCACATCCCTGTAGAATAAGATCTATTTGGCAATTATAATGTATAATGACACATGCTTCTATTTATACTGAGATTTCAAAAAAAATCAATATTTAGAAGCAAGATGATTTCTGTACATAATTTCTATAATCCATATAATGGAGTCCCAGGATCCACTCACCAGTAGAAATGTTTGCGTCACCTAAGATTGGCCACTGGTTTATGTATTTTTTTTCTATAGGGAGTTATTATAAGGATGTTAAGGTTGTCATTGTGGTCAATATGTAAGTACGATTTTTTTGTACCTGAAAAAAAAAAAAGTGAAATCAATTGTATTGATTTCACATTAATATTTTCATTTCACTAATACTTTTAATTTTATAGAGACAATTTGCTAAGATGAATGCCATTCCCTCTATTTCAGAAAGAAAATAGTTTCACTAAAATTAGACAAATAAATCTGTACACTTGTTAACAGCATACATAGTTTAGAACCAAATAGAAATCTTTGTTGTTAAAATTCTTGTTAGAAATCTGGTAAAATTCTCATGACTCAGAGTGGTTTATAGTTTCAAATGTCATGAAGATGAAATCTTCAAATCTAAGCCAAAAATATATAAAGGATTCATATATGTTTGGTCTTTCATACTGCTTAATTTCTTCAATCTTTCATTCTCTTGCTTGCATTTCATGCATTTTTGTGCCGTAGGCAATCATCCAGCAATTATTAGTGCCTAATTAAAACTATAGTCATGAAGAAGTTCCCTAAAGCACTCCTTTAGGGATGCCAGGGGGTCTTTTCAAGGATTGTACCTCTTCTACTATTTCATATATGAAGATAGCTGAGTCACACTAATGCTAATTTCTGTAATGAGATTGCCTCATGCAGTGACAGTCCCCACAGAGCAAAGAACTCCAGTGCTGCAAATGGATCAGCTCATTTAGAAGGACCTGAGCTGGTATTAACCTGTTGTGTCCTCCAGGGAAAGCCTGGCAACAGGAAAAGTAGGAGAAAATTCATCTCAGAAGAGGGATTTTTCTCTATGGACAAAGGCTGCTTTCTGCTTGTCGTTTAAACAGATCATATCAGAATTACCTTAGGAAAGCACAGCTGGGAACTAAATTTGTAATATTTTGTTCTTATTGTGTTTCACACAGTATACAGACTCCCCATTCTCTCCCTCATGCCTCTTGTTAATCCACTCCTCTTGCTTTTCTTTGATCTCGTTTTCCTTCTGTTGTGATTTGTGGCTTGGATGAGATCTATTTGCACACTCCTCATCCTGCAGTCCTCCTCAGAACACCTGAGCTTTTTCTGACTCCCACTTCACTGGACCCCCAGTTGACTGGATCATACCTTCCTTTCTTCCTATTGTCATGGCATCCACGGTTTTTCTGAATTCTTACTATTATGCTTCTTGACTTCTTTGCCTTTTCAATCAGTAAACACCTCTTTACTGATAGTGGTAGGTATATAAAGGTATATAAAGATAAAGGTCTCTTTGTTATCATTTTGCTCTTGTAGCTATTCATTTGATAGCATAAGATGGCTTTGATGACGTTTTCATGGAAAATAGTGAACGTAACTCTTAAAGTCTTCCTAAGGATCAAGCATTTTCGTCATATCAGAAAGAAGTATGCCCAGATAGGGCAAACACCATAGCAAAGGCAGGCAGATGCTAGATCTACTTCTGAACTTCACATACCTGAATTTTCATTTCGCCATTAGTCTTTGCCTTCTTCATTTAGAAAATCCTTAATCTTGTATAATATTTTCCACCTCATAACCATAGTACCGTTTTTTGTAAAGGATGTACGCTACATGTGGTATCTTCTTCTAGATGGATTAAGATGTAAACTTCACTGCATAGTTTTCACTAGAAAACTATGGCATATTGCTTTGCTACACAAGTATTAATTTCAATTCAGATAATATATTTTATCTTCCTAAATTCTTAAGAATATTTTTATTCTTTCTCCTCTGTCTTAAATTTTTGCATATTGGCTGTGGGCACCAACAAGCCATTACTGCATTTCACCTTGGGGAACACTCCACTTCATGGCTTGCTGAAGTGATCCCTTTGACACAACTTCGGAAGAAAGGTAATATATGGAAAGATGAAGAATCTTACCTATTTTACCCCAATGTACTTATAAAAACTGAAGGGAATGAGAAAGAACTAAGTTAAAGATAATATTTTGGGAGCAACAGAAATTAGAAAAAAAATAGAAAAGAATGCTGAATTGTTTAATTCCAAAATACTCTCTGGCCATCCTTTGATTTTTAAACAAACTTTCCACTTGGTAATTCATTCATCAAATGGTGAGGTCAGCAAATAATGTTAACATATAGTAAAAATTCCTAATGACCACCAGTTGCCATGTAAAGTATCAAGGTTTTGCTTTTTGCATACGACACAGAAGGAGGAAGTAACACAACCTGCATTTTATTACTTGAATCAGATGCAAAAGGTTTTCAAAACTTCAAATTCAACTGAAAGCAGCTGTTGGGAAAATATCATTACATTATACCTTAAGCTACAAAAGCCAATTTAATGGTGACATTTTATTTTATTCAGATGGTCCCTTCTTTTATTCTGTCTGACCCACTAAAGCCTGTGGAAATTGTATCTGGATGAAATCACCAGAAGGTGAAGGGCTCATGACTAAAAACATTCTTTAAAGATTATTCAGAGTTACAGTCAAATGGAATAGCAGCACCAACAAGAGCAAAGGTCTCCACAGCTACAGGAAGTAATACTACATCGTTTAGCAGTACGTATAAGAAAGCACACTGTCTTGTTGCTTGATTTAGTTAAATGATGATTACACTGCAATACTAAAACATTAGATGCTATAGTAAACACAGGTATTGTTTAAAAAAAATGGATAAGACATTCCTCCAGGGCAGTATGTGATGATGTTTGTAGATAGAATTAGTTCACACTCTGTTCACTGAAGTTACATTTGTTGTACTAGTTTATTCAGCTATTCCAATGACCTAGCGAAAAGTACATTCCTCCTATGTAATGTCCAAGCAACACTATTGCACTTCTGCATTTAGCTTTAATAGATATTTTGCATAGGCAAACACAGCCTTGCAAGACAGAAGTGAGGATGTCCTCTGCCCCTTTTGTGGCTGTGGTTAGCAGAAGACACACAGGAAAGGAGAACAAGGACGAAGGACCTCTTGCCATTAGCACAGATGTTCTGCCCTATTCATTTGGGGCTCAGGACTTCTGGGGCTGCAGCTTACACCTCATCTTTATGGTGAGCAGCCCTCAAAAGACTTTGTTTCTATTAAACTGCAGTCATTACCTTCTTTAAGTCATTTGTAGTTGTCATTGCCACTAGATTCTCTAGCAGCAAGTTGCATGATTTAAATTTTCATTGGGTGGAAAAAAAACAATCCCTTTTGTTTTTATCCTACTGCTTGATAATTTCATTTGGCACTCTACTATTCTTGATGTGCAAAATGATACAAACTTGCTGCCTAATCAGTTATTAAAATCAGAAGATTTTATAGTATAAAGCTGAATCCTTATTCTTTTCCTATCAAATATAGATTAATTTCAAGGGTAAAATCAGTAGGAATAGAAATGCATATGGAAAATAAACATACAATCCCTTAAAAAAAATCTCGGGTAATAAAGGTTATTGGGGCTGCTAGATAAGCAGATCTGTATATCTGCATCCTCACTGTGAATTTTTATGCACTATGCATTTTTAGGAATGAGACAATTCCTTGGCATCTAAACTCTGTTCAGTTTTGACATTTATCAAAAAGCCTTCATTATTAATGTCTGTATTTCTTAGAAAAACGGCAGATGTCAGGAATTAATCTTAATTTTGCCAAATCAGGATCAAGACAAATGTGTATATATATAAATACAATCCAACTTAAGTATTTCAGTATACCAATTTCAATTTCACTTGACTTCATTTTATAGCAAATAAAACATCAATTTAAAGCTATGCTTCATTGACAAAGGCAAATAAGATATTTTTAAAAATTCAAATCAGCTGAAAGTTATTATGAAACCTTGGATTTCCTTTAAGATTCTTTTGAATTGTCAAGAGGAAAAGCATTCAAAATAACCTATCTGTTAGTGTTTATAGTGTTCGTACAGTGTCCACTTACGTTTAAACTACTGCTTTATGAGAAATATAAGATGTATATGACCAATGCATTTTCTTTTTTTTTCTTTTATTTCCTAGAACAGCTTAAAGAACTGCCTACTAGGTAGTTACAAAATAACTGTTTGTATTTTCAGATGTGTTTTGATAAATAATTATCCAATGAGGAACTCTTAGCAGCATATGTGGCTTGTAATTAACTTGAATATAACTATTCCCGTACGCCTTTTCAGAATCAAGCCTTAAAATAGACTTTTTCCCTACAGTTGAATGAATCAGAACCTTTTGTCACAAGGACCTTTCCAAACAAAAGCATAGCAGAAGTTTAAACATGCAGACACAAGGAATTCCGATAAAGTTCAGTCTAGTCACTGCTGTCAAAGAAATTTCTTGCAAAGAGGACAGTCTTGATTACTTTGAATAACAGTAATGCTGAGGCAAGAGAATTCTTCCAAAATCCCCACTGATCCAACTTTTGTCTTTGTAGCTGAAAGTTCACTGGAGTGGAGTTTGAACTGATGGAGAGATTAGAAGTATGGAAGTGTTGTTGAAGTTCTGCAACTGTTATGGAGCATAAGCATTAGGAAATTAATTGATTTTTCCCAACTGAATTGCACAATATGATGTTCAATTTTGAGCTGTCAGGATTTAAATAGGTTGGTCATTTTGAAGTAGATCATAGCATAATTTCTTTAAATAACTTCTATTCCTTTCCCAGGAGGTGCATGCATTATTTACATAGCCAGCATGGTTTTCCCTGTTGCTTTGGACTATTTTTTGCTTATTTGGAAAATATAAAATAGTATTATTTCATGCATAAGTGGTTGATTTATGAGTCTGCTCCAATGGCTGTCTTAATGCAAACAGGATGAAGTGAGATGATAAAAAAAGGAAATTAAGAATTTGTGAGCATTTATGCATCAAAATGCATGTTTATGTTGAAAAATATTGGCAATATTGTAGTATATTAAATTGATTCATTTATATATTTTACTATCTCAAAAATCTTTACTACTTTAGGGGAGGCATTCCAATGAGGACTGACTAATCTATACACATGCTGATCCACATACATAATGTTAATAAGGCATACCTCCATAAACCTGAAAAAGTACGAGATTCATTTATGAGGAAAACACAAAAAGAACATAGGACCTATTTCCATTTTTCAAAACCGATTAAACAATTTTAATTCAAGAAAATACCTCTGGAGTCAACATTTGTTTGTGACCCATAAGTACAAATGTAGAAAATGCATTTAAGCATGAAGGCAAGGAAGGAACAAAATACTAACATGTCCTGCTAAAATAGGATTTCCGTACTGTACAATTTAAAGGCAGAAAAAGGATTTTGCCATTTTCATTTCTTCATAAGTGTATTTCAGAACACAAAATTTGCATTTCACATAACTTGCATTTGAGGATATTTGTGGTTTGTTGTAAAGTCATTCTTTCTTTACAACTATTAATAATCAAAACAATGTGCACATCTATTATTTACAATTATTGGACATTCCTAAGGACTCTCAATTGCAAGAATGGCAAAAAATAAGTTTAACTGGTATAAGTTGCTGGCTGTTGATTGTAATGAATTTAGTTATACATTAGGCATATAAGAATTTTTGAATATCTTCTAATAAGGGTACTGATCTACAGTACTAGATGCATTTTCTTGTTACAGTTATCTACAAGCACTATCTAAAATACAATTTACAGTAAACTCCATTATGACAAAGATTTTAAACTTCATTAGTATAAAGATTTCTGCCTGGAGATGTCATATTTTGGCAAACATTTCATGAAGTGTAATGTGCATGTCTGTTTCAGAAGTTAGAGTAAACCATGAGATGCTTATATAAGTTTTTCTAATTTGTAATGACTTTTCCATCATTTCAAACCCAACTCAAATAAATATTCCTCAGCTGAGCTGGATAAACCTTATAAGACATCCTATCACCAGCCAGACCCAGAAGCAATACCCTTGTTCTAAGTAAGATACTCCAGCCTGTAGGCAGCTGAAAGCTGGAAGGAAGGAGGTACTTTTTCAGAAATTGTGTTAAGGAACCTGCGCTGTGCCTCATCCACTACAGGAGTGGCATAAACTTCTGTATCTGATATTTACAATAGCAGTGGTACTCCAAATCTAGATCTTGAAAAGATGTTTCTCAGATGAGAGAACAAATGCCAGGTGACTGGAGATGTTACTGCGTGTGTTATTTAAAGATACTCGGATCTAACGATGATAGTAGACTTCTCCTGTACCACACAGAAATGAAGCAGTAGAAAAGGAAACCTGCATGTAACCCATTTTAGCCACTTTCTATTCCTCTTATTCTATGGAAGATTTAGAAGGAGGTTAAAACAACCTGAAAGACCTTACTATTACTGTTCTGTTTCTACCTTCTGATGTTAAAGGGCAGAGATATGACCTATCTGACAGTATAGGAAGGATATGTAACTGCCTTTTTTTCATATAAGGAAATCCTTTCCATGACATTTAATGGAACAAAAATATAGTTTTGAATGTTCCCTATGCCTGGTGTGGCATGTCATCCGGCCTGTATTTATTAATTCCTCTGGAAATCATAGACCAGAGAAGAGTAGAAGTTTCTGTGGGTTATTGTTTTTTTTTTTTTCATTTCCTTTTTTTTTTGGTTTATGCAAGGGAATGAGCCCCTTGAACACTTCAAACTACTTTGTGTTAAGAAGGAAAAAAAAAGGATTGATCAGAATAAAACCAAGATCCTTCAGGAGATGAGGTCTACAGGCAGCTGGCAAAAGCACCATTTTTCATTGCATGTTTATCTCATTGAGCTTGGTGAGTCTGGGATTAATTAGAAGAACCAACATTCTGTTAAACAGGTTTTTGAAAAATAGCTTGGTATGTTTCTGGATTTAAAACACATTGATTCTACTCACTGGATAAGCATAAAAGAACTATATACCTCTGGGTATATTAATTTTATCTCACCACTGAGATTCAGGCAACCTGAACATAGCAGTGAGTTAAGCTTTGGTGACGAAACCCTAATGAATCTTTAAAGGACTGTTGATGTAATACTGATGCTAATGGGATAGTGGGGTATTTATTTTTATTTTCTAATTATAAGCTTGTTGATTGACAGAATACTTTGGGGGGATTTTTTAGGTTCCTGAGGTTTTTCCTTCCTGTATTTGAGTTTGAAGTATATTTGTTGACTTTAACGAACAAAAATGTTTCCCAGTGACAGTTCAGGAAATGAGAAAGGCTTTAGAGTGAAAAGCAAGGTGAAGTAGAAATAATTTTGATAAAAGTAGACAGATTAAGTGAGTAAATAAAAAATCACCACTGAATCATTCCCTCTCTGTCATAATGGTGTCTCTCTGTTTTGTGCAACGGTGCCATATCTAGCATAATTTCCCTTTGAAAACTAATGAGTTGGCTGTTCTTTTTCTGAAAATACTGAACCATCTCTTTTTCTACCCTGGTGGGTCTTTCATGTCCTTTTGCTCAAAGGAGCATGATTTTTTTTTTATTATTAAGAGAAGTGCAACATAGAAATTGTATTGATAATCAATTATTTCCTCTTTTCTCAGTAGCAAACTGGATGTATATTAATGCATCCGATATTAACCAGTCAGTTATTGTGTTATTATCAGTTTTTCCTTTACTCCACTCTAAGATTTTCTTTGTGGAATTCTTACTGTGTCTAACCTACCCTTTTTATGAAATAATTTTCAATTTTGTCATATTTTCTTGTAGGAAAAGGTAAAAATGTCTCCCTATTCTGGAAAGATTAAGATTCTGAAGAAAAAAATCATAAATCATCAGAAAGTTAAAAAATAAAGTGCTATATTCAGTACACAGAACATATAAGGAACATTTTCCATTTTCAACATGCAGCTACTATTAACATCCCTGAAAAGAGCTCACACAGCAGTGGAAGCTTTAACAATATATAAGGACAAAGGCATACTTCTTCAAAGATGCTGAGAAATTAACTCACAGGACATAGAGATTTTTCCATGGCAGCTATGTATACAACTGGACATTGGGAGGATTCAAGACTGTTTTCAAATGTCAGCACCTAAGCTGGTCCAAAAATGTCGGATTAGTCATTAAATCCTATTTATGGAAATCAAATAATATAAATTAAAACCAGAATATTTGTTCAACAATGTCCAAAGTTGTTCATATAAACATACTTAAGAAATTTCTCAAAGTTTTTATGTGTGAAAGATCATGCTATTAAGAGAGATTTAAGTTTTTTAAACCAGAAAATGGGAAAGGAGATGAATATTAATTGTCACTCACATTTTCAAGAACATTAGAATAAAAATAAAGACAGGGTCCAAGGATAGGCCACACTTCTGAAAGTCTTTTGTCATTTGAGGCCACACTTCTGAAAGTCTTTTGTCATTTGAAGAGCTTCAATCCCCTTATCAGCTGAGAACTCTCTTGACAGTATACGCAACTGGACACCCTAAAACAATACAGTGCATCCTTTCACATTCATAAATCTATTCCTGTCTTCATCTTGCAAGCAGTCTGTTCTCATGTGTAATGATCTTTCCAAGTATTAGTCATAAAATGTTTATCTTTTTTTAGAAGCACCATGTTTGCCTTTCCTTTGTTTTTCGGTTTCTATTATTTTGTCTTAAGAAAAAAAAATCTTGAAAGTTTTAATTGGATTCAAAAGTCTGCCTGTGTAGAATGATTTAACATGGTACACTTCACTCCATGGAAAATATGATTTCCAGGAGAAAAGGTCTTTTTTTTTTTCTTAAATCAAAACAAAGCATCTTAAATTACAGATGAAGTAATGCGGCTATGAAAATTGTACGGAGTCTGCATGTTTTTAAGGATGCTTAAAATTAATTCTAAAGTGTGACAGCAGTGTTTTTTTGCTGTTTTCTTCTTAATAAATCTTATCAAAACATTAAATGAAAACTAGCATTGTGGCTTCTTAGTGTTATATATATATACGTCTATTCTAGTCTATTCTTTTCTATTTCTAATATTTCTATTAAAATCTTCTATTGACCTGCTCTAAAAGCAGAGAAAGCTATGTCATTATTCTTTAAACTTTGACACGGGAAAAATATTTTTCTGGCTTAATTTACAATCACAGAATCATAGAATGCTTAAGGTTGGAAGGGACCTCGGAGGTTGTCAAGTCTAAGCTCCCTGCATAAACTGAACACAGAACATATAATGAGCACAGAAAATAATATTTTCTCATTTCTACAAAGTAAGAAATCTCCTTTCTTTAAAAATGACGCATAATTAAATTTTGAATAAGATTACAGGGCTTGTATATAACCTTTGCAGAAACAGAACTTTGCTTTTATTAATGACTGATGTTCCATCCACTCCTATATGACTGCTTTCTTAAAAATTCCAGCAGTATCTATTTCCAGATAATTACCTTCTAGAATAATATAAAGTAGTTTAAGTATAATTTATTTTATTTATGGTATATCTGAGATTACTTCACCCCAGAACACATTTAAATAATGAATAATTTATATTGCAGTATACATTCACTGAGACATATTCTTCTCTAGTATATAAACCAATAGAAACCTCCTAAGAGGAACTCGACATGGAAGTCAATTAAGTGGCAATCACTAACAGCACTTAATTTTGCCATTAAACCTTGAGCAGGGACCAAAATTTTTCACGGATGTGTGTACACGCTATCATCATGAAGTCTCAGTTCCTCACAGATTCATTCTAGAGCTTATAGAAATACATATATATGACTTTCATAGAAGGATTTTACTCAGTGAGTTTCATTTGCTGTCAAAAATTAAATTTATCATGTTAAGAAGCTAAATGGAGCAGGATTTCCTCCTCCTCTCCCTGCTATTAAACAGTGTTATATTTTCCTAACTCTACATGAATACTAATTTGTGTGATAAACTGTTTCATCTTTGTGTTCAAATTAATCATCTTGTTGATATTGCATCTGACTCCTTCTTACACCCTAATAAAAGAAAAAGAATAATAAAAAACATGTAAACCTTTCTGAATATCCTTCAGCTCTATAAAAACATGTCATATAGTGCCAGCTACATGGCCATGTTAGCTTAGCATGATAGTGTCTATACATGGTCCTCTGCTAACGTCAACAGGAGGGAAATGTGTGACAGCAGCTAAAGATTTACTTCCAAAATCATGCTTCTTATTTGCTTGCAGAAATGGTCACAGAGAGTGATGAGTGACCCCTTGCTCTGAGCTAAAACAAGTTATGAAAGGCAAAGAAAAATAGCACCACTGGTCACTGAGAGATGTACTCCACATTTATCAATATAGCTTCATCGGAAAAGAAGGTAATAGCCTTCCTACCAACTCTTAGGAAATGATCAGCTTTGATCCACAGCACCTATGCCTCATACATAACTCCTCCAGAAAGAATTAATACTTTGCACATACTGAAGAGCTAACTTCATTAACAGTCAGTGAATTGTCATAAAGATGGACGCAGTTTGCAGTAAGGAAAGAATATAGTGTCAGCTACTACAACGCATCTAAATTATGGGACTGAGTTAATTCTCAAATCATGCCAAGATTCACAAAAGAAGGCTGAGGGGAGGATCTGATAAGTGTCCATAAATACCTCAAGGAATGGAATGAGGAGGATAGGGCTGGCCTCATTTCAGTGGTGGCCATGGAAAGAACTAGAAGAAACAACCAGAAACTGAAGCACTCAAAGTTCCACAGGAACTTAAGGAAAAATTTCTTAACAGTGAGAGTGACAAACCCACTTGGGTGCAATCCTGTACCACATGCTCTGGGCGACCCTGCATGTGCAGGCATATTGGACTAGATGATCTTTAGAGGTTCCTTCCAACCTTAAGGATTCTATGATTCTATGAAAAGGGAAATAAAGAAATATGATAGATTCAACTATAGTTTTCCTTTGGCTCAGTTCCTTACTGCAGCCTAAAGTCCATAATATTTGATTAACTTTAATTTTAGAAGTTATTATAAATAGAGATGTTCAGAGTTTCTCCCAGTTATTTGAGAAACTGACTTGCAGCTATGAGTGACAGGAGCTTGACAGACACTGTCAGGAAGAAAGAATCACTTTCCTTCTATCGTTAATTCCCATTACTCTCATTTCCCCAACTTTCTACTTCCTTCATCCATTTCCAATAAATCGAGTCCATACTTCACTGTCCTTACTGTTTTTATCCACCTGATTCATACTAAAATAGAAAAGTTGTGAAGAGTTAGCTCAAGAGAACTGATTCAACAGCAAATGTTGAGAGCTTTTCAGAGCTCACTAATGCTAGCTGTCAATGCCAGCTATCTATTCAGTGCTACAAGTTTTCATAGTATGCTAAGAGCTCCTCTCCTACATCATGTTTCAACCACTTAAAAAGTTGTTCCTACAGTGTTCACATGCAACACTTTATGTCATAGCATGAAAAAGTAGAAAAAAATGGTCTGAGGTACAATATTATATTTTTTCAGATCACAACTAGAATTCCAGCCTTGGATGACAACACATGTATATTTTTTGCCTCCAAGGAAACTATTTTGGTCTCTTTCTACTTCCTAGGGGCCATATTGAAACATTCCAGATCAATACCATAACTAGAGAGTTTGTCACATCCCTTTAAGTACATCTTGTTTGGTTGACCTCTGTCTCAAACTTCTCTGCCCGCATTAAAATCCTTGAGTGCCACATGAAGTTGGCCAGATGTGCCTGGCTCATGTGGCTCCCTGAGGCAGATGTGTTGCTCTATTTGCTCTTCCCAAGTTATATTATTCTTCCTTCCTCACACTGTTGCCCCTCTTTTGCCAGTGGATATGAAGTTTAATCATTCCTTCTGATAATTCAGTTTCCTGAATCATCATACTTTGCTGCTTGCCATGATCCAGCAAATGAACTCATATTCTTTGTAAATAAAAAGTGCTGCTTCTCCGTCCAGAACTCTGCTGACATCATTTTTTTTCCTTATTTTTTTCTTCACTAAATACACATACAGCCACTTGGGACAGGGTTTGCCATCCTGTCTTTTACATTGACACCTGGTTCTCCATTCAGAAATCTATGCTTCAGGATTACCTTTACTTTACATGCTTTGCAAAAGCTTTAGAATTTCCTTCACTAGGCAATGGAAAGAAACACAAACAAGATTTCTACATGTTACTAGAAACAACCTAAGCAGAATAACTTATTCTGATGAGTCCTTGCTCTTAGGCCAATTTTAGCCTCCAGGCTTTTGTTCTGGCTCAAGTCTTGGCACTTATAAGAAGAATTTTGTTATGGAACTTGTGTTTTGACAGAAGTATCACAGAGCTGAGCTGAGAAGAAAGAAACAACTGGAAGAACTCCAATTGTTTCCAGTGGTTCTCCTATGCAGTAGAAATATGAGGACTGCAAAGAAGATGGACTGTAAGTTCTGGAGAAGGGCTAGTATGAAGGAAATAATATTGGGGAAAAACTAAAAAAAATCTCAGGAGAACTTAATAGATTTTAAGTCTAGAACTGGTGGATCTGGCTTTCATGTAATCATTTCTGCTCTAGGATATTTTGCTCTAGAAGCAGAATATTTTTTGTGGCTTCAGTGGAGGATAAGATCTGCCCCTTCACTGTGGATCTCTCCAATATCCTGGGGCTCTAAAATACTACTGACCTTATATTTAAGCTACCAAAGATCCTACAGAGATCACAGAACTCATACCGAAGCAATTAGGTGTAGATATCCAAATGAAATTTGCCCTTTGACTCTTCCATTAACCCTATCTCCTCTTCCCCTTTGCAAGTACTGAGGACTTGCAGCATATTGGTTCTCTTCAGCCCCCTGACCTCATGCCCTGCACATGGAAAGGTGAAGAGAAGCTGCCATACTAAGCAAAGTCTAAACGTGTGTGTTATCTTATCTTTAGATAGTCCACAATTTGGGACATGCCCTTGTCACTTGATGCAGCAGACAGGGGAGAAAGGTTATCAGGCAGCACTGAGTTGTGATGATACCTCAGCTCAGCATTACCCTTACAGTTACAAAGCTGGATATTGCAACTCTTGGAAAAGCAGCATATACTTGTCTCAAAAAGCAATTGGATAAAGCAGGGCAACAGAAGGTACAACTTCTGAAGGTAAAAGACTATCTTTATCTAACTCTCAAACATATTTTTAGCGTTCTAATAATAAGAAATAGTATATTTCTAGTATTAACATGTATGACTTTACTTTTACAGTGTTGCAAAAATTTGAAAATCTTTTGAGTCTTTTTTTACAATACATATATTTACATGTACTTACATAGTTCATTATCTTGTTGGTGGGTGGATTGTAGGCTCCTTTTTATGTTTTCTTTGTTTAAGCCATTTTGATAAAGTTTTTTTATGATCTTAAAATGTCAAAGAAATATCTAACAGACTGTAAAACAACTAGTGTTTTTATAAGTGATAAACTTCAAGACAGTGTTAAAATCATCAGATTCTGTCACAAATATTTATATATATACATTTTTAGTTATATTTAATTCTTTTCATACTTTCTAGGGGTCATCACAGGCAGAATCTCCTGGGTGTTACTTTATTTAAATCTTCTTTGTGGGTGGTGAGACTCTGATAGCCTTCTTGGCCTCTTGCTCAGAACCTCCTATCAGACCTGTTCAGTCTTATAAACACACTGTGATCCATGGGTCTATTTTAGTATACAAAGCAGCCTAGAAACTAACTTTTAAGTTCTGTACATTCAGTTCAGAGGCCTAAAGCAGGCAGGATGGTGACCATGTTGATGCTATATGTAGATAGAATGGAAGCTTCAGGAAATTTAAGGTGAGAACAACACAGAAGGTAGTCAAAGAATAAAAATTAACTTTGTTTTTTTCATATAATTCCAAATTTCTTTACAGTAAAGAATAAGAGATAAAATTAAATAGATTCATCTAAATGATTAACAGAAATATGACTATTCAATAAGGACAAGTGCAGGGTCCTGCACCTGGGGAGGAATAACCCCAGGCACCAGTACCGATTAGGGGTCGACC
>JAUBOD010000001.1:3498072-3512910 GCA_032353885.1 Nothura maculosa
CTCTCCTCTTCTCTCCTCTCCTCTCCTCTCCTCTCCTCTCCTCTCCTCTCCTCTCCTCTCCTCTCCTCTCCTCTCCTTAGGAAGCTGACCCCTGATCTCTTCCAGATGATCTTCCCTGCAGGATGTGTTTGTGAAGGGAAGGGATTGCCAATGACAAGTAGTGACAATTTCTTCCCTTCACCTATCCCAACATGGTTCAGGGATGAGATTTTGGCCGTTCTGTAATGGTCCACAGTAAAACTCTGGTCCATCACTGTGTATATGGAATCTGGTTTCCTACCCATGTCCATCATATGTTCCTGAGAACACATTTTCATTGACCTTCATCTGCACTTCATAATCAGTCGGCAGTGGGTTCAGTAACGCACAGTGAATATAGAGGGCATCTGTACAACTTAATCTGTTCTGTTAATCTACTATAAAATACCAGGGAGTTAAATTTATTCCTTATGATTTACTTACATCTAATGTATATTCAAAAGTATTGCAAAACTTCCAGAATATCCAAGGTATAGGGATGTATCTTCTATCTGAGAACATATAGGCTTTTTCCTCCAAGTGAAATAGGCGAGCCTGTAGTTTTACAAAGTGCATCAACAATTATCAATGTAATAGACCTTTGTGCACTTTGAAATTGTAGGTTCTTAGAGTTTTGTTTCCTGTGATATTTTTGTAAAATACACAGTATACAGTGTTGATGATCTTTGATTGATGGCTGCATAGTGCAAAGTGTGAAAAAGAATAATGATTGCTTTCTGGAGAAAAAAAAATGAAGGAATGGTGATGGTGTTTTGGCAAAGAGAAAAAGAAAAAGAAAGAAAAGGAGGAGACGATGAACACAAGGTTAAAGGAGCAGGTCACCAAAGATCATACACATACAGATGACAGCAGAAATATTATTCCTTATCACTTTGAAGCATGAAGTGCATTTCATTTTTGTGTGTTTCTCATTCTGGTCTTTGAAATTCTTTAAACATGGGCACAAACTTTAGGTAGCTGCAAGTTCATCCAATATTGGAGTCTAGACGTGTGAGTACTCTGGGTCCTTGAAACTTAGTTATTCAACTTTAGTTCCCTCTTCATCAATTTCTTTTCCACCTTTAATCTATTTCTTTAATTTTTATTATTATTATCTATGTAGTTATTAAAGAAAGAACACAACAGTGCCTTAAGAAAACACACAAGAGTAGTGTCTATTCTGATATTATATAAAATAATACAACTAGTTAAGTCAGAAGTCAAGGTAGAGAATCATATCTCCTTAAACCAGAACATTTTATGTTTCTTGAAAGGAGAAAGGAACATGAGAAAGATGCTTTCCATCAAACACTCGCAAACCATATCTTCCAAGTGTAGAAATTATGTTCCCTGGTTTAAAACATTTATTAACCTTAAAATATACAAATTATAATACTATACTGAATTCACAAATTCATTTCAGGTTCTGTACTGCAGTAGAACGCAGTAGTTTGCTTGTTCTATGAGCTGTTTCAGTAGTTATCAGTTCCACTTAATATGGTTGAGGGTGACCAGTCATGAGTAAGCTGAGTACAATAATAAGAATGGCGTCATGGAGCAAAGCATGATGAACATAGCCATGGTATTAGTTGCCCCTGGTTAAAAGGGTCTGTGTTAAGATGAACGGAAAGGTTACAGTTTGCTTATGTTGTAAAGTCTCCTGCACGGGAGGTGATGTGGGGCAATCCAGCTGTCTGCTGAACCCTGCCTTCACAGTGAGCAAGCAAATAAGAGCACCTGGTTACACCTCTGTGCGTCAGAGCCCAGCTTGCTCAACTTGCTCAGTGAAGTGCATATAACTTTCTCCTTCTAAAAATTACTTATTGGAGGAAAGAAAAAAAGAAAAGTTAAAAAAAAAGAGAAAAGAAAGATTTAACTACTCATCTGTGAAAAAACAAAGGAGATGCTTAAATACTCTGTTGCTTACTGATTGTTTAGAAAATATAAATTTTGCAGCTCCCAATTCAAGACTGTGCTTAATTCTGTGCTTAAATATAAATACATGCTCAAACACTAGTTAATTTTTTTCATATAGCTCAGGGCTTCTTAGATATATGCCTAACTGTGCACTTAAGTGCATTTTCTAATTTTCTTTGGCATTATTTCAGAAAGAAAAAAAAAAAGGAGGGGCTGGTGGCAGGGCTTGTAAACGTCTTACTTTCCAGGATGCAGAAGTGATGTTATCTGCTAAGAATGTAGGATAAGATGAGGCAATAAAGAGCAACATTGTAAATAACATGCAAAATAAAGCTCTGCAAATTTTCAGCGTAGGTGAAATAATTGTAGCATGTATAATAAATTATAACCTGATTTTTCCTGATAATTAAAAAAAAAATCTAAACTCAGAGTTGCTTATACTGGAGCTTTAGCTTTTAAAATTGATAAATCCCCAGAGCCTATTAGCTTTGTTTTTTTGGGGAAAGTGTACATGTGGGGAGGTCTTGTTGTTTTGTTTCATTCTTTCCTGTTCTGCTTTGGCTTTAACCCTCACAGTTCTGTGACAGCTCCAATCAGCATTTTATGTGCATTCTGAACATCAGCTTCATTGCTAATGAAGTTCCTTTGGAAAACTGTTGCTAAAACCAGGAAAAGCTTAACACGGAACAGGTGTTTTTGCTCCTTAGCAGAGCACTGCAGTGTGCAGGTGCCCTGGACATGCCTAGAGCAGCCCTTGCAGCAGCAAAGCAGCAGTGCTGGCAATCTCATTTCCCCAATTTCCCAATTTCCATTGCTGAAGAAAGCGTGGCTTCTACAGGAGACAACATCTAGCAACATCTAAGCAGTATCACATCTCTATTTTTTCTCTTTCCAGAAAACGTGCTCATTATGTGTTAGAAAATTAGACTATCAATATCTAATCAATGGGGCTAAAATATCCTCAGAGATTTGAAGATAAACTCTTTGAGCAGCTTTTCTTTCTTGCTTTCTTGCTTTCTTGGTTTCTTTCTTGTCTTTGGTTACACAGGAGGGTAAAGTCAGTCACTGAGATTCTAGGACATTTAGTATTAGTATAGTGATAATCTGAATGAGGAGATACACCTACTTATTTTAACATATTTACCACCAGAAATTACAGACAGATTTGAAGGCTATTATCATTTTCTGTTTTGTGTGACAGCAGCTACATCCTGTCTTAATTTAAACATTCTTTGTAGGTACAACCTGGCAAACTCTCAGTGACATCAGTGGGAACATTATCAAGCCTGCTAAGACAACCTTTAGCTTTCTTAAAACACCTAAATCTGGAGGGGCTTAGCATGGTGAATACATGTTTTCAGAGGACTTTTAAGAGTGGATTTCTCATTTGAGACTAATCCCACCTGTCACTTTAAAAACTTTCTGAAGTGACAATGTTCTGTTTTTCACATTTCTTAGTCTAGTCTCAAAACAATAAGTCAACCTTATGAAGGAAGACAAAACCCTTGTGTATTCAGGGTAAACATAGTAATACTCCCGCAATTATCTTGGTGACCATAGGGAAACTATTGAGCTATGCAGTGCATTGCCATTAAAATTACTCGTTTAAGTGGGTTGTTTCCATTATGCACAGGTGGTAAACTTATCTCACATGTTTTTTTGTATAAAAAGCCTGAAATAAGTGAACACTGGCAAACAGAATCTAATGGTGTCATTAAAATGATTGTAAACATGCTGGTTGTGGCAGATGTATGCTTTCCTCCTGTTGATACACATTTGGATCATTGGTTAGGATAAAACAAATGCAGACTTTTAGCATGTTGAAAAGTGCCTGTGTTCTAGCAGGTTCGGTTTGTAAAGAACTATGTTTCCTTAAGAGCCAGCATAGCTATAAAACAGCCAGACTGCCTGATCAGATCCAATGCGTACTCTTATTTTCGTTGGTTAGAGCTGTCTCCCTTATATTCCCTGCTCTCTACAGTTGTGTGTTGCATTACCCTGGTTTTCAGAAACTTTTCAACAGTGTAATAAATGTAGTGAAATACGCAAAACTCTCAGTCAGGAAACTGTGAGCTTTTTCTTTCTTTCTAAAACTGTTGCCCCCCATTTAGTTGTAACTGCTCCACTGCTTATTCACTCTCCAGCACAAGGCAGCTGGGGCAGGGCTGTTGTTTTACCCACCACAGCATAAGTTACACATGTTTCCCTGGAGCCAAATCCACAAAGGTAGAGGTGATGGGCAGCTGGGAAGGGAGCGAACTGGGTTCCCCAGCTACATGCAGCTCTGCTCAACCTGCTGCCAAGCAGAGTCCTCTGGAGTCTGCAGTCAGGCTCCTGGGGAAAGAAGCCAGAGGATTTGTAACCATCTGTCTATCCCTTTCCCCTGGGAAAAAAAAGGCAGTGTAGCAGTTATATCTCCCAAAAGAGAGATTCCTGCCTGGTATTTTTGCGGCAACACCCTACATGAAAGAGGATTGGCTTTGATACCCAGACTTTAAGCTCCTGTTTATGCAGAATAATGCACAGAATCCTTAAATGTTAGTGGTTTTACTCATATTAAATCCTAGTATTTAGACTTTATAATTGCAAAATTAATTTAGCCCATTATAGTAAGCCAAGAAACATTATTGTATCCAAATCTCTCTCATATACATTGGCTAATTGCTTTCATCTTTGTCCAAGAACAGAAGATGGTCAGATCCTCACTTTGTGTACGTGTGTGTAGCTCTATGTGTACAAATGGTTTCTGCCAATATATCAGCAGAGACAGCCAATTTACAGATCACTGTAGTCCCGTTCTCTGAAAATTATGCACTTCTACTTTAGGAATGTATTACATTTTATATCTGGGAGCTGAATCTCCTGTCATCAACCTCAGTGGAAATCAAGCACAACTTCTTTAAAGTTAGTGCATAGGTGTAACAGTGATGCAAAGGACAGCAAAATCCATTCCATGCAGTATAATACATTCTTAGAAATGCCAAAAAACATACAATGTCCCTTTCTTTATAAAACACACAAAGGTCTTTAGGTAAAAAGACATCAAAGTCTTGACTTCCTGACTTCTTTCTGTGCTGTCAAACTGCCTGAATATAGGTCACCCATGGTGTTATTAGATTACTGTATTTGGACTCAAGACTTGATACATAAGCAACTTGCATCAGCACAATATCTCTACCCAACTCACTTACCTAATTAAAGTGCCCCCATGTGTTCTGAAGCAGACAAAACGCAGAAGGTTATACAAGGAAATCTTTCTTAGTACATTGGGACCTGCTGGGGCTGAATCACGTCCTTTACGCCAGCACTCCAGCAGAGCAGATGAGGAATACTGTCAATGAGATTATTTTTTGCATAGGTTGATCTGAAAGACAAAGTGGCCTTTTTTAGCTATTCCCACTTTCTCGCTTCTGAAAAAAGCAAACCATGGGAAAAAAAACCTGCCACCCATAAATTTAGAATGAAAACACTAGGAGTTAATTGTGGCTTTTATGTTCCTCTGTTTACAACCAAAACTACTGAAAAAAAAAAAATGTGGCACACCTCTTTATTTAGAAATTGTTCTGCTGGAAACAGATTTTAAAAAGCTCTCATACACCTTGGTGTTCAAATAGTCTTCTTGATTGATGATGAAAGATGTAAAGCTGCAATACAAACTGCAGAAAACACTGCCTAGTTCCTTGAGTAGGTGGAGATAACTTCTACTCTGGAGCATTCAAACATTCAAGATCTCCCCAGGAAGAAGAAGAGGATTTATCATAATGGAGGTAAAGTTAGAGGTGACTTTGTGCAAAGCTTGGCTTGGCTTTTAGGCTTTTAGCCTTTTTTGTTCTTTTAATGAAAAGTGTTCTGTGATTTAAAGAAATAAATGCTTGAAGATATTGATTTGAAGCACCTACCAGAGTGCTAAGCCTTTTAAATGGCATATTCAGTAAATACTCTTTTAAGATACTGATCTTTGTTTTAAGATTAGCTGAGATTGCAGTGCAAAGTAGCACAAAGTTTTAAGTAATACATGTTAGTTACCCTTACAGAAGACATCATACCTAGAGTTACCAAAAGTTTATGATTTAACCCATTTAATTTAAGGATTTAATTTTATAAACTGGATTTGGTTTATTAAAATTTATCTATTCCTATCAGTTACTTTGCTGGAGGCTCTACTAAGTAGCAGTACAAACAGTTTGCTTGACTGGAGAAGGCTGTACATAGTGGCTAGTGATCAGGTAGCACCATGCATGACTTTTGCTTAAAGAGGGCTGCCTCCTTCACTAGCACTGATTCCATCTCCACTGTGGTCATCCCATGGTGCTCATTGGACAGAAGGAAGCTTCAGAGAAGAACATCAGTATGGCAATCATCCTTTTGCCTCTAGGAAGAAGAAACTGATATTGGAGATATGTGATATCAAACCAAGTACTTTAACGACAAGGCTATAGGGAAAAGTGTTACTTGCTTTAACTGGAAAATCAAATCATGGGCTTAATTTATGACTTGATTTCTGGGGTTACTCACCCCAGAAAGGCACCTGCGTGCTCAGCTCCATGTTGTTCACGCTGCCATGAGTGGTAGTCACACTCCTGTGAGGGTTTAACACAGCAAGTCTTACCCAATGAATCTCTGAGAGTCTTGAACAGGAAACTCAAGTTGCCCAGCTATGAGTTCAGCTGAGACAATTAGCAGTATTTCTAGTAATCCATACAGTAATAGAATGCAAGTATATTTTTGCTGTTAAAATGGGATTCAAATGAGATAATCAAGACCTTCTTGGAGAAAAAAAAAAGAATATATATATACATATGTATATATGTGCATATATTAGGATTTAGGCAATACTTGAATCTTCTATATCAATGTTTCTCAGATCTCTTAAATATAAAGTGGAAGAAGATCTTCCTCAGCTCAAAAAGTTCTTAGTTCTTGTAAAACCTAACATAATTAAAAGGCACTCAAATGCTACAATATTATACTATTATGACTGATATGAGTACTCACATTAGCTTTTTTTTATTGACATGGTCATGGATTAGGAGCAAGGCAAGAAATGTTAATTTCTCAATCTTTTCATGGAAAAAGCACCCAAATACAGAATTCAGTAAATAATATCAATTGCATTTTTTGCAGAGATCATGCAAATTTGTAGACAATGTTATATTTGAATTATTATGACATATATCAAGTCATCAAGCACTGTTATAACAGTGAAGATTTGACACACTGTCAGGGAGGTAGATATGACTCACATGAGTAGTACCATTCTGTGGCTATATGATTTTATGCATTTATTTATTTTAAGTATCCAGCCATAAAAGAAAAACAGTATGTCAATGATCTACTCTTAGATTCAGTTTTATGTGGTATTTTTTTTTTCTTTTTAATGGAAACAAATGTTTACTTAGTGCAGTCTTTCGAATTATACTGTTTCTTTAACAGAGCACTTGTTTCCTCCACATGCCAAAAAAAGTCTCTTGGAATAGCTCTACAGGGACTCATTTAAAATGACTTTTATCAGGGATTTACTTTTCTAGATGCATGTTATTTTATTACTTTTTGCCTGGTCTAATAAATATTTATGGTGTGATCCTGTCTTCCATATTATCATTTTTCCTAGTGCTGTTTGGAAGAGATGAAATTCTGCATAGTTTGGCAGTGAAAAGAACTATAATACTAAAACAGGCATAAAACCCACTGACCTTGTAGAAGGTATGCTGAGCACTAATGTGCCAATATGGGTGAAGAATCAGAAAACCAAGCAGTATCTTCCTTTATCATAAGTGACATTAAAAGATTTTTTTTTATTTGAGGAAGCCCTGTTCTTTACAGGGCTTATAATTGTTACTTGTTTGAAAAAAATTATTAAAAAATTGCCTTTTTAGTTTTAACCTAAGTCACTTAGTCACTTTAACCTAAGTTACTAAGTCCCCAACCATATTTTCATTACTACTTTGTTTGCATCACTGGAAGGTTGTTAAGAGTGAGAAATTATTAGAACAATAAACATCTGCTCTAGAGAAGTAAACAGTGCTTATGCAGTTATGTTTTTGCATTTTACAACCAGGAAGTGAAAATGTATCACCCTTTGCACGCCGTTTGCATCTTCCAAGTTGGAGGTGTGAGTCAGGACTCAACACTGAGCTCTGTTTTGGTGGGAGTATTAAGGAATATACTTATAATATATTTATATTATATTATGTTATATCATATATAAAAATATATATATAATATATATTATTATAAATTATCTATAACTAATAATTTATATATAACAATATATATATTTTATATGTAACTAATAGTTTGGGACATTCAATAGTATCAGGCAGTGGTGGTCAATGAACTTCAGAAGGCAAAAGTTGTTGATAATCATCTTCTTCAAAAAAATTTTTTTTTCCTTTTAGAGCTAGGTGCAGAAACCTTTCTGGTCTCATTAATGTGGTGAAACCTAGCTTAATGCTTTGCTCTTTTAAAAAGACATATTAAAAATTACACTGATCAGTGCAGTAAGATCCTATGACTGGTAACTTTAAGTCAGTTTCTTCTGATCTGAAAATAGCCTGGACTTGATGACTGGGATATAATAAATTAAATTCATTTTTCTGCAAATCATAAATGTAAAATCACATTTGAGTTGAAATTCATTTAAAACATTAACAGCATGACTTATGATAAGATATCATCTTCAAACAAACCATGAGTTTACACATTTTCCTTTCTGATATAATGTTTGGTATCCATGTTATCGTCAGATATTTTTTCAGACAGGTAGGAATTATTAGATAAAATATGATCTTCATTCAAAATCAGGCAGACTTCCACAAAAGCATGTGGTCTTATTAGTAATTCTGATTGTGTTTAAATATTGACATAAGAGTAAGAGCAAATTAAGGTCAAGACTGAGCTGGACGCTCTGCAAACATATGAGGGCTCAGAAGGCTTGTAGTCAGACTGCAGTAAATAAATGAAAGGTCATTACATTCTTTCATAAAGTGGATGATTTTATTTTTGTTTTGAAATAGGAGGGATTGAAGTAAGCAAGAAACTCCTTAACCTTTAAGTTTTATGTCATCCTCCTTTTCTTCTAAATGTTTCTGCTTCTTCACCTTATGTTATGTTATGACTAAATTTTTGTAGGAGAGAAGAAGTGCAAATTTAAAAAAATATCTTTACTGATAAAAAGAGAATCCCATCTTATTGTCTTGATTCCTTGTGGTCCTTTTAACATGACATGGAAGGAAATTTTGATTGTTTTAGAAAATTACTAATCTGAATACATCTCTCAGTCTTATATTTTTCCCTTTTGGGGAAGTCTCCCACTGAGAAGCATCATAGTATATAAATTATAAGCAAGTTCTTAATCTTATGACAGTTTATGTCAAAGAGATTTATATTTTCTGTGAAAAGATATTGGTTACCATGAGAAAACACAAAGGAATAAGCAATGCCTTTGTTTGTCTGCAGTGTCCTGAGTTTTTCTTACAGGTTTAATTCCCTCTGCCAAATATTGCACAGCATCATCTAGCAAATTGTCCTGCTAGCACGTGCTAGGTAACAGAGACAAGGACTTATGGATGACACAGAAGGAGAACTCAGAAGAAATTTCTATGCTAATGCATAGTATGGGGACTTGACTTTTCAGAAGCAATGACCTCAGCTTCATTTTTTAGCACTTCCCTTCTTTCCAGTCCAAGCATTTGAATCAAAATTGCCAGGACTTAAATGCTAAACAAATCTAATTTAAGACTTTTAGCAATAACTTGAGTCATGCTCTGAATGCTCTGTCTTGCTTCATTTAATTTAAAAAAAAACAACACAAGACAGAAATAATAATAAAAAATGAAGATACCAGAGCTCTGTAGTCTGCTTGCTATCCAAGTGGGATTTGTTTATCAACTTGTATTTTTTTCCCAGAGAACAGCTAAGCTTTTCTGCCTAACTTGTTTGCAAAATCATCACCTCAATGAACCAAAAGCTGCACGCTTTGTCTTTTTCTCCTCCAGTCAAAAGGACATATACTAATTAGTAATGTTCCACTGTTGGTCCAACAACCAACTACATTCTCAGCCCAGTGTTTCATCTGTTTTAATAATTCCTTTTGTATTCTTAATATCAGCATGGCATTACACTGCAAGGATATTTGTGTATGCATTTGCTTGGCAGAGTCAACTAATGAATAGGAGAATGAAAACAAAGTCAACCAGTATATTATATGTTGTAGACTTCCTTATTCGCTCTGTAAAATAAATTCTATTGTGTAAGAACATTATTAGAAATTAATGTGAATCTTTTTAGCTAAGTGAGATTCTTAGTTACTTCTTTTTTCTATGATACCTTATACTATAGACCACTAAAACACCAATATAAGATAGAGAATAAGGAGGAACTTCCTGCTGAACATTTCTTTTATGGTTGTTTACCAACAAATTTCAGACATCTGTTTCTAAGTGTCGTCTCTTGGCCATGCCACGTACTGAATATCGATATAAGCCAGCATACTTATGTTAGTCTTCATGTAAAAAAAGTAACATATTACTAAAAGGAGGAGTTGGCATTTGAATGTGCACGTCATATACACATGTGCACATTTTTAATGTTTGTAAACTTCCAAACTTTGGTGTTCAATCCATGTTAGCATGGATTCACCAAGGGGAAGTCCTGTTTGTTGAACTTGATAGCCTTCTATGATGGGATGACTGGCCAGCTGGATGAGGAAAGAGCCATGGATGTTGTCTACCTTGACTTTAGCAAGGCTTTCGACACTGTCTGCCATAATATTCTCATAGGAAAGCTCCAGCAGTGTGAACCGGGCAGGTTCACAGTGAGGTGGATTGAGAATTGGCTGGATGGCAGAGTTTAGAGGGTGATGTTAAATGAGGCCAAGCCCAGTTGGAGGCCTGTGGTGTCCTGCAAGGGTCAGTGCTGGGCCCAATGCTGGTCAACTTGTTCATCAATAACTTGAACAAGGGCACAGAGTGCATTCTGAGCATGTTTGTAGACAACACCAAAGTGGGTGGAGTGGCCGACATTATGGAAGGTTGCGCTGCCATTCAGAGGCACCTAGACAGGCTGGAGAGTTGGGCAGAGAGGAACCTCATGAGGTTCAACAAGGACAACTGCAGGATCCTGCATCTGGGGAGGAATAACCCCAGACACCAATACAGAATAGGGATTGACCTGCTGGAGAGCACCTCCGCAGAGAGGGACCTGGGAGTTTTGACATCAACTTGACACCAAGTTAACCAGTCAGCAGTGTGCCCTCATGGCCAAGAAGGCCAATGAATGGGATCCTGGCCTGCATTGCCGAGTATTGCCAGGAGGTGGAAGGAAGTGTTCCTGCCCCTCTCCTCAGCTCAGGAGTACCTGAAGTATTTTGTGCAGTTCTGGGCTCCCCAGTACAAGAGGGATATGGAGTTTCTAGAGCAGGTCCAGTGGAGAGCAACAAAGATGATAAAGGGATTGGAACATCTATCGTACAGGGAAAGACTAAGTGAGTTGGGCCTGTTTAGCCTGGAAAAGAGATGACTGAGAGGAGATCTGATCGATATGTACCTTAGGGGAGAATGTAGAGAGGAGGGGGCCAAACTGTTTTTGGTGGTGGACAGTGACAGGACAAAGGGTAATGGGTCTAAGCTGAAACACAGGAAGTTCCATCTGCATGTGAGGAAGAACTTCTTTACTGTGAGGATGACAGAACTCTGGAGCAGGCTGTCCAAGGAGGTTGCAGAGTCTTCTCTGGAGATCTTCAAAGCCTATGCAATGGTCCTTTTCAACCTCTACCTTTCTGTTATTCTGTGATTCTATGTGTAATAAATCTATCAGCTACTTAAACTTGGTGAAATATTTTGATTGTGGAAAGCCATCCATAATGGCATAATTATCTATACTTGTAGTTCTTGCATAGAAAATCCAGCATGTTCACAAGATAATGCTATTTGATTAAGGAATTATTACAATATACTCTTCATCTTCTATACTCTTCATCTTCTAAATCAGTTTTATCTGCTTTCTAGCTGTCTACCAGGTATCTGAAGACATCACCTAGACCAAGTTCTTTTCCCTAGAGCTGCCACCTTAGAGTGAGAAATGAATTGTGCCAGCATGGCAATATTGGCATCTCTATTTCCCATCTCCGCAATGGACTCTGCTTATGTTTCAGAAGGGATATTTAGCTAGGCGGACAGGGTTCACTGCCCAAACAGCTGTTCCCCATCTCCTCTGGGGAAAAGGCAGTAGGCCAGATATTTTATGCGTACACTTTGAAGTAGCTTTACCACTGCTTTTGGTATACATACTATGATTTGATTTAAACAATTTGTTCTTGCAAAGAGAACTGCAAGCCAAATTATGTGGAATTGAGGAAAAAGAAGACGATGCCATTACTTTCCATTGCTATAGTAAGAAAGGAAGTTGGATGCCCTCTCACTGTTTAGCAAAGCTATGATGCACACAAGCACCAACTTTATGGCAAACCTAAATTCTGCTACAAGTAATATAAGTGCATGGCTAAAAACTCCACCTCAGGGGAAAATATGTATCTGATAATCAAATTGGCAATGTAGGGTGATCTTTTACTAAAAACACGATCTTGATTTGGACTGGTCATGATTGCTCAAGATCTGTTCTCCCTACAAAAGAGGAAAAGAAATCTCAAATCCAGTAAATGCTGGGGCAAAGGACATTGTTTAATATCCATCACCCACAGATGTTTCCTGAGTTAAATAACAAGTCTGAAATCTATTTTCATTTTTGTACATCTTTGTGTGACCCGTTGGTAAGTCCAGTATGACCTAGCTCCTAAAATACGTAGAAATGAGGTTAAAGATTTCTTTTTTTACTCTAAAAAGGAGGTTAAATATTTCTTTTTTTACTCTAAGTCAAATACTAAGGAAGCATTTGACTAGGCAAGCCACAAAGTGGAGACAAGTAAGTTAGAAGGCAGTCAGACACTAAATGTAAACACATGTGAAATATTAGAAAATATTACATAAACAAGCAATGGACTTTTCAATCTCCAACTTTAGTGCCACTGAGGTTTTGTCTGGTTTCCAGATATACATTCATGTTCTACCTAGCCATTTCCACTGAGCCACAACTCACAGAAATAGCCAGCATTATTGCTAAAGTCTTTTTTTGTACTTTCAAAAGTATGCTTATAATATTGTAACAAACTGAAAAGAAAGGAGAAATAGATATATGTTGCTGATGAAATGGACTAGCAGCTAGCTAGAAAAACAAACAAACAAACGTATTTGAAGACCTTTCCAATAGAAAGCCCCTTGCCTTTTAGCATTGCAACTGCAGATGTCTGGCTCAATATGAGCCCAGAGGGTTCCTCTACAGTCCTATTTGCCTCATCCTCAGTCATGAGGTCTGGAAACAATCCTGAAAGCAGAACTTTTACAAAGAGTTTTGCTTTTTCCAACTCACTCTAACTAAATCTCTGTTCACCCAGAAGTGTAAACACCAAAACCACCTCTTCCAGCTAGACTTGTAAACAACTACTGCTCCAGACTAGCTGCTGACCTCACTTTAAGTTTCACTGTGCCACCTAAACAGCTTTAAGCTATTGTAAAGTACCAGAACTCTTTCTATTCACTGGTATGTTACTCTGACATGGTAACATGCTAATTTAGTTGAACTGTTGCAATTGTCAGAGAGCAAAAAAATGAGCTCTGAGTCAAAAGGCCACTCACAATTAATGCAAGCATGTATTTGTCTCCTACTTTTGTTAGATTCTATCTATATTCTTAAAAATGAATTATGCCATTTACCTAGCCCCACCAAAAAACTTCTTCAAAGCCTCTTAAAAAAATGTTCAATCTAAGATTAAAAAGAAAAAGAGGTTTTTGTGGCTTTTGTTAAAGTTCCTGTACTTGTGGTATCTCTCTGAAACATGGAGTACATTCCAATAGTTTAGAAATAAGTCTTGGACTGCCAATAAAATACAATCAAAATAATTCTTAACCATCTCCTAAATATTTGAGGGAAAACTAATAAATATCTAGGAATGTCAAACTCTAGGAAATAGAAATCTATTAATGAAGAATAGCTTTCCAAGAATGCAAACTATAAAAGTCAATCCTCCCTGGCTATTCAAGTGCTATGAAGCTGTGCTGAAATCCTCTCTTCATTTCCAATTCAGTGTGCAATTCCTTACCTATCTAGCAATAAATGTAAGCTAAACCTTGTGGATATTATTGGAATATGTGCACTATATATGTATATATATATACACATATATATATATATATATATATATTATTTCTGCTCACGTCCCAGTAGAAAGAAAAGCTGCAGATCTTGTACTAGTCTTCTAGTTATTTAGTAAATACACTATCCCTAAAGGAAATACACAAAGCATACTCTTGTGCCAATTCATGATATAGGTTTCCTGGATGGATGTACTCAATCTTTCTGAAGACTCATTTTGTTCATAAGACTCTTCTCAACTGGAATTCACCTTTAGTCTCTGACCTAGCATTTCCAGTCATCATCCATATTGGGCACCCTGGTAGGTGACATTAAAATCTTTAAGAAAAATGCATAGAACAACTATACTTTCATTATTAATCTGCTTTTAATGGAGTATTTACTTTTAGCAATCTGAAACAGTCTCCTTGGCTTGATTTCCTTTTAATCTAATGCATCTGGAAGAATGGTGAAAACCTCATTCATTTCTCTGTGAATGGATGAAGTATTCCATACTCATAATCTGTGTATGTGCATTGAAGTTAACTTTATTAATTTCAGTTTTGGAAATTCCTAAATTCTAAAATACATTCAGCTGTTTGGATAATAATATTCTGGTCCCAGTTTGTAAAGCCCTTCTGTTCATAGAATCATAGAATCATAGAATGTGTAAGGTTGGAAGGGACCTTAGAGGTCATCTAGTCCAACCCCCCTGCA
>JAUBOD010000001.1:3526102-3558074 GCA_032353885.1 Nothura maculosa
CTGGATGCCGCCCTGTGCCACCTGCTCTAGGTGTGCCCGCTGGAGCGGGAAGGTTGGACCAGATGATCTCTAGAGGTTCCTTCCAACCTTGTAGATTCTGTGATTCTATGATTCTGTGAAGCTCCTTTGGATATGGTCTGTAATGAAAGTTATATTTGAAAAAGAATTTTATATCCATGTACATACAAGAGTGAGAAAAAAAGACTTTTTTTAGAACTCTTTTGTATTTATGTGTACCTTCCCCATCATTACAATATGGAGGATTAACCAAAATGATAGTACAGTCTGTGGAGGAATGACAAAACCATCAGGAATTTCTATGAGGTTCCTATCACATTTCTGTCTTCCAGGTTGGGTTGTCACAAAATCTGACAGATTCATTCATCTTTTTTTCATCTTTTGAATTTTGTGCTGTATACTTTTGCCATAGTAGTGGGAGGTGGAAGATTGAATATATTTAACACCAAGAGACAGGAATTGCAGGCATGTACACCACCTATAAATTGATGCAGCTGGAGAATGAGACCCATAAAACTATATTGTGCTGGTGCCATATGGAAAAAGATTCCATAATCTGTGGAGACATTTGATCCTTATTAAAATTGTCACTATATATCTTCCATGGAGATGGAAAACGTTTGTAATATAGCTTTTTTAATTTTTTTCCTAACTTTACCATTCATTCAATACTAGTGACCACAGAGGACCAAAGAAAAAATTAAGTACATCAGAGTAATTTATACTTCCCCAAACAAGTGTCTAGCATGTTTCTACATTTCTGTACAAATCTTATGTGACAAGTTTCCTCCTAGGACTTATCTACATACATTCTCTTACTAGCTAAATTCTCCAGCTATTGACTAAAAATAAGTCTATCGAACCATGGTAACTGCCTAGCTTTGCAAAGAATGTTGCCTTTGAGAACTTAGAAGGCTGGCAGGAAAAACACCAGACCTTCTTTACAGTGATATAATTAAAGCAAAGTCATCTGCTTATTTGGGATCAGAAAAGAACCTTCTCTGTCTCTCCTAAGATAAATAAATTGGGAAGTCTCCTTTCACTGAGTTATTGTGCTTACCCCTACACATCTTTGAATAGTACTTCCCCAAAAATTATGAGACTGACTAAAAGCAGGACCCAGCTTCACATGCTGGCAACCTGAAAGAACAAATTTATAGTGAGGCAAGAGACTGAGCTGTTTCATTACGACGATCAATACATGACTGGCCTCATGAGATACATCAAGGAAAATGGCTGAAACCCAAATCCCTCAACAGTTTAGTCACCAGTCCCCAAATGCTGAGTGCCTGGTAAGCGTTGTAAGAGTGCCCAGGCTGTCCAACCAACAAACCACCTTAACTCTTCACCCCATGTGACCAAAGCCACAACCATGGGAAACAGCTTTGCAGTCATTCTTTTTGTTACCCTCCCTTTTCCATGGCCCTTGCCAGCCTTCTACACAGTAGGAACCCTGGAAACCAGCTCTAAGCCTTCTCCTTCCTGACACATCTATGATGAACAGCTGCAACTCCTTAGGCATGAGGTGCAGCTGCCTTGAGCAGTGCCATTGAAATAATTCACAAAGACAGGGGAATGGGAACAAGCTCTTGTGTGTATGGTTAGTGGTCTTCATGCAACAGCTAGATGAGTGGCTTCCAATTTGCATTGCTGAGGCTGTTAGAAATCATGTATAGAACATGAATCTGGTACTTTCTTTCACTGTTTTTACTCTGTAGCTATTTCTGTGTGAGAAGAAAGTGAAGAAGAGCAAGCAAGTTTATAATGCTTCCTTCTTGGTAAAAGTGTTCACTGATATCATTACAAAAATTTTACTGCCTTCATGGCGGCTCAGACTTCAGCTAAGAGATGAGTTTATGGCTGTAGTTGCTCAGTACTCTTCTGTGATCACTGATGCTATCTGAAGAAATTCAGATACTAAAAGCAGAAGAGACTCATTAACATGGCATTTTATCTTATCCAATTAGTGTGCAGCTGAGAAACAGGTTTTATTAGCTGACAGCAGTGCTTTATGCATATGTCTCGCATTCCTTCCAGCACCTGAGGTAACTCAAAGAGAATATGATGCTGTGGTTTTACTATATCTTAATCAGATTAGATTATGATTTGATTTTAACAGGAAAAAAATAAGAAAAAAAAAAGATTGAGCTTAGAAAACATAACTTCGCTACACTCAGCTCTTCCCTGGAGTTAGTAGTGTAAGTGGGTAGGCATAAGCCTATACAATGTGTTTTATGAAACTCCAAGTTGGCTGATTGTTTCCTGTGAGGCCTACAGCAATTCCTGCCACCAGCATTGTGCCCCACAGTATTTTTTATTCATGGCACAAAATGATCCATCTGGGTTGCAGCATATATAAAAAGCTTTTGCATGATTATTCTTTGAAAACTTTCTTATCTGATCAAATATTTCTCAGGAATTTGTTCAGAGACTGGGGACTTGCCTTTAAATAGGCAATTGGAGATTTAAATGCTTGGCTTGGCTTTAAATAGGAAGTCAGATCATTTATTAACACATGCACATGGTATCTTGATGCAGAAGTCAAGAAGTGGAGAAAGAAGATAGGAAAGTGCTTAAGCAATCATATTTTGTGTTGCTTTCCTATTCCCACAAAGTAGGCAACCTAAACTTATTTCTTGAGGTTATAGGCACTGCTATGATGTCTGTTCCTAAGTAATTGGTGCTAGGGAATAAAAAGGGAATGGATACATTTTTCTTTCTTTTCCTTCTTTTTTCTTTTCTTTTTGAGAAGGTTTTAATGAGAGAAACAAGGAAGAACACAAGTGAATTACTAGTATATACTTAAATATTTATGTGTATATTTGGAGCTATGGATTTCTGATCGGAAGATGAAGTTTCTTTAAAACTAGACACCTGAGTAGAGGTTTTTTTTTTTCTACTAAGCTATTAGTTTGTCATCTGCTCCAAGCTCTAGTCTTGGAACATAAACAGCATTCAACACAGATTGGCTGCCTGCAAAAAATGCTGTAAATTAAAACATTCTCTCTAATTTCCATTCATCACAAGAGCAGTAATATTACAAAGCAAGCTGAGGCGGTTTGGCTTTCTTGAGGATCACTATGGTAGAAAAAAAACCTCTGAGGTTTGCTGATGTGCAGATGTGCAGTGACATTTTTAAAATGTGCACTGACTTGTAAACATTCTCCCTGCCCTGTGAGTATTAAAGAATCTAATAAATTCATCAGTTTTGTGAACTGGTGTTTCTGTCTGTACAATATGTAGCTGGATTTAGGTTCAGGCTCTTATACTTCATTAAGGAACCAGAAATTCTGCTTGTTAAGCTGAAGGCAAATAAAAAAATATATATGCTACATCTGGGTTGCAAGATGAAAGCATGGGATTCGTGATTATATATGCATCTGTCTTCGATAGGAGACAGCAAGCAATAACTTGTTCTCACCATATATAACACCTTCCAGACAAGAAACTTACAGTGGTCTGCAAAATCAGGGTGTCTTCATAGCATTTCAAAGAGGTATTTCGCAGAGTGGTTGAGATTGGAAGAGACTTCTAGAGATCAGGTAGTCCAACCCCCTGCTCCAGCAGGGACATGCCGAGCACGTGGCACCTGGTCTCATCCAGGTGAGTTTGGAAGATCTTCCGAGAAGGAGACTCCACAGCCTCTCTGGACAGCCTGCTTCAGGGCTCTGTCAACCTCACAGTGAAAAAGTTCTTCCTCATATGCAGATGGAACTACTCAATGTTTCAAATATTGCCCATTACCCCTTGTCCTGTCACTGACTGCCACTAGGAAGAGTTTGGTCCTCTCCTCCCTACATTCTCCCCTCAGGTACTTAGACATATTGAACAGATTATCTCTCAGTCTTCTCTTATCCAGAGTAAACAGGCCCAACTCATTCAGTCTTTCCTTGTACGATGGATGCTCTAGCCCCTTCATCATCTTTGTTGCTCTCCAATGGACCTTCTCTAGAAATTCCACATCCCTCTTGTACTGGGGAGCCCAGAACTGCACAAAATTCTCTAGGTGCAGCCTCATCAGTGCTGAGTAGTGGGGCAGGATCCTTTCCCTCCCTCTGCTGGCAACACTATTTCTTTCCTAAGAGAGATTATTTTCTCTATTTTAAAGATGAAGAAAATGAAGAAAATGCTACAATCAATACTTTCAGACCTTTGTTCCTTAAATGACTTTTGTTCATCTGTCTGAAAGTTTTGTTCTTGCACTTGTCAATATATTCTTTAGGCACCTTCCATGCTAAATAAAAATGTTGTATGAATATCAACTAGATATCTATAATTAGATCCTAAATAAGTAAAAATCAAGTCATCTGTGGTTGCTCATCATTAACAATCAGATGTACTTTAAAGTAAATACAAACCCATAAGTACCTAGATTTTCGTTTAGAAATATTCTATTAGAAACACAAAAACAGAAGAAACTTATGGGAGCATCTCAAGATGCCTGAGCAAGTAAAAGGTTTTTTTTTTCTTTCTATTTTTCCCACTCACAAATGTGTGTAGAATTATAAAGGACAATGAAAGAAATGTCATGACTGCATGTAAATATTTTAAAAAGAATAAACTAAGATTTACAATGAAGTTCATATACAATATAGTGTATCCATAGAGAACACTTAATACGGGCCTATTACCAACACTAATCCTCTGGTGAAGGATTTTTTTTCTTGAAGTCTAATCTGAGTGTCCCAAGCTGCAATTTGTATTACTATTCCTCTCTTTTGCTGGCTGCATCTACCAATTCTTTGGGTCAACTCTCTTTGTAACTTCCCATCATCTGTTCTGTTGATTCTATCACTTATACAATTGAGTCCTTTTGTTTTTGAGTTCAGTGTTATTTAAAAAAAAACCATCAATTTGTCTATTAAAAGAATGTGATTTAATATACTTTTATATGAATACACATGCATGTGCATAGATACATAAAACTCATGTAAAGGTATATCTATAGAATATGTTTTTTTCTACAATATTGAAATCAACCATGATTTTAGCATGAAATGCTCATTTCCTTTTCCAAATAGTGAGGTGAAAGGTATAAACTTTCATCCATATCCTTCTTTTATAAATATTAATTAGAATTGGAAGCTGCATATACACATAAACACAGGAACTTAAATACATATGCTAGTTCCACATGCAGCACAGACAGGCCAGAGTTTGAAATACTTTATTCAGGAAACAATTGCAACTTGGGATCTATATTTTTTTTTTCTTCTGTCAAAGTTTCTTCTCCAGCTTTTGCAAATATTTGTCTTTACAGGTACCCATGGAAACATGTGTAACTATTTGTGACTACAGTGGGAATCATTTTCCTCAGGGTAAACAGATTTTTGACTAGAGGTGGACGTCAGCAATCTTGATCAGATGCAAATAAGGGTTTGAGAAGACTGAACCTTCCATATATTGAATATAGGATTCAGGCTTTTCATTTAACCCGTTATGAAGATAGAGACCATATATGAAATATATGTACTGATCCATCTGGATATTATTTGCATCTGTGATTTAGTTGAGGATCTCATTTACATTTTGTATTTGAATTCAAGAAACTCATTAAAATACATATCTGAGTGCCACTGTGATGGAGGATTCATTTGACAGAAATAGTCTGAAAAGGCAGACTGCAGCAAAAACATAAGATGAATAAGATAGTACATGCCACTATAGGGAAAATGTTACAAGAATGAAGAAAAGTTTACTCAAAACAAAAGCCAATTACAAAATATGATGAAGAAGATGCTTTCTAGATATGGAGAATAAGCTTTGAATCTTTACATGCTGAAATAAGTGTTAACTTTCTAGAAATAAAATTAATCCTTTCTTCTAAGTTTGTTTGAGGATGAATGCAAAACATAATCAATTTCACTTTTGGATTACTAAGGAGAATAGTACTGGACATTAGTTGCTGTGTGAAAAGAATAGCATTGTTATAAACAACAACTTTTTTTGAGTCTAGAAGCCATTTTATTAAATGTTGAAGAAGGAAAAGATATATGGGGAGAAAAAAAAATAAAGAAAAATACTTATATCACTAGAGAGGAGTAATATCTATCATGATACCTAACTTTTCAACAGCAGAACTTACTTTTCTTCAGCATCATAAAGAAAACTAATATTTTTATCCCAATTTTAGAGCCACAACATCTAACTCCAAGAAGAGCAACAATTTTAATTAAATTATAAAATTATTCTCTAGCCTTTAGAATATAATCATATAATATATGCCATGTGATGTAAGGTATTTTTAGCATTGTTCTTTAACCTTTCTCATCCTCTAGACACTGTCAGTAAGAACACAAGTAAAAGCCACATTTGCAATATAATTTACTGCTATAATAAAAGCTATTTAATTCCTCAAATAATCTAGTGTTTTTATAGGATAATGCTATAATTCCAATGAATCGTACATTAAAAATGGTTCCAGCTTTGAAAGGAGTGGCCTCAAGTACATGGCAACCATGTGATAACACACGATGGTACCCAGCAATAATATAGTTGCTCTGATACAGGAAAAAAAAGGTCAACTTGTGGTTTGCCATAGCAGGAGCATGTTTTGCACGGCAGCTTGGTGTAACTCATGAGATGTTACTGAAAGCACAAGAAAAACCTGTAGTTTGACACTGGAAGGCATTTTTTTTCTTGCTAACAAATCTGTGTATTCCCACTCTGTGCAGCCCATCCTCCTCCAGTCTGGCAGACATCCCTTATGCCAATAGCAGCATATTTTAGCATATACCGTAAGTTGCACAATGATCTATAGAGCCCATCTGAGACTAAAAATAGTCCTGCACAGATGGCAACCCCTCCTTAAGGCTATTTCATTAGATTTACAGCATAAAATATTGAATAAAATAATGCAACTGTGTAGGAGATTTCAACATTAAAATTGTAAATCTCCTCTAGAGATTTTGTGAAGGTAGACAACTAACTAAAAAGAATGGAGAATATAGCTCCAGCAGGATTCTTAATGACTACTAACTCTAGCTTGATGGATAGTGCATAGCATCAGAACAAAAGATGGTTCCTTCTCCAAAGATCATATAAACTAAATCACAGAAATAAACAAGCAGATTACAGGGTTCAAGGAAATAATGTGGAAATACTGATTAATACCACGATCAATGATATGATATCAGTTTTCAACTTAGAAGTTTGCTTGTGTACACAACAGCAATTGTGTAATGGTTTGTGAGTCCTTTTGCTTATACTCTAAAAATGCAAACTAGCACCCCTTAATAGAAATGAAATCTCCTAATCATCATATTTCACTTTTACTATGATGCTGTATTGACATAAATTAAGATATATCCAATGTATGAATGTATGCCTTAGCCCAAAGAAAGAAGATAATTTCTCAAATTTAGACAAATTATCTAAAATCCAAGAATGGGATTTTATAAACTGTTTTCATCAAGGTATCTACTCAAAACAAGATTTCAAATATTGGTAGTATTTTTGAATGAGGCAATGAAGTTTATAAAACTCAAATAAAATAAGTAATGTAAATGCTTAAAGATTCTTATAATAGACAAAGGGAGCATATGTAGGTCAAAAGAGAGACAATTTATCTGGGTGTCCTTGGGAGTAAGGTGACAAGGAAAATAAATTAAATGGGACATACATACATAAATATTGAATTAAATATTTAAATATATAAATGAGAACAGTTGTAAATATATAGTTATAAAACTCACAGATAATCTCAAGAACAGATTGACATCTAAAAATTAATGTAGTTGTTTTTCCAAGATCAATAACTCCCTGAATATCTATCATATAGATGATTCTCATAATAAAGAAAAAATAAGCATGACATCTAACTTTTACAAGCTCTTAGAGTTTAACTTTCTAACCTTTGCTTTACTTGCCATTAACTTTAGTTAATGCTAGCTTTTCTCTTATACCTCATTTGCTACCAATTTTAATTTGTCTCATGCTTAAACGTACTGGTACTGACTGGATGAATTTTATTTTGTATAACTCAGAGGAGATTCAGTTCAATAGATTTGTTTTTGTATGCTAGGTATATAGAAGAGCCATGAAACTGTCTAAACTGGCATGACATTTACTCTGGTAAGTCTTTAGGCAGTGAATAAATGCAGTAAGGAAATAGAGTTATGAAAAACACTAGAAACAAAAGCAATGGTCACACATTTTATTTCTCCACTAGAAACTAGATCTGATGGATTAAAATGTTTGAGAGAAATCAGTTTGTGTGGAAAGAATGTTGTGTCTTTAACTGATGAATTCCCACAAGAAATAAAGTCAAGATGAAGAGGAATGGGGAAATAAGTCAGAAAACGCAAAGATGAAGTCATCTCCCAGCAGTTCATGAAGATATCAAAGATAGAAGAGCAGTTGCTGTAGGATCTTTCTACTAATAACAAGGAAATGCCATTACCTCTGGAAGGAGATGGAGAGGGAGAGTTAGGCCATTAGCATGTTTATGTCTGTCCATTGATTATAACAATTTAGAATACTCAAACATCTATATTCTACTAAACTGAAAGATAAATAATTTGTGAGATGAATCTGGATACTGGTTTCTTATGAGCTTATGGCATGAAGATTAAGAAATATTGTTCTGGCTCAGCAACTGAAGTGTTCTCTTCATGCAGTGTCAGCACTTCAGGAAGAAATAAACATCTGATGCCCATTAATTTATTGCAAGACATTTTACAAGTAAAGAAAGCAAATAACTGTACATGTCATGTTCCATCCTGCAGTGTTCTCACATAGAACTGATATGACAAAAAATGTCACTTAGGAATGTGTGTTATTTTATTAGTATGTCAGAGAGGCTGAAGGCTCACAGGCTTGAAGGGAGTGAGCCAAGTGAGCTTCTAAATAAGCCATAGAAGATCTCTTCTTCATTACATGATCACCACATGACCTAGGTGACTAAGGGGATATATGACTAAGTATTTCCCCTCTCGTGAAGCTGGCATGGCTTTTATTAAGCAATACAAATCCAGGAGGACCTTGGAGAAACTAAGTATATACATCTTAGGAATGACTGAATCTAAGTAGAATGTCCTACTGCACTCACCTTTTGTATTTAGATTCATAGAACTGAAAACACACAAACATATAATGTCTCATGATGTTCAAAAGGATTTAGATTTCCTGAGGAACTTCAGATTCTCTCCTTCAAGCTGAGAAAACTGCCATCTTAGCACATCTTTTTACACAGCAGATAGCCATTTAATATTGATCTTGCTTCTTTCACTCGGATTAAAAAGCAAGTACTACAGGAACAAAGTGCCTTCCTGCACTGACATTGGTTGCATTTACTAACAAGAGCCTGGATTCAACAGTTCAGAGGTGACTGCAGCACATTCATAGTTGCTGATACAGCTCTCGATTGGCTTCCCAATTTGCTGGAGTGGCTTCTGTGCTCCTCCTGAGTCCCTGTGATTCAAAGTAGCCCCAGGAATCTGAAGACAGGGCTCAGTGAAGACTGAAGGTCTGACCTTCATCTCCACAGTGCTGATGAGGGTTTCATCACTTCCCTGTACCAATATATATCTATACTGTATCTATACGCAGGCTAGTCTCACCTCCAACTCCTAACGTGTACATCAGAGGGTAAGGTGGCTCAAGATACTTTGCCTATTTTTTGTGAGTTTTCCCTGCATATAACTGCTCAGGGTTGGACTTGTTAATCTTAAACGTCTTTCCCAACCATAATGGTTCTATCGTTCTGTAATTCTAAGGTGAAGACAGACAGGAGGACAGAGTGCAAGAAGATCTCAAACAAGGCTGCTGTGAGATATGTGCTCCTTATCGAGCATGTCACTAAGGATAATTCTCTCTGCATTTGCACAGCTGCTTGGACCAGCAGTCATCCTATCTGCAGCATTGATGGAGAACTCCATCAGCAAAAATAAATGTCCGTGGCACTCAGTAAGGAAATGTGACTTTTGCTCAATTCTCCTGACCTCTTCTGAGCCCTGAATAAGCCTTGATAGGTTGGCTCTGATATTTCGGTTAGTATGAGAAGCTGATTGCTTTTTGATTCCTCCTTTGGGTAGCCTCAGCTCCAGCTGAGATAAAATTAATGCCTGAAATCTAGTTGTAAAAATCCAAAGTAACAGAAATGGCCTACCTCACTAGTGATGGCAAAATTCACTATGAAAATATTTCTCTGTAATTGCTTGGTCAGTCTAGCTTCAGTGACTTTACAGCCGTAAAGGGTATTATTAGGAACCAAACTGTATTCATTGGCATAGTGAAGGTCAGAAAAAGGCTTTACCTACTTTGTGTCATCACATAGACTTAGAATTATGCCTAATTTTACTATCAGGATAGGAATACCTTCAGCAATGGTGAACAGGGAGAGAAGCTGGCTAGGCACTCGAGACAGATGCAGTAGAAATATTGGTTCATCTTGTTTCTACCAATAAGAGGTTTCAGTAGGGAAAACTGAAATAAGTCAATCGGTTATTTACTTTCTGATTCACTTTCTGATTCCTTCAGAAGACAGCAAAATGCTCTCACCAGAGACAAGCAATATCAGCAAGACAAGAACAAGACATTGTAGTTTTTTCCCATATTTTTATAATATCTTTTTCTCTAGTAACTGCATAGCTACACCTAGAAATGCAGTAATTATATCTAGAACCCAAAGAAGTCCATCATAACATGAAAATGTTGTGACATCATAGTTCTTGGTTAAGAAAATTATAATGACGGCGGAGATTAAAGCCACAGTATAAGACAGGCAAGAGAAATGAGGAAACTCAAAAGGAGTCTGTGAGCAAGAAGTCTTTTGAGCAAGAAGAGGATTCTTGTTCAGAAAAGCAAAAAAAAAACTCTGCATTTTGAAAAGGAGTTATTAATAGGTGAGTGACCTTGCTTTTACAATGCTTCTTTGCATGGGGAAGGTTTTGCAAACATTTTTCAATTGGTGTAGGTTTAAAAACACTCATGGGTGAGGTGGAAGAGAGGAAATAATGAGAAACAAATTCAGTGGAAAAACAAGTGTTGATGGTGTGACAAGGCAATGAATTAAATTTATGAACTGATTTGATCATGGATATTAGCACCTCTTTTCCTTCCAGTGTGAGTCAGTGTGAATATAAACATCAGAGCTATATGGAAAAATGTACCCCTATGGAGCAAAAAAGAAAAAAAAAGTAATTATGAAAAAGAAAATCAAACATTTTTGCAAGAGCTTTTTATTCTTCAGATTTTTTAAGCAAAATAGTTGTAAATAGCGGTCCCAGTTGTTGTCAAACCAGGAAGGAATAAATGGGCATTAAGGACAGTGTGTGGCATGCTCTGATAAACTTCTAAGCAGAATAGTATTAAGAGATTATAATGTTTGTTTCTATAAAGATGCTATGAAACTAGAATCCACTATGTTATGAGTTTAAATAAGATTCGACAAAAGAAATGCAATTCTTGACTCCTGCTAATTATTTTAGCCTTCTTGGATTAATATAGCAAGTGTTCTCCTTCAGCCAGCTTGAATAGTCTAGTGCTTTTTACAAGCAAATTCACATCTCTGTCCCTAATCTATTTGGCCTTACTTACAGAAAGGGAAGCCAAAAAAAGAAAATAAGAAAACAGCTCTGTTGTGGTGGTAGTAATACAATGCATGTGTCAAGAGATGTTAGGAGAAACACATTTGTCAAGACAAATTTCACCTCCAATAATGATAAGAAATGGTTGCTGTTTTACTGGTGGACTAAAGAGTCACTTTCATTTTGTTGCTGTTGTTTTTAAAGAAATAAATATAATCTTATATATTTCAAACACCAATGAATGCTGATCATTTCACTATTGGCTCCTCAGTCAAATCCTAGATTTTCTTTGTTGCAGCCATGTGCTTGTTCCTCTCTGCTGTATAACAATCCTGGTTTTGTAAGTTCTTTGGAGCTAGCAGATAACAAAGAGAGCTTGAATTCCAAAGCAGAGTCAAAACTTACTTTATACCCATGACTAATGTCAAATCTGAACTCTATCTAATAGAAATATTGAATAACCTCATGTTAATCTCTTCTCGATGCCAGTTATAACTAGCTATAATAGCTGAGGTCAGATCCCTGATAATATACATATTCTCCTCCCACAGAGTTTTCTTTGGTAAGCAACTATTCAGAGGAAGAACTTCACTTTTAGTTTAGGCTGTCCCGGTGCAATGAAATAATAATAATAATGTTATACAAAACTTGTCATTTAAAAATCTTTGACTCATGGCTGCAGGAATTCAGGGCTAAATTATTAATTTGGCGAGCATTTGTTCTCTAGATACTTTCATCTGTTTGATTCGTAGATTTTCTTCATCAACTACTCTTTGAAATATAAAAGGAAGGAAGGCATGTGGATAGCAGAATACAGAACAAAAATATTAGGTCATTACTTTATATTGTATGAGGAATCCCTCAAAAAACGTTCTTAGAAAGAGAACAAGCAGACGCAGCTATGACTTTTTCTTCCCGAGAGCAGAAGATTGTACGAAGTAAATATTGTTTTTATTGTGCAGATGTGCTGTAACACAGAAAAATGTATGTGATATTACATTTTCTCTAGTGCAAAATGAAAAAAAAAAGTTATAATAAAAAAGTCTAATCCTTCGCCTGTGTTGTATAATCCTAAAGCAGTGGTAATCAACCTTGATGCGTGACTAAGGCACACATCTGTCTATATGATTTATGACAGAACACAATCACAGAATAAACTCTGCTCTTTTTTTTTTTTTCCAAGAAATACAGTTCCTTGTAAGAGGATATTTTCCTCTACAATGAAGTATAGCTTTTTTTTACTTTCATATTTTATTTTCCTCTAAGCTTTGTAAGAGTTATTATATATCCACAAGACCTGGTTTCTGTAGTCATTATTATAAGAATACTTTTCAGTCTGTTCTATTCAGAACTTTGGATCTGTTCTTGATGTCAAAAAGAAATGGTTTAATATTTTTTTTTCTAAATTAGAAATAGGCTTCTTAATAAAAACAATAATTCTGAATCAAACACCAAATAAATATTTTTATATGTTTGTATGCATCAGATTAGTGTATATTAATAGAACAAGCTGACTACTTTTCTATAAATATTTCTTAATCTTGAATGTCACATTTGTAGGGGCTAAAGAGTATTTCATCTTTATGATCATTTGATTAAACTTCCAATAAAAGCACCAGCTGCATTCAAGATGTATGGTGAAGCCTGCATGGACAATATCACTACTGGAATTGGATGAAGACCATCTAATTAAACTAACCTACATCATTAAACTCCTATCAGATGATAACTTTGCTTTAATATAGATATGAGCTGTGTTCAAAGCAGTACTCTCTTGGGAAATATTCTTTTTAATCCAATATATGTGTTTATAAATAAATAAAACATTACTAGAGTTAGAACAGAAGGGCTTGAAATGACTGTGCTAAAGTCAGTGACATGATTTTCACTGACTTCAAGTGGAACCTGGTAAGTAATTTAAGGTACAAGGTTTTCAAATGTCATGGAGTTTTACTATTTAACTTCATTGCAGATGAAAGTCGTGAATGTGAGTTGAAATGTCCTTTATTGATCATCGGAATATCAGCAACATAGAGAATGACACAGTATGATAGTAGCGTATTTGACTGAACAAAAAAACACACTTATTTAAGACCTTAAAATAGTTCCTCTTTTCCTTGTTTACACAGTTGTAATGAATCACTTCTGAAGGTACATCTCACCAAGTGAGTTTATGCTACTAGCGCTGACTAGACCTGCCAGACTAGCTGCTGGGGGAACATTATATTAGAGATTTGCTGCGCAGAGTTTCTGGATCTCTGCCACAGGGAGGAAGCAAAAGTTGCTTATGTATTTGTCATTTTTAATGACCTTTTCGGAAGGAAATTGCAGGTCCTATGACATCTATCTGCAGGAAAGATGGTTTAATAGAGAGAGGGAAGGTCTTGCATCAGTGAGAACTGAGTAGTCAATTAGTAATTTCCACAGTCATGCAGAAGTTATGTGATGACGTTTATACATAACATATTCAGACGGGCCTAGAGCAAACTTAATGAGAGTAGGAGACATGGGTGATGGATTTACTCGCTGCTTTTGGTATATGTCAAATACCTCATAGCATTACATTATGTTAATCCACAGTTACATCTGCTTCTGCGTCTCTTTCATTCATTCTGGAATCTTTATCACAGGGCGATCTGAAACGCTATAAGTAATTTTGCATATGGAAGAAATATAGTAGCTCCATTTCATGGATTTCTTTCTGGGAGGCATACACTGAAAAACTTCAAAGCAGAGCATCTATCACAACAAATGATTTTGCTATGTGAAAGCATAAAAAAGTTCAAATTTTAGAGCTGAGTAAAAGCAGTCAAAGGTAATAGTTTAGAAGCTACACTCTACTCTTTTAAAATCTGTAATATGCATTAGCAGAAAGTTTTATTTTTTATTTCCGCTTCAAATTGAAGTATATGCCAGACTACTGAAATACAGTGAAACTCATATCAAGATGACAAGATGACTCTATTATTCACAATTTTCTCTCCAAAGCTCATGAAACCTTCTCTATGTTAAAAACAGCACAAATGGAGATATATTTATTTACCAAAGGGATAGTCAAAGACAGTAGTGCATAAATGACAGAAAGCAGCAAAGTCTTTAAAAAATATGGACTGGACAAAGTATGCCAGATTCTGCAAAGTACTAAAGTGCTGAAGGATAAGGCTGAGTTCCTACTGATGTCAGAATGATTTAATATAAAATATCTTGGAGACTCAGTTTAGTCTCTCTGCTAATACAGGAGATTTTTAATTGTGCCTCACCTCTGTAGCATTCTTGCTTCAAGCGCTTCACAGACTAAAATTCCTATATTTTTTTGCTCACTTTGGAATGGTACTGGAAAGCATGGCATTTCCCTGCATCAGTCTTGTTTGCTGTCTGAAAAGGAGAGCATATAGCTCCTTAAATTTGGCATCTAGATTCTGGGCCTCTAGGCCCCAAATGTAACTATCAACAACCGCTTTTTTTAAAATACAGCCAGTGAGTAAAACTATTTTTATTTTCTTAGAAGACCACCCATGAGGCTTTCCCCTTCACTTTTCCAAAGTTGTTTCTCATTGGAACTAATTTGTTTGCCCTTATACATGCCAGCCAGGAAAGCTTCCATTAATAAGGCCAGTTGTGTTCATATCTGTGTTCATTTTCACCAATAATTTCAGAGATAGATAAATGTTTTTCCACCTCTTACATTATCAATGGGAATCCAAAATTTTACACATACACACACTCATACACACAATACTGCTTTGGGGTATATTTATGACAACTGGAGACAGGGAATCCTGAGTGACAAGAATTGAAAGTACTTTGTCCAAACACAGCAGAGGCTTCACCTGTCTCAGAGTCTAATATTGAAAGGACACATTTTCACAAATGTTCCTTTGGATATCTTTCGGGCCGTAAAAATGGTGTTTAGGATAACATATGCCATTTCTTCATCAAAAAATCACTATTCTCTCAAAAAATAACACTCTTGCTACAGTTAGTATGACTGGAATATAACTTATCTCTGTAGAATGTAAATATATGGTTTACATAACATTTACATACTTCTTGCACCTTATTTTAATTGTTTGTGTGACAAACTGTTCTAGCATTGAGTAAGGGCTAAACATCATCTCTTATGATTAGGTAATGCAAATATTGATGTCTAAAGTCAATGAGAAAGTCTTCATGAAAAAGTATTAACATATATACTGAGCTTTTTATACTTACGGTATTGTGATACGACTCAAGTGAGGCAAAGTTATATCTTTCAGCTTGAGCTCTTGTTCCTAATAGACTGCTCGTATCTGTGAAAAATCTCCTTTCCACTCACTCCTATACATTGACACTGCTTTCCCTGGAGTTTCTGCCCATGAAGCAACCTTCTTGTTCAGGAAGAAAATGCAATCTGTCCTTCAAGAAGGTCCTTGAATAGATACACAAGTTAGTGGAGCCTTTTGCCTATCATTAAGACCTTTTCATCATACATTGCCTACAACTTCTCTAAAAAAAAAAAAAGATTGAAGCACTAAAAACTCTTTCATCCGAATTTTCTTCAATTCTTTTCAGGTTCATTAATTAATCTCGTAGCCCAAGCTAATGCTTTGTATGTGGAGTTTTCAAAAGGTTAACTTAAAATAGTAAAGGGTATGTAAAATATCTACTTAATTTAAAAGCTTTCCATACCTGCAAAAACTTATAGCTCAAAATTGTATTTCCAAATCAGACTTGCTAGTGTTTAAGAATTAATCATATCCACAAAAATTCTCCCTCTGCTTCCTCTCTTTTGTCTTGTAATAAACAATATAAAAGCAGATTTTCCTATTATATTGTTTGGTTCTTTAATCACAGGACACTTAACAGGGTGGTCTGTTCCTTTCCCTCCTAGAGCAGTTGTTGAGGGAACAGGGGGGTATTGCTGGACAAGGCTGCCCATTTTCGAATATCAGAGCCAGCTGGAAAGGGGTCAAACAGCTCCTATAAAGAAGTGAGAGAATCCAGCTGTGAGAGGCAGTGGGAGGTAGCTTGGCTCTTGAGATTGCCCTGGAGCAGTAGGAGCAATGTGCAGGGAAAAAGCAGTACAGCTTTTGTAATATGCACAGGGCATAAGTTTGGTTTGGTTAGATGTCTGTGTGTGTGTGTGTGTGTGTGTGTGTGTGTGTGTGTGTGTGTGTGTGTGTGTGTGTGTGTGCGTGCGCGTGTGTGTCCATCCATCCATCCATCCATCCATCCATGTATCCATGTTGGTGAACCTTCACATTCCTATGCTTGAATCAATAAGCATGCCCTGGAGAGGAATGCCCAGAAGAGCTACAAGGATCTTGTCAATCTTTCTTTCTCTGATGAGGCTTTCACTCTACATATGAGAGAGTGCTTTAGGTTGAGCCTCATATGCATAAGAAAAAAATATATGCACCTGCAATGAGAATTTCAGAAGGGATTAATAAAGTTGGGTGCTTAACCTTTTGATGCTCCTCTTGAGACAGCCTAAAGAGGCTAGAAAGTGAGCTTAAAAAAGAGAAACAAAACCTGAACCTTAAATCATTTACTACTACTCTTTTTTTAAATGTTTTATGTCTTGAAGATAAGTTCTGGAATTCTTCTACATCTCATTTTAAAAATCATAGTCACTTTAATACACAGTATGAATTGTGAACCTCAGCATGGAGATTGTTCTTCAGTTCAGATGATAAAGCTCTAAAAGTACAGCTGTTGTTGCATCTCTGGAAAAGTGTTGATAGAACTTTAACAGAAGCATCACAATAACACTATTTTAATATCACTCTAATTCTACTATGATTAAGAAGAATATGCCTTCTTCAGCTGTTGTATGTTAAAAGCAATGGTTTAATTATGTGCATCATGCGAAAAAGATGCTTTTCAGATTTAGGATGTTCTACATCTTTAACTAGCATTTTTTTAATAAAACATCATACTCCATAGAGGAGTTGCCTAGCAGGGTGTTCACAGGGCTGCTGTAGTGATTAATAACCCTCAAAGGGAATCTAAAGGCTAAACCTGCTTAATACTCCTAGGATGCTCTTAGTTATCTTTTCAAATAACTTGATCAAGAACAGATTAAGAAAAATAAAATCAAGAATCCACAGAAATATCTCTTAGGGATTCTGACTCTGTTTATTTTTAATACAGTTTATATTACTCTCTAGAGATTTAGAGCTGTTAAATTCAGTGGGTTTGCACCAATTTGGGATTTGAAGTGATGAAAATGACATCTACTTTCCTCACTGGGCTTTGTTCAGCTCTTAAAATGCAAAGAAAAAGCACACTAAGTATAATTGAAGTATGTCCCCAGAGAGCAAATCGGACGGCAGCTACTATATGTGTTAAAAAAGAGAGAAAAAAAAATATGAACACTGTTCCCTGTAGCAGATAAGGTAATTTATTTCATTTTAAAACACTGACACTCTAGGTTACAGATGATCAACTCTTGTATTTCTGAGATATTTCTGTATTTCTGAACTCTATTTCTAATTATTTTAATTGTTCATGGTGGCTTCTTTTTGACAGATGATGTGGGCAAGTTCTGGTTATCATTTTGTCTGCAAGTGCTTTAAAACCAGCAAAGTTCTTGCCCTGCTTTTCTATAAGAAAAGTGTATTATAATCTCACCTCCAGCTTCTTGATGGGGAAACAATTTCCCCACACATCAATTATGTTTACAAGCCCATAGCACTTCAATGATGCTGTAAATTCTGCTGTATATGATCCATATATGTAAACTAAATTTTTGTTTTTTTTAGTATTTTTTCAGCCAATTTCACATATAACAAGCAAGATGTTGCGTAATTCTACGTGAGAATGATACATATTCCTCTGCCAAAGAATGTTAGGAATCATGCAAACGCACGTTAAAACACAAGATATGTCCTCTGAATCCGTAGGATCCCTTAGCATCTGCCATAACAAATGTAACAACATTAATCAATGTAGTGTACGTGTTCCAAACAGAAAACTTTAATTTGAGATGTTTAGTGAAGGGAACTGACTGTATATCGACCAGAGTTTAGTTCCATTTGTCTTTGGCCTTGATGGATTGATTTTATACAGAGAAGGTTTAAGAAGTCATAGCTTTTTCTACCTTCCTCCCTAACCTCTAACTCCCCTAGCAGCACTTGCTCTTTTAGAGCAGAAGGTGAAAGTTAATGTTCTTGAATGCTCTGGTATGAATTTGGCTTTCTAGTCCACATTTTTTGGCTGATGTTGCCCTTTGTGAATACACAGAAATGCATCTGAGTAGACCTATGAGGTAAAGCTGTGTGTAGCTCTTAAGTGAAGCTCCCAGGCAAGGGCAACCTGACATCTGTGCTACAGCAGACTGTGAGGGAAGCATTGGATTCCCTGGCATGCTCTTGTTCTCATTACATTTTTGTCATAGGTTTCTGCATTCACTGCTTCCCACCTGTGCTGTACATTATCCATGCAGTGCTGCCGTCCCCAGTCCAGATAAACTCCTGCTGCCGCACATGATTCGCTCCATAGGCTAGAGCAAAACCACAGTATAATATTTCAAAAAGTGAAGCTAATTTGGTCCAATTCCTTTTGTCTAGGCTTTCCTTTATAAGAGATGTAACTTCATTCCAATAAAAGTCATTGAGTGTGGAATACTATTTCTTTTTCTTATTAAAGATACAATCCTAACAAGCTGCCATTGCAAACCAAGATGACTTCATTTCATTAGAGCAAAAAGGCTGATTTATTATACAAGAGCAATACACTGACTGTGCTTCATCACAAGTCCCCTACCTACATCTTATTGAATTTAAAAAGTTCCTTGTTATGTAGTCAAGACTTTGGCAATTGGCTTTGCTTTTACTAATACTGTGGCAATTGGCTTTATTTTTATTTATTTTTCAAGTTACATAGTTACGTTTTTGTATTTTGTCTGTAATTTAGTTGTATTTTTCAAATGTAAAATTATTTTCCTTTAGGAGTACCAAAAGAGACATCACTCACACTGGATAATATTACTTTGACTGCTAAGCACTTGTAGCTGTGTGAGGTAAGCCCTCTTTTTTTACCAATTAAAAAAGTAAGAAAAAAATGTGATTTTTTTTCCCCTGGTTATTTCTTAGTAATAAGGAATCTGTTCAACATTATTGTGTTATTTGTGATACTAATACTTGGAAAGTTATGTAGAATGCTAGTTTCCATTAAATTTCTATTAAAGTATCTGTTATAAGCGTATGTCGACATATAAGTACATATAGATGTGCCTGATTTGATGGGAGACTGTGTACCTCAGTGGAGGTATAGGTGGAATCCATGGCACATTCTATAGCTTTGGTTCCTCGGATATGTCTTGTCTGTTCATTAAGATGAGATCTGGCTGTTCAAGATTTCCTGCTGCACTTTGCTTCCTTCTGGGGAATTTACATAACTGTCTTGGCAGTGGGTGCCTCTGTCCTGGGAAGCAGGGGTTGAAGACTAAAGTTCCTACTTCAGGGTCAGAACACGGTCAGGGTATGTGTGGGACAGGGCTACATATACTACAAAGCATTCATGCAGCCACTGTGATTTTTTTCCCATAATCATTAGCCTTTTTATTCTGGAACAAGGGGCATTTACAAGGGTTTTCTCTTGCAAGTTCAACTCTCGGTGGAATATTTGCATGTCTGAGACAGTTTCAGGTATAACAGCTCAGACATCACCTCTGCAATTAAAGGGGCACTAATTTTGGAAGTGAAAGCTTCAAATGGGAAAGGAAAACCATAAACCTTTCTTAATACTCTCACAAAAGCTGTATGGACACGGAGATTTGTTATTGAATACACTTGTAATTTTTAATATTCTTCTTTTTTCTGTGGGATTTGTAATTGATTGTGGAGTAAGTCCTGCTTGTGTGAACCCTGAAGTAATTATGACCACTATTCATGCAGGTTTTTACAGAAAGGTAGGCTTTCAGTAGTAGTTTTGTTTAGATACTCTAAACCATTTTGTGGAGCAGCATCTTTTCCCTAATTGTGGTGTGCTCACTGCAGAGATGAAACCTAATGCTAGACACTGTGAATACCCATTCAGACCCACATCCTTACAGTGTATGTTCTGGTGAAAGGACTAAAGCACTTGAGCTCTTTTCAAAACTCTTTGCCTTTCTTGATGTATGCATTAGCTGTTGCATATGGAGCAAGGTGCACAAGGGTTTCTCATTTTTCTCTGGTTTTCCCCTGGAGTTACAATCACAGCAGGGACAAAGGCGAAGAGCCTTCTCTCAACTTGGCACAGTCCAGAAAGAGTTATGATAATTTAGCCCTTAGTGCTTAAGCCATGGTCCACTGCTGCCGAAACTAACTGAGCTTGGCAACATTTGAAGGAGCTTGCCGAACTGTGAAAGACACTGACATGGCTATGATTAAAAAGTATTGAAAAATTATAAACTACACTGCAAGACACCCTTATTCAGGTGCATGAAGTCAGAGCAGGTTAATATAGAAGGATTTTTCTGTAGTAGTAGTAGATGCTTGTATGAGACGGGCGAGGACACACTAAGAGCTTGGGTATATTCTGCCTTTCCCCTCACTGGCCAGGCTAGAATTGGCAGAAGAAAGTTTTCAGTAATAAAAGTGAATCTTCTTATTCATGTTGTTTAGAAGAGATCATGCATGGGCAGGAGTCCTCGTTATATCTGCTCCTCTGTTTCCCATCTGTTTGAGACAAGAATTTTTCCTGGCCCAGAGAGAATCTGAGCACTGAGAGGGACACTAGAGGTTGTGATATATGAACGAGACCAAAAAATTAGGTGACTGAAATTGCATTGATATGATAAATTTGGTGGAGGTTCCCGGTTTCCTAAGCACCTGTTCACATACCTTAACTATAACTATTACAAAGTGACACAAAAGTTTTGTGTTAGATTCTGTGAAAAGGAAAAACAGCACCTTAGCAAGTGGCTGACTTCCAAGTTAATTTCATACTTCAGTATGAAATGAATGTCATTTTCAACACTTTGGAACTAGGATTGACCCCAAGTAAAGCACAAATATTTTTTTGATGCTCAATAGTATTTTACTTCCATTTTCATAGCTATACTCTAGAATATAGATGAAAGCTAAGTATCTGTTTTCTTTTTTTTGGCAAAAAATGATCTCCTGATTTTTCTAATCTAAATTGCCCTCCAGGGCACTAATAAAACAAGTCATGGCTCACAAAGTAAATTTCCTGTGTACTAATTGAAAACGGTTTCAAATTTATTAGGATTTCCATCATCTTCCCTAGATCTGATACTTGTGTTCACGGTAGTCAATATATCTATTAATATATTTACCTGAAAGAGAAAAGGTGCATTAACAATATGTCGTCTCACGCAGGTTAAAAAAAAAAAAAACAAAAACCACCACATGTTATATAACAGAAGGTAATTTAGAAAGACTTTTGAAATCGAACATCATTTTTTTCATTAAAAAATTGTTATTATTTTACTGCCATATCCTTTACAATATATGTTGCTAGGCATCGGCTGTAATTTGTGGTCTATTAGAATTTGATGGTGGATCTTATTCTGAGATAACAGGCAGAGGAGTGTGGAAATTGATATCTTCTTTCTTCTTTCACTAGTTCTTCCTTTGTCCTGCAAGAACTGCAGGAGATGGAAAGCAAAGGGCTGTTGAATTGTTCCCACTTTCTCCTTCAAGCCCCACAACAAAGCCCAAGTACTGTGAGAACCATCCCCACAGAACCCACAGGGTTCAGAACCCTTGCCACCCTGGGCATCCTCCCTCCAAAATGCTGCGCTGGGAGTCAACAAATGAGGGAGGGCATTTGCTAGAATTCCTGGCACTACATTTCACAGCAGAGTTTCTCTAGCAAGAGAACACAACCCCTTACACAGCCTGAATTAATAATACGACAAAAGCATTTGGCTTCCATGTGGGTGAGGGCTGTCTGGAAAACTAAAATGCTGGTTTCTGAAAGATTTGGGGATTTTAGCTTTTTGTTTTATTGTTTTGATCACGATAAACTAAAAATGCTGGAGGAAAAAAAGAAACTTCCTTATTTTCATTGTAGAAATGAAGTGAATGCTCTACTATCATCTATGTGTATTACAGGATTAAAAACCAAAGCAAACCAACAAAAAAAAAAAAAAAGAACACACACAAAAAGGTAAATATTAGAATTAAATAAGTCTCTTTTAATTACTTCTGATGCAGTTGTATTGCTTTGTACAAATACTTAAATGTTCGGTCAGAACAACTGGCTAGTTGCTGAAATAGAATAAAATTTCCATGCACGAGATAATTCAGTATCTCAAGGGATGTGGGAGACCACAGTTTAAATTGCTTTCCAATCTCATACTTTCTTTGGTTCATGGTAATCCCTCAAGAAATGGAGAAAAGCACTGTTTGTGAAGCAGCTCCAAGAATAGATTTCTGTATTTGCTCAATACATATTCTGTGCCCTCGGAGAAATGCCGTTTTTCTGGTTGTTCTTCCATTTCTGTTGTGGATTGTCTTCATTAGGCCATAACCCAAATGGATTCTTTATATGTTCTCATATTTTGCCTAGGTTGAAGTATAGTCAAGGCAAATGTACTTCTTTTGGGATATTCTATGCTGGATCTATTTTTCACATAAAGCTGGAAATTTTTCACATAATAATATGCCTGAAAATTCTAATTTTTCATTAGGAAAAAAAATAAAAAAATAAAAAGCTATGTTTTGATGAATCATATTTGTTCAGTAGAAATCTACATTGCTGGAGAAGTCTTAAGCAGCCGTAATACAAGTGACCTTTGCTCCCTGTATGTCCCCTGAAAGCTGCGGTGGACAAAAGCAAACTGCAGGCTTTGGGTTCCAACACCTGGGTTTTGTCTGTGTGTGCCATGGTGCCTTTGACCCCCACCTGCTTTCCAAGGCAAAACAAGAAGCAGTTGTTAAAGTCTAGAAAACTGATTTAATTTAGGTCCAATTCCATCCTCACCAACCCCTCCTTCTCAAAAAAACAAAACAAAACAAAACAAAGCAAACAAAAAGAATATGTGGCTTGGTCTCCTATCTGTTTGCAGAGGTATACTCTCAGTGAGTATACCTAGGGGGACTATATTAATATCTGCTAGCTATTTTATCCAGCCACAGTTTCTCTGTCAAGACTCATGTTCATGGCAAAGACAGCAGAAGACCAGATAAGCAGCAGTTGCAATGCTATAAACTAATTCCCAGATGTAGAAAAGACTAGTTGTAATGTCTGTATTGTACATGTGGAAATTAAGTCTAAACATACTGCAGTCCCCATACGCTTGTGAGCCTATTAAAATGTCAGTCATGACAGCAGCATGGCAGATACTGTGTTTCTCCTTCTGTTCTCCTGTATTCATATATATTTTCTGGTATATTCATGATCACTTGTACAGAAAAAAAATATAAAAAGAAAAGAAAAAATGAAATAGATGTTCCTTTATCATGTGCTTCCTGCTATGCTTAGTACAATACTAAGAGAACTTTTAAACATAGTCATTGAATTCAAGAATTTCTAGTTCCTTTCAAACTGTTCTAAGGAGTAGTTGAACTTTTTCATACATACTAGTATTGTCATATAAGCATTGTCATTGTAGCTGATAATTTCTCATTTTACTTATGTTAGAACATAAAATATATGCTTTATTCAGAAAAAAAAGATCCTTTCTTTTGGCAGGATTGTACTCCAGAAAGGTAGAATACAGAATCATGAGATGATTAGAGAATCCATCAACGTTCAATGTTTAAAGGGAAAAATCCTGACACATATTCTGTGGACTCTCCCAGTTATGAGTGCAATTTTGAAGTAATGGAAAACTCTTTTCAATTGGAATGGACAATTTATATGAAGAAATGAGAAATGGGTCTGAATTTCAGTTCACTTTCAGTGGTTAATCACCAGCACCATAGTGTGAAAACGTTTCAAAGTTAGTGTAATTATGTCTGCTATGGCATATAGTACAAACCATATATAGTGATCGAAGAGCGTGAAGTTTTTTGGGTTTTTTTTTTTTTTTTTGATGTTGAAAAGCCAGATCATTAAAACAAGATTCTCTAACAACTGAGGTGGTTACACACACATCTGGGAAGGCAGTGTTCTCAATTCTTTTCAAATGTTCACAGTTTACTCATTATCCTTTATTCTAAGGAAAAGGAAGGGAAGGGAAGGCAAATGACAATTTTTCTTATATTGTAAAGACAATGACTAACATTTCCAAGGCTTCTCCCATTTCTGTTGTGAATTTTGATGTTTCATATTGTGGCTATGAAGTGCTCTAGAAACTGCCTGAGAATCCTCACATGTGTGCATCCAGAATAGTTACTTACTCGTACAGAGAATTTGATAAGCCAATCAAAATGAGTGTAAATGAAAAACAGCAAGAAAAATACTATGTTAACATAATGTGGGGAATGATTTACCATGGTTAATGAGCAACAAATTTTGAGAAATCAGTTCCTAGATTTAGCAGACTAAGTGATGTTCAAGACCTGAAGATCCCCATATTATTAATAATAATAATACTAAGAAAGGATGTAATGAAATGGACAGGGAAAGTGCAGTCACTGATTTCTCTCTCCTCTGAGAGAATCTGTTTAACAGTAGTTTTCAAATTAATATTTGCAAAAGTAGCCTCAATCTTTCTCTATAATTTTTCCTATCACAAATGTCATTGCTCAACTCCTTATGAGCAGAGTGAGGGAGATACTTCTGCATTCACTTATTTTTGTCTTCTTTCATTCTATTTTTTTTTTCATTTTGCAGCTGAACTTCACTGCATCCTGCTCTTCTGTTTGGTTAGGTCACAAACCTGGGATAAACTTTATTTTTTATTATTATTATTTATTTATTTTTAAGCAGCATTTGATAAATGGAAGGGTGAAATGCTAATAAGAGATGATTTTAATGACCCACATCACAGTCTTCTCTACTGCCATGACCATTTTTACCTGCTAGAAAACAATTATAGGTATTTTGACTACATTGGTATTGTCCCACTTCCTGATTGGAGTTACTCTACTATATTTGATTACTTCTTTGGTAGGAATTCTAATGGGAATTAGAGAGTTAAATTTACAGCCATGTTGACTAAATCTTATTTCTGGATACTCCTTACAATGACAGCGGATATTTTTGAATAGCAAATGAGTTTAGTATCAGAGGTTTGGTCTCATACTTTGAATCACTGGCAACTTAAAATTTGGGTTTCAATTAGCTCTTTTAATATTACAAGATTCACTGAAGGAGAATTCCTCCTTAGACAAATAAGAATGGAGTTTATTCCTGTATGTCATTAAAAAATGTTTCAAAAAAAAGTACATTTTCACTTCAGAAGTTTTTAATCAATCACTAGTGCTTTTCAATTCCTCCTGCACCTCTATTTGTTTCAGTAGGAGTCCAAATATTTTGGATCTGAGTTGCATATTAATACTGGCTAGGGAACTCTTAAGAAAATAAGCTGTACTCTTCTCTTACATTAGTGTCCTCACGGAACACCCCAAGACTCTCATCAACCCATCTGAATTTCAGAATAGCATTGCATATATTTTAATGACATCTTAGGCATAGGAAAAAAACGTATGAAACAATGAAAGGCATGTTCCCTTGTATAGCTTAAACTTCTCTACAGACACTTTGAAGAAATTCTGCCATATTTATCTTCCTATTGTGCTTCCTTTTGTCTTTGCATTCCTACACTACGAATTAGGCCTAGGAGAGGGAAAGCTGTACTTATAGCTTAGCCAGGGGCCAAGTCTATCTACACATTCCTCTTCTGTTAAGGGCAAACATCACTCTAATAGAAAATCTTAGCTATGTCCCAGGACAATGCTACTTCAAAGGTCAACTTGTCATTCATGTCTAAGCTTCAGGGACATAGTAAAACTGACATTTGAAACCACATTTTTTTTAAGGTAAACAGGAGTGGCTCTAGAGTCACACAGTCAGAAATGAAATGTGGACACAATGAAGAGGGGCTTAGGCAAGAAAGTAACAATGAGGCAATTTATGAAAAGAAAAATTGGTTCTAAAATGCCAAAAGAACATTAGTTACTCTTCTGTTCTCAGTATATGGTAGCTTGATTCAAGGGGGAAATATAGATTTTTAGGAATGTCAGCATGAAGATAAACATCACACTCATAGGTCAAAGGGTTGGGGAAGAGGATATGCTCACCACATTTTCTGGCTTTCTGCCCTACCTATGAATCTGAGCAAGTTATATGTGGTTATGATAATCATATTTAGAGACATATTGGCTATTTTGTTATTAAAAAATGTACATCTGTATCTCTCCAGGAGGAAATGCAGATTTGCTTCTGAGCCAGCTGACACAGCAAAATAAAAGTCTGGACTGTCCCTTGCTCAGCTGCATGAGTCTCCTTTTCTCATATGTTCACTGCCTTCTAGCTTGAGTAGAATGAACTTAATAGTTGCTTAATTTGTGTTGGCTATGTAGAGGAACAGCTTGGATATATCTGTATGACTTCTTTTACTGATTCAATGCTATTAACTGATTTTTGTTTCCCTTTTTTTACTCCTTTGCACTTTCTTGTCATTTTCTAGTACTTTTTCTTAATTATACTCACTTCTTAAAAGCAAAAATAAGAAGATATATTTCCATGGTACTAAGTGAAAGTTTGTATTGTACATTTCTATACTCTTCATCCAACCATTTAGAATATATGTTATGTACATATGTGTCAATGTTATCTCAGAAAACATTCCTCGTTGGAATTCAAGGCTATCAAAATCAGGGAGGTTTCAAACTGAGATGAAATTAGGATACAGATCTGTTTTTTTAATTTATTTTCTTTTTCTCCCTATTCCTCCATCTGAAGCACGCTTACACAGAAGCTTTTATGTGAATGAAGTAAAAGCTTTTTAGGAAAAACTAGAAACAAACAAACGCCCCTCAAAAAAAAAAAAAAAAAACATTTCACCTTTCAAATCTAGAATAGATTTATGAGGCAACTTATGATTTCTTGTGCTAGTCCATGCATCTGATCTTCTCTTTCTCCAGCTCTAATGTCCATTCTCTTGTTAAGATTTCTCTTTTCAATTACAAACTAGGAAATGAATCTAAATGTAATCACTAAGGAACTGAATCTGTATTTTAATAGAAATCTCTATATTTTGTACAATATAAGTGCTAAATTAATTTATTTATTATTTAATTAATTAATTAATTTAAGAAAGTTACATACACATGCATGGACTCACATTATCAACTGTACAGTAAATAGAGTAAATAAAGGCGAAATAAAGATTGATTTCTCTTCACTTAGTGAGTGTACGCAAATGAGTGTAAACTGATTTGCAGTGAGGTTATCAGTCACAATTGGAAACTAATTTGAAAATGGATTAGCTTAGAAGTAGCAATTTCTGCTCAGTGGGTTTTGGCAGCAAATGATTAAATTTTGTAACAGACCTCGCAAACTGGCTGAGATCAATGCCTATCATCTAGTGTGCCACTGCACACTGGGCAAACTTCAGTGACTGCAGGCACAGGTGTGGCTTCGGGGAGGTTCCCTGTCCGGCTGGGTTTCCTCTCCTCTGTGCTCTTTTTCCACAGATGTTTTGTCATTTTGCAGCAATAAACAGCATAAGAGAATTAGAATAGGTGAAACTGTTTTCATTTCTCTAGAGCTTTTCAGTTCTAGCACAGAAGCCTGTAACAATACAGTATAGTCAAAAAGAGGAGGTTCCAACACTTCCAGGGGGAGAAAATCCCAATTATGGTCAAGGTATTGGTTTGTGTGTGTCAAAGGAGGAGATTCTTTCTCGCACTCTGTTCCAAGGTTTCACCTTTCCACAAGAAGACTCCAAACCATCTTCCACCTTCTCTGAAGACTTTGCCTCTTAAAAATTAGGACAATAGCCACATTATTTCATCTGTCCTTTTAGAGTCCCCATCTGTCCTCCTAGTTCCTATAGGTCATCAGCCAAATACTTTACTCAAATAGCCAGGGGTGAAATGCCTAAAGAGTTTTGCATACCACCAATCGTAGGAACTCCATACTCCAAGATAAGGTTGAATTAATAAGTCTAGAGAGATATGACTCTTTTGCAATAAAAAAAATAAAACTTCAGAGATCTTTCAGTCTTTTGTGTGGGCCAAATCATGCTAAAATATTTTGAATTTCATGTTAGAGCCCTATAAATGATTGGATAATTCAGCAGTCTTTGGATGCTTCTACAATATCTCATTTCAACTTTTACTTCTGAAGATGTTTACATTTTCTAAATAGTAGAAAACTAGATTTTGAAATCAATGATTTCAGTTGCTTAAAGTGGAAGTCTATCTAAATCACTCTTTATTCTGAAAAAAAAAGACTTTCAATGATTTTTTTTTTCTCAAATGTGAAATGTCACCTAATTCCTGATCTGGAATGCTAACATAATTTTGAAAGGAAAAAATTACAAAATATAAGATGTTGCATACTTTATGTCTGCACTCAGTCCATGTAAATGCACAGACAGCTACTAACAAAGAAGGCACCACTAAAAAATTGAAGGCATCACTAAAAACCTAATGTCATATCTGAATCAAGTCATATTTTGATTCAATCTTCAAGATTATGAAAAAAAAAAAGGAAACTCATACATAATGAAATCAAACAGAATTGGTTTAGTCCCTGTTTGAAGATAAGATAGACTCATAAGAACTTCTTTCTCCTGCACTGGTAGAGAATCAGGATATGCTCAGATTGGGTCTTTTTTCTTAGACAGCTGAGGGACTAAGATGCCAATGTATTTATTTTATATTCCATTCATTCCAGATATACCTTTAGAAACAGTCCCTTGTACTAGATACTAATTCCCATTAGGCCTACTGAAATAACTATAGCGTAATTCATACACATAACTATAATGAAATAAATACAGTGTGATCACTGAATTTCAGAACAAAAATTTCAGATTTGCGTGGATGTAATTCCATTGTTGTAAAAGCATTTTTATCTATTCACTTCAGAAATGGCTACTCCATAAGGATCTTTCTGAAAGCTCAGGAAAATTAAGTTTTACAAGCTATTTTGAATGTGGCTTGTGTGAACATGTTTGCCATCAGCAAATAGGAAGAATGTCTGGAACACAATAATGACGGAAAAACAATGGGAAAGAAATGAGGGAATACACTCATCTCCTAATTTTAAGAAAAAGATTGATCAATTTCCAGAAGAAATATGGAAAATTATGGATTTAAAGTGTAAGGATCTTCAAGTGCCTTATTCCTAGCCTAGCCTTTCTGTATTTTGCACAGCAGTAAATACATTTTGTTTTCTTATCACTACTTGTTCATAAACTGATTACTGTGATTAAAAGAAATGTCATCGATATATTGGTTTTTGGAATCAAACAGCTGTTTTGATTTCTGAAATAAGTAACATGCTAATTATCTCCAGAATTATCTTTGCAAAGACTTCTATGAATCAGCAAGAACCATATTCCTGGTTAAGGTCTCTTTCTCTTGATTAAGAACATCATGTTGGAATCCTCTTCCTCATCTCCCATCACCTACTACTTTCTGCCTGCCTTTGACAGCAGAGTACTGAGTTTGCCAATTGGATGGACATGCACTTGTTTTCAACAAAGGAAGTGACATGATTTAAACCAAATCTAATCTAATAGTGATTGCTGTGATTGGAGGGTGGGGTCTCCTCAAGATTGCAATCAAATGTCAACATCTGGTTAATAAACAAAATGACACTTTGTGATTATTGCATAGCAAATTAGAAGTGAGGTGAAATTTCCTGCCATTTGTTTAAAAGAAAGCCTGTGATGTCAGTGACACCAGCTCCCATTTTCTGACCTTACAACGTGAAAGAGAGTGGTTAGGGGATTAGCTGTAGGAAAATTAGTTTTAGATGAAGTGTTGGTTAAACATGCCAAGTAAAATTCACCCCCACTAAAGCTCCACTGATCATATGGGAATAACACCAAAGAAACAATTTTTCTAACCTTAAAAACAAATTTTCCTATTATTTCTTAACTATTTCCTTCAACCATCCTGAGGTTCAGCATTTCAATATGCCTGAATCTTCCATGCACACAGTGAAACAGTTTTGCTAAGAAAATTTTGAGGCAATTGCAAGCAGCTCATGGAGCTGCTTTTCCACATAGCATATTAATTTGTGAGAAATCTTGTTTTCCTTCATTCATGAAGAGACAAATAATTGAATATTTTCCTGACGTTTTGCAGAATGAAGCCATCAGCAGCTCAGGAGTGGGAAAGTCCATCTCTCATGTACCAGTTAAGGCTTTATTAAACTCCAAAATCAAATATTTCGTCCATGGCCTTTCTTGTGCCTCCCTTTGGGCAGGGAGGCTTTAGAGTACTTGACCTGTAACATACCCTGATTTATGAAACCTTTAACTTACCAAGAACACTGTCATATGCACTGAAGTCAAATCCACAAGTCAGGATGAAGAAATAAATATATATGCTTCCCAATTCTTTTTGCAGAGCAAAAATTAAGGCACCCAGTTTGCATAGTCTGCTGCATCTCCACCGAGATGAAGGGAGTTACTTTCATTTATATCATACGAATATCATCTGTGGTGAAATTGCATTTCTGGTCTTGTGGATTTTTCAGAGAGAGAAAAGAAAATCATCCAATTGAGAATTCAGTCTACTCCAAATGGTCTACCACATGTGATATAAGATAAAATTTCCAAAAGAACAAGGAATTCAAGATAACCTGTGCATCCTTTCTAACATGTTCTCAAATTAGTCTAAATTTTCCTGTAAATCCCATCATCACTTCTGTCATTTTAACTTTTAATCACCCTTATGTTATGGCTTGTAATTCAGTTAAACTTCTGCTTACCTGAGTAAAGAGATGAATATATATCATCTGAGATACTACTGGCAGAATGAGACCATAACACATCACTATTGTACCCATTCAACAATAAGCTCACACGAGTTAACCTTCTTGAACATCTCCATCTAGCTTCTTAAAAATAGTTTACAGTCTGTCTGAGGGCTACTGTCTGGTGTTTATTTTTCTAGTCATTTCAAAGACTGAGTATATCATAGCTCATTGCATAAAAGGATTTCAGTTTCACAAACACATGGAAATATTTAAAATGAAATACTGTTTTAGATAGTTGGAGAATCACCAAGTTCTTGTTATATATGCTTCTTAGTTTTTGTATGTGAACATGAACATAAAAGAACCAATGTCTAAGAATTTGGATATGACTTTTCCTCCAAGCTTCTTTAGAGACCATTTGAAATCAACAATGTGTATTAAATTATGAACCACAACTTATTTACCAATATCTAATCCAACATCCACAACTAACTCTTCAGTGTTTTCAGACAATTTGGATGAAAACAATATGTCTCTGCTCTTATCAAAAAAGAACAAAAAGCAGTCAATAAAATAAAAAATGCCCTTGGTGCTCAAAGCTGAGCTCCTTTAGTGCCCTCTGATTCATCCCCTCTGATCACAAGGCATACATGTGTGCTTCC
>JAUBOD010000001.1:3559791-3594023 GCA_032353885.1 Nothura maculosa
ATTTTTATTAATAATGAATGGTTTAAATTTGTCTATTTAATGCATCTCCCAGGAACTTGAAACACCTGCTATGTTAGCCTATGCCTTAGAAGAATGGAGAGGTTATATATTAGATTTAGAATTATAGATTAAAATAAAGTTTTCTTTATAGGAGTCCCACTTGGGAATGGCTGCTCTAAGATTCCATAAAAACAATGAGAATTTTTTTCTAACTCTGACTACTTAAAAAATCATTAAAAGAAATTAATATGAAAATATAGTTTAAAAAAAGTTGACGAAAAAATAAAGTGCCATAGGAGAATCACAAATTTTGTACTGCCAACACCATTTTGAGACCTGCTGTTTTCCTAGTAGGTGTCCACATGGCTTTGATTTTCCCCTGGTTATAAAAAAACATAAACATTGGCAAATGTGGTGAAGAAAGAGCACTGACCTCACTGTACAAACTAGCACTTGATGCACTTGATGTTCTTTGCCTCGGTAGAGTCTCAGTTTGACTGTAAATATGAGTTCATTTGGTTTTAATTTGAGGAAACATTATATTTCAATAAAATCAAAAAAAATCCCATTGTTCAAATTAGTAAATTGTGTTGAGTTTTACAAGAATAGCTTGTAGTTGTTTTCAGTGGCTCTTGTGGCTCTGTTTTTTTGTTGTCATATTTTAGTATTTTTAGTATTTAATATTTCAAGGTATGTATAACTTTTTTGGAAATATGCAAAAAAAAAAAAGAAAAAGAAGAAGAAAATCTGTAGTAGAATAAATTAGTACGTGGTGATTTTCCCTGAAGCCTTTGTACAATGGGAGAATCAAGTTTAAGGTCATACCAAGGGCTGTAGGCAGCTAGTTGCAGGAAAGGAGGTGACATTTAGTCACAGAAAATGTGGCCTCCTGGTATAATGGCTGCAGTTGCTGTTTGGCTAAGTTGTGGTGTTGGCAGTGAGAACAGATTTATGCACATAAAGCTGCCATTCTATTAGAGCTTTTGTAACACGAAAAGCACTTCTCAGGTTGTACCTTGGCCTGAAAAGAGCTGAAAGAAAGAGGCAATTGAGTACCCGGAGAATGGTACCAGATGCTGGCCTTTTGACACCAGCCAGCGGGCCATGGCCAAGCACTTCCTTGACTTTTCAGCCACCACCTCTACCTTGAGAAGCTAAAGAAAAGGCTATCAAAAACACAGCAATTCATAGGCCCTGGGTAAAAAAGAAGGAATTAACTAAACAAGGTGATAAAGCCTAAAGCCTGATGTTTCCCATTTTCATCTCAGATGCCATTTTTGTTGTTACTTTTTCTTACTTTTACAGCATGAGCAAATTGGCATTGTACCTAGGCAGTGAGAGGACTAGGGGGTCCATGTTCACCAGAATATCCTCCACACTAGCATATTCTGAAGCACTAGGAATGGGATTCAGATCTGCCTCCTCTCCCCTGCATCTGCTGCTTGTTTTCAGCACATTCAGAAAAAAATTGATGGGCATGCTTCAGTTCTTCCTCTATAAAATGAGAATGACAAGTTTTAACTTTTTCTGTCCTTTCATCTGTATTTTCTATTCATATTGTAGGGTCTTTGGGGCTGAATGTGTTTTTTACATCATTAGAGTCTGAGAGGGAGAGGTGAAAATCTTGCTCATAAACACAGGGAGATGCATGCAGATTTGACTCCTGTAGTTTCACTTAACTCCTTTTCATTTTTTACAGTTCCTTTTAGCCAAAAATCTCTAGGTAGTTTACAAACAGTCCTATATTCAACTTCACAATACTCTTAGAAGTTCATTATATATTATTGCTGTTGTATAGATGGAAAAAACAGGGAGGCATAGGAAGGCTGGGACAGAAAGATCATCAGGCTATAGATTGCAGAGTGTCTGTCCTCTGCTGTAATACACAGACCATCTCTCCTCACCTATTCCCTGCCAAAATATTTTTAAACTAATTGTCTGGGAAGGCAGTGGCACGTCAAGCTCTAAGCACTGCTTTGTCTCTGGTGAAAGCTGTGGACATTTATTGCCAAATCATTACATCAACTTCCGAATGATATGACTGATGAAATATAGGAAAATACATTTAAATGGTGAAAGTTAAACAGCAGTCTCTGGTATGGGCATCAAGATAGGGAGGGAGTCTGTTAATGTTGCAAAGTCACTTCTTACTAAGTTATAGCAATTTTAGTCTTTGTCTTAGCAGCTCAAAATTACCTGAAAATGGGCAGGTGAAGAGAGCAAAGAAAGAATTATGTTTAAGGCACACATTTTATGCCTGTTGAGCAAATCCTCACCTTTGTCTGCCAATCAGATGACAGAATAGTCTGTCGACACTGACCTAGAAATATTTTTATTAATTCATTAAAAAAAGTTTATTATAATAATTAATTCATTTTAAAAAGTTTATTACTAGATATGAGATTATAATATCATATTTCTTTATTATAGTATATATTCTTTTATTATTTCTCATTATATTGCATATATAGGTATATTTTTGTATATTCTAAACTGTATTACGTAATAATTCTTAAGGGGAAGAAATGATGTAATGCTTAAAGATGAAATCTTGAGACTTGGGTTAAATTTCCATTTCTGCCATAGGCATCTTGTGTCACTTAATTAAACCTTCTCAAGTTTTGTTCTTCTTTTGCTTTGTATATTACATAATCCTTTAGAAAATGCTAGCTAGTCCAAGTTAAAAAATATTTTTTTCTACTAAAAAGAGTATTCCAGTACAATCTTAAGTGTATGTATATGCCAGACTGACTATCCAAGTGGTTAGTATATAAATAAAGGCACTCTTATGTATATATGTTTGCCCAAGTGTGTATGCCTATGAATAGGAACCACTTCTTCCATTATGGAAACTCAGTCACCTTTGAGGCAATAAACAGAAGATGTTTCCTGCTAGAAATGTTTTTCAAGGACCTTTTGGAGGAGGAAGTGAAGAATAGAGCTTAGCCAATTGGAACCTCCTGGAGAACAGAAGCAAACATAACATAATTACCTAAACTGGAATTAAGCCAGGACACCAGGGTTAATACCCCTGCTCAAGTGAAAGAGCCAGGGGAGAGTTCGCAGCTACAAAACTGGTGAAATGCTGTGATTTTAGCTTATATCCAAATGCAGATGAATGCAGAAGAACTGAGTGCAGGTTCCGTTTGTTGGCAAAAGTCTAGAAAATTTTTTAATTTACTAATATTTCAAGCAATCATCTATGATTTATTCTGTTTGTAGTAAAGAGAGATTGAGAAGTTAAAGACAGAAGGAAAAAATATATTCAGTTCTGATGTTGGTGAAACCATGTGTCATGTTGAGGACAATTCAGACTTGCTTTCAGTTTTAGTGAATGTGACATTAGCTCCACAACAACAACAAAAAAAGAGACATTCTATAGGAACTTGCACTTATACAGACTTCTATAAGATAACTATGGCTTATGAGACCCATTACACCATTCCAATGGCAGGAGCTCATGGTAGTGCACTGGCCACAAGTTGTTGGGATCACTGTTTTACAATGAGACAATATTTTTTTGAGGAAAGTCTGATTATGATTTTGCTTACAAGTAGAATGGAGAAATGAAAAGCAAGTAGTGCTGATAGGAAAAGAAAGATTTTAGAAACTGAAAGAGGAGAGGATTGCCTGTGCAGACCAGCTTGGGCCTTCAGAAAATATTCATGAAAGATGTTCGTCTTTCAGTGATGTGAACCATATTTTGCAATATTTTCTGTTCTTTCCCAGCCAGGCTGTTGAACTGGGCAGCAATCTGGCATGCAGATCACAGTAGCTTCTGAACAGCCCATGTACAGCTGTGCTGAGCAGGCACACAGGTGTTTGCGCCTGTACACTTTGTCCTGCCAACATTGGCGCAATTTTTTTAAGGGCAGTCAAAATTTTGGCAATCCCACTCGGATATTTTGCAGATATAGTGTGGATGAGTAAGAGGAGCCCACCCAGAGAGAAGGAATGAAATCATTTCTGTTCCTCAGTCACTTCCTGGTCATTCTCAGCCTTTGAGGAAGAAGTCAAAGCAGGCAGGTGAGTCATTTGGGAAATATTTCCGTATCTGTATGGGTTTTTTTTACTGTATTCTAGTTTATCCGGGAAAGCGTTTGACACAGCACCTGGTTTTCAGTGAGGTCCTGCCTTTTCCTTAGCTATAGTGCTGGCTTTGTGAGGCACATAGAGGTCAAGTGACTGTCCACAAGGTCAGCCAGTGAGTCCATACCTCAATTCAGACTCAACTCCAGCATCTGCTTGACTCTTGAGTTTTTCTGTTCTGAACATGAGACTCACTCTAAATTAATTGGGGAGGAATTCAGCACTGGTTGGACTAAGTAGGTTCTTTTATGTTTGTGACAATAACATGTCAGTGTTTTCATGATGAATAGGGAAAATCCGGTACACAACCTCAATCCCTGTAGAATTCAGTCCTTATACAAAGAACAAGCTTTAGAAAGTCAAAAAAGCCGTGCACATAAACAAATGAGGGACGATCCTGGAGCTGTTCAGTGATTCAGTCAAAACTAAGTTTTCTTTGCTAATAGCTCTTGTGCTTCTGAGGCATTTTCTGCTGTGACGAAGGTCAGCATAACAGGGCAGAAATCACTCTATGGTAGAAAAATGCATTGTTAGTTCTATTTTAAATCTTTCTTTCTTCTCCCTAAATCTTTTTAATACTCTCATTTTTGAAAAACAAAACATACACTGAAGATAATGGAAGTGTGAATATTCAAATAACTGTGAAAATGATACCTCCTTTGTAATCAGATAAAGCCTTCAAGGAACTACAAGTAGAAAATAAACTACTCACCTCAATTTTATTTTTCCAAAATCCCTGAAGAGATTGTACAATTCTGTTAAATGCCTTTCACTTTTTCCAACAACAAATTGACATAATTTGAACCAAACCATTGGAGAGGAGGAGTGAAAATTGAAGGACTATTTTATGAATGGAGCTTCTTGGATTTTGTCTTTCAGACAGATGGTCCCTTGATGAAACCAAGACCACAAGTCCTCTGATCTTATTGAAATAGTACATACAAGTTCTGGATATTACTTTTTTATTCAATAAATGCATTCAAACTGCTAATATTATGGTTAGAAAGTTGAAGGAAGGAGTGCTAAAGGAAGGGAGCCCACAGGAAGATGGAGTAATCTGAGGTCATGGGATGTTTTTGGATCATTCAACTCCCATAAAAGAGAATTGCAGAAGTAATTCTTCATCCTAGTAAGTTAGGAGGGTAGTAACTTAAATTGAGAGTATTTGTTCCCTTTGTAGGAGGGGTAAGTAATGTTACCTTTGAGCTATTACTGTCAGATACCAGTTTTTCCTCCCATCACTGATGAAGCCAGGAAGCCAAGCTTTCTTGCAGGTTACTCTGAAAGCATAAAATGAACCCCATGTAAATGTGAGCCATGGGGAATCTCAACGCCAACCCTTTCAAATGTAAATAATTCTTCTGCCCAACTATCCTCACAGATTTTTGCAAGCACAGAAATTTAAAACCCCATCAAAGAATAACAGTATGTAACAGAGATAGTTCTGAGGAGAAGATGACAGAGAAGAAGTCACGTGTGACTGGTGTCACTCATATTACTTAGCAGTGTTTTGAAAGAGACTGAGGTACTGTAATGCTAAAGATGTTGAGAACCTAGACTGTAGTAAAACATAAAACAGCTTTTGTAACCTACTTTAACATATTTTGATTATCTTTGTTATATATTTCTATTAAATTTCTATTAAATCACCATTAAATATTTATTTTCAGTGTTATTTTTTCCACCATATCCTAAAACTAATTATTACCTTCCTGTCTTTTAAGAATTCTATTTTTGTATACCTGTCTGTTTTTCAAAAAGTAGAACCATGTAAATTTTATGCATTCCTATATGATTAAAATGGACATATTTTTCTTCTTTAAAGAAGTATTATTAGGCAGTTTTTCATGCAAAACTTTACTAGCTACTTTTATCTGACTGAGGATGGAATAGCCTTCTTGCGGCTAAGCAGCAGCATTTGTCTTGGAAATGAAATTCACATTGGCTAAGTGTTTATGGAATACTTCGAACTAGAACTTATAAATCAGGATCTCTCTATATATAGTTCAAAAACAGTCATTTCAAATGTTACAGGCATCACAATAACTTATACTGAAAAATAACACACCATTTCATGAGAGCAGGTGGGATGGCATTGAAAAAGTTTTTACCATGTGTAACAAAAGTCTAGCTTTATATGCACCTAAATAAAGGACACACATGATTAAACTTCAGTTGTGTTCCTCTTTTAAAAACTTCAAAGATACTACTCAGAAAAGCACTGAGACTTTGGTGGTCTGTAGAACACAAGCCCAAGTATTATGACGAAAAAAAGGGAGGGGGATGCAACTACATATTTACAATACTGAAAATATCAAAATTTTCAAACATGATTCAGTTTGGGACATTTTTTTTTTCTGCTCTTACTTAGACAAAACTATCAATTATTTCGGTCCAGTGTAGAGTGACAAAGATGATTAAGGGACTGGAGCATCTCTTTTATGAGGAAAGACTAAGCAAGCTGGTCCTGGTTAGCCTGCCGAAGAGAAAACTGACAGAGGAAATCTGTTCAATATGTCTAAGTACCTGAGGGAAGAATGTAGGGAGGAGAGGGCCAAACTCTTCTCAGTGGCAGCCAGTGACAAGAAAAAGGGGTAATGGATACAAGTAGAAATGCAGGAAGTTCCATCTGCATGTGAGGAAGAAATTCTTCATTGTGAGGGTGACAGCCCTCGAACAGGCTGCTCAGGGAGGTTGTGGAGTCTCCTTCTCTGGAGATCTCCCAAACTTGCCTGTATGCCACCCTGTGCCACATGCTCTAGGTGTCCCTGCTGGAGAAACAGGGTTGCACTAGATGATCTATAAGGATTTCTTCCAACCTCAAACATTCTGTGATTCTATAATTACTTCGAATCTTGTCATAAATCTTCTTTTATAGCAGAAAATGCAGGAGGCAGTATAATATTATTTTGTCTGTTCTATGGAATCTATAAGTGAGGAATAGTAATTTTTGCCATTTCCAGAAGTGCCGTAGTAATCTGGCTTTGTGAATGCAGCTCGTAGCAGCTGTAACCAGATGGAAATAAACTACAGCTTCAACTAACCCAAAATATAATGAGTAGAAAATGGAATTGACTTATTAGGAACTTTTCATTTAAATATCTAAAAGATTGATCTCTTTTGCTTATATATATGTATGTGTGTGTTATTCACACACACACATATGCACACACACGAATATACTACTGTGGTATTACTTTAAATATAATAATTAAATTATACATTCTTAGTAGAGGCATTTATATTCTATTTTTTGGATTCCTCTCATCTTCCCTAGTTTTAAAAATTTGAGTACAATTTTATAATTGGGAGTCCATGAAGTCCGTTTCCACGTACTGTTCCCAATTGTTGTGAGATATCTGTGTTCACCGGGAGTGCATTTGCTTTCTCACTGTACAGTACATAAATCTTGTGCAATTGCTATTTCAATTTTTCTCTTTCCTTTGAACTCTTGAATGGAGGGAAAGAATTTCTTAAAGAGTTCAGTAGGAATGTCCCATTACAAAACATCAATCATCAAATGCCCATTGTACATAGAAAGTGAGGTGACTGTAAGAAAATTGACAGAACTAAGCAAGCAACTTCTGACCTTTAGGAGCCAGCACTTGTGATCAGAAGACACATGCTTCCAAACCTTTAGGAGTTAAGAGTTATCATCTTCTCCCTCCCCAAAAAATACCTCAGTAAATGAAGTGCTACATATGAATGTACGTGATAAAAGAGGTGGAATAAATTCTTCTCTGACCCTTAGTTGGGGAGTGTTGACAGAGCAGAGGTAGAGAGTGACTTTAGAAAGGAAGGAAAAAGGAATGTGTCTTTGGGTCTAGATGGAAGCAGCTGCTCCGCTTATCTTGCATCAGTGTTAAAATAGTTGCTGCTCCTTCCATGTCAGCCAAGTCACAACACAGCATGAAACACAGACTTCAGTTTTTGCAAAGAGAAAGAGCAACAGGTACCGTCAAAATGTTGTATCCACAATGTGAACATAAATCTTCCCTGAGCTTTGTGAACCTGTTTGCTTTTGTCTACGCTCTGTTTTCCATGTAATGTGCTGTCACTACCATATTATTCTTTCTGAGCTTGCCAGTCCTTCAAATATTTCCAGGGCTGGCTAGAAGAGACACAGCTACTGTGAGTCCTGATTCAGCCTTAGACTTTGAATTAATATGGTTTTAGGGTCAGTTTTTATTTTTGATTTTCTTTAGTGCTTTCCACCCTTCTCCGTTTTACTTAATGGAAGTCAATACATACATGACTAATGTAACTGATTAGGGCATACATTTTAAATCTTGGTGGAAAGCCTCAGATCATCCCTTGAAGGGTCTACTGTTCCTATTTCAGGTGCCGCAAGCTTTTCAAAAAACATGTGACCATAAGTTTGAATGTAGCTTACTTTCTTCAGGTACATTTTGATCAAGTACAAGTGTACTTGATCAGGATTATACCTGTTCCTCCCCTTTTTGTTCAGGTTTTGCGAAAATTCATAATAATGACCAACAAGAAATTACAGGAGAGTCATATGTAAAATTTCCAGAAAATTTTGAGAAAATTCTCTCCTCCTGTTATAGAAGCTCTGCTTAAGTTATCTCTTGGTTCAAAATTTAAGCTTTTAAACAGTAGTATGCTACAATAGCATGCAATAGAATTGAGCTGCAGATAGACTATTCACAGAAAAATAGCAATTTCAAAGAATGCCAGTAGAACCTTATAGGAAAAAAAAGGTCTAGCCTGTTTTTGATGTGTGCTTGACATTTATTACTTCCTTTCGTTCTTTCTGTTAGAAATACTTTGGTGATTTAGGATGACTTGACTACTGGCTTCTGGAGGTTAACAGCAAACATGTATAAAATGATATTCCCTTATTACTGTTCAACTTATGAAAGAGTATGACAATTCCAAGGTAGAATTACTTCAAATAGCAATAAAGTCTTCTAGTCATCTTTTCTGCTGTCTCTATCTTATATACTTGTCTGAAGAAATATATGATAACAAGAAAAAAGGCTATATATACATATATATTTATATGTTTATATATAGCCCTCTTTCTGTCTCTATCTCCATATCTCTATTTTCATGCTTACATGACTCTATTCCTCAGTTACAATATCTGACAGTTTATATAATGGTGGTGTTTAATTTCAGACATCTCTTCTGTAGACAATTCCTATGGTTTCCATTTTCCGGATAGGAAACTGAGGCACTAAGGAACTAAGCTATGCAGAAAGTCATCCAAGAAGGCCACCTGAAGCAAAGGCTTCAGTGCAAGATCCCTGGGCACTAGCCAGAAATGTTAACTACTGGGTTGTCATCTGCCCTTCTGTTCTGAGTATCTCTGTATGGTCTTGGGCATCATTTGGCAAGCATTTCAGGATGTACTTAGCTAGACTGCTACCACCTCTCCTTATTCCTTATTCTTGATTACTTATTCCTTTCCCTTTCTTTCCTTTCCTTTCTTTTCCTTTTTTTTTTTTTTTCCTTTTTCCTTAGCACAAGGTTATAGCAAGGACCTTCTGCCTGGTCTAACTTGCTAGAGTTTCTGTTCTGGAGCGGAATTTATTTCTACTCCATTTTTATTTCATAAACAAATTCATAAATAAAACAAAAAGGACAATAGTAACCACATACCAATGTGCAGTTGTGATTTCAGAGAACAGTTACAAGCTTTGCTCTGAACCTGAGAGCAAACACAAGTTTTGTACTCTGCAGATGTTACTGCAAACTATAACCCATCATTGCTTCTCTGGAGTACAGGGTACTGTGACTTTAATTCAGCAGGATACAGCATGTCAAATGTCAGGCTGTTATCACAGCAATAAACTTGTGATTCTCTTGAAGCAGATATTTTAATTTGTTTGGTGGGGTTTTTTTTTTGGGGGGAGGATGCAGGAGTAGGGAAATCTGCTTACATTTAAATAGATGTTCAGATATAGAAAGGAATTTGCTTGAAAATATCTTTTCCACCTGTATGAAAACTGTATCGCAGAGGCTCAGGACACATGTGTGAAGCTGTGAAGGAAATCATCACAAATATTGCCAAATTACAGAAATCTCCTTCACATCTGAAATATGACCTTACAAAAATCAGTGTGGTCATTCCAGAGCAGGCACACAGTCTAAATCATGATGAGTCCTTGTTTAATCTGTTATTGAAAAATAAAAAAGAAATAAGAAAAAGAAAAAAACAAACAGAGTACTGAAATCAAGAGTAGCTCAAGTGTTCAAGAGTTGCTGAGTTATTTTACTCAGAGGAGCTCCAATTCATTCATCCTCATTGCCACTGGGGATTAAAATCTTACTCTTGAAACTCTTCATTCCTGGGTGTGCTATTGCTTTCACTCTTGTTTGTAGTGATCAGTGAGGACTACAGATTTAAAGCATGGGCTAAAAGTGCTTCCTTTGATGGTTTTCAAAGATAGGGAAGAATTATATACCTGTCTGAGCTCAGGTAAAGAATGTTACAGCTGTGGGAGCACTAATTCAAATAATTAATTGATCTCAGTTGGCAGTGAAATACTTATTACACCTTTTTCAGTCCTCAAATGTAGTAGGGTTGTCCTCAGGCATGGGTCTGCTTTGAAGGCTCATAACTTAAAGGATCCATATGGAAGGCAAAGTCTTAGACAATAAGCTTTTGTGAGCAAAGAGGATTAAAAAAAATACGCTCCAAAGTTCTGGAATAATATATCTGGAATATGGCCATTATTATGTCAGATATGTTTAAATTCTTATGATTGTAGGAGTCATGCAAACTTCTTGTGATAGGAGGTCAGATCTTTTCCTCTAGTTATTTGTGTGAACTAGTGAAGACCTGGTTGCTGAGTAACACGCACATCTTACATTTCAGACTTTTAACCTTTCCAAAGTCTGATAACACCAAAAGAAATTAAAAAAACTAAAACCAAGCATGAATATTTCTAATTTTCTCAAAAGAAAAACAATACTGACTGTAAGGACTCTTCTGTCCCTAGGAATGTTTGTAGGAGTTATCTACAGGCCGTCTAGAATCAAAATGATTCAGCAGAAGTAGGTGGGAGTGTTCAAGCTAATGCATCAGGTTCCCCATGCAGATTCCTCAAAACAGCTACTTGAATGAGGATCAATTAACAGGGGGAGTAAGAGCATTTTTCCATATTATTTTAATATTATGTTTAATGTTATTCTTACTATGCCTTATGAGTTAGTAGGGCTGTTTACTAGATAACCCCAGTAACTTAAGTTACCCCAGTAAATCAGATGATTTTACAATAGAAAGATTCTTTACAGACATCACAGTCTCTGAAAAGTTCATGCATATTTCCTTCATCTCAAAACTTAACAGAATTCATTTTGGACTTCCATGTGTTTGCAGCACTATCATTAACCTAATGGGAATTTATTTTGGAGACTTTACTTCAATCGTGTAACATGGTTCATAGTATGTTTTCAAATTGCGATAACTTGATGTAGCAGCTGCTGCAAGAAGATGAGGATTCTCTATCTGTCTCTCATGCATATACATCTTGGTTACTGAGTGACATTCTGGGTTGTACATCACTGCAGACTGCCAGTGGGAAGTTTATAATTGGAAAGCCTGACATTTGACCTTTAGTCCACAGTCACAGCACATTTGCATTCATTTATGAGTGTAAATCAAGTAGGTTTAGCTCAGTGCTGTGTTTATGCTGCATAGTTTTCAAAAGGCCGCTCTTGCCATGGCATGTTGGACTGCTGCCCTTTGTGGTAGCGGTAGCGCATGTGTCACGCCGGAATTGCAGGTATGAAGGTGTGAGCAGTGGGAGATTTGGAGGTCTCAGAGGACCCTTTTATAGCAGCTCTAAGTGACGAGATGATTTGAACAGCACCAACTTTGCCTTTGAAGTGTTAACCACCCCCCTCCCCAGCGCAAACTTTAGCAGAAATAATAGGCCTCAGCAATGAAACTCATGTGTCTTCACTGAAGTTCTTAGTGTGAGCTAAGCAGCTAACTCCTGGCCTGTTGTGCCATGTTTTTGCACAGGCTCTGCCCCTAAAACGTGTTTGTGGTGAGCCATCCCTCAGCATGACTTTGAACCCTCACCATGCCTCGAGGTGATCTCCTGGCACTGGGGCCTTCAATCGCCTCTGCAACCAGGGGCACACAGAGAAGCGAGGGGAATTTCAACTGCTGGTTATCAATCAACAGAGCGCAAGCTGTCTAAAGGAGTCATCGGTCTCCCTGTCCTTAGCACAAAGAGGTTTATAGCACCGGAGGAGTTTATTATTATTGCTGGTCTGAGAGCATCAAAGCCATTTTGTTCCCCCTTGAACAGTAGTCAGAGGGGTTAAAGTGAGGTTAAACTGCCCAAACAAAATGGAAGCAATTACACAGTGGAATCAGGGAGGGCTGTTTGCTTTGCACTCGCTGACAAAATGGTATTATAGGAAAAAAAAAAAAAAAGTGCAGTCCTTAAATACATCTGTCTGTTCCACTTCACACCAAGCTTCTCTACCTCAGTCTTTTGGGGAGCATTGCCATTTGAGAGACTATCAATTTTTGGTGCAGTGCTGTCGGCTCCATGAGCTGCTTTGCACTGTGCTGGATGTGTGCCGGCAGAAGTTACGCGTTGGCTTTTTCTACTTAGCAACTTGGCAGGAAAAGACAGGGCTATGTGGAAGAGCAGAATGATGGGGAATGCAGATTTGACCCATTCCAAGCTTTAAATTGCAAGACGGGGAATTGGTTCCTCTATTCCATTCAAGGTTATATTCCAGCTGAATTTTCAGGCTTGGCCTTCCAGTGACCTGCATCATGTGATGGGATGAGATCTGTCCTTTATTAGTTTTATTTTTCTATTCCTTGAAAAAGGAAGGTTGTAACATAAACAGCTTTTATTTTTACACAGCGAGTACTGCTATATCACGGAGCTAAATGGAGTCTTTATTGAATTCCCTGCAGGTTCTTTGCTGTTGGACAGAAAAATACATCAAAGGGTCCTAGGAAGCTGGTATGTTTAGAGAAAGAATAGAAAAAAAAAAAAGTTATTTTAATTCTATAAACAAGCATTGACACAGTGTTTATTGAAACTTGTCTTTCTGAGAGGGAATGGAGGCTGCTCTAGATAAGCCAAATGAAGAATTGCATGCCTAATTTTATCATTATGTAAGATTCCTGAAAAATGGTTCCACTATACCCTGAAGGAGAGCTACTGAAATAACTTGTATATAGATGCAGATCTTCTCAAAGTTGATGATGAAATATTTCTGTGATCCTATGTCACACTTCTAAACATGAGATGACTCTTTGAAAGAGTTCTCTATAGCCTGTGAAGTGCTTATCTTGTCCAGGCTTGCTGTAAGACTAAAGAATAAAACCAGTAGGAAATAGGATAGGAAGAGAGTACTGAGCTTTTACAATTTGTAAAAGAGCTTGCAGTTTTGTGGTGTATATCAGCTGTTGGCAAAAACTTTCTTTTATGCGGAGAAAGTAATAGAAACAGCTTGTCAACGGAGCCAAAATGTTCAAATACAAAAAAGATTTAATGAGTTCACAGCAATAGAGCTGGAGTTGCACAATGCTCTCCCTTCTCAAAACATTACTGTAAATGGTAAAGATTAAATAATATTCTTGCGCAAATATATGTGCATCTCTGATAACTAACCACAGCGTGCACATGAAGGGCCATATTTTGATCTGCCTTAGTCCAGATTTAAAACAGTGAAAATCTGTCATCTTGCATGGGACTAGTCTTCATTTAAAACTCTAAAGTTGCAGGGTATGAACACACCTTATCTTTTATTGTGGGCTACACTGAAAGATCAAGGTTATGAATGAGGAAGGAAACATGAAAATGTCTGTAAAGGGATACTGATCTGAGTAAACTTGTGGATGGGTAGAGGGGGATATTAGAACCTATCATAGTTTACATGGTAAAAGAAAGTAAGTATCTAATTCTTTCCAACTCATCCAAAAGGAGAAAGTGACATGGCTTGATAGAAATATGTTTTCTCTTATAATTTAGGAGCATTTGAATCCAAATAGTTAATACTAAAATACCAGTGGATTATATAACAGCTGTGTAGTATGCCACCCAATAAATTAAATAAATTTCCTTCTGCTGGCAAATGAATGGACTAGTGGACCACAGCATGATTTCTGTGTCCTCTACCTTAAGCACTGGAAGGAAGTCAATGTGAGGTTGCAAACACTATTTTATTAGCAACTAGAAAAGGATGACCAGACACAAGAACACAGAAGTAATATTGCCAGGATCCTTGACTTTGAAACAGAACAGGCCTGGCACTTCATGACATAGAGTCGTCAGTAGATCGTTAATTCAAATTTTAAAATCATTGTCCTTTTTATATAGTCCAAGCTGGCATGAAGCAGTGCCCAGGTTAGGATTCCTACTTAAGGTTCAGCTCAGCGGTTTGCTTAAGCACACCTTGAGCAGAAGTTCTACATCCCGTTCTGTCAATGCTTTTCTCCCTACTGCTGTCCCAAAATATAAATTATGCCAGTCTGAATATACTAGCAGAATTCATTTATCTCTGATTTGTTTCATTTCTTGAGGCAAAGCTCATCCTGCTGAACCAGGTTGCTCCCAGCAGACACCAAGATTAAGTGTCTTTCTCTGCAATGTGTAATCATTTTGTCTAAGCAGAGGACCAGAACAAGATGTCACTGTTGGAGGAAGGGACCCAATGTTTGCCCTTGGTTCTAGCACCAAGATAGGGGACATGTTTAGCAAAGGGAACCAAGAAGGAGCAAAGCCGTTATATGCAAAGAGAAAACTTTTGGACTTTTGGATTGTGCCCTAATAATTCATTGAGGTTTCATTTCTTCCCCTTAAATGGGCAGAGAGGATAAGACTGATAGCTATTTCCATGGCACTGCCTTGAATTAATGCTTTCAGTAGCAGACAGTGTAAACAATGGTTCTAGGTTGCGCCTTCTGATCTCATCCATCACTTAGGAGTTCTTAAAGCCAGCTGATCCTTTTTTTTATTGTTTATTCCTTTTCACAGTCCAATTCCAAAGGATTCTTAAACTATAAAAATGAAATTGCTCCCAATAAAATACAATTGGAGCTGCATTACAGTTCAAGTGACAACCATATGCTGGAAAAAAGTCCCAAACTATTTGTGCAATTGTGTAAGTTTCTTAGAGTTCTCACTGCATTAAATCTTTTCCAAAAGAGATTGTTTCTACTAAGATTTTGCTGGTAATTTTTATTCCCTCTTAAAGATATTTTTGATGGCTTTTCTCTTTCTATATCTACATATTTTCTAAATATACTGACACTAAACGCATATATGGGTTTTGTAGGCTGAGAAGCAAATTCATAAATGTGATAGATATTAAAGCAGTCTATATGTCATGCACACTGGCAACTGCAGTGGGTCGATCCCTACCATTACTTAAAAGCAAGAGTGATATTACCAGGCCAATGGATTCCTGCCAGTGTCTAATAAATGTGAAAAAAAAGGAAAGTCAAGACACTTAAAATTACAAATCAGAATATTTTGAGTTAAAAAAATTACAAATCAGAACATTTTGTGTAAAATAAAGGGCTGTTTGTGGCTACTTTCTCATTAGTCATGTTCTTATTTCTTTTATTTCTTCTTTTTAACTCTGTGGAGAATTCCAGTCCCTTGATTTAAGTGCCTGCACAATTCCTTAAACTCTGCTAGCAATACAGATCTGGTTATCTAGTTCTGTCTGATTTAGTAAGCTGAAAATAACATTAATAAATATGTTTACAGTCTAGTGATTGCAACAAGCTGAATAAAATGGATACTGTGTTTGTCAGCATGGTTGAGCTTGTGAAAAAATTTTTTTTTCCAAAATATGGAGTTTGAGAATTCAGTTCCTGTATTGGCTTCAGGTCTCATGGGATGCATTTATAATGGGGATATTTTTTGAATAGTCCTATTTAACTTTATAGGAATCTTTAGGTTTTTTTTTCTTGTCGGATTGTTGTATGAATTAGTAGTTTGAGCAGGGTTAGCAAAGCAAGGGCTCTAAAAACAGGGCTTGGATGAAGTGACAGGTTCGGCTACACTGTGGGAGGAAGCCTTGCCCTCATATAGGACATTCTATTAGGCTCCAGCTGCCTGAATCCTGGGACAATCTAGGTGAAATTTAAAGGACTCTTCTTCAAGTGACTCTTGACTCTCTAAGTTATATTCTGCCAAAGCTTAGTAGACAGTATCTCCATTTTCAGATATCTGAGGCTTGCAATAGCAATTCTTTTTTTTCAAACAATTTTGATTTTTGCAGTTCTTTTTTAATTAGTGGTACCTGTAAATGGTGGCTTTTGTCAATTATGGCATTTCCAGCTTCAGCAATAAAGCAACCAACAGATCTTATGTAAGAACATATCTTCACCTGTTTTGAACCTGGACTCCTTATTCTATTCCACAAGGGAGAATACTTCACAGATGGTCAGGCTTCTCATGCAGTTTTCATTACTTAAGGTCAAAAATGTCATCTAAAATTTTAACCTTCATTGGACCAATTTGTACTGAATAGATATCAAAGACAGAACTGTTTCTGCATTAAATATTTCTTGTAACCCTGCACTAGCAGCGCTTTCAGAATGTTTTATGGGCACAGACTGAGATGGAGGGCTAAGTAATAGTTCACCTTCAAGGTGATAAAGACACGAATAACTGTTTAATGTTGAATTCCAGAGGAAAGTTTCTAACCTGTTTCTGTAGAATAGGATGTGTGTGTTTTCTGCATGCTCTTCTTAAATATAGCAAAGCAGCTTGACATGGCCAATGTGGAAATTCTTGTCTGGATGGTGAGAGTTCCTTCTTCCTTATTAACTCTCTCATGTCCTTTTAAGTGCTCAGAGATCACCACAGTGTGTTTTCTGCCTCTGCAAACTGGGAGTAAAACACAGAAGAAAATGTAGGAGTGGAAATTGTTATGCAGTCTTTTCATTTTTACCTTGTGCTCCTTTCGAATGAACTTTAACAACCGCAGCTGGAAGACCAGAAAACATTTAGCTAACAAGGCAGAAAGATTAGAACCACTTGTATTCTGATGACTAAAGTGACCTGATATCATCTGTCAGAAGCAGCTTTATATCAGAAAGAAGAGTTTTTTTAAAAAAATCTTTATTACATTTTGAACATTGTGACATTTCTTGCAAGGGATAACCAGTCTAAATTATATACATCATCTGTATCACAAACTACAAACAAAGAAAAACAAAAGCAATAAAACATTTGCAGCAACATTTTTAACAAGACTTCTTGATTTTTTTTTCCATTTCATAGCTCTTTATCTTTTGAACAGAGTGACTGTTAGATACTAATGCAGGTAAAGCTGATTCCATCAGATGCTGGCAGTAGAAATTCATTGTGTATCCATCTATCCATACTCTTCACTGGCTGGTCTGTCCATCTTCAATTACATGGATGTTGGGACTATAATACGTTAAGCAATGCTAAGTCCTTTTCATATCATACTTGCTCTGTGTCCCCTTGACAACGTATGCCCTTTAAAACAGAGTCAAAGTATATAGAGTATGCAAAGCAGAACTCCTTTAGGATGACAATGCCTAAATCTGGAAAAGTTGAATTCACATTTCAAAGAGAATACTGAATGACCAAATGTAATGATCATTCTGTTTATACACCTAAAATCTGAGAATGATGATTATTTTTTGTTTGTTTTGTCTGACTCCAAATACTACAAATATCTTAAGATTTTAGGCATAGCAACTATTTTCATTGGTGTCTGTAGGCCTGAAAACATGTGTGGGTTGTGCATTAATAGTTCAGAGGTTTTCATGTTCAAATTGTTTGTATTGAAAACTTTTTGGAGGTATCTTACTTGCTTAGTGTAACATCTAGGTCTCTTAGGACCCTGGGTGAACTCCAGTGTTACACAAATCCAATAGGAATACAGCAGTTAGCTTAAGGACTTCATATTGGGCCATTATACTACCTTAAATGCAAGATATAAATAGTGTTAATAATTACATTTTTTTTCCTCTGGGAATTGAATATAATCCAAACATGGTTTGTCTTGAAGTCAGGCTTTAAATTTTATAATAATATACATACCAGAGAGTTTTGCATATAGATAGGTTTCATTATGTTGTCAATAGGAGTTTGCCTCATGATGGGAAAGTTTTCCTGCTGTTTTCTGCAGTCCAATTGGAGAGATTGCAGAATCACAGTTAGCAGTCTCAATTTTATGAATAAATTCAGGAAGTTTTTCTACATCTCAGAGAAGTTATTCATTATTTGGTTTGCATTGAGCTTTGAGCACAGGATCTTACTGATGATTCCTATTTTAAGTGAACAGTTCCAATCTGTGGACGTAAAGGTTGGTCAAGGCACCCCAGAATGAGGCTATGATTTTATTCTTCTTCAATAAAATGACACATCCTGTGACATGTAGCATGGATGTGGGTATGACACAGGCTCACTGACAGTCTATCTGTATCCTTCTTTGCTTTTCCCTGGTACCCACTCTGCCCTCCGAGAAGATTGGCCCAGGTAATGCTAAGGTAAACAGTTCCTTAAACATTTGTGTTTCCTTCCAATGTAATTTAGCTGAAACAAAGAACAAGAAACATAAGACATCCTCAAGACTCTTGTGATTGATCTAAATTCTAGCAATATCTGAGCATGAATCTTCCCAAGATCCACTTTTTCTCTCAAAACATTTATGAATGGATCAGATAGGAAGCTTTCAAGGATTTGCCAGTTGAACATAGATAGGAGCAGCCAGAGCCAATGAGGGAATATTTCCTTTTCTGTCTGCAATGCATCAACCTTCACTTGATTTGTTTAGCTGGTCTAGGCTTTCGTTTTGCTTGCTTGTTATTTTGTGAATTTTAATGAACAGAGCTCTTTACTTTCATATGGCTAGAACACAGACAAGTGATAGAAATCCAGCTTTGATATTAGGGATATTTAGAGTTCTCTCAACTCTAGAAAATCTCTACATTTAGTTTTTAGCATTTCACCAACATGAGTCTTTCTCTAAACTATTTTCTCCTTTGCCTATACTTTGGCAATTATCTTTCCCCATTATTGTCCCACTTTGGTTCGCTCTTTGGCTTTATCTCTCCATGTCCAGTTAATGGCTTTAAAAATGAAAGGGTTTGGGAAGGTCAGAGGTGATTTATTATCTCTCATAAAGTAGGGATAAAGAGACAACTAAATGTTCAGTAACATTTTTTTAATAAAATGTCTTTTTTTTCACAGTGAAAAGTATGTTGTGAAGCCAATTACTACAGATTTTTGAGAAAGATATACTTATTTCATTCAATAAATGAGAAGTAAATGGATTCAAAAACAGCAACAACAAAAAGCATAGAGGGACATCTGCTGTAAACTGTAGTTCTGATGATCTGATTACAAGGTGGTGGGAGGATGGGTCCCTTCATTATTTCCATTTTTCTTTTCTATATTATTTCCAGAGAGATAGACTAATATCTTCCACCAAAGGAAGGAATGTGACTCTTCATCTGAAAAGCAGTTTTGATAATTTTAAGCATGGCAATATTTGCATAAAACAGGTGCTGATCAAAGTGAGGAAGGTATTCCATCTTCATTAAATAAACCCTCTAAGAAATGGAAGAAATCTTGCAAGAAGGAAAAAAAAAAAAAGAAAAAAGAAAAAAAGAAAAATATTACCAGTATTCTAGTTGTCTTGTAGAAGAACTAATACTCGGACAAGGCTTTAGACTTATTCCTGCCAATAAATTTGTTATAAAGAGACCAAACTGAAACACAGATGTCCCATCTCATCAGATGTATATACAACTGGCTTTAAGTCATGCTACAGTCTTTCTCATAATCGATTGGGTATTTCAAAAATCCCTGTCTCTCAATTGGGAGAATCAGCTTTAGGATGATGTACCTGACCTGGAGCTGCCATTCAAATATTACTTTTTTTTCTCCCATACAAGATATGCATGCAGAGCCAGCCACAGCCTGAGCAAAATGGCAGAGAGCAGTTAAAAAGCTTAGTGGAAAGAAAAAAAAAACACAGCCCTGACAAAACAGTGCCTGGATGGTGAAGTCTGATTTCCCAGCACTTTTTTTTTTTAATCTTAGCAGGAAAATATATCACTTAGTTTTCACTGTCTATACTGAATATTTGAGAGATATTGCTTTCACTCCCACTCTTTGGACAGACACAGCCTACATTATACATCTGGCTCAGTTGTATCCCTGTCTTCAAATATCTTTCAAGAGGTTGTACAGGAGCAGAAAATCTTTTCTTTATTTCTTCTGTAGTAACATGATTATCAGGGTGAACGTTTGTAGCTCAAATAGTCCTTTTGTGGGGATAGAAAATGCCCCAGTAGGTTTCTCTAATCCTTCTTGAGAGAGACATCCTGGGGCAATCAGCTCATTTATACATTCTCTACATTTCTTTTTTTTTTTTCTGCTTGAAGAAAAAGGCTGATTTGCTGCCAAGACCTGTTTGAATGGTAACCTATGCATTTCATTCCAAAACACTCATTTATCATTCCCAAATTAATCTTGTAACAGGATAGCTGCCCTTATTTTCATTGTCATTTTGCCCTTTGGATAAGAGATCAGAAACCTGTGGATATCCGACCTCAGAATCCACTAAGTATATAAAAGAGGGAAAATAGGAATGGCATCACTATAATTGCAAGCAGAAATGACTAGCCATACATCTTCATTTCTCACATATCACATCTATTAATAATAGTGGGAAATGTAATTTGTGTTGAATATTGTTCAGAGTCCTGTGCCAGGAGCATAATTGTTTTCAATCAGACTGGTTATTGGGGGGGAAAGATTTCTTTAAAACAGTCTTCAGTAAACACTCAGAATTTATTTTCAATGATTAAAATACAAAATAGTCCTCAGCATGCAGAATACATTTTGACATGAAAACCGTATAAATAGTGAACAGTTTGGTATGCAACTACTGGGCAGAATTTTAAAACCATGCGTACATACACACAGTTGTAAGGGTGGAAAATAATATCTTGGTACTGGCAGGAAAAGCTTGCCTCAATGTAAAAGTTATAGATGTAACTTTTTAATTGCAAGCATATAGCCCTTTTCAAGCACTGTCTTGTAAAAGCATTGCAGACATTTAAATGAAGGGCAGAGGTTTCTGTGGCAGGTTTGGACTCTCGCTTCTTCCTTTTTTGGGGAGGGGTGGGGGGGCATGTAAAATTTTATGGGTTCTACTCACACACTTAGAGGCTTTTCTCTCAAAGGACTTTCTTGTAGAGGAACACACTGCAAAATGTGTGATTTCTGACACCTCTCCTGTTCCCAGCAGCACAGGCCTAAATTTATGTTCTCTGTCCTGCATCCCACTCTGCAGGGACATGAAGAAAATAATGTCTTATTTTCCTTCATTTCCCCACACACTCCCTTTCCCTTCATGCAGTGACATATTTCCTCAAACTGACTTTCCTTGTCTTTGGACACAACTTGCTGGTAAGTGCTTTGAAAACACGATCTCTCTCCTTGCATAGTCCCCAAGAGCTAGGGAGAGCCATGGTTTTCAAATACACTTGAAAGCAGGAAACATTCCCCAAACCTACTGAAAAGGGGATAGTCTGTCCATTGATGGCATTGATAAAGACCTTGATCTTCAGCCACCTCTGTTAAGTGTTCACAAACTGAGCCACTTCACTAATTTATGAGTTATTATTCATTGAACAGTTTATGTAAAGAAATTTAGGCTATGCATTTCTTCTTTTTTTTTTTTCCAGTGGAGAATTTGCTTTCTTTATCCATCTCTTGCTGCTCACTGGCTTGTCTGTGGTGGTTCAGTTAGGTCAGTGGTGTTGTTTCTGCTCCATGAATAGAAAGACTCAAGGGTCTGAAAGAGACTAATGACTCTAATAGCCAGGATAAAAGATAAATTTGCTTATGTATAAACATCCTTGTTTGCATGCCAGCTAGAATGTTTATGGCACAGTACATCTATTCTTCAAGCATAGGTGCATGCAAACTGAAAGAAAGCTGGTGGCAAAATGGCAAATGGAGCTTGCATCTCTCACATCTCCAAGACTTGGGAGCAGCCCAACTCCCTGGCATAAAAGAAAAAGACCAGACGGAGCAGGAGGCACCTCCTGTCCCCTCCTGTAAGCCCTGGGTTTCACAGAATGGGAAATTGCTGCAGGTCCTATGCAGGCTGCATTCTCTAACAAGTCCCTAGCTAGGCTGTGCTGAGTGGCAGGGCTGCAGGGCACAGCACAGTCTCACAGGTTTTAATGAGCTAGGGTTGCTCAGAGAGACGTAATGGACGATAGCAATTTGTGGAAACAGCTTGGGCGCATCTTTGAGCCATAAAAGGTAAACATAAAAGCAAAAAAATAACACTTTACAAGTTACCCTCCCTCTCCCCACAGTTGCAATATTATAAAAATCTGTTTTCTTATCAGTAGGGTCAGCTTTTCAGCTTTCATTTTTTTTCTTCTCTCATCAGAAGTGACCTCAGAATCCTTCTCATTTAAAAATATCAATACTGAGATGTTCGTGTAGAACATTTTAGCTTAACCAAGCCAACATACACAGACTAAATTATCTTTGGTTGAAAGTCTTCCCATTATCCGCAAAGACACTCTTTGTTTGAAAATTGTTTTTCAGTTTGAAATTTTTAAAATGGTTTTCACTTTTCATGCTTTTCAGGATGTTTATCTTCCTGCTTCTGCATAGTCTCAGGTAATCTTACATTAGACCAGTGGATTTGTTTTGAAAGGAAAGTAGTTACATTTAAGCCACTTCTGCAACAATATAGAATTGGTTCACTTTGAGAAAATGCTTACCTTTGCTCCCACTTTTCTCCCCTTTTCAGTGAATGATTTCATATAACTTGACCCAAAGCCTTGGTTGGTATGTTACCAAGAGTGTGTTGGTTTTGCCCTCACCTCTTTGGTCAAATCTGATTGTAAGCTGGAGCTCCAAAGCTCACTTACAGGACATGAGGGACATGAGCAGATATAGAGAATGTGCAAGTGCCTGAGGTGGTTTCCTCCTGCCATTGCCCAGGACCTCCAGAGCACATCTCAAACCAATAAGTCAAACATACCCAAGCTGAGGGTGCCTTTCCATAGCCATAGCATGTCTTTCCTCCTAGTAGAGCTTTTCTCTCTGTAGCACTGGTGATTGTGAACTTCCACCTACTGCCCGTGTTAATGGCAGTGACACCCCACGCTATGGTACTGAATCTGCTGTCAGCTCTCAGACTTTCTCATGGAGTTGAGCTGAGCTATTTTGGGCTGATGAGATCATGCTGTTTAGCACAGAAGAGACCACATACTCACAAGTTTCCATCACTTTGGAGAACTGCAGCTCCAGAATCATGGAGCTAATCTAAGCCATGAGGTGGATGCCAATGGGTAAGACGAGTCTCTAAGACTGCTCATCTCTTAGAGGTGCAAGAAGCTGTATTTCATGAGTTTTCTTCTGCAACACTCTTCTGACTTTACCAATGGCTGCAATAAAGTATGGGGAGAAGAGAGCAAACACAAGTGTGAATTGGATACTGCAGATTTCAGCACTGGCTTCAGCACTTTCAAAAACCTAACATTTGTCCCCATTTTATATGTGCTTCCAGTTTATCTCAAGCTGTGTCTTTCCTCCCTGGTTATACTGTGTTTTGTCTATGAATGTGAGCTGTGAATTTCCTGCAATAAGGGAGGGATGAAAGGATTTCTTCTGTGAGAGAGGATATTGCTGGCCTTGTACGTCTACAGGCTTTTGATCTCCTTGGCTTTCAGTGAGATATGAAGCCCTGCACATCAACACATTAATTTGGGGGAGGTGCCTACATGTAGCTTACTTTCTTGCAGAGGCATCATGGCTGAGCATGCCTAAAGCCAAGCAGGAGTTATGTTTGCCTGTTACTGTGTGGTATACATTCCAGGCAGAGCCTGTATTTGTGGCTAGGCTCTGAGCCTGCAATGGGAAGGAATCAGGATTTGGCCTGGATATGCCTATGCATTTACATAATGACAGAAAAAGCAAATTCCTTACAAGCAAATATGAGTCAAAACAAAAACTCTGTGAAGGTCAGCTGAGCACACCAATGAGATGATGTTATCCAGCCACACGTTCCACTCGTGAGCTGCCAGACTGGCCAGAGGGACTCCCGGCCAAGAGCCAGGAGAAGATGCCAGCTGGGAAACCACCCACCAGCACCACAGCTGGCTTCCAAAAACAACTGGAACTTCAGTGTCTGACACATGGCTCCAGGCACAGCTGCAGGACAGAGCACCACCACAGAGCAATAACAGGCCTTCTCACCAGCCTTTCCAGCAGAAATAATGCAGATGAGCAACACCACCATAAACCTTAATTTGAAAGGATTTCCTTTTTCATGGGAGGAATAGTGATACATATAGGCTAAAGTTTTTTTCTTTCTGGGGAGAAAGGCAGATAGGAGAGAGGGAATGCAGCTGGCATTGAATTAATCCAGCAAGTCAAATGCTATTATGCTATTTTAAGATTTTTTTCTTTTTTTTTTCTCCTAAATATGTTGGCTAGCTTCTTGCTTTCAGCCAAGATGTTGTAAACAATTCACAGACACAGACTGAATCCAGAGTTAATTAAGGTTGATCAAAGCTTATGTGCAGTCCTCAACTCTAGTGCTGAGGATAAAAGTATTGAGGTCTGAGTTAAGGATGCAGTGTCCTTGGAAATAAATATTTCCTCTTGTTGCTCTGAATTTCATTTAATTTCATTATAGCCTCATGTCTATAAATGTCCTTCCATTAATTAATAACAATCACCATGAAACTCTTCTTGGGAAAATTTTGAAAACTATTGGGAGGTATTCGCCATAAATCTGTGTTTCATTTTGTTTTTTCTTTTCTTTTAGAGATGTTGTAATGGGTTGCTCTATTAATTCTGAGAAGTTATATTGTAATATAATCACTTATTTTTTTTGTAGGAAGGCTCCAGCTTTGACCAGTCCTATTACATTAGGCACTCTATTTATAAAGGAGACACTCCTTGCCTGGTACAGTATAAAGATTAAACAGGCAAGACAGTCAGGAAATACCGTTCAGAGTCCTTGGCCAGATCACAGATGCATTACTTGTAAATCTAGCATTAAAATCTAAAATCCTGGTGGAAGCTCTGCCTATATGAACTCTCCATTCAACCTCCTTCACCTGTGCTGGGGCAAAGCCTATGTAAGCACCAGGCATCTGTATCTGTATTTCCAAGAAAAATAATATCTGAACATGCAGGTTGGAAGGCAATTTAGCAGCCAGGTATTCATTAGGAATAATCTTGAGTTTGAAGAATAGATAAATGTGAGCGGATTTATTCCAATGGGCAACTGCATCATCTGTAACCACAACAGTGTTGCCATTTGCTAATGATGGATTCTGTTTTTGAACTGGAGACCAAGAAGCAGAGAGGTTTTCATTTGTATTGTTCTGAGTAATTCGCTGTTCTTCAGTTAATTTTACTGCAAGGAGGAAAGGAAGAGTATGGTAAAGTATAAAATAAAATGTTAACAATTATTCTGTTGTTGTCATAGCAATAGGAGTTGATCACATCATTGGTAAGGAGTGTGAAGCCTTGTGCTCTCGTGTCTTAGTGATTCATGGTGAACTCTCTGTTCTTCGAAAAGCACTGCAGGTCACTTATCTACTGTAAAGCCTAGAATATTTCACTCGCTCTTGTAAAAGTGAATATTTTTATTTTTCTTAACTGTTGTAACAATAAAAATAATCAGTGCTTCAATGAAAAAAAAAGCATACCATCATTTTGTTGGGAGAATTGCTTAAGCGGTTAAGAAATTAAAAATATTTCATATAGGCTATATTTGAGAAAAAAAAAATCCACTCCTCTAGACTGGATGAGTTTGCCATAAGAAATGGGGAATTTATGATTATATATGTTGTGGAATACCAGAGATAAATGAAAAATCACAAGTGGACACATGACATGATGAAATGTCAAGTCTCATTTGAAATAAGAGGGAATTGAATTGTGTTTCATCAGAATTTTTTCATGCATATCTTAAGAGGAAGATACATTCTCCTGCCTTTAACATGGTTCTGATTCCATGTTTCTTCCTAAATGGTTTGCTATTTATCTATTAAGTGTTGTCTCCACTACAATCTGCAAGGACACAGGTCTTGCCAATACGTACACTGGATTTCTTTTGGTGCCTTAATTGGAGGTGTCTACAGTGTTGTACCATAAGTATCCCTTTTAGCGTTGGTGGTTTAACATCCTCCAGAGCAAAGTGAAACAATGACTTAATTAACTTCCACTTGGGTAGTTATCTGCACTAAGAGCCTTCAGGAAGTATTATTCTATTTGAGGGTGACAAATGAACGTACATGAGGTACCACACGCCACCCAGTGGGAGACCTGACAAGAAACATAATTTATTTCATTAGTGGTGCCAAAATGGGCTTTCAAGCTGAAAATCTAAATATGTAGCAGTGTCTTTGGAGAAGAGGAAACAGCGTGGGCTTTGTCTGGAGTAATTGATTGTGTACACTTCATAACATATATTTCCATGGGAAAGTTTAAGTTTAGTGTCACCCTTAATCCATCATATTTTAGTTTTTTAGGTGTTAGCATAAGTGGTAAAAAAGAATAAACAGTCATAAATAGTTTTAGAGTTGGTGTATTTATCAATTCTGTTATAAAAATAAATTTAAAAGAAAATGGTGATACCGGAGACAAAATTAACTTCAATGTTTTAGAATATCTTTACAACTGTTAGATAAAATGTAGAGAGTGAAGCACAGTTGTGGTCTCAAAGATCCTTGCTTTTCTTCAGATTTATTGTAATTTATAGTGCAATAGTTAGTGGCAGCCTCTAATTACCCACAGAACCAAAATTTCCTGAGTGAAAACTTGAGATCAAAGGCCATGAATAATAGCCTTAAAGGCATCTCCCCTTACACAGGCTACTCTTAGCCCCTCTGCTGTCCTTTGGTATAAATTAAGCACCTTAGGATGAATAAAACATGAAGCACAGAAGGTTTAGATTTCACAGAAGATGAATGGTTGGATTATTGATGGGAAAAGGAGCATGGGAAAATATAAACCATGTAGATCTGAAAACTTTAAACTCTGTAAGTAATCACCTTTGCTTTAGTAATTTTTTTTATTATTATTAATTTCTTCCAAATCCTTTCTGTTGATAAGGCAGCTCTATTGTTTTGTGCCATTGAGCCGCACTTTTAAACAAGCTCAGAAGCATTTCACAGTTCATTCTGCTGATTTCAGTGGGCATGCAACCAGGCCATAAAACCACAAGAGCAATCGCTGGTTGTTAAAAACCATACAAGCACTTACGTTCAATTATAATGAAAAAGGTGCATACCTCTTGTGTCTCATGAAACTCAGACTTGAAGGCTGCTTGCTTCCTCATATATATAACATGAATCCAGTTCCTTCCTGAAGTAAATTTCATTGCCTTTCACTAGTGTTACACATGCTGAATTTAAGTCATTTCATATCCCATTGCGGGTATAGGCATTTGCTACCAAAGGAATTAGGGAAGCAGGATCAAAACCTTTTCTACTGTAGGTATTTGCTCTCAGGACAAGGTTTTGTAGAACAAGTGGGTAGACAAGGCAAAGGTTGTATGTTAGTTTTTGACAAAATTACTTGGAATTTTGATATCTGAAAAAGACAATTGCTTAACATTTCCCTGTATTGCAGGCAATCTCATCGTTCTCTGAAAGTCCAATCCCTGAATCAGCTTACCTCTCAAACCAGGGAGATATATTGCCATCATCTTATCTTGTTAAATCCTGTAGCCCAGTTATCACGTCAATCATATAGAGCGTCACTCTATATAGACCTATATATGACGATATATAAATACATATGGTAACTCATATAGAGCAGGAGAAGGGGGCTTCCATACTCATTCTGCTTGATTATCATTAGGGCTTTGAATGAAGGTCGCGTGCTTTCCAGGAAGTTGAGTCAGTCTTTGTCTCCCCTCTTAAAGCTGATCCACTTTTTATAATGTAATTAAAAATTCATTGGAATAGGAACAGGAACCCAGGTGTCTCATGTCCCTTGGGAGTACTCTAGCCACTGTCTTATAGAGTCATTTTCACGCTATCTCCGTGGCTCAATAAATATTAAAGCATTTTATGCAAAGTGGAAGACCTTCTGTAGGAGAAATGAAGAAAAAAATATACTAGAAACACCCTAGACTATGTTTTTTACTGAAGTCTCAGCCTTGCTTTAGATCCTTGCCCTGAATCAGAAAAAAAAAAAAGTTTTGAATCACTCAGCTCATGCAGGATAGTACTATTATTGGGAATGTGTTAAAACAAAATGAATGAAGAAAAGTTTGAGTTGACTTTCTTAATCTAAGTACAGAAGGAATGTAAATTCGAAAACTGAAATGGCAAAGTATTTAAGCAAAAAAAAAAAAAAACCAAAAAGACATCAATTGTTCATTTAGCTCAATCTCGTTATGCAAAAGGCTTATGGCAACCTAAACTGTATTTTTTGGAACTTTTTGTTAAAAATGAGAATTTTTTTTTAACTCTAAAGAGATAAAAGAAAGGTCTGCGTATCTTCTTATATTTTGCATATTTTTCTAGGTTACATTTATTTAGAGGTAGATGCTATGAGTCAGGCTCTTGGTTACATTGCATTCAAAAGCTTGAAAACAGGTTGCCTTTTTTTTCTTCTCTGTGAACTATGGTGGAAAAAGTGACCATTTTTCAAGTAGTTTTAATCTTATCTCTGAATAGGTGTAGTTTGGCTTAAATTGTCAGCTTTTTGGAAAACTTTGAGCTCCCAAAGCCTCATCCAAAGCCCTCTGAGTAGGTGACAGTCTTTCTGTTTACTTAAGCTGTCTATAGAGGGGACACTATCCGAGCTAAGCCTACTGACAGAGAACCTCTTTCTGTTTATATCTAGTATATTTAGACAGAAAGTTTTACAGGAAAGATAGATACCACTAAGTCATCTCACTAGTGCAGAAAAATATATAAGTAATTACATTTTCGTAGTAGGGATGTTCCTATTTATTGCTTTTTTTCTGTACAACATTATGGACATAACTTATTGATGTAAGGACACTGTAGAGGCTAATGAATTCCAATCAATACAAGCACAATGAGCTAGGATATGTTCACGATCTGAAACCCACATCGGTCAAATGGCTCTAACAAACAAAGTCACTTCAGGGTATATTGACACACTCATTGCATGACATTGTGGAATAAAAGGAGCAGTTAGCTTATGTGCTTATGAAAAAATAAATCTCTAGGAGCAAACGTTCTCACTTACAGCAGTTTTGTAACAATAAGACCGTTTCAGAAGGAAAGGGAGTTCACAGGTCATTCTTATTAAGTGTTTGACTGATTTATTTTAGCACAACTCTCCTTTCTCCTGGACCTCAGAGAGCTGAGATGCAATTTTCTTTCAGAAATGTGTATTGTACCATGCACGGCTGCTGGAGGGGGAAAGTGAGTGTGGATATCCCAGCTGGAGCACCTTTCCATCAGTGCAGCCAAATGGCTGTGAGATGCAGAATTTGCCCCTTTGAATCCCTTCCCTCTCTGCCTCTTCCTGACCTCTACAGCCCCTTTGAATCCCTTCCCTCTCTGGCCTCTTCCTGACAAATATCCCTGTAGGAGTAAGAGGGTGGTAATTTTACTTGTCCTTACAATCTGGATTAGCTGTGTACCCTTCTCACTGCCCTTTTCTACAATATTTATTTATGGAGCAACCCTGTTCTGCCTCTATAAGCTAGAGTGTTTTGATCTGCCTTCAAGCATATGTGATGTCTTTGTGCAAAGTCAGACTGCACTGGATATTAAAAACATAATGTAGGATGCAATTCCTCACCCATATCATAAACTATATCTTTCGGGATTCCAACTTCTCTTTTAATTAAATCATTACCCTAATTATCTTGTTAGCATCCTCTGGTGTAGGCAGCCCTTTATGGAAGAATGAAATAAAGAATTTTCTTTGCCCCTGTGGCAGTCTCCTGATCAAATGTTCAGAAACTATTACACTAATCATAACCATTTCACTGTTATCTTCCCCCTTTCCCATCTGCCTGCCCGCATACACTTAAACTGAGGCAGGGGCTGTCTTACAAGAGCTTTGCATTTTTTTTTCTTAATTGGGACATGTGGGTGGCAGAAGAGTTATAACGATGGATTTGTTTTTCAGATTATCAATGGCATAATTATGCTATGCTAAGTTGTAACATTTTTGCCAATGCACTTTCTTACCTCATAATTTCAGAGCACTGTGTATTATTGCCAAGCCATTTGGGACCTGCTACTCATTTACTAATTAGAAGCGTTGATATACAGCAACTGAAGCGGTTTAACTGGCTACAGTAGAAGCAAATATTTCTTCCCTTTGTGATAGTCGTTCCTGAGCTCAACACTCTTTGTAGACGTGAGATCTGAAATGCTGAAAAGAGACTTTGATAGTGTGTTGCCACCCCAGTTCCTGCTTCTCATTTCTCACAATTAGTTCAGTCTCTTCATCTACTCATGCCATCCTCATAGCATTTATTCACCCATTGTTTATCATATTATTCATTTATTCCTTCTTTGCAAATGTGACATTTTTGCTTTAGGAGGAAAGCAAAAATCAGAATTGCTGGTTACAGTTTTAGTTCCTTTGTCTTATTTAAATTAAGAAGAAATACAAATCAAAAGCCATCTTCATCAAAGCGAGTATTGGTTTGAGAAAGTTGATATTGGTTTTAGTAGCATAAAGAGTACAAGCTGAAAATATGATACAGCTGTGCCGACCTCTCTGTGATTATTTTGAAAAGTTGGCTATCTGCCCCATCTCACAGTTTGTGAACATGGCAAATAATTTAACATTCATGTGCTCCTGTTTTGGCATAATGCATATGAATCATGTGGTCACCACTTTCCAAATTGGTAGTAGATCAGAAAAGAGTTAATGACTAATTTTTCTTCATGACTTGTTCTATTATTCCATTAAAAAAAAAAGGACAGATATGAAATATCACAGCATAAAAGCCATTTTGTGTGGTGATGCGTAAGTCTTGGGAGACTTCTTTTTTGGTCTATTTTGAAGATCTAGTTTCTAATTTTGAAATTTGCTTGGAGAGTTGGTCAACTGGACATCTCTGAATGCCAGCCATGTTCCAAATATTCATGGATGCTTCTTTGACTCTGAAGGCTTCTGTGCCACTGAATAATCAAGCAGTCACTACACATGCAATTAGCTCTAGTGGATCTTAGGAGAATATGTTAGATCCTATTTCATGTTTCAAATGTCTAAGGAAAGAGGCTTGGAAACAATTCTAGATGTGTGTTACACCATTAGTGTACAGCATGTTTGAGTGTTAAAATCACCCTGAGGAATAACACTTAGATTCCTAGGTCCACCTAGGCACTGTGCTTATCTGTGTGTCATCTAAGATCAAAGCTGATAAGCCAATTATACGACATTCTGTGCAGTTCTGAACACAGCAGTAAATCCTACCACTTTAGTGAATATCCCTCAGTGATTCATTATTATCTCCTAGTACACGTGTGATTCCAGAGAACTGACTCAGGAGCTGCTTCTCTTTATCTATATCACAAATCAGCCATCCTAGACGACCGTGACTTGCAGTGGTTTGAATTTTAGTTTTTTTTATTATTATTATTTTATCTGCTGAGCCAGCTCAGATGAAAAGCAGTGCAGTTTTTGTGAAGACAGTGGGCTCGTTTTCCAGACAACTGGAAGCATTCAGTTGCACAAAGAGGCAGAGGAAGCTGATCCAGCCATGACAGTTATGGCCTGTACATCTGCGTTTTGCATGCAGCTCGGTAATAATTGCAGCATGAGTTGCTCAGTCCTTTTGCTTGTGCATGAGAATCCAGTTAAAATGTATATATGGTAACATTTACTAACAGACACAGAGAGTGGTTGCCTCTGTATACACTAGCAGAACATGGATTTTCTTATCTGCCGCCATAAACAGCAACCACAATTTTGGCTCTTGATTGCACAGAGAACTGAGAAGAAGGAGACACAGTGTTACCAGCCTTCCTGGAGCCCACTGAAGAGCCACATCTCCTTTCACACTAAGTCTGGCAAGGTGAAATGCAACAACCTTTTCAAGAATACAGTGAGAATTTGCCTGCTATTGGTGCAGAACACATGTGTACACCTGCCACAAAATTGGCTATCAAAGGCATTAGTTGTGGAGCTTCAGCTGCAGAGCAAACTCACAACAGATACCAAAAAAAGAGCAATCGAAAGCAGACAGTGTTTCACCTTGATTTAATGCAAGAAACATGAATTTGTAACATCTGTATGCTTTTTATTGTTGTCTTCTAGTGCCATAATAGAACATTCTTTTGATGACAGTTTGAACAAACAACTTCTCTGTGGGAACTTCTACTGTTAGAATAACACAAGCTGGATGACATTTGGGGCTTTTTTTTTTTGTGTGTGTGTCAGTGATGCAGCAGGAAATGATGTGAAAAAAAAAGAACGGTGTCACAGAAGTGCCCATAGCCCCCATCATTAACAGAAAACATTCTTTTTGTTCATCTTTAAAATTTCATATACCTACAGGCTTGATTTCAGATCTGCAAAGGTTGCCCCTTAGGATTAACAGTGTTGCTAGGGATTGCATGAGAGGCTTAAATCCTTGACTCAGATTTTATCCAGCTAATACGTGATCTGTTTTAACCAGCTAATCTACCTCTAATTTGCATTTACCTATTATAGTAATGATAAAACAAGCCTTTAGTTGCACAGTCACATAGTGAACATTAGAAACATTTGGAAAAAAAAAAGGATAGCATCCTTAAATTTAAGAGGTCACATTAGTTTCCCACCAAGAGCTCTGACTGGAAGACTGATAAAAGGAAATCATGCTTTACTTATTATTTTTTCAAAAGAAAAATCTTATAGTTGTATTTACAGATAGATTTTTAAAAATCTGTTAGCTAGCTTTCTTGACATTTGCCATGTAAAATATAGTTTTAAGGTGAAAACAAGGAGGAAGGAATCATGAAAAGTCAATGTTATGAAGGCTGTAGAATTAATCTCCATGGCAGAGGCAATTCCCAGCTGAACTGGGTAAGACATCAATAAAAGTACTGAAATGATAAACCAACATTGTCAGGGCAGTGCATCTTGGAATATATACTCCGCCTAAATGTCATTCCAAGACTGTAGTGGGTTTTCTGGTCTCCTAATAGTGATTAGATGATTCAGGTCCCTGTCCAATAAGGGAATTGCAATTGATTTCACAAGCATTAGTCTGCATGGAGTTTTACATACACAAAACTAAATCAGCTGCAAATACACTTCTGAAACCTTGCTAAAGGAATAGAATAATAGGAGGAATTTGTTATTAACGTTGCTCAGAAAGAAAGATAATAGTTTTTAAGGGATTTTAGACAGCAGGATAAAAGATCCAGCTATGTGAACTCTGTAAACTGCTACCTAAACTTTTGCTTTTGTTCTATTTACAACACAGTTAATCTGCTTGTGATGGTACAGATATACCAACCAATTTCTAGGCCCTTGGTCTAGAAAAAAACATTGTTTAAGAAATTGTTTAAGAAATGCAACCTGATATGAGAGACTGAATCAAAGTCTGGAAAATACTACATTAATCAATAATATCCTTCTTTTGGAGAAGTTCATGACTCAAAGACTCATTCTCAGCCAAAAGAGCTGAGTAGTCTTCCCAGCCTACATTACCTGTAATCAGCAATATATAGTTTTCCATGTGATTTAAGAAGTGGTGAGGAGCCAAAACCTTGCACCAAGCAAGTTCATCCTGTTGGTGTTAATGACAAGGACCAAAACCATATAAGTTGGATAGACCAGTAAGAGAAGCAATATTCAAAGTAAGAACAGCAAATGTTTAACAAACACATAGGAAAATCACTTGGATATCTACCGTATAAAATAAACATCAACTAGTTCTTCTGGGAGACGTTTAAACATTTTCTCTTCTGTTACTGCAGCTCCTTCTTTACTGTTAGTGCTTTAGCATATGAGGCTGGGTATGTGCATCTGTTTGTTGGTGCTTTTCTTATTTTCATATGAGAAATGAGGATAGTGCCCAACACTTTTATACCTATGTGCCTCCAATACTGATCACAGTCCAAGAAACTGAATAAGCTGCTCAATTTTCTAACTGAGCAATAATATTTATAGGAAACATCACATAACTTGAGTACTAGTTCAACAGACATA
>JAUBOD010000001.1:3596673-3610481 GCA_032353885.1 Nothura maculosa
GGAGACTCCACAACCTCTCTGGGCAGCCTGTTCCAGTGCTCTGTCACCCTCACAGTGAGGAAATGCTTCCTGAAGTTACTGTGGAACTTTTCGTGCCTCAGCTTGCAGCCATTTCCTCTAGTCCTATTGATGTCCAAAGATAATTTTTATTCAAATAACAGATTTCATAAATTATTAATGACTATTACTTGCTGTATTAAGAAGATACTTAAGAATCCTAGATAACATCAGGATTATATTTTTCCAAATTTATTAAAACCGCAAAATGTTCACACAACTTCTGATTTATCTAAAGAGGTGTTGCAGAAAAAAAATACCATACTCTCTTAAATCCAAACAAATAATATCTAAAGGCTGAAAATTCTGTAACTCCTCTCTAACAAAGCTAGTGACTGAATATCTATCTTTACCAAAAGAGGTTTATTGTGAAATGTAGCTCAGATTCTGAAAGTTGTAGATAAAAGACAAAAATTGTTTTCAGAACTTTGGTAACCACTTGCCTTCCCTGTTCACTTGTGGTCAGCAGAAACACAAGGAGAACCAAAGTAATGTAGAAACATGCTTGGAAAACAGAATACCAGATATGATTCTTTCCTCTGAAGTGACAGGACTCGTGTTTCCAAGACTGTAGGGAAATATCTTTACTTATGAAAGCCGGGTGAAAAGGTGTATCTGTGATCCTTTATTGAAAACAAAAAACAATGACAATAACAAAAAGTTAGGTGAAGCAAAGATGGCTTTTGAAAGGGATTTTTCTATCCACTGAAAATTGCCTGAAGAAAGACATCCTTTCACACACAGAAAGGAGATCCTGCCCCGCTCACTTCAGCTGTGTTGTGGATGAATCACCTTCTGCACAATATATATAGTGCAATATATTCTCTGTACTTGCGTAGCTTTTATTTTTCCTTTGATAATCAGTGTTATGACAGTATTTTTGTAGTACAAACTGTTCTCTCGGATGAAGTACTAGAAAATCCCTCAGATGATAAAAGCCATCTGCCTGGACTAGACTCCTTCAGTGACCTACAGATCTCTATCCCATCTCACTGGCTCTTCTGAGTTGAAGTCTAAGTTATTTATTTGTTAGAGTTGCAGTATTAACCTGTTTTGTGCCAAGCACTGCTGATATCTTGCTTTACATGTAAATATCCAACTGCTTCTTCTCTCTGATGGGATTTGCTCTCAGCATAAATTGTTCAAATGAAATTACAGCACTTCCACTAAGACCTGACTGCCGTGAAAGAGGCAGAGTCCTGCTGTTCTCTCTAACACAATCATCTTGGTTGCTGAAAACAGCTTTTATCTGATAGTGGCAGGGTAGTAAAGATTTGAAATCGGAAGTGGATCACAGCCAACTCCTCCACTCATGCGGAAGATAAATATGCCATTAACCATGTCTCTTAAAGTTATTTATCTCAAGCAAGCAAATGAGTTCAAAGCCCTCCATTTACTGCTATATGACTGTAGATATCTGCTATCAGGTCTTTGTCAGCTAAAGCTGGGCACTTGGCAGAGGCAGAAATGGAGTATACAGCACAAGACATGTATAAGTATGTAAAGTAGTATCTCTTCACTAGTAAAAACAGACACTGTATGTACATTTTAATAAGGCAGTATGAAGCAGAATATTATCAGCCCTCTCCATTAGAAGTATGTATCATAACATCTTGCTTTCTTCAGCTGAGGTCACTCAGAAGCCCAGGACAATCCAATAATACTTGTATTAGATTGAACTCAGGGCACCACCACTGTCCTCTGGTGCAAGAATGGGAAAGCATGTTCACCGCTATGTCTCTAATGTGACTCTTGCCATTTGACTATTTCAGATCTTTTCTCTTGGGAAATGTACAAGATATCATAGAAACTCAGCTTGAGGCTTAGTGCTGTTAATAATCATAACATTCCCCAGTAATATTTGCTGTTCTTTTTCCCACCAGATAAACACTGTCTGAGCTCGTAGAATATCACTTCTTTGATTTGTTTTGGGTTTGTTTGCTTCATTTTTATCATCTCCTTTCTCCATTCTTTTCCTTCCTGTCTCTACTGACACTTCCTGCTAAAAAATACTAGTGTAGATGCAATTGCTGCCCATTTAAGATAGGCCTGAGCTCAAGAGACTTCCGCTTTTGATGACACTACCTACCTGGGAAGACCTTTTCTGACTGTCCAAGTTCTTGTCACCTGTTCTACTTCCTACGCTGTTTCCAGCCAACCAGAACTGCTGCTAAGCAAAGTATATTAGTGCTCTTAGTGTGAACTAACATTCCTGAAGGCCTTGGATGTGATTCTGTGCCCCAGGTCCTTCCATGTCCTGAGTCCTCCTCAAATCAGCTCTGAATAGGTACTTGGTGCTCTAATTTTAATGATTGCAAAGAAAAAATATTTCTCAGAAGATATCAAAAGTGTTTACAAAATACCTTTTCCCATCATTTCAGATGTAGAAAAGAATTTATTATCCTTTAGATAGATATCCTTCAGTTTTATAGAAAATAATATATTATCCTTTATTTTCTGCATGCATAGGCCAATAGAACAGACTTTTAACATTTATTTACCCAACTTTTTAATGAACAAATAATGCCTTCCAAGAGATTTTCAGAAGCAGTAGCTTTCGGAGCAATACTTGCCTCCCAATAATAAAAAAAAAAACATTTTTCAGTACATCCATTATTTGAAATTCCTGTTCTTTTAATTTGCTTCTGATGGAGGCGCTCAGAATCAATACACATTTATGAAGATGATGGTCCACACTTCATGAGAGCAGATATGTCAGAGGGAGCTATGTAACACATTTTTCAACTGACAGCCAGAGAATGTTAATGAAATGATTGTGTGTGACTTCAGTCTTTTAATTGAGCTGCTCAGGGATTATGCCTGTCAGGTACAACCATGATAATGTATATAACGCATAGGCAATAATAAGGCCTAAAATATAATAACAACAATAATAATAACAGCAACAGCAATAATATTAGCTTGGGTTTCTTTCTTCCTTATGTCAGAAAAAAGGAAGACCTACAATCACAAAAAGAAAAAAGCCTGTAATGTTTTATAACACAACGTCTAACCAAAGGGAGGAAAAATTAAAAGGTCAAATGAGAGACGATGAAATATCTTTAACAGAAAGCTAGCAAACTCATTTCCAGTCTGCAGAAAATGACAGAGGAGAACACGTGGCAATTACAGACCATTTTTATTGCCTTAAAACAACACAGTTAAATTGCTTTGATATAAACATTGAAGCATATCTCAACTATGAGCAAAGCAGTGTACTCAATCATGTTACTTTTAATGAAAATAGTCTTGAAAATAGGTTGGGCGGAGAACGTTTGTCATAACTGCTGGCCTAGCAAGTCAGGCAAACACAGTGAGATAAATAGCGCAATGCCTCCTGCCACTTGTAACTTAATCCACCTGCACATTTCATTAGAAGGTTCTTAATTTTCATCCGACTGTCTCTATCTTAATGAAAATGAGACTAGCAGTTGGCTAGAGCCCAGATCAATTTTGTGCAATAACACAGGAACCATCTCAAACTTATCCTTTCCAGTAATTGAACTGTATAATATGTTAGAAAGAAAAACAAACAACGGCAAAAACATAACAAACAAATAAAACAATAAATACACAAGCAAGTTAATATTCTTCATCAAACTGTGCTTTGAAAGTATTCTTTCAAGAGTCTTTAAAACATGATCCGTGAAGAAATACAGCTCTTGAGGAAGCAGCTCTTGCATATACAAAATCTTGGAAGAGATTAGTGAAATAGGTTTTGCATTTTTCATGCTGTTTCCACAGGACATGTGCTGAAAGCCATAAAGATATGCTTCTTTCTCCAACTAATTTATTTCACATATACAATAATTTGCGGTCAATAAATCTAGGACGGATTTCCATGGTATGGTATTGCTGTGGCAAACAGAATGGATAACTTTATTCACATTGTGGTTGTGGTATTTTTATAATCAGTTTTGAAATGCAATATTGCTGGAGAGTATCATCAAGCAGTGCTCAATTTTAAACGAAGTTTTCCAAAAGAACACATGCTATATACTAATTCATGTCATCAGGGATCCATCTTATGGGGCAAGAGACTCATCTTGTGTGCACATGGCTTTTGGAGGAGATGATAGCACTGAGAAAGCTACTTTTACACTTCTCAAGCCGGGCACTCCAGATGGAACATTTCGCCATAGTAGGACATTTAACTAAGAGGAAAATAAGTCCTTCACCAGCCAGAGTTCTCTTGAATTGCACAAACAAAGCTTGTGGAACAGGGTGAACTTCTGAGCTATTTTAGGACAAAAAAAAAGACTGTAAAATAATGAATTTCAAAGGGAATATTGATTTGGTTTGTATGCAGAGTCCTTATAAAAAGCAAAATATTTAACTTGAGAAAATAATTCACTTAGAAGCATCTATTTGAGAAGAAAACATTGAATCTGCACATTGAAACAATCCAGAGCTTAATTTTCGTTAAATATAACTTACATCTCAAATCGCTCCACAAAGGCCTATTTTGAGAGGCTAAAAATTGGAGATAATCATTTGGCTGTATTTGGCTGTTAGTCACCATGCTGAAGTTTAGGGTCAGCTTGCCATTTTTCTAGTGTTTTCAGGTGCAAGGCAGAGGAGGTCCAGGCTATGTAGCCTCTGATTCCTGTTTTTCCTGGAGGTCCTTCATACAAGCGCAGAGTGTGCTGAGAAGCAAGAATTGGCTCTTCCTGATGCTGGAGCGCAGGGGCCCTGCTATTTGTAGTACATGGTTTCAACACACCCCGGCACTGCTCCAGACAAGCATGTGCAAACTTGTGAGTAACTGCAGCTAGAGCTGCCAAGGATGGCAGCGTGGAGGGATGAAACTCTGAGTTGCAGGGTGACCAAGAGCGTAATCCCAACAACCACACTGCAAACGGTAGAAAGGTCCCAGCTTTCTTGGTCTGTTCAGCACTTGTCAAGGATGTCGTTTTTCTTAGTCTTATAAGTCATTACCATTATGAAGAGTCATTTATGATTCCTGAGAAATATGTTATGTTTTGCGTGATTCCCCTTTTCCTAACCTTCTGCTTGTTGTGACTTTTAATTCCCGTGGAAGGTTTGATAGGATTATATATGCATTTTTTTTTGTTTCTGCTTTGGAAAAGTCATTGGACTTTCCTAACTCAGCACTGGATAGAGAGTGAAAATATTTTTTAAAGGTCAAATCGTAAAATCATAAACTCCAGAGGGAATTATCTCTAGGGAGTTGTATCAAGTGCACCACTCCCTTGTATGAAAACTTAATTGATGTCACTTGGCTGAAATGATTATCTCCAAGCTGTAAACTGATATGACATTATGTAAGATATCAGAGTAAAATGCATTTTTCGGATCAGATTTTAAGGCCAGCTTGTGGTATGACAATTGGTCATTGTAAAAATGATTATTATGTCACAAACAGGGGATTACTATGTCAGGTGGAAACTAAGTGCAGGGGCAGATAAATTCTTAAGAAACAACAGTGATTCTGTTCTAATGCACTGTCTCCAGAAAGGAGGAATGAGAGGGAAGGAGCACAGGGAAATCTGTGGCACAGAAGAACTCTTGTTTCCAAATAAGACATTTCCTGAAGTTTTCCATAAGGTGACAGCTGCTCTTCCAAGAGCCGTGTTCGTGTTCTGCAGCATGGTGAATCTGGAGGACTTGCATTTGAGTTGCTGTTCTTTAGGACTGGCACTGGGGCAGCAGAGAGCAAAACTTGGCTTTAATGCCCTTTTTTCACAAGTCAGATCTATTTATACAGAAATAGATCTGTATAAATCTCCAAATACAGAAGGTAGAATTACCACATGTCTTATGACATCGTATTCAACACCTAAGAAGCAAAACGGAGAGCAAGATTTGTTTGAAGTCTAAAATGTGGGGGTTTTTTTCCCCTCCTCCTTCAAGTTTTCACAATTTATTGTGAAAATTCCCCTTTGACGAAGCACCATATAGACCTTTTGGGCACTTAGGATCTCTCTTAACAGTTACTTTTGCCATCCTGATAACCTCTTTGTGGAACCTAACCCCAGGCACTGGTGCACCCTTCCCTATTATTAGCAAATCACCCAAGTCATCTGCAAGCTCGTTAAAAGCAACTGAAAAAAAAAAAAAAACAGTCTTCCTCAACAAAATTAGCTTGGAAAAACGTAGGTCTGACATTAGTTAACTGGATAAATGCTGGACTTGTGTGCGTCATCTTTGCAGTCCCCAGGCAAGCAGGTGACCAGGCGTCATCGCGTTTCCCAGCCCTCGGTCCCTTGGTGGGGGAGGAGAAGAGTAAGGTTTCAGTCACTAAAAGCAGATGACAAGGAGCTTCAGAACCTAAATACTCGCACACCAACCTGCTGTCTTCATTTGTATTCAACAGATGCCTCGTTTTTTCCCCCTGACTGCCTAGTCTGTACCAATCAGTGTAAACAATAGCATTTTTGTCTTTCGTGAGCATATTCTTGTTCTATTCTTCACTTGAAGGTAGGGATAAACATGTAAGGATAAAATAAAAAAAAATAAAAAGGAGAAAAACAACCTTTATAGGCATATATTTATAGTTTAAAAGACTGTTATGTAAAGCTTTAAGAAACACTCTTGTGATTTGGCTGAGAGATTCGTGAAGCAAGTGGAAGATGCATATAAGCTTTAAACAGAAAAAAAAAATAAAAAGGAAAAAGAAACAACAAAAAAGAAAACCTGAGAATCCATCTGTGAGATATTTTGAAAAGCCAGGGAAAATGAAGAAGGCTAGCTATGCTATTTTTATATTACACTACATACATTCAAAATGTATGGTCTCTTTAGATATATATAGAGAGAGAGCACGTGTACATATGAGTCCAGTCTTCTCCCTGACTATTTTGGTATAACACAAAACATGTTACAATTGCCCTGTTTTTACATGACCTCGGTACCTGGCTTCTTCACATATGATTTTTTTTCCCTCCTAATCTAATCATGAGTAATTAAGGTGTTGCTAAGTAGCTAATTCTGGCCCAAAATTAAGAATTTGAATTGTCACACGGACCATTTCCAGTGTTAGCATCTTCTTTGTCCCTCCTGCTGCTCTGCTTCAGTGAGTAGCAGGGAGTGTGACACTCCACCACCAGTTTGTCCTTATCTCATGACCCCATGGATGCTGTCAGGGTGTCAGGTGGCTCTGGCACAGCCTCCTCCCTGCCTCTGGCCATATGTTTCCTGCCACCTCCTACAAAAGCAAATTGCACCCTCTGAGCCTATTTGGAGAGAAGGGAAGGAAAGATGAAATGCAACGGTTTGGACTTTGAGATTCTTAACTTTCTCAGCCAGCCCAAGTGCTGGCAGAACTAGTTTATTCCAAGGGTGGAGGATGTGCATCTTGCTACCTGATGTTCCTTCTTGCTGCCATCTCCTCCTCACAAAGTGGGAGAAAGAAAGCTGTGCTATCTGCAGATGCAAGAAACAAGAAACGACATAGCAAAATACAGTATCTGAAATGTTCTTAGAATTACTAAGATATGGAACAGGATTTCAGTTTATTTTCCTAAGGCATTGTTCTAACAGTATATATGTCTGTATGGATTTAACCTACACTATCAGTTTCCAAGGATGAGATTTATAGGACTGACTGGTCCAGCTCCATCCTAACTTTACTTTGGGTTTCAACACTTTTCAGGAGAAAGAGAGACTCTTTCTTTCCTGTGTCTCTACTCACCTGCCTAAAATATTAGGAATTGTGATGTCATTGGAAAAAAAAAAAAAAAAAGGGAAATAATGTAATGGAAAAGCTTTTCTCAAATGGTCACCAATTCCCTCCTGAGGAGGGACACAGTTCTCCTTGCCTTCAAAAACCCTTATTCACTGGTGTGATTAAGAGGGGAAAAGTGAGTTAGGGAATGCATAAATAGAGCTTGCTTTTCTTTGAATCCCTTGCTCCTCTTCTGACACACACTTTCACCTATTGTTGACACTAAAAGCATTCACAGAGGTTAAATTATTGAAAGTTCAGCCAAATTTCCCTCAACTATCACAACCTGCCTCCTATCCCCAGTTTCCACAGCCTAGCTTAGCAGCGACTAAATTGTGCTCAGTTTGGGCTTTGGAAGCTGTGCACTGACCTTAATGTGCAGCTTGATATTTAGTCTGGTATTATTTGGTCTTCCAAAGGCTATTTGCATCCACACACTCTGTTCAAAAAAAACCCAGCTTCTAACCATGCCCATGAAAACAAACTAAAACAAATCCTCACTAAAAAGGATTTTTTTTTTAGTCTAGAAAATAACCATGGTAGATGTATTAGATATATGATGATGAAAGCCCATGGTTATTGTTTTGTTGCTCTTATGTCTTTGTCAAATAACTCAGCACAAGGAGTAAGAAAGGAAAAAACATTGAGAGAAGGAATAAAAAGTGATGCTGTGGAAGTTCACATGGACTATGTGATGAGTGGGTGGCACACAGATAGTAGTTTGTTTTTCAAGTCTTTGACAGTTGGCAGTAAAGGTTACTGAGCAAAATTGCAGGAGGCTAAAAGGTTGCCCATGATGGATCCCAGATACAGTAGAACCAGTCATTTTCTGCATACAAAGTGATAAGGAGGGACTCTTAGGGTTGACAGTAGTGACTTGAAAACTATGACAGAGGAAGAGGCAAGGATGTGGCCTGGAAGATCCCTTAGGATCCAGTTGGACTTTGAAAGTTTTACAGGGGTCTGTAAAATCAAATCAGTAATTGGAATTTCCAAAGGCAAACAGGGAAATTCCAAAAATCATTATTTTGATATCTATCTACTGCTTTCTAAGTGCATAGAAGCAGGTCCTTATTTTTCATAGCAGTTCTTTGTATTTTGCTGGGGAAAATATTTGTCAGTTGTTCTAATTCAGAAAAAAAAATGTTGGTTAAAAAAAGTCTAAAATGGATGTGAACACCAAACTAGCTGAATCTATAGGATATTTGTTTGCAATACATTTTGCAAATAGGCTCGAGAGACGGCAATGGAGAAAAGGACGGAATTGACTATCTTTTGGGCTAGAAGAATAAGTCATTCACTATTCTATTTTGGAGAATCATAGACCCCTGCTTGATTACAATTCCCTTTGCTAAGACTGGTTTTAAGGAGCCAAATGTTGCATGGCTGTAGTTGTTGTTTTGTTTTCTCTTCACAATTATTTTTCTTACACTGGCTTTTCTCTAAAGAGTTAGAACATCAAATCTTTCCTTGCATTCCCCTCATCCTCTGTAAAAAAAACCATATGTCCTTGCCAGTGTTTCCTCCATGAAGGCCCAACAGCCAATAAACATAAGTGATTGGAAAGATGGAAATAGCAGTGCACAAAAGTTAATAGAGTTGGAATTTTTGCTCAGTTTGGATGAGCACTCCAGAGCTAGTCCACTGGAAACAGAAGCTATTGACTCATACCATGAGATGCAGAAAATAACCTTTTTGTAATTCTTAACTACACATGCCTGGTAGTATAGAAATTCGCTCACTAGTGGCTCGAGGTATCATCACTGCCAGACCATTTGGGCATCAAACAGCAGAGTCCCAGGGAACAGGAAAGGTTTACTTAGATCTGAAGAGCAATCTGCAAATGCGACTGTTGAGACGGGCACATAACCTGTCTAAAGAACAGGATGCAAAGGATATTTTTGAAGAATTTGATGAGGTGTTTACTAGGCCTAAAAGCATTGTGAATAAAACACATCATCCTGATACAGATCCCATTATCCTGCCAAAAGTACAAACATCACATGTAGTACAGTCTCATTAGCTCTGAGAAATGAAGCAAAGGCTGATTGTGACAAGATGGTAAGATGCGGTGTTTTTGAGACACTGCAGATACTGGTTGGCTTGGTTAACAGTCTGATCACATGCAATAAGACAAAATTTTATGGATTTGTGTAGATTCAGGAGATTCAAATAAGGCTATCAAATGCAACGTAGCCCAAGGGAGCACTGGAGAAAGACATGTCTAGACTTCCAACAAGAAGAATATTTCCAGCTCTGGATGCAAGCCAGTGATTTTGGCAAATCCAGCTTGATAAAAGGTTAAACTCTACAACTTGGATTCCATTTTTGCTGATACATTTTTAAGTAACTTTGCTCTGTGATTATTTCAGACTGCAAAAAGTGCCACTGCACAGAATTTCAAGTCCCTTAAGATCCAGGTGGAAGCAGTTATTTATAACCTCTTGAGCTACTGATAATGATCAACATTATAAAAAAAAACAAAAAAAAAGGAAAACAAAAAATGTGTTATCCAGTTAAGCAGGTGTGGATATCAGAGCATTTTTTTCTTCAGGTCTTTTAGTTTTCCTTTTCCTTTCTTTATTATTTTCTGTGCAAGAAAGAGAGAAGAGCAATCATAACAACATTGAGCATTGTATCAAATAGTTTCCAGGTTAAAATTCATGTCCGGTTGAGGCAAAGGACTTCGACTTAAAGGTTGAGTTTCATAAGAAGTTGCCTGCAGAAGTGAAGCCAACTGCAGAAATCTCAGATCCTCTCTGCACTACAAATTACTCTTCCCCAGTGCCAGGTCAGAGCATCTTCTACTCCGTAAGCTGGTTCCAACACTGGGTCTGTGAAAAAAAAAATCCTTCCCACCTCAACAAACATTTTTTTTCAAATATTGTTTTTTCTTTTTAAAACATATAAGTCCTCCCAAAGTTTACACCAAAGTGACATCCCAAATAAAGAGAGTGCCAGTCTGTGATACTGAAGTGAGGAAGGAAAGCTGAGCTCTGGACCTTCCTAAATGGGATTTTGCTTCTGAAGCTAATGTGTTGTGAAGCTGTATCCTGAAGCTCTCACCCATGGGATGACAAACGCATTTATAGCAGGGCTACAGACTGAGGCTGCTTTTGGTCCAATAATCCTTCAGTTATTACAAAGTGTATCAAAAATATCATTACAAATCACAACCGGAACAAATTCAGAGACTCTTTCCAGAACTGTAAATATCCTGCTTGGGAAGCAGCTCACCTGCCAGCAGAGAAAATTTGAGCAGGAAGTGATCAGAGTTACAGTCTCACATTTCCTACAGGAGTGTGTCTCAAGGGAAGTGTTTAACAACCAGGTACAGTCTCAGAAGGTTTTCTTTTTCTTTTCTTTCTGATTTTATCCAGAAATTCCACACTGAACTAAGAAATCTTTTGCTCAAATACTACTGGATTAGTATTGCCTATCAAAAAGGGATTTGGGCAATTCCTGTGCAGTTCCTGAGAAACACCTGATTGCATCAATATAAACACGTAATGAGTCATCTAAAACACAGGAAATGATTGTAGAAATACATAAGTATTTTTTTAAAGCACACTAAAGACTTTCCTAGAGCAGTTAAGCTTTCAAGAGCTTCTAAATATAAAAATCACAGCAGCAATGAGGGATTTGAAGTAATGGTAAGGCTGTTTCTTGCTAAAGAAAACCTCCAAATGATGCCAACTTGCAGGTGATTGGAAGAGTAATTCAGAATAGATGATCCCACAGCAAAAACCCAGACACTGTTCATACTGAAAGGTGATATTAAATAAATATATATATATATGAAGCATAGTGCCACACGGCATGAGATTAGACCTGTTAAACAGAGGCCACATGTGCGTATCTGGATTCTGAGAGGTAAACTTTGTATAGAATAAATGCCATTACTGAAACTAAAAGTGCGGTTGCTACCAGATCTCCTGAGCCTGAGAGCTGAGGGAGACCCGGGGGCCAGTTGCAATGGGGTACGGAGCGAGCTAAAAATGCTTCCGCACTTTATCTCTTCAAATGCAATCTTATCTATGTTAGTGCTTATTGTACAGAATCCATATGTTTTCTGGGCAAAATTTATTGGCTAGGAGCCATGATTTATTTATTTAGTTGCTGGAAAATAGCCTAGAGTGTTACACATTCATTCCACATTAGAAAGACGCAATTTTAGCTTCTTGCTCTCTTTTCTTTATGTGAGAGGGGAGGGAGAGGGGCAAGGAAAAAAAAAGAGAAACCAAACAAAAAAGTAGCTGTGTCTTCTTTACGTAACTAGAAGGAAATCGGTTGTAACAACCCCATTGTAAAATTATGTGTTTTATAAGGTCCTGAATATGGTGCATCTTTTGTGTTCTGCTTCTAATTGTTTGCTCTATACAAAAGGATAATTCATTAGGCCAAGTCTCCAAATAATCTCAAAGTGACATGAATTCTTTTGCAGAGTGAATGTCTGTTGCAAGTAATCCATGGAAAACAGACAGGCGTCTCTTGTCATTTTGGAGCTCTAATCCACTGCCCGGAGCATGAAAATGCTCAGGATAACAAGTGTGGGAATGACCAAGATCAACATTATTTTGGGGGGTTTTGTTTGCTTAACAACGCTGCTGATCAATAGAGTTGCTGGACCTGGCAGATACAATGCGGCAGGATTAATGAATTAAGCTTAGGAAGCAAAAGAATTTACTAAAGAGGAGTGGGGACAAGTCCCTCCTTCCTCCCTTGGTGTGTGAGTATGAAAGTAGCAATGACAGCGTTTGAGTGCTCGCTTCACCAGTGTACCCAGCCTCATTCTGCAGGAGTTTTTACACTTGAATTAGAACCACACTGGCACCCGCATTTGCAGCTATGAACTTCAATTGCAAAGTTAAGGGCATTTCCTAGACGCTAGTTCAGTGTCGGGATGCAGATAGGAGACACTGAACTCTCTAATATCCAAAGCGCAGCGCAATCGCCTTTGGCAGCGCTATGCTAACTCCCTAACTCCAGGTAAATAAAAGTGGAATGGAAAGATCTCCCTCAAATACTCCAGATGCCATTGCTCGTAAAGCACTCACAGGCTCCTTCTTCTGGAGAAGCAGAGGGCAAAGTCAAGAGAGACGCGGAACTTCTCTGCATATGACAGTGATTTGCAAAGGTTGGCTTCCGAGGTGTCAGTTTTGCTCAGGGAGGTGACACATGCTATCAATTGCTGGAAAACGTAATATTTGCCAAATTGCATATTAGACTGAATGTTCTGCACAACACAGAAAATGCAACAAGCTGTCGCTTTCTGCAAGGGAGGGAGGGTGTTCAGCTGTGTGGGAGGGAAGAGTTGAATTTGCTTATATGTACTTACAGCTCCTTAGCATTCAGGCAACCTCTGGGGATTTTCTGAGTCCTTTTACTTAAACAAACAAACAAAGATCATTAGGTAGCTGCGCTGTACTGAAACACAAAACTACTATAATCCCAGAACCCTGGAAGTGGGAAGGACTGGACCGTTCTGGACTTGCAAGAATGCTTCGGAAGATCCGCCGCTGTAATTTATAAGCCCCTCCAGACCTATACGTGTCTCGAGCTGCTGGCTGGAGTGGCTCTGCTCGGAATTTCTTGCGTTGCAGCGGGGCAGCCCAGGAGGTGGGGAGGGCGGAGGGCTGGAGCTGCCTTCCCAGCAAGGCTTTAAAAGCCTCGGCGGCGAAGTTGCGCGGATGGAAGAGTTTGTGGCTTGTTTTGAGCCCTGCAGCCGGCATCACGTTATGGGCAGGAGATGGGATTCATGTGGGTAGCGACGCTGCGGCTCGCGCCAGGCTCTTGTTTTTAAAGGGGGAAGTAGTAGGGGTGTGTGTGTGAAGGAGAATGCATCTTTTTAATTCCAATTCCAAGGTGAAATTAAAAAAAAAAAAAAAGAAAAAGAGAGAGAGAGAGAGAAACGGTGCAAAGTGCAAGCAGCTTTTGGAAGTAAATGTGCAGCCTCCACTCTCCCCCAGCTCGGTGGAGGTCCCGGGTCTTTCTGGTCTCCACCGCGCTAGGTGTTTGCTGCTTGTTCGCTGTTTCCTTTGCCTGTGTGGCACATGCGGGGGGG
>JAUBOD010000001.1:3610581-3624287 GCA_032353885.1 Nothura maculosa
CCCGCGTCCCCTCCCCGGCCGGCCCGGCCGTTTGGGGACGTCACCGCGGCGCAAAATATACTGCGGGCATCGGGTGACCCGCGGGGACACGGCAAGGGTTAAAGCTGGGGTGGTGGGTGGGGGGGGGCGAGGTCAGGCCAGGAATGTGTGATAAGATCGCCAGGCCTCGGGTGAGCGCGCCCACATGCGTGGGTCCATGCACATGCGTGTGAGTCCATGCACATGCGTGTGGGACCGTGCACATGTGTGTGGGTCCGTGCACATGCATATGGGACCATGCACACGTGTGGGACCATATACGCATGCATATGGGTCCGTGCACACGTGTGTGGGTCCGTGCACATGCATATGGGTCCGTGCACATTCGTGTGGGTCCGTGCACATGCATATGGGACCATGCACACGCGTGTGAGTCCGTGCACATGCGTGTGGGTCTGTGCACACGCATGTGCCACCCCCTGCCAGGGCTGGGCCACGCGTCGCAACCCCCCTGCTATTGTCCCCCACTCCCGTCCCGGCACCGTTTTTGCCCCGTCACTGATTTCTTTCCCAGCTCCGCGGTCGCCCATGGCCAAAGATGGCCAGGAGGAGGAGGAGGAGGAGGAAGGCGCTGCGCCAGGACGCCTGGGCCCCTCCGGCTCTGCCTGCCGGCAGGGGCGGATACAGGGGAAAGAGGGGTGCCCCAGGAGGGGGCAGCTGCCTCCATCACCCCCCGCTTCCCGGGGCGTTCCCTTGCCCCCTGACGGCTGCTATTCCCAGCCGGATAAATTAGGCAATTGGGAGCGGGGAGGAATGCGCCTGGCGGAGGGCGCCCGGGGCCGCCCGCAGCTCCATCCACCTCCTCCTCCTGCTCTGGCATGGGAGGGGGCAAGGGAAAGAGGGGAAAACAGCCAAATCCCGGGGCAGCATGCTGGGATTTGGGATGCCTTTGCCGGCTGCTCCAGCAGTGGAGGGGGGACGCCCCGTCCTCGCGCCTCCGCAGGAAGCGGCCGGGAAACACGGCCGGGAAACACCTTTCGGGGCTGGAAACCGCGGCGGCCTTGGGAAACAATAGCCCGGGGGGGCTGTTAATGACCCCCCCGCGGCGGCGCCGGGCGGCCGCTTCCTGCTTTTCCGCTGCATCCCGGCGCCGGCCCCGGCGCTCGCTCGAGGTCCCAGCGAAGCCCACGTGGCGCCGGCGGCGGACGTGACAGCGGGGCCGGCACCTCCCTCCTCTTCCTCGCCTTCCTCCCCGGGCAGCCCCAAGGGCGCCCGTCGGATATGGCGGGAATTTTGGGCCGGCCAGTGGAAAAACTGAGGAGCGCCAGCGTCCGGCCGGGCATCCTGCCCGCCCCGCGCTGGGATTTTCCCTCCCCCCCGCTTTCCCCCATCCCGGGAATTTTGCTTGGGAATGAGGCAGGGGGGAAGGTTTGCAAGGAGATGGCCCCGGCAGCGGGCCCAGGCGTCCCGGGTGATGCCGGGGGGTCCGGCAAGCTGTTTCCGGTAACCCGATCCGGGTTCTTTCCCGCTCCGCCGGCGGATGGGACAGGTGTGCCCGGCCCCCGCGCCCTCCCCGCGCGCAGCTGAGCCCCGACCCGCTCGCTGCACGTGTGGCCGAGTGCAGGGCCGGTCGTGCCTCAGTTTCCCCAAGGCACCAACAGCCTCCGCTTCCATCACAGCCGTGCCCGAGGCCGGGATATTTTGGGGGGGGAGGAGAAGGAGGGGGCACCGTCTGGTGCCTGTTCCCGCCAGCCTGGCCGGGGCCCAGGCGTCCTGGGCACGGTGCCGCGCTGGCATTCGCGTGTGTCCCCCCCCATCCCATCCCGCTCCCCCTCGCCCGGGGCGCCCGTGCTTTTTCCCACCCTTTGTGGCGGGTAAATCCTGAGCGATCCCCCCGCGCCGGCCCCCGCGCCCGCTCTAATCCGCCCGCGCTTGTTTGCACAGCAAATTGCTGCCCCGACGGATTCCTCGGCCCGGCTATCGGGGGGGGGGGACCTGGCAGCTGCACCCCCCCATTCGCCCCCCCGTTTTGTGTGCGGGCCCGTGGGTGCAGTGGGGATTGTGTGTATGCGTGGGAGCAGCGGGATGCATGTGTGGGAGCAGCGGGATGCACGTGGGGTGATGCAAGCGAGGGTGCAAGCGGTCCCATGGGAGCGTTTGCAGCTCCGCGTTGGTGCGTGCATGCAGCGGTGCAAGCCATGTCCTGGTGCACGCATGTAGCGGTGCATACATGTAGCAGTGCATACATGTAGCAGTGCATGTATGTAGTGGTATATGCATGTAGCGGTGCACACATGTAGCAGTGCATACATATAGTGGTGCATACATGTAGCAGTGCATGCATGTAGCAGTGCATACATATAGCAGTGCATGCATGTAGCAGTGCATGTATGTAGTGGTATACGCATGTAGCGGTGCACACATGTAGCAGTGCATGCATGTAGCAGTGCATACATATAGTGGTGCATACATGTAGCAGTGCATGCACATAGCAGTGCTTGTATGTAGTGGTATATGCATGTAGTGGTGCACACATGTAGCAGTGCACGCATGTAGCAGTGCATACATATAGCGGTGCACACATGTAGCAGTGCATGCACGTCACAGTGCACGCATGCAGCAGTGCCAGTGTGTGTGCAGCAGCACATGTCAGCACATGTACATGCCAGTGCAAGCACATGGGCACAGCCCCACGCGGTGTGCACAGCGCACGTCGGTGCAAGCACGCAGCGGTGCATGCACACACACAGCCCCATGCGGTGCAGGCATGCAGCAGTGCATGCACACACACAGAGCCCCATGCCGTGCAGTGCATGCACACACACACAGCCCCACGCGCTGCATGCACGAGGCAGCGCAAGCGCGTACGCGCAGCGCACGTCGATGCAAGCACACACATCTCACGAGCGCGGCCAGCCCCACGCGCAGCGCCGCGGCCCCGGCTGGCGCGCACCCCGCCGCCGCCGCCGCTGCAGCATGGGCTGCCTCGCCGGGATTGCCCTGCTCTCCTGGGGAGTCTTCCTAGCGGGACGTGTGAACTGCCAGCATGGGAAGAACAACGTGCCCAGGCTCAAATTGTCCTACAAAGGTAAGTCTGCTTCTTCTCTTCTCTTTTGTATTATTTGTTAGTATTTATTTCCCCGCTTAAAATAAAATCTGCCCCTGATGTGTCCCCCCCCATATCTTTCCAAACGGAAAGCGGTGCTCGGAGCGATCTCTGAGGATCCCCCCGCTCAGTACCTCCCCAGTTTGGGCACAGACAAAGCGGAGCGCGGCGCGGGGGCCCCGCACAGCCCGGCGCGACCCTCGCAGCCCCCGCTCAGCGTCCGCAGCCCCGGGGCTCGCCCGGATCGGCCCCGGGCACGCAGGGCAGCCCCAGGACCGGAGCCCCAGCTAGCAGCCTGCCAGAGGGGGAGATACGTACATATATATACATATATATATGTGTGTGTGTGTGTGTATGTACACACATATATATTTGCACATTTTTTTCCTTTTTTTTTGTAGGCATGAAGTGGTTAATTTTCGAGTCATGAATATTCAGCCTGTGCAAATCTGACAATCAGATGCCTAACATAAGCAGTAGGGTTTGCCAAGAAACTATAAACTGAAAGGAGCAGACCAGCCCAGAAAAGGAGGAAAGGGCTGTTAGGCGCTAGGAAACGCTGCCTATGGATGTTTAACGCGGTGCAATTTATTGGAACTGGAACTGTTGGCGGTGCAGTCTGATATATTTCATTAATGATCACAGGGAAGGTGTAACTGAAGAAAGGGAGCTGCGAGGTTGCATTTACCTTGCAAATGGTGTAATGCCACTTCCTCACATTGCAATGTCAGTACTTATCTTGTGTATCACAGTGCTTATGCTAAAGGAGGGCTCTGAAGTAGGCAGACTTTCTTATCAGTATTGTTCCCCTGTAGATACATTTTAGGAAGAATTCACAAAATCTGGGCAATATGCAGCTGAGGGAGAACTTTAACTGTAGGAGTTCTGAAGTATCATCATTGAAAAGGGTACCTATGTATATATCTCTCTGAAGAGCTGACTGTTCATATTTGTCACATTATGGAAGGTTGAGGGAAGGAGAAGCAGGTATAAGTCTGAGGGGAGGGAGCAAAAGTAGCACAGTGCTTCTGCAGTGGAAAAAAGTGAGCATGTGTGTGCACGCCTGGTCATAGATGTCAGGCTCAGTTTACAGCGCGCTGCCAATACACCTCTTGCCAGTAGAAATATGCTTTCTAGTTTTGTTGCTTTTTTCATCTCTCCTTGTTGTGCAGCAAATGAGCAGAGGGTAAAATCCTCTCTGGTGCCAGGCAGGCATAGTGTGCACACTTCAGATCTGAAAATTAAGCACCTGCAAAACTTGGAGGCATCATATGAGAGAAATGCAGTTTCAGTAGAGAGCACACATATACATGTTTGTATATGCTTAAACCTGAAAAGATATATATGTACGTCGGAAAAGAACAGTTTAAGGATTCTGAATATTTTTTGATTTTCATAAGAAAAATCATTTAACATAGATTATTTTGCATAAAGATATCTGAAGAAAGTAATGAACATGTCACATTAAAAATATCCTCTTAATTGCTTCCAAACTTTTGTGATCATATGGAAAGTCAGATTAATATATACAAATATAAATCCTATAAAATATCCCTTAAAGGGCTTTAATGGCTAATTATTTATTATTTATTATTTCTAACCCTTTTACAGTTTTTTGGTGTAAGGTCTGCTCTCCCTGCTAACAGAGACTGATTTCATGGAAACTAATATCAGAGAGAGTGGGCAGATCTGGCTCAGATTTTTTCCCACTACTGTATCTATATACACTTTACGAGAATTTAGCTATTCTGCTGATTGGTTGTTTTCCAGTTCTGCTCTTGCTAGGAGGAAGGATCTAATTTTCTTTCTCTTTTTTTTTTCTTATGCATGAGACATCAGATTTTAATATATAGTCCTATATGAATAAAACAGGAAACTGAAAAGAACATTGAAACTGTTTTTAATAATTAGTAGAATCACTGTAAAGAGAAACTGAGTGCAAACAGCAAGCATTCCTTCTTCCAATCTAGCACAATCTAGCAAAGAAGTTAAATGCTTGCTTAACTGGAAGCAAGTTAAAAGGTCTGAAGACTCAGAAATTCATGCTCTTGCCTTTGATTCATATATATACTTAATCACATTTTTGACTTAAAACATGTGTAACCCTACAATTCAAATCAGACTACTCACATGCTTAAAGTTAAGTACCAGTGTAAATGCTTGGCCAGGTCAAGAGGAACGTGTTGAATGTCCTGCTGCATTGATCCCTAAGTACAGGGATATCATTATTAGGCAGGGAAAACTAAGCCTTATCAGCTGGTGCTTTTCAAGACAAATTTTCTTCACAACATAGTATGGTATAGACAGATAAATGTTCACACTTGGTGTACAAATTGCCGAAAGAGCTGCAGCTATTGAAAATATGTCTTTTCGACACTGATTGACTGCCTTACATATTCATGTGTATCTTTCAGGATATATTACTACTATATATATTGGCATATGATTCATCCCTATTCAAACTACTTGCAATTAGGGAAAGAACCTCTCCAGTTACTTTTCCAGTCCGCCTCTCCATAATGAACTGAAGTCTAGTAAATAAACTTAAGATATTGAAAAGAATATGCAGGGTAAAAGGAGTGACCCGAGTGAATTCTCTTTTCATTGACTCGCATTGTGCTTTGTTTTAACATGCAGGTTTGTGTCTTTTTGTCTAAACAAATACCTTGGAGCTAATTGTCAGTGCCTTATTTCAAAAGAGTAGCAAGGATGTTTTTTACTTTCTTGTTTTTCTCAACTAATTACATGTCAAACATGGTTAAGAAGCCCAGGCATTTCTTTTAAAAGTTACCAAATGAGTCCTGAAGGGTTAAATCCCTGCCAACCTTGATTTCCTATGGTCACTTGTTTTCAAAGGTCCAATGTTAGCTCTGCCATTTCCCAGGTTGCTGGACAGAAGTTTTAGTGAACTCCCCATTCTTGCTTCCTCTTAACTTCTTGTCACAGCCTTGCAGCAGATTAGAGGCATCTTAAACAGGACAGGGCACGTTATGGGTAGGGAAAGAAAGTGTAAATGCATACACTTAAGATGCATATTAAGGCTGCATCTGTGGCCTGAAGAGGTTCCTTCTGTTTACTGTAAAACAGAGTTCTAGTTATTTGGTTTCTATCAACTTGCTTTTGGTGGCATATTAGAGGAAGGGAATTTGGGAAGGGCGTTCTTTGTTCTGCTGAACTCAGTGGCAAAAGCTGTGTTCATCATGAGAGGTACAATACATTTTAAAGCTTCCAAGCATTTTCATGTATATGCATGGATTGGAAAGGTTTTTACCCGGATGATATTTATCTCTGGTTGATTTAGGGGCCGATCCAAAGTTCATTGAGGCCAATGAGTGCTGGATCATAGCCTAAGTGGTAAAACCAGCTATAAAACCAAAGGCTCAGCTGAGCCCTCTACCTCACTGCTCCCCATCTGGTGCCCTTTTAGAGCTGTTCTTATTGCAAAATAATGAGAATTTACCTTGTCAATCAGTCAAAAGTAAGGATCCTTCAATAAACTGATAGGAAACAATTTGGCCTTAAGGATTTTTTTTCTTTAAATCTTATCGTCTTGAATTTCAGCATCTGTTGTAACAGTCTCTGTATCATGTCATTAGGTCATAGACTCTGTTCAGGAAACTTCTGCTGAGCTCAACCTTCTCCCTAAGAGAGTGACCAAGCTGAGTGTGCAAAGTTTGAAACAATAAATATAGTCTTCATTCCAGATGAATTTCTTGTTTTGCTTCTTGTTTTCTTTTGCTGTTCTCTGTGTGGTCAGGTAAGAGCACAAAGATAGAACTAGTTACAGTAACTTTTAGGTATAAACTTATAAGCCTAGAGAAAGAGTTTCCATCAATATTCCTCAATTCAGAGACATTTTCCCAGGGCAACTGGGAACTGATCTTTATCCCTGCATGAGCAGCGCTGATGAATCCAACTTTCTCCAATCCATCTGTTGTGTCCTATTTGTTCAAAATTACTAAATGTTTTAAGTATGTTTTGTAAGAGTGCATGTGTGGTTCTTTCTTTGTTATTGTTGCTCAATTGGATACATATTACTTGAGAATAAGTAACTGGAAAAGCATGGCACACAGATTTAGCTGTATTACTCCTTGGCTCCAATTCAAGCCATATTAAAAATAAGTGTTTTGTTTAAAGTTGCAGTGATAGGAGGAACCACTCAGTTCTTGACGCACAGCTGATTTACGTTTTTGTATGATTGATTTCCATACGGGTTAAATCCTGGCGCTGGAGAAATCCACAGCAAAACTGCTGTCTGCTTCAATCAGGCCAAGGTGCCCTTCCAAGGCAGGAATGGCACAGCACCGAATTACCTGTGTGGATGTTGGTATAAATATCATACTTGATTTATAGTTTGTTGACTTAATCTAGCTGTAGCTGATGACCTGCCAGTGGGTCGGATTGTTGTTTTTGCTTCCAATCAAACTCCATAACTCACAAGCCAATAACTCAGCAAATATTGGGAAAGTGGGATGTAGTGGGGGGGGAAAGGGAGAGAAACAGCAGGGGGAGAGTGGGCTGAGAGCAGCAAGAGAGTTTGTCTCAGGTTTCAAGGTATTTGTTTTAAAAACCTTTTGCTTAAACTGTGCTGTGTAGAACACAGTACAGTTCTATATAATATTCCTAGGCTCTGACATCCCTGAAAAGGAGAGAGGGACACTCCAAATTCATAAGGAAGGCTGGTAAGATGGGAGAGCAGGTGACCTTTGCAGAGTAGGCAGAGACTGGTAGCTTGTGTCGGCTCCCTCCAGTCCTGCACCGCATTCCTGCATTGCTCTCTGGCCTCATCCATCTCAGAAAGGAGGCAGTGAAGTATCCAATGTCTTTTTTATTTTTCTTTTCTTTTTTTTTTTCTTTGTGTTTTCCCATAATTTTTGAATATTTTGAAGAAACTCCCTGTCTATGCTGATCTTTTTACCTTTCCTGGTTGCCTGGGTCTTCCTTGGATCAAGGACAGGACACTTCTGGCTTACCCAGCCACGTCCTTCCTGGCATGCCCCATGCGCTGACAGGAGGCAGGAGCTGATGAAGGAACTGCCTAAGCTCCGATCTTGCCTATATAGGGAAATTTTCAGCAAGCTAATTAGGGCTGGAGACGTGCAGAGTAATTGGAACAAGGAAGGCGAAGCCTAACTTTTTCATTTTGCATTTCCAACTTTCCCATTTAATTCCAGTGGAAAAAGTGGTTTCTCCTTTACAAAGCTTCCCTTTTCTGGGAAGCTGAAGTTCTCTATAATTATGTTTTTGTCGTACAGATTGCAAATGACTGAATTATTCACAGAAGGTGCCGTTTTGGCAGAAATGGGAGCTCTTCTCTTTCATCAGGGACAAGGTGTGGAGTTCTTGGGAGCTACTTGTTAGAATGTCTTTAAAACTCTTCTCTATCAAAAAATAAAAACAAAACCTGTAGTTTCACTGAGCTCAATTACATACTGATTCTTGAAGTCTACCTTAAAAACTACTTGTGTGCTTGAAGTACTTTCTGGTCAGGCCTGAAGCATCTTTCTGAATGCTCAGGACTTATTAAGGTGTCTATTTATGCCATGAGATATAGCAAACTAGGATTTAAAATAAGAAACCCAGTCCTTGCAGATTGCTACAATGTGCATGCATTATTTATAATATATGTGTTCACGTGCATGTATGCAGAAAACATTTACAGCGAGTTCCCTCAAAGAAGCAACCAGAAGAATGTTTTGTATTTTTGTCTCTTGTTTGAAAGTGTTTGCCAGGTTTTATTTAAGGCATTGCTGTACTCTTAACTTATTCTGATGCTTTATTCTGTGCTGGGGTTTTGGTTCGACTAAAGTGTATGGCCTTTAATCACCTAAAAAATGGATATTAGGGAAATGTCTTCATTATTTCCTCCTGCTAGATCACAGGCTTTTTCCGTCATACCTGGAAAATTACAGTGGAAACACCCACAATACAGAGATGCTTCAGCATTCCCCATTGTTTCTGTATCAGCTTGGGCCTTCATTGACCCTTACTCAGTCTGAAGCAAAATCAGTTCTTCACTTGAGGCAGTGCCTAAGTGATGGAGGTGGAAGCACATCCTTCCAAGTGGTGTCAGCACTTGTGACATTCTCCAGTTGCCTGAGAGCTAAAAAGGGCAGAATTGTCTTAGGGCTCCCACACACTTATTTTTAAGCAAACGTGTGGGGTGGGCCTTGGCAGCTCCAAGTCAGAAGCCCTGCAGCTTGTTGCAGTGTCAACCCTATTAATGAAGGGTACATGCGTGGGTCACAGGTGCAGTGCGATTGGTGGACGATTCAGTGGATTCCCTCCCGGGCAAGATTAAAGGTCCCATGGAATTTCTGTAAGTTCACGGTCTTCCCACAAGCAGCCTCCACATGGGTCCACTGCTCCCTTACGGTAACAGCTGTGGATAGTGTGAATAGCTGGGATGATTGGGCATTTTCTTCATTTTTCCTGTCTCCTTCCTACCTTCCTCAGAGTGGTACGGTACCTCTATTTAGGGATGAGAAAGAGATGGCTGCAGTTGCTGAGAACACTAGGAGTCTTAATTCTGCCTTTCTCCTCAACTTGGAAGAGCTTGTCCATAGTGTCCCCTTCTCTTTTGCATTGCCTGGCATAGTCATCACATGAAGCTCTTTTCACTCTCCATGGGAGAAAAGAGGTGCCTCCAGGAGCTAATCTTGGCTGCAGGAGACTTAGGCTTCTTCGTTATTCATTTACATTTTTTTCCAGGAGAGTATCAAAAGAGGGTACCAATTAAATGTTTTATCATGAACTTCGGCTGGCTTCTGATAGCAACACATCCTGATTAAACCAACTGTCTTTGTCCACATAAACATTTAAATGTGTGTAAAAATCCCCCCAATTAGACTTGTGCATATGCTAGGTATCTGTGATTTTGAGGTCAGCGATGGTCATCCAAATGTGATACCATCTAAATTTACATTACACTTTAAATTATAGCAAGAAACATAGAATGCCACTGAAATTCTTCATGTTCTTAAGGCAGTTGCCCAATTTATATCCCACATTTCCCATATTTCTCCTCCTATTAAACATAAGCTCATCCAAATCCAGTGCTACATGCTGGAAGGGACTGTCTGAGTCTGCAGAGGTTTACTAATCTGTTAGCTTAATCATTCTGAGCTTCAGATAAGCTGTCCTGTAATCAGCTCTGTCATATGCTGAAGGTTTCTACAGTTTAAATGTAAAATGTTTTCAAGGCTCAGCTTCATATAAGATTCTTTGCACACAGGTATGCATATGTGAAACTCAAAGGACAGGTGCCTGAACCTTGCTTCTCCCATTCTTGGAGTTATCTATTATCTCATTACTAGTGAGAGCAGACTGAAATCTATTTTAAGTTTGTGCCTAAATATCATAAACAGTCAAAACTTCAAATTTGGGGGATTCTTTTCTCTTTGGTGATTGCAGATACTCCCTGAGCTAGATTTGTGTGCAGCAATCTTAGTAATGTGTGAGCACATTTTGTGTCACATCTAGTTTCCATCCTTTGCTGTTCAACAGCCAAATGCTGTAAAGTCAGAAGTTTTTGCCATTCTTCTAATGCTTTAAAACTGTTTGACATTTGCTGGGCTACTTGCTTATCTCACCAGCTGAAGGCTGCAGAAACTTTAGAAGTGAGCAGTCAAATAAAATTCTCATCTCCTGTAAATATTTTTGTGCAAAGCCTGGATCTTGCAGGGAACAATCTGAGGAATGGAACAGTTATTTGCTTTCATCTAACTTGTGGAAGGAGGCAAAAGAAAGCTCTCCTTTAGTCTCCACTCTAATGAAGCAAAGCTCATGTTGGTTCTGGTAGCCCCTCTTGGCTCCTTTTGAAATTCCAGCCTTGTGTGAGAAAAGGACACAAAAAAGCTCTGAGAGATAATTTAAAGGATTTAGAGCTGTCTTTCAAAGGAGAGGGGTTGGTGGCCTCTTCTAGAGGCAACAGACAGTAAATACAGCTCATGAGCCACAGAATACAGCCCCTAGAAGAGCCACAGGGAGAGTAGGGCACAGCTTTCATCACTGCAAGGGCAGTGCCTGACAAGGAGCAGAGCGAAGTCTCTTCAGATTAAGTAAAGGTACCAAGAGGTCAGCGTTGTTTATTGTTTTGCTTCTTTCATGGATTGTCCACTGAAACTGGGCTAGTTTTGCAAGCATACAAAACAGCTCTGCCTGTTGGAGTGTTTCTCCAAACACTACAAGGATTGACTTAGTGCTGCTTATTGCTCTGCAGCATCTGTAGGCCAACTCACGCTTGTTGTGCTAGGTCTCTTCTGTGACCATATGGTAAGTGTCAGTTCTTATCAAGTCATGAAAAGGAGCATAATGTTTGTGGGATCCTGGAGAGGAGACTTCCAGATTTTTTTTTTACACATACTCCTTTCTGCTGCAGCAGATGAGTGGCAGCAACAGAACATATTGCTAAGATGTCCTTGCAAACAACTGTATAAACAAATTCCTAAGATACCTGCAAGGGAAATTCCTTAATTTCTGAAATGTTGCTCTTCTGAGATCTGTCAGAGACCATCGTTGAAGAGCAAGTGTAGAAGTATCGGAAGGTTTGATAACATTTTTAAAGAGCTTGTCTGCACTTATCTGAAATGTCTTAATCATCAGCAAAGGAGGATTTTCAGTAAGCTATGTAATTATTTTCAATATAGAAACCTGTTGTGATTTTTGCTGGTATAGATTTATCCCCAGCTGTTCACACTGTAGTCATAATTGACTCCCAGGAAATAGGTGGATGAGATTTTGTCAGAAAGTAAAAGATGTAGCAGTTTTTCACATTTCAAGATGATTTTTTTTAAAGGAATTTTGTGCAACAAAGTATATTTCTAATCTGCACTGGATTGTTTTTTCTCTCTGCACCCTGGAACATCAAATTAAACCTATCATAAGTGTCTAATTCAACTTTCCAGATATTGGCTGTTTTTAATGTGTTTTATATTTCCATTCATGATTTTCTTACCTAGAACGGTAATGTATTGTTTTCTTTCTTTTTTTTTTTTTTAAATCTCTTGCACCTCATACTCTTTACCAACAGTCACACAAAATAGGAAAATTTTACTGTACTTACATACAAAAGGAGGCTGGAGGTTAAGTGAAACCCTGCACCATGTCTGATGATGCACAAGAAGTCTGTACTGCAAGGGAATCAAAGAAAACACCATAAATATGAAATTCCTTTAATTCTTTGGCTCTTTGGTGTCAGCTTTCTCACCTGTAAAGTGGTATTAAGTCATCCTGTGAGGAATTGCCTGAGGTCAGAGACTTGCCATACTTATTGCTATGCTTATTCAAAGCTGTATCCTACTCTCAGAATAATCCCATTAATGTGTATACTTAAAGTTTAGTCAGGACTTCTGACCAACATACACACAGGCTTTTCATTTTAAAGTGATTCTAATAATTATATTAACAGCTGCATGCTCCTGTTATGTGAAACAAATGCCTAGTATGCAGAGATGGCATCTGATTTGATGCTGGATATTCCAGACAGCTCTGAACAGGAACCTTTTCTCCAGCATCTGCCTACATTTCACACGAAATATGCTGTGATGGTGATTAGGGATGATCCCAACTGGAAAAAGGAGCCTCTGTCCTTAGTCTTGCAATATCCACTTCCAAACACATGCCCAAAGAGGCAAGTTTGTTCTGAAAACAAGCTGATTTTGGATAATTCCTCTTTTCCACTCTGCACATATCTTACTCAAGACGCTTTCCAGCCTTCCCCAGGATAAGAACAGCCTTTCCTCTGTCACTTGGGCAATTACTCCCTCATCAGCTCAGTCTAATTGACTGTCATTGGTGACTGGCTCTCTGGAAAGCCCTTGCTTAACAGGCTACTAGTGGGGATTAACGTCCCCAATAAATTCAGGAAAAGGAATTCTGCTTTGCTAAAATTCACATGCTTCATTCCTGAAGTAAGTATGAAAGCACCTGTTCCCCTCATCAGCTTGGCACATGTGAAAATAAAATTGGTGGTTCATATATTCCACACAGCTTAAATGCAGCATTTAAATACTACTTCCAGTTCATTGACTCAATGAATGTTATTTGTTTCTTGCCTTCAATATTCCCTCAATGTGCTAAAATGCTTATTCTTAATAAGTATTTTTTCATAGTAATTTCCTAATTTTCCTTCCTTCCATTAAGAAATAGAGGGAAAAAAAACAAGCTTGTGATGTACTTTTGTACTTCAGAAGCAAATTAGACCAAGGTGTCTTATGGAACCATTTGCCAGGCAGATAGCTGCCAGTTATGATAATGCTAGAAAAACTAAACCCGATTCTTGACATTAGATCAACAGAGACCAATGTGAAATATACAGCTTGCTGAAGAAGTGTTTTAATTTGTCTTCAAGGGAAGCAGTATGAAGAACCAAATGCATTATTATTCTTCCTAACATTTTAAATTGTCACTGATTTTTCTGGTGTAAATTAAGTGGAACTCCATTAAAAATCCTCTAACCGTGTCAGTGAAGAGGATCACAGATCACAGATACTGTTAATTTACATGGCAACTACATGGTTCTGACAAAAAGACTGAGCACAGCAACTTACCACAAAGAGCTTTTACAGGGATATTTCTAATAACTGCCACTCTGCTAAGAGTGTTTTCTATCAGCATGTAG
>JAUBOD010000001.1:3626370-3673154 GCA_032353885.1 Nothura maculosa
AGAAAGAAAGAAAGAAAGAAAGAAAGAAAGAAAGAAAGAAAGAAAGAAAGAAAGAAAGAAAGAAAGAAAGAAAGAATGAAAGAAAGAAAGAAAGAAAGAAAGAAATGAAAGTAAACAGTAGAAGAATGAGGAACAGAGAGTAAAATAAAAGATCTTAATAGGCTCCGAGCCAGGCGATTTTCTACATATTTTATTGTACTTTGAGTCTGCTTACATAGAATTGGCATGTGTGTATATGGGGAGAGAAAGATTTACTAAACCATTTATGCCTGAAACAGCTCCAAAATGTGTGATTAGACAGGCACAAGGACTAAAAAAAATTTTCAAAGTAAAATTCACATCGGAAGGTGATGTGAATTATGTACCGATCCCTTAATCACGAGATAACATGGTACCTTTGCTGTAGTTTACTGAGCAATAATCACTTTCCCTGATATGATTTTGTAGTTTCCATCTACTTACCTCAAAATACCATGCTGTATTTCATTCAAGCCCCATAATTCAGTAAATAGCTTGTGTCACCTCTGTAATCATTTACAGCACACATTTTCTTTCTTAAAAAAGCTTCTCTGCACTAATTTGATCTGGTTAAATTATGCTGAAAGGAACTCACTGAGACAAAGTTAAACACAATTTCATTCACTGCATTTATAAAGGGCAATTATTCAAAGGCTCTTGGATTTGCTCAATCATGCTAATATTCCTATAGTGATTTGTCTTAGTATTTACCAGGAGATTAAAAAAAAAAAAAGACTGATCTTAGAAACTACTGCTCATATGAGTAGCCCCATTGATTTCAATGCATATAGTACTTGTGGTGTGAAGTGGCCTTTAGGGAGGTTATATAAGTTCTTTTTCACTTATGAAATAATAATCCCACAAAACCAAGCCATTGTTACCATTACATGAGCTTTGGCTGGGTAATAGGAAGAAATGAGGCAAAAGCTATGCAAAATGTTGTTCAGCTCCCAGATGAAATACTTTTCAAACCAGAAGAATCTCTCCTGTTCTTAGTTGCTCTTTGACTGCCCTGTACCTTGAGGTGCTGCAAGGGATGGGCAGCAGGACCCTGAGGTTGATACAAAGGACCCCACTCAGTTTTTACCTCCTTTCACATGAAGTGTATCGATTTGATCAAGTGCATGCAAGATGAATTTTCAAAGCAAACTTTAAATGAGGTTTTGAGCAAAGTCCTCTTTTTTTGAAGCCCTCTGCTATTGCCCTGTTGCCGGTCTTTCCATTAAAACACTTCATGTAAAAGATCGTCTGTGTGAATGTAACACTAAACACAGGCTAAAAATCAGCCTTAAAGTAACTTGACTAACTTGAGCCCAGTGATTGGAGATAAGTAACACTGGAGATAAGAGATGTTGGAGCCATGGGGCCACATGCTAGTGGTATTAGCACAGTTTGACACTAACTGTTGGATGAATCCACTTGTGGAGATGCTTCTGCTAACCTCATTTTATTGTATCCTGTGTCACGGGGTAAGAAAATGCAGCAAGTCCTGAAGGCAGAACTGGATGGTGACACAGTAAAGATTTTTACCTTTTTTTGATAGGCGTACATTTGAAGAAGGAAATAATATGAATGTTTTCTATTAAAAATTAGGAGCGGAAACCATTTGTGGCATAAACTCCAATAGAAAACACATTTTATTCTGCTTCTGCTCTCTAGTGCACTTGGCTGTGAAATCTTTCCTCTGGCTGGAAGGGGAAATCAATGCAGTTAATTGAATCTCTTACTTAAACTATGTTAACAATCAGAGATCAACCCACTAACTCGCATCCCTTGCTGACAGGCATGTCCGAGCACTTCGCAGCACCCGACACTTCTGTGCAACCAGCCAAGGATGAGTTTCCTGTGAATTACATTGTAAGCGCATTAATAAACACATTCATCAAGGAGACAACTGCTGTCAGCCTCCAAAGCTGCTCACCTGATAGCTAAGGGCTATGCAGACATGCATGCATTTACTTACGTAATGTACCCAAGTGCAAAGTTATTTATACCACCATATTTGGACTAGACCCACAAAGAGTGCAAAACTACACCACACCCTGCTACAAGTTATTTTTAGTTGCTGTTTGACATAAATACATAATTCAAAATTGAATTTCCAAATAGTGGATGATGTGTTTTGTGCTTCAGTGGATACAATCATTTGCATGGCACACTATGTGATATGAGTCTGAAAGGTCTTGCATTCCTAAGTCTGTTACAAAGTGTGGGAGGGAGGTGGATCTTTTCTGCTTTGCTCATACCAGGAAGGAAAGAATGAATGAGTATCTGCCACATGTTTCATTAAGGCCGTGTTAACATTAGTGGAAGATACACATATGCATAGAGTAGAGAATGACAGCTTACTTGCAAGAAGGAATTCAGGTGCTCTGAACAGCAGGTCATTGGCTTTTAGTGCTTAGAAACGGTGTCAGCAATGACTTTATGGAAACTATCATATGTGAGCCTCTGCAGTAGTCATTTGGCTCGCTAGGATGTGCAGGAGACTCAGCACTACTTCTAGTCAAAGCTGGAATATTATCTTCAACTTTAATGTGAGGCGCTAACAGGAACTGTGTCTTGTCCTGTCCTCCCTGCTGTTTCTGTAAGCATCCATTATTTTTATCAGCAGTTACTGTGTTATGTTGTCCTTTAGTCTAATCAGCTATTACTGTTAAGTTCCCATCTGCAAGAGCAATGTGGTGATTTCTGCCTCAGTGTCAGGATTTATGCTCAGCCCTGTCTTTAGGGATGAGAACACCTCTGTGCATACCTGTTAAACACCAGCAAAGGTTAGTCAGCAAAAGTGACAGTGCACAATTTTTTTTTCCTTTCTTTTTTTTTTAATATAAGTTTCCTTGTGTTTTGAACTGAAAATGGAGTGAAATTTTATCCTTACGCACATTAAAAAAAAAGACCAAATTTTTCCAATAAAAACATTACTCATACTAGTGTCACAGCCCTGACTTTGCATTTATTGGCATAGATGCAAATTTATATAGCTGTGTGGATGTTTGCCATATGCAAATCCATGCATCCATAAATCAGCACACTCAGTGGAGACTGCACAGCTGAAGCGCCTGCAACAGAAAACGGAACCTTTCAGCACCAGGTCAAACGTAGTTCAGTGTGTGCAGTCAGTGGAAATCCCTGTCCTACCAAAAAATGATCTCTGGCATATGTGAGATGAGTTTCTGACCCGATCACACCACCACTTTCACCACAATTTTGGGCACAGGAGTCAGTGCAGAGCTGCATGGGCTGTGCTGATAACCGTGCAGAACCAGAAAGTTTCCTGCTGGGACTCTTTGGTGGCTTTGGGGGAGAATTAGACAGGCATCTTCCATCATAATGAATTGCTGGTGAAAAACGAAGTTTCCATTTAATAAGTTTTTTTTCCAACAGTTCTGTCCGAATGAAAGCAGTGCTTTGGATCACCGTGCTGATGTATGTAAGACACATAACTCTGCATTCATCTGACATTAACCCGAGTGGGTTTGAGGTCACAGCATGATTCATATGGGCATCATGCAGTTCAGGTGCTTGTGTCTCCGTTTGTCCCTGCACAGAATCATGCCTCCTTTGATACGACCTCAGAAACTAGTGTAAGAGTTAAATGATAACCATACAACACCAGAGCTGTTTCCTTGCCTGGAATTATGTATGAAAGTTAACAATCAGGCAGAATGCATATTTATATCTTTCCTAGATGCAATTTGGATGCAGTGAGAGAGGGACATTCAGAAGCATGTGCAAGATTTGGGGATATGGCTTGGCTATGTCAGGATTGTCGAGAGCATGTGCTGGTTTCTCCCATTCAATCACAAGAAAGCTGAACACCCAGGTCGCAAATGGCATAGGCAGAACATTCAGGAGAAAAAAAAAATCCATACCTTCCCAGATTTTTTTTCTAAATTGTCACCTTGTGAAAAGTTCAACATTTTGACTGTTTGTCTTAATTTGGAAACAGATGTTGGAATATTGTAATTTTCCCCAAGAGAAAAATTCCTTGCTTTTCTCAGGTTTACTTGCTATGAAACTATGTTGTCTCAGAAAAACACCATGCTTCCTAAAGCTCTCATGTGACTTGCGGAGCTCCAAACCATCTTGATACATAGAGCTATGCCTTAGTGTCAAGATGTAGTACTGAAAATTTATTGCAGAGAAAAAATAAGCATAAAAATAGGTATCTGATTCTTAATACATTATTTAAAGAAATAGCATTTGTTACAATTTTTGTAATAGAATTATTATTTAAATAAGGTTTAAAATACTTGATCTCTGTATTTCAATATTATTTTCTCCCTGGAAAGTGCTAATGTAAAGTAATGATGAAGCGTTTTGGATCAAGTAATATAATACATGTCCCAGATCCCTTCCTCCATTTTTTAAGATTATCAGCTTTAAAGCTTATAAGACACTGAAAGATTTAAATAGATGTTTGCCTTATTTCATGTTTTAACACAGTTTACAGTGTCAGGAAGATTGGCCTTGTAGCTAAAAACCTGAATTCATAGATTATCTTAAACTGTAGGCTCTTACCCAAACTTTCTGTGTGACTGTAGATGATCTTGCCGTGCCTGAGCTTTACATCTATAATCAAGAGCAGTGCTGCTTTGCTTACCCTACCCTTTTGCTTTATTTTCCTTGATGCTGCATGTTCTTTTGGAGTCAAGGGCAATCTTTTTGCACGGTGAGGTTCTCCGTGGACTTTTCAGAACAAGTAGAATCAGTGATAACTAGCAAATAATCAGTTCAAGGGTAAAGCAAGGCCCTGGGTACCAAAGCAAAGAAAGAAAATATTACTGTAGTAAGAAAGAAATAAAGAAAAATTAAAACATAGAACAATTCCTTCACAATCTAGCCTTGCTTCACAAACTTGAGAGTTTTAGTCACTTGGAAAATACCTTTCTGACTGCCTTACTTCAGCATCTGAAAAGTCAATGTTTTTAGAAGTTTGTCCTTTTTTAAAGAAAAAGAAAATAACAGTTGTTTATTAAAAAAAAAAGTTTCTTATAATTTATTCCTGATCTTAAATGATTATTGTCCTATATGGATAGTTCAAAGGCTGTCAATTTCTATTTTCAAAATTTCTTCTCTGTGTGTGACATTTTCATGCTATGCAGATTTTGTCAAATTTCTTTCAATATGAAAAGGCATGTTTGTCTTGAATGGCTGTCGAGGAGAAGCAGTTTCATGCTCATTTTTATTGGTCTTGAAACTTTGTATGTGCAATCTCCTCTCTCTCATTTTTTTCTTACCCTCATTTCTAACCTGTGGTTTCAGGTGTACTTTGTTATATCAGTCAGCTGGAACGCTGTAGATTATCAGGGGACTTCCTGGTGTCACACAAGAAGAATGACTGTTTTCTAAAACAAGCTGTGCAGTCCCCTAGCTTCTGACATAGATGAATATATGAGGGTTACTAGGCATAGGAAACATTTCTGAAAAGTTAATCCCATGTTATGTTTGAATGTTAAGGAAACCATCTACTCATTCTAAGGGGTTTAACCTTTCTTCTAGAGATAAGACTGGAACAATAGTTGTTATTTACAAAAGATTTCCTTTATTTTCCCTAAGGAAAACCCCCAAATTTCTGTTTGCTAGGATTGCCCTTTCCTTAATGTAAGTATTCATTGCTGTTGTTGATTCATTGAAATATAGATTATTGAGATAATAATAAGTGACAAGCTGTGTATTATTTTGAAACAGCTTGCATTATGGTTCACATCATGCCTTCAGAGACCCAAGCAATGTGTTATTTCACAAATGCTCTAAAGTGTTTCCCTTTATGAATAAAATATCATGCATGTAACGTGACTTTCAGGAGTGCACTGTGCAACAGAATCAGCAATCCATAAAAATGTGAATCAAGGGTGCACTGTGCAACAGAATTAGGAACCTCACCACTACCATCCTGAACCTCAATCTGCTTCCTATTGGAATCTCTCTCTACCTTGTGTGGTGCGTGTTCAAAGCTTATGGAAGGACATCATCAGACTTTCATCAACCCCTTAAAGCAGTCATGCCTGAAGGTGCTTTCTTGAAGTAGGTTCTAATCTTCTGCTTGCTGCTGCTTTGGCTCCATGCTGGATGCAAGACGTAATTCAGTCTGAACCCTATTAAATTCTGTGAGAGTCATTCTACTGACCTTAGTGGACTGTGAATCAGGCCAGTTTGGGATTGTTAATGTTGTAATAGTAATTCTCTTTCCAAGCTCAGTCTCAACAGCTGATGTTACCTAGGGTGATGAAGTGTGATATTATTTGCTTGACTGGGGTTTCTGACTATATCTTTTAAGTGGCATTTGAACAGCACTCGATGTTGCTGTGCTGTCTGGAAAGTGCTTCATCCTACAGGACTGCTAAGGAATGATGGAAGGTATAATTTTTGCCTAGGCACTTGCCAGCTTAAGATACTGTACCCTTGGCTTGGCCATTTCAAATGAAGCTATTCTTGGTTACTATATGGATGACAAGTGAGAATTTAGAATGATAACACAAATTAACATAGGCATCTCATATTGCATAAGCTACTTTGGACTTTGAATGAGCTAAGCTGTACTATTGCTAGGTGATGCTCCCAAGTGTCCTGGTGCAGATAAATATGTGGCCCAAGTGCGGCCAGGGAGCCACTTCCGTTAGACTGGCAGTGAATATGCTTCCACATGTAGAAAGATACAGGACTCTATCTTGTTGCAGAATCCATAGAAATGTGAATCAATTCATCAGCACATCTTTTCCAGCTCCAGTGAAATTTACCTCCTACATAACATTTCCAATATAGAAAGTATTTCAAGGGGAAAGTCTCACATGGATTAATGTTTATTGGTTGCCAAGGTAATAGTTTGGAGACCTCTCTACCAGAAAACAGATAATATCATAACCAGAAGTAGATTAGTGTAAGGAGGTAATTTATAGACTTTGGGAAAGATAATTTTATGAGTGTTCACTGTGTCTTTAGAGGTTATATTAATTTGACTTGGATGCTTTTCTGTTAATTAATGAACTTCTGTCTTACTACTTGTTTGATAAGAGAAATTAATTGTCCCTATGAAAGCTAGACTCAGTGTTCACTACAAAACTACAAAACTACAAAACATTGTTTCTGTGTGGAAAACCTGACAGCCTATTTAGCAATTCCAAGACAGGCAGCGAACGGAGAAGCAACTGGGTAAATGGCCAGGCCAAAGACATACCATGGCACTTTGTCAGAGATGGAAAAGGACAAAAGCAAATGAGTCTTGAGTTAACTATTTCTTGGAAGGTAAAAAAAAAAGAATTGATTTTATTTCTTAGGAGTAAAAATAAGTAGCTTTAGCTTCTGCCTTTGAGATTGACAGTTGAGAAAAAAAAGTTGTGATATAAAAAAGGAATTGCAAAATTCTAACTTTTTTTCTATTCAGGAAATAAGCTTTTTTTTTCATAATCATAAAAGAGTACCTCTATATTGAGTTTCCAAGCCAAACATTGCAGTGAATATAAGCAAGAAAAGGCATTTAAAATCAATATTGTTCACTTTGAATCCTTTCAAGCCTAGCAACAGATTACAGAGGCACTTCTGACAGAAACTGGGAGAAAAATCCTGAGTGTTAAGATATGTTCATATTAGATTTTACTTCAAGGAGGTTCTTCAGGAATTGAGGTCCTTCTTGCCCTAACAATAGGGCTCCTTCTCCTTCCCCTTTATACATTCTCCCTACCATGGCATGGACTTGCTGATGGAATGGAACGAGTCTGGAAGTTGACAAGTTCCTTTAGAACTGAACGCAGCAATTCATTTCCATGTATCACTAATTTTCTTTTTGTTCCATTTAAGATTTATAGCTCTTTCTACCAGCAAAACCAGGACAAAGTGATAATGAATTTTTAGAGTCTTTGATTAGCTGACTTCAAATTGTATTCACTTTTATCTATAGTCTTTGATATTTTTGCAGCAGGTGTTATCTGTGATTTTTCAAAGAGAGCTTAAGTCAGTGAAGATAGTGAGCTGAGGTTTTAGCACCTCTGAAAATGCAGACTTTTAAGAGAATAGACATAAACATGAAATCAAAATAATATTGCTTACTTTAAAAGTTATGTGTTTTTCTCATATCTACCTCATGCTATATGTATATATTTAAAATCACATGTTTTATGGATCACACTTGATGAGGTGTCAAGATATTCTCCATACCTAAGTATATTCTAGTAAGCATATTTATATTCTAGTATAGGTACTGTAAGTTAAAATAAACACATTACAGGTAAATTATATTAGAATTTCTTCTGGACATTAGAGACAGTCAAATGGAAAAACAAAATCTTGAAATTTATGCCAGAAATTCAAGCCTTACATTTCAGACCTGAAAAACATATTACTCAGACTTTTCCTTATGTAGTGATTTCTTTTTATTAGTGTTGTGGCTTTTAACAGGCCTTGAAGAAAACTGTCCTGAAGAAGCTGGCATGCCAGTTTATTAGCTATATCAGAGGGCTGATGGAAGGCTAGTCATCTCTCACTATGAGAATAGTGGATCATTTGCCTCCAAAGTACAAATTCTTTACCTAGTTGTCTTGATTATATGCGTGGGAGACTTTCAAGTGAATGAAATGCCCCATTGTCTTTATCAGAGAAATGTAGCAGAATGCTGATTTTGTCCATTTTTTTTCCTGAGAATGATACAGAGTTCCATGAGAAAGTCTAAGAATGATTTCTGCAATAAAATAGAGCTAAATCAAATAGATTTTGATGTCTGACTGAGAGATATCAGGAAGTAAAGGTTTTGCAAATTTTATTCAGATCAGTGATCTCTTAATTATTTGAGACAATGATCAGGTTATAATTTATGTCATTCAAGAAAGTATTGTTACCTCCTACCCTATGAATTTTACATATATTTCTTTAAATTATGGGTAGTTACTTATGTTTTCATGGCAGGCTTGGTTCAAGATCACATTTGGTCAATTGGGAGAAGGAGGGCCAGTTTCAACAGGACTTAAATACTGAAATCAAAGTGTTTGCTCAGCATAACGTGTGTATGTCACCTATTAATCATACTTCTTTTCTTAGAAAAGTTTCCCAGCAAGACTGAGTATTATGGATTTGTGGTTATTTGATTGTTTGCTGGACACATGACATGTCTCTATAAAGGTCAGAGGGATTCCGGGAAAGTCTGCCAGAGGAAACCTGTGTCTTCCCATGGTTTGTGGGACCAATTTAATATATGATCAGCTCAGGGCTGCTACTACTAAGTTCTTGAATATTTTGTGGACAGCTGAATATTTCTCTTGAACAAACAGTAGAAAATGAGCCTAGATGTTAGTCTGTCATGCTTGATAGGAAACGTATGCAGATATGTAACTACGTTCAGTGAGCTATTGCTTGTTGCAGTCCACATAACCCAGGAGATATGTGGCATTTTGCCAACTATATTGGGTGCATTGAGAAACTGTACTCTTAAGATCAATTGTGAGTCTGTAAGATGGCTAATGAAGTCACCAGCAGCATCACTCTGCATGGTATTATACACTTTGGTCGTATCAAACTGGTCAAGAATAAGGAATTCCAACTGGTGTTGAGGTCAACCATATCAACAATATTTTGCTTGGAGATAATGTGTACTAAGTCCAGAGGTTTAGAAAGTCATACAGATTTAATCTATTGGCAAGGTTTCATAGAGTGAGTGCTGACTAATGTCCAGAGCTAGAAATACACATCAATTAATACTGATCATCAATAAATGCTGTGGTGCACAAGGAAATACAGTGGGTAACAGAGAACCTGGAGTTCTGTAATAGAAGACCTAGGCTTAAAAAAATCCTATGGATATGGGTTCCCCATATACATAAATATTTGAATATGTATATGGGTTCCCCAAAGATAATTTGTTAGGTAGAAGTAGATAGTGGAAACCTTGGGAACAGATTACCATCTTCTAAAAGTCCATAATAAAGTGAACTGCGAGCAGTTATCTCCATCTAGACTTTTCCATACCCAGATCTTCTCTGTACATTTATCAGGAATAAGTAGGAAAATAGTGTATGAGCTGAAGTCAGGATCAGAGAGGGTTTCAAAAATACAAAATTTGAATATAGATTTCAGAATTCCAAATACTCAAGGGAGCTGAGAGTTAGCTGTGGGTGGCACAGGAGGTGTTGGACAAAGTGAATTTTCCAAAGTGTAGAACAGTGAGATTGCTGAAATGGAGTACAGGACATCAGACTGGTTTTCCATAAAAGGAACTTAGTCCCCAGCCATGATATGTACCTTGAAAACCAAATATATGCATCTGTTAAATGGGTCTAATGCGACCAAACCATCTTTGAAACTTGTCTGGAGGATAAAAACATTGACATTATTAATATTGAATGATAGCCATGGACGTTAAAGGGGATTTATCTTCACTAACTTAGGGTAGAGTCATTATGCTGTTAAAGCAATTGCACAGACATCAAACTTTGGTTTAACATATAGTGTTGTGATTTGACGTAACTATGAACTACAGAAAAAATGAGCACAGTGAGACAAAATCTTATTCAATGTATGAAAAATAAATCTGTCACCATTTTGATAAGATTTTTTGTAACTGCAGGTACGCTGTTTTATATATCACAACTAAAATGCTGATTAGATGACATTAAAAAAGGAAGAGTTAATGTGGAAGAATCAGACTGAGAAGTCCTGAAAAGCTGTACATCGTAACAGAAACGAGTTGCAGTGATTTAACTGATCAAGTTTACCATAGTAATTCTGTCCTGCCCCAAGATGGAATTTAAATTTACCCTGCAAGTGTCACAGCATTTTGTGGCCTATCACTTGCATAAACACATCTTGGACTTTATTTTTGAAATGTATTGATTTTTAATAGAAGTAATTAAGCGCTTTTTCTCTCTCTTTACTTTCTCTGTAATTATTTCGACCAGGTGTCATTATTAGTCCACCATGACAGTGACAGTAGCTCTTGAATTTTAAGAATATAGCTGAAGAAAGGTCTGTAGAGGAGAAGGAATATTTTTACTAAAAGTGGAAAAGAAACAGAAAAAGTAGTCAAGACGTAACCATCGGATATCAAATCCTCCAAATCTTCAATAAAGACTCTATCAAGAAGAAAAAGCATGACTTTGGGGTCTTGTTTTTTTTTTTTTTTTTTTTAAATACATTTTGGACATTACTAAAAGCTTTGGCCTGTTCATGGATGTAGAGACCTTTTCATCTCTTGTGAAGTGCCTTGGATTTCTATTTTGAATTCAAGTTAGTAATCATATTGAATGTAAAAGCCAGAAGATAAACCAAAATAATCGAATACGGATGTTAACAATCTGAGCCTCTTATAGCACATGTAAATGCCTGTTTGAAGGGATTTGTGTTCATCATTCTTTATAATTCAGTGTGATATTGTATTCCATCACCAGCAGCTTAATTTATTTCTTTCACCATCTGTTCTTTTTCTTTCTTCTTCCATGCCAAAAAATCAGTAGCACTCAATGAGCAGAACCAAGCTATGCCACAATCTAACTAAACTGTTTTTATACTGTTGTTATTCAGAATATATTGACCTATTTCTTATATTAGTTTTGTTTAGCTAACTAAACCCTTTGTTTTATAAAACTGTAAAATAGGAAACAGTAAATACTCAGTGTAAACTGTTAGTGACAGCACTTTTATAGCTATCACTTTGAGACATAACTGAGGCCAGTTGGGTTTTAATTATAGACAGTAGCTAAGGCCATGTAATAAATTTGAGTGAGACCCCTCACCACAGCTCATCCTTGGCGGAGGACAGGCTGAGCAGCATGCACAAACATAGACCAGTAGTCAAAGCAGTTTCCACGCCAAGCCATATTAATCCAGTGATATCTTGAAGTGTCCTTGTGCATTCCTTAAATCACCAAAACAATTACTTAAGTTCTGTGAATTCCTGGAATGACGACTGTGTTCTCATTAACACCTTCTTCCCCAATATAAGTCTTCAGAATAAAAACTTTTAGGTTAGAACGCCTTGCCAATTACAGGGCCCAGTGAAATCTAGGTTTAGTAATGCAAAAGCTCTGAAGGTCTGAAATGCAGAAATAGTTTGGACCACAAATTCTTCAAGCTCATATGCATCCATCTGTGAAAAACCTAGGTAGAAGCCTGAATGCTATGTATTACAAAGAAGAGATAGAAAATGCTGATAGTACATAAAAAGTATTAACTTCATACTGGAGTTTCAGAGCTGTGATACACTTGCTAACTTATATAGGAATAAGTTAGGTGTCTTCTGCCACTGAAGTGTTATACCTCAAAGAGTATCCACACTGAGTTTGACACTATTTTTTTTAAGACTAGAAATTCTATAATCTTAAACTTGTTGGTCTGTCTGCATAAAGAGGCCCCAAAATTTCACCTAGTGTTGCTACTAAGTTCATATTTCAAGTTGCCTATTTCTAAGTGATAGCTAAATGTCAGAGTATATGATCACCCCAAAACAGTCATGGCAAAACTTCCATAGTTTTTACTAGATTAGGTTTATGCACTTCTCTATAAGTACAAAATCATAAAGTATTTTTTATGGATCCTATGGAAAATATAGCTAGCTACTTTGGTATAGAATTCCTTTCCGCATGCACTTATAATTTAATACAATTCTTTCTTTCTGCTAAGTGCTGTTACTGTAATGCCAGGAATTATGCTGGATTTCAGGTTCATATCCCAACTGTACAATTCAGGATATGCTTCAGACCTGTTTATTGAAATAATTTTATTCAGACTATGGCTAAGATAAACAGAGAAGCAATTTAAAGAAACTTGACGCAGGTCTTTCTGAAAGCCTGGTAGACATAATGATTAATATTTCCAGGAAGGCTGATGATTAGACAAAATAGTAGTATAGAGAAGAGCTTTCAGGAAAAAAAAAAGTATATGGAAAAGAGCTCTTGCTGAAAATTGCTGGTAACCTAAACCACCTGCAAAAATACGATATTGGCATTAGGAACCCTTAAAGGTAAAACAGAAGTGAAAATAATACAATTATTAAATTAAAGATAATTGAGAAATACAAATAAAATTGGTAAGTGGCAATAGCATGTCTGCTGTGTCTCCTCTCTAACTTCAAATAGAGCACAATATTCATTAAGGATTAATTCAAATGGATGTGATGAAAGACAAAAATCTATCAGGGAAAACGTAGCATGGCTTTGTACTGTTCGTGTTATAAGATGTACCCGTGTCAGCTACCAGTTCCCCCACACAGAAAGTGCTTTCCTTCCGTGCCTCACAACATCCTCATGCTAACAATTCTGCTTTCTCCTGAAGTCTCATTTATCTGCCCACACAGGTCATTAAAGCTGGAACCTGTTTGCTTGAAATTCTGTCTATGCTGCTTTCTCTGTATCCACCCCCGCACCCTTCTTGTGCTCCTGATAATCTCTTAACTTCAACAACAGTACTAGATCTTGAGTTTATAAAGAACCAAGGAGAGATTTTCTTTTAGTTTAATCAAAGTTTCTAATTCTAAGAGGCTGCAAAAGTTTTGAAGGCTAGGCAACAAGGTCTCACGTATAACAGGATCTGTCATCTCCTAGAATCAGTCTACTCAGATACAAAACATAGGTCACAGTCATCACCGTAATCTTGTGTATTTTTGCTTGCATTGCTACTTCACTGGTAGTGTTTGAACTGCCTAGGTGCCACAGAAAACCCTATTTCAGCACAATATTTGTGCCTTTCTACTGGAGGAAAGACATTTACTGTGAAGAGTGCTGTGGAAATGGTAGGAATTATAGAAGAATGCTTAAAAGTCTATTTGAAGGTAATATAGCCATAGGGAAATGTATCGCTTATTTATAGAATCATAGAGTAAATTGGGTCAGAAGGAACTTCAAAAGTCAGCTAGTCCCTGCCTTGTTCTAGATAGGGCCACATAAATAAGGTTGTTCATGGCCTTAGAAGTCAGAAGAATTAGAAGCAAATTCAAATATTTTCTTCAGTCACATTGAACTAAGCAATATTAGCTCATTTTGTTTTAAGATCCTTGGCATCAAATATATTCTTTTTTCCATTCATAGTTGGGCAAGGGACTTAAACACTTCCCACTTCTGCTTATGTTTTCTCTGAATTAAATTAATGTAGTATACTGTAGCAAAAAAATGTCCTGTAGACTATTTGAGATTAACTAGCAAAGGAAATAGCAGCCTAATTTCTGAATGGGATAGAATGATGTTTTGCATGTTGTATTGGCATGGTGACTCCTGGATTAAATTTGAGCTAACTTCTTACATTTTGAAAGTAGACAGCATCTAATTTTAACATCATTTTAGAGGATTATAATTTTAATCAAAATGTACTAGATTCCTTGTAAGCTGCAAAACAAGGTATTTGAACTTCTCTCTAGTTTTTCCATGTTTTGATACCACCCAGAGTGTAAAAAGAACATCTTTTTAGGGTCACAATTTTACAGTAGACATATTTGGAAGATTTGAATGATTGGCTATGCATATTCTGGTGTACATACACTGTATTTATACATGAGATCAGATTATTTTGGATGAAGCAGCTGTTGAGATTGCAGCTGGCTTCTGAGTAACATCAGCTCTCCTCTCACCCTGCTTAAATGGAGTGAAGCCAAAGATATCTCAGGTCCTTTGTGCCATCAGAACTCATTTTGACTTCTGTTTGTATATACAGTGTAACTTGGGATATCCATACATAAATATCGAGGTATATAATAGGATTGTTCTAGTTAATATGTTTTGTATGAAGGAGTGTAATTGATACAGTTTTACTTTGCACTGCTTATTCAGGTGAAAGAAAGTTGATCCTCCAAATGGCAGACAGATTTGTGTCTGCCTAAAAGATGGTCTTGGCTGTGTCTCTTCCCTGGGCTCTCCTACATCTCTCATTCTTCACCAGAAGCTTGGAGATGCTGGAGAAACAGCTGGTAGAGACGCTCTCCAGTAAGTCAAGCAACTTAAGAAGAATATCTGTAGGGGAGAGAAGGGTATTTGATTTCAACAAGGCAGACACGGTAGTGTCATCAAAGCCAGATGAATTAACAATAATTCAAGATTGTTGTAATATATTCTATACTGTAGAAAAATAAAATCTGTGGAATTAATTAAGAGGAATCTGAAAGGACAACTGTCTGTTCTGCTTTCCTTCTCCCAAGTGCTTATTAATTACAGACTACTAATACATACAAAAATGCATGGCAAAGTCTAGCCTCTGTGGCACATGTCTTTAAATGTGGTAAATAAGAGATCAGGTGTGCCTTGTTAGAGCTGTAAAGAGAATAGGTACTCTTATTAAAACATTTCAACATTTCTTGGCTTTCTGAGATCACAGTTGGCACACATTCTATAGAATCAGTCTTTGTTTCCTCCTACCTTCATTTGATAAATGTCTTGCTTGTGAAGCCAATTGAGAATGCTGTGTTTTTCTGGGAACGCAGTGCAGTTTTTTTCTCCGGAAGAACTGTTAGCCTCTAGGAACTTGTTTTTTATAGCATGCATCCATTGGAGTATTCACTTGGAGAGCTGCGGGGATTCCCAGCCTCTGTTGTGATCCCAAAGATAAAGTTACCCTATTCTATTTAAAAAAAAAAGTGACAGGTTTGAATTTTTGGCAGATCTTCTATTTCATATTTCTTGCCACTCCCCCAAAACTTGTTCCCCATGGTTACATAGTACAAGGGGAAACCAAACATCATGATCTTTCAAATTATTTAGAAAGAGCAAGACTTTTCTGGAGCTTCTCCAGACTCTTTGTATAAGTCACGTCACTGCAAAATTGATGAAATACAACTTGGTTATCTCTCAAGTAGACAAAAAAAAAGCCAAGTTAAAAGTATGGGGCAGTAGGGGCTCAAACTTTGAGGTGCATTTGTCTCTCAAAAATTTTCAGGGCAATAATTATATGGGAGCTGCTCCTTTTAACCCAGCACTATAACCTAACAACAGATGCTAAAATACTTTAAAGGACCTTTTAGCATCCAGCTCTTTGTTGTAGGGTCACTGTTCACTCTTCACTAGCACTACAGCATCCACGAATAAAGCCAGTAGAAGAATTTATTAACCTTGAATAAATCTCTTCAAGACATAGATCCCAAAGGGTTTCTTCTTTCCCAGTGCCACAGAATCTACTTGGAGTCTAAACTGGAAGAAGAATTGAAGACTGGTTAAGCCTGCTCTTCCCCGTATGTCAATGTGTGGGAGTTTGGAGGGATGAGATCATTTGGTGCACAACAGAGCTCCGACAAGAGCTCCAACTTAGCAAAGCTGAAGTCGCGCTTGTGAGTCTCGAGACGCACCCTGCAGAAACAGCCCATCTTTATCCCTTCTTTTGCTCAGTAACTCCTCTTTTGCTATCTCTAAGGTAACCGGAATCTCTGCGCTTTTATCTTTTAGCTCATCAAATGTAGCAGCTAATAGTTAGGAGGTGGAACAATAGAAGAGAAGATGCTGCGTCAGCATGTGGGCTGCAAGTGGAACAAAAGAGTTTTCCTAAATCCAGCGCGTTCTGAAAACACAAAGTTAGACGCAATGTTCAGCCAGGCAGCGATGAGCCATAAAAGGAAAATGAGTTATCCTTAAAGTTGCAGTTCTTTTGTCTCCTTATCAACATTGCCTTGTTTCTATACAGCTATACTGCATGACAGTGTTAGTACAGCATTTATTGTTTGTTTTTGCATTCCGAACTCAGTACTAACAAGCGCCTTTGCTGTGTCTTCCTAACTACTCTTGTACAAAACAGACTATTAATCCGCTAGTGGTGGTTCCTTAAATCCTCTCTTAAGTCCCATTGTGATCTTTATGCCTGCAGCACAGATGCTAGAGTGGGATCTTGGGCATGCTGGAGTCAGTAGGACCAAAATTTGTTCTACATGCTGAGACTGTAACTTAATTATCACTAATGTGCTAGTTACCTCTGTCTCCTTTGAGTAATAATTGCCACCTCGTCCAATGAAAATTTTTTAAAGTGCCTTTTTTTTTATAGAGATATAATACATCTCATAATGCAGTTCTCAGTAGTAATTTCTGCTGAGTGAACCGTATAGTAATGTAGTAAAGGTAATTATTATTAATAATGAGTCACAGTGATGTATTTCTTTCACCTGAAGACAAAAATCAGATGAAAGAAATAAGGCACTATATATAGAAGATACTAATATAGAGCAATTATCACTTGCTTATGTTTATATGACTTGTAAATGTTGTTTTTTAAAGAGAAGTAATGGCTGAGAATAAATGAGAAGATATTGAATGAAAATATGATAAGTAGCTGAATTTCTACACAGGTCTATTGCAGTATACTCTTGCTAGTTGAGAGTTTGGCTCCCTGCATCTGACATACATACTGCAAGGCTACATTTGATATTTCTATCTATCATCTAGTCTTTTTCAAAAAAGAATAACAATCCTCATTTGCCCACTAATGCAGAAACAGTGCTAACTATTCTTTATCACTATCATATTTTTTGGACTTGCTTTATCATGTCACATTTCTTGTAGTCCTCATGTGTTTGTTTTATGCTTTTGCTTATCATGAAAAAAAGCTCAGGAAAAGTTCAAAATCAGCTTTGAGAAATCAATGAGAACTTTTTTTTTTTCTTTTCTTTTTTTTTCTCTAGCAGGAATATGCTTGTACTGCAGTATTTTTGGTGCAAATTTATCAAAGTTAAATCAATATATTTAAATCTTGGAAAAACAAAACCAAAAAATCTACTATTTAGAAAGGACCATTCCAACCTCTCTGCTGTCCTCATAGAAGAGAGCCTAACTCTGTTCAGTGTCTTTTACACTAAATTTTGCAAACTCCCATGTATGGATAGTCTACAGCATCTCTGACATCTTGTACCAGTGTTTGACCATTGTCTTTGTCAAGACTTATTTTCCTTACAGCCCTTTCACTATTTCCACTTTTGCAATTTGTGCATGTACCTCCTGTCCTTTAGCTGTACACCAGTGATAAAGATCTCGTTCTCACTTCTCTCTAATTACAAGCAATTGAAGACAGCATTTAAATCACCTTTAGCAGTCTATTATTATTACTATTATTGTTATTTCATGTTATTATATTTATTATATTTTTCCACAACTGGAAGAGCATAAGGGATCATTAATATGTTTATTTCCACTTGGAAATGCTTTTATACTGCCAGAGGAAATGACTGAGAGTGAGACTCAAGTCCCATTCTGTATTAGAATGAGGTTAGATCTTTGCATAAAGGATTAAATCAGTGTAATTATTATTATCATCAGCATAAGTAATAGTGTTTACTAAATTGGGGTTTAATACACCTAGATAATAAATTATGGTTACCATCTCTTATACCAAATGGTCACCTATGTATTTATGCTCTATGAGTAGTGGTAGTTTAGATTCAATGAATCAAACTCTGGAGGGCAAGGATTGGACACAGAGTATCAACAGTAGGTAGTAATTGCTGGCTTATTTAAATAGTGGTTTATTCAGATATAGACACCAAAATATAATGGCCTCTAATGCTTGGGAATGAATTGCACTCTTACATTCAGTGAATACTTAGCTATATCCTTTATGTAAACATCTTACTCACAGTAATCCAGTAAGGACGTAAGGTAGAGTCTGTTTATTTAAAGGGGTAAACCACTCAGGATTACAGAGGAATTAGGATGTACATGCAGATATGGAGGTTTCTCATGTGAAGAAACTCTAGTTGTCCATTCTGTTTCACTTGTGCTTCATAAATATAATTTAGCCCTCTTACCTGTAAAATTCTGTATGTTCCTGATTTATGGGGATGTTTTAGTGTATATAATCTGAAACAGGAATTCAATACCCTTGGCTTCAGCAGGAGTTGAGCATATGCTAAGTACTCAAGACTGGAAGAAGCCATTCACTTCTTCGTACTTTTATGGCTATCAAAAATATTATTCAAAGCAGAAGTGATATTTTTATGTACATGTAAAGGTGTACTAAGTAAGTAAGTGTCTTACTATTTGAACACTAATTAAGCATGCCTGATGATAAGTCAATTAGTTATCATGGGAATTAAGTATTCCCGTGATAAGTCAATGGTTTCAATTTCTTATAGCCCTGAACACTTAGGACAGAAAGTTTATGTGCTGTGTTCTGCTTCATGATATTTCTTTCTTTCTTTTTTTTTTTTTTTTTGGCCAACATGGTAATTTCTGGATGAGAGTATGTAGAATGAAGTCTGGACCACGATCTCCACTGGATCTCATTCCAGAAGGGAGTCTTGTACTCTTCATGTGTCTGGAAGATTCAGGAGCTCATTTCGTATAGGAGCTGCATCAGTCTCATACAATTTTAAGCTATTATTCCTCTGGGACTCCTGATTCCCTTGTGCACAGGATGGAACAGAGAAGGAATCGAAGTGTTGTGCTATGTAACACATACGTCGTTCATTTATTGCAAAATCTAGTATTGTTGTGATGAGTGAAGCAAAGGAAGAAAGGTTAAGACATGTGAGATACATCTGAGAGACCTAAACTGTTCTCTTTTTCTCTCATTCCTATGTGATGATCTGAATAGTCATGGACTGAGAGTTACTCCTTTTCCTAGCTCCCTGACTACCTGCCCTGGAGGTTTGCAGAGGCCTTTTTGTGGTTTTGTGTTTTGGAAACATGTAGCCCACAATACTAAGCATTTTCAAAGATGAAGACTTGTTGAATCAAACTGAATGCCTGCTATTCTAGGGTACTTTCATTTCATTCAGTTTGTGTTTACATAGTAGAAGTAGTAATACCCTCTCCATTTCACACGAATGTTTTAAAAAATATAATAAAGTTTATGATTCAGTCAGAGCCATTTGACTACTATGTAGTCAATAGGGCACATACTGAACAAGCTGAAAAAGAGAATAATATTTCATGTTCCATCCATTCTGTGCATTAAAGGAGGTAAAAATGCATGAGTAGGGAAAATTAATGAATACCTACAATTAAAATGATTCAATTCACTTTAATGCTGTTATCTTCTTAATACAAATAAATATGATTTGTTTCTCATAATTTAGGTTCTTAAATTTAGGCAGGAAGACTTTAACTCTTTGTGAAGAACCTCAAGGGAACCTTGCAACTTCCACTGACTTGTCTAACATTTACTTTATGGCAAACTGCCTCATCACTTAACTAAGATTTAGGCTCAGGTCAGATATATTGGATAGCATCCATTATTTTAGCATTACTCTGGAACAAAATTCTAAAATAACATTAATAGGGCATTAATATCTTCTTGAAACTTTCAGCCAACACAAAATTCTTCTTCTCAAAGATGACCCTCGACTTGTATCAAACGAAGACAAACTAGAAAACTCCTGCTGCTAATGGTATTTCCCCTACAGAGACCATTGCAAAGTGTGTCAGACTGAACAGTAAATGAGAAGATAAAGAGAAATATTTGGAGCACCATGTGTGCTCTAGGTGTCCCTGCTTGAGCAGGGCGGTTGGGCTAGATATCTCTAGAGGTCCCTTCCAACCTCAGCCTTTCTGTGATTCTGTGTACAGGTGTCACCTGGTGACATCTGTCAGGAGCATTCATTTTAGGTTCAGTTACTTTAAAAGAAATATTTTTGAGGTTATAAGGGTAAATATTTTGGAGGAAGTTCCTGAAAACATAGGTCCTGCAGGAACTGTATCCTTAATCTATTGGCTTGATACAGTTTTCAGCACAATCAGTAAAATCCCACTGCCTTCACTTGGTTTTGGATCAGACCTCCAGGGTCATGAACTAGTTGAACTCAGCAGTGGAGCAGATGCAAGGTTCCTCAACCAGATTTCTTTTCAAACTTGTTAGCATCTGAGTCTCAGGAGTACATTCTGGTAAGTACATCTGCAGAAACCAGAATATGTAGCAAATGTGTAAATTATTGCCTTAAATCTCAAAGCTTTTAAAAGGGGGCAACAGTAACCTTCTTTTAGGGAACTGGGTACTCTGCTTATATTTATGCCCAAGCTTGAAGACCTGCTGTTCTGTGGGATGTTTATATGCTTCTTATTTAACTGTATCTTATTAGCTGTCATAGCACAGTTTAATTAAGTAATATCCCATTTAAACTGCCATCAGCCAATATGAGCAGGGTGATTTTCCTCTGACCACTGTGGAGAGAATGCTGGTTTAATTTTATTTGTTCAAATTAGTGAGTTAACTCCCTCTGGGGAGGTAAGTAGTGTGTCACAGCTTGAGGCAGGACCTCCACACACAACTCCTTCTAGTTCATAGCAGGGTTTGGGCATATAAATGTTGACATTTTGAAGTTGTTTCCCCAGTAGGTCAAATTAGTATTGGTGGCTGCAAAAACAAAACACATCTACCCTGATGCATTTCGTAATTAGCCTGGCTAGGACATAAATGCAAGTGTTTGCCATTATATTAGAAGTAATATGTCAGCTGCTGCTGGAATTACTTTTGTTTAAGGAAAAAAAAAAGCAAAGCAAAATGTTTTCTTTTTCTTAAATAATTATTTGACAGCAGAGGAAAGAGAAATGTTCACAATACATGGGCAAACTGATGCACATAATTTCAGAAATATTTAATGCACTGGTTATACAGACTGGTAATGCTCCCTGGAGCTACAGGATTCACTAATGGAGCTGTGAGCCATTTTATTCTGGAAGTTCTGTCCATGTCTGTTAGTCAATTGGAAACTTCCCAATCATCAGGTCAGGCAGTCATTTCCCTAGCAATCTGAGAAGAATGAAAGTAGTCTACAACAGAATGTCACGATACTACTTTGTAATGTCATCTTTGAACGGTCTACATTTGTAGAAATTTTTTTGTTACATGATGCTGCTTTATTCTGGATTTAATCAAAATCCTACCAGATAATGCAGAGTTTTGAAGAGACGCTAACTTCACCTAATTTCAAGTTGTATCCGCATCTGCTGTAAATTAATTTAGGTCTACTGAAAGCAAGAGAGCTATACCAATTTACACTAGCTGAAAACTGGCTCCTTAGAAGTTGGGTCCACCCAGTATTACTTTAGTTTGGAAACACTGAATCAGTGTCTTGTTCTAGTTTAAGTGAATTAAAAAAAATCTCTGGAGTATACCACTAACTATGTTAGTGTGTGACTGTCAAGGAAAAATGTGACTTTTCCTTTAAATTTTAGTAGAGACCTTTGTGAAATGGTCCTCATCAGTCAACAGTGACTCATGGATCCCAATGGGCATTTGGAAGCCTGTGCAGCAGTTGACATACATGTACAGTTGCATATTGGACCCAAAGGAATGTTCTTTTGGAGGGAAACTAATGGAATGACTGCTGGAGCTGCTATGAATGAGTAATAACATTGGATCTGGATGGCTAAGTGGAAAGTGCCCTGCCTTTTCCTCCTCTATGCGAAGCATTTTTTAGTGTGTCCTTTACCTAAACCAAACTCTACAGAACCTAGTCAAGCAATTTGTTAAGTTCATTGTCACCAGTAGAGAATGATCCTGAATTCAGGTAAAAATATTCTTGTTTTAAATCACCTCAAGCACAAAGAAATGCATTGTGTGAAACAATGAAGAAAATTAAAATTCTCTATATATTGTCAGAAATTGTTACTTTGGGGTAATTCTCATTTTAAGTAATAAGAAAAAGGAGGTAAAGCCTACTTTCTGTTTCAGTGTGTTTTGGTCACATTAAATCTTCAGGAAAGCCTTCTCCTAAAGGCTTTTGTTCTGTCTTAAGTAGGTAAAATGAATTTGATCTGTGATCTTGGTCAGGACAAGAAAGGTGTAGGTTTGAAATGGAGGAGAAAAAAAAGATCAATGCAGTCTCCGTATTCTTATTTCACTGAAGTTTCTTCAGAAGCAGAAATCTCGCATGATTTTTCTTTACTGATTCAAAATTTGCAAAATTTGACTTAATTTTATTCTTTTATTCCTGATGCTAATACCAAAAATAATGATGCTAATGTGTTGATACAATGAATCATTTATTCAGTTTTACAAGACGCCTAGGAAAAGGGGTATGGAATTTAACTCCTTTGCACTATTAAAAATAAAGAGCAAAAGAATAAAAAAAAATACCAACTATGAGCAGACTAAGCTGAAACTTTGTAGTCAGTTATGCTAGATTTCTTTTTCTTTTGTTGCTTTTTTTCTCAGTTAATTTTGTTGAACAGACTATAACTTTTTTTTTTTTCATGTGGAGGACAGGAGGAATATTTTAACTTTTTTGATTGTCTTGGGCTTGTGTCACTTATCTCTTATTGAAACTTGCTGCAGAATGGGAGGGAAGATGTGGCCGGATGCACTGCCATCCTCTAGTTGTTTCAGGTGACACAGCATCCAAAAGGCACCTGCATCGAGCAAGGTTTTGTTGCATTGGCTGAGTCTTCATATGTGCTTGGAGTGAAAACATCTTAAAGTTACTTCTAATTATCTTTGAACTTCTTTCTGAGGTCGCTCTGAGCAGAGCCTAGCACACCAGACAATGTGGTATGCCAGCAAATCAGACTGCATTTACAATGACATGTCTTTAAGCAAATGAACCTGTGCTCTGAGGTCAGGCACCACAACCTCCTACTCAAATCTTGTCACGCATTAAGCCCATCAGATGCGACCTGAGTTCTGATAATCCACTCATTTTCCCTCATTTCTACAAATCACTGCCAATTTTTGCTGATGTTCTTTTGAAAGATCAAGGATGTATACATTATTCCAAAGCAATAGGTGTTTAGAAGTAATTAGAGTTTAAAATGCTCTTACAGACTGTAGAGTAAGTCAGCGTGAAATGATGCTGATTGCAAATATTTTGACTTGCCTGGGACCAGCCGGAATGCTTGGAGGAGGGAAGACAAGAAGATAGGAGGAGGGTATGACTGGGAGGAATCATGGCAGGCACTATTTTGCCTGATTGCATTTCACATCAGACAATGTGATTATCCTTCTCAAAGTGTCTATTCTTCTCAATTTATTGTTTTCTCTTCTTTTTTTTCTCCCATAATCTTACTTCCTTGCCCCTTGAAACTGTGACCATCTCCAAACCCTGTCAAGAATTTCCACATCTAAACTGTGTATTACATAGAGAAGTGAAGCAGATTAAGACAACTTTGGTGAGAATTGAAAGTTACCTGAAGTGTTTTATATCATAATTTCCTAATAATATCAGAAGTATGGTTCAAAATATGTTGGTATGTCATGAACTTTTAGGTTGAAACATGTTCCTCCTATCCCCTTTCAAATATGCCAGTCCAGAATGTCAAGGTAAACATTACTTTAAGGTTCATTTTCCATATCAGATCTTTTTTTTTTTTTTTTTCCCCTCCGTTTGGGTATGTTTTAATTACGTGAACACTGAAAACAGGACTAGTTTGGTTTGTGTAGCTCTATGTAAATTTAAAATTTTGCTTAGTGGAGCAGTGTTACCCTTGAAAAAAAAATGGCCAACATGAAAAACAGCAGTGAGGACTTCATTGCTATTTGACTTGTAATTCTGGTTATGACATGAATGCTGAAAGTAGGAACTAGGATTTCTTTTTTGTTTGTATAGAACCTAACATAATACTGTGGTAAGTGCTACTGGAAACACTAGATAAATAATGTTAATTTAACTAATTAGAATTTCAATTGTATGTAATGGCAACCAAAAATATTCCACATACTGTGGAATCACAGTGGTGTGATTCTGTTACTCATGTTATAATCCCTTTGATTTTCACTGGAGTAAATTAAGAGCAAAAATTGAGCATCACTTGCTGTATTTGGCAATGATTTCTGTCGAAGGAAGGTCAGAGGTTAAGAAAAAGTCTCTTCTTGTGTATGCTGTGATTAAAGCAACTTAGCAGAGCTGTGTATGTGGGTATATGAGCTACCCTGACTGTTTAATGGTGTTTGGGGCTTTCAACCCTTAACTGAAATTCATCCAAATCCCCCCTCTTGTGGATTAGAAGAAATAAGAGCTATCAGAGAAGGGAAGGATGTAAATCTGAGATGAATTTTACTCATCTGCTCATTTAATAATGTGAACAGACAATTCTTCCAAGGGCTGGCTATGTGATCAAAGCAAAGAAGCAGGTCCTGCTTTGCAAAAACAAATTTTAACAGGAGGAGTGTTGATAGCTATGTCTGAAATTGAAAATATGAGGTCACTGGTTTGTACCCATAGAAGAAAAGCTGGACATCATCTAAGCCAGCCGTTTTAGAAAATGAAATGATTTACCTGCAACTAGGACTGCCCCAAAGTCTATTTGCACTTTATGAATCTCCAGGTTTTTGAAGACTTGTTAGACAAATAAACACAAGTGTTTCATACATATCCTTCAAACATAAAAAGACCTTTTTTTTGAAGGAAATCAAATGTATTTTGCTTCATAAATCTGTCCTTGAAGCAGCAAAAACTTAAGTACTCTTTATTCTATTTTGCAATTCTGCATATGGAACTGGATTGCTAGGCAAGCTTCATACCCTATAGCACCTTCATAAGTATTCAGTGTAGTTTTTTATCATCTGCTCAGCAGATACGTTAAGTAATTAGAAGTCAGAGCATGTTGAAAAAAAAACCTGTTTAATTTCAGACTGAATTGTTCTGTTGGGTTTTCAGTGATGTCAAAGTATTTTGGTCTGTAAAAGCACATCCTTTTTTGGGTCCTTTTCTCTAGAGAGGATGCTGCTCACTTAACGCTGAGGTTATGCTCAGTCTAGCACTGTCTGAAATTGGATATGCAAATCCGTCAATATGGGACCTAGCCCATATTTGTCATCAAAAGTCAGTAAAAACTTAGTTGTCCAATAAAAAAATTCACATCTGAAATTGAAATAACCATTTTTAAAAACAATTCTTCTGCTATCCTTAGCAAATTTAGCACCGCATCTTATAGATTCTTTGTAAGAAATATCACTTTTTTGAAGTGTATAGATTTCTTTATGATAAAAGCAAACTTTGGTATTCTTACCCTTGAAAAAGGAATATAATTATCGGAAGTAGGATTTTATTACCGGAACTCCAATATGCATTCTAATATACTTGTTAACAAAGTTCTTACTTTGATCAGCAATTGTTGATGATATATTAATTATAAAGGCACTGATGGAACACATTGGACACATTGGAATTCCGGGTTAAAATGTTAGATTCAAAAGTCAGAGGCATTAAGAGATGAATGAGAAAAAAAAATGAACATTCTTTCTCACTCAGCTTTCAGAAAGCAGGAAAAATCATTAAAAATAAATGAATAAATGTAAAGCTTCTCTAGTTTCACTTGTGTAAAAGCAGGAGGTAAGCACCTTATCCTTGAACTGATTACATCGGACTTTTGGTTATCATTCAGATCATAATAAAACATTTTTATACTCCTTGAGCTAACTGGTCACTGAACATGAACGTCATGAAACCATGGTTGGATGATTCATCTTTGCTGACCTCTTAGCCATGGCTATTAGACACTGCAAGTAAATTACTCAGTTTAAAGATTGATCAGTATTTTATCTACAGTTGATATTTTAAGAGTAGATAGATGAGTATTAGAGTTCCTTTTCTGCTTTACTTTTGTTCTTGTCTTTTCTATTCTTCACAGAGTCAAGGGTCCTTCTAGTTCTCATTTCTCCCAGTATTATTATAAGGGCCTGAATTCCTCATCTGAAATGGTCTCAGAGTGAGGGCACAGTAGATCTGCTCTCCCCTAAGCATATGCACAGATATATGCCCAGAAGGCATGAAGGTTTTTGTTTTTTCTTATCCACCTGCAAGCGTTCTCTCACCTTTTTGTTATTTCCTGGGAATAGCCAGTGAGTAAAAATTGTGCGCTTTTTATGCTTGGACCCAGCAAGAGGTTAGTCCAAGCAAAGGATGGCAGATGATCGTTTTCCCACCTTGTTCCCCCTTTGGCCATTTGAAATACATTCTAGTCAAGTAAGAACAGCAATCCTGGAAGTGACATCTACCTAATTTCACCGCTGTTAACCAGGACCATTTCTGCTCATAGAAGCCTAACTTTCCAGCAGTATCAAACAAATGGTGAGAATTAATGAACTGCTAATCATATCTGATAGTTGAGCTGCTTAATGAATGAGATGATTGACATGTCTATTTAGTTGCAGGTAGTATAATTTAGCATCTTGCAATGCCGTGTTTTACTTACCAAACTCATTCAGGATGCATTACCCACAGCAGAGAGCTGAGTTAATGGAGCTTTCCGGTATTTTAGCTGGTGTGTTAAGAGACCATTCTCATTAACTTAGTATTTTTCCATGTTTTGGAGAATCCTAAGAGTTACAAATGTTTTTCTTAGCATCTGGGCACTTACAATGCACTTTCTTGACTTATCCTGTAGAGTCTTATAATAGAGAACAAATGGGAGGTAGCAAAAGTGGTACCTTTTCCAATTTTGAGCTAGATAACATTTCCCCATAGATAGAGAACTCAGTAAAACTGGATACTTGTCTTTTTTCCCATTTTATATATAAATATATACATGTTTATGTGGGTATGTATGCTGTATATATATATACATACACATATAGATATTTATGATTTTCTACAAATATGCTGTAAATAATATTTATTCTCTGTGCTTTTGTAGAAAAAATGTATTTAAATACCTTTACAATTCACAGTTAAATCTATATCATACAGATATAGCCCGCAAAATCAAGTTCATAATACTAGATAATCCTATAATTTCACAAATATCAAAATGCACCTCTGTAAGCCCATGTTTGGCTCAAAAGTTAATACTTCTCATGTCTTGTAAGAAAATAACTGAGCAATAGGGATAATCTGGATTCCCTTTCAGGGCCAAAAAGACAAACAATAAGGGGGAAAGCAGGTTGGCTTTACAAATCTAAATGTTTTATGTCTTTAAAATATTATGTGACTCCTTCAATTATTCAAATCAAGAACACTTTAAGGGCTGTCATATAGCTAAATAGCGCTGACATTAATGAGCTAAAATCTACTCTCAGTTTTACAGTATAAAAAACATATGCATCAGTATTTTGATGTCAAAGGAGTTAGTCCATACTTACATCGGTGCAACTGAAACAAAACATTGGTGCAACATTCCTCCTTCCAAGGATCTGGTTTTAATCAAACTCTGCTTATGGCCCTCAGATTTTCTTTGCTGCAGTGGAAGGTAAGCAGGAGTGTTTCATTTAAACCGTTTGGCCTCCATCACTTGTACATCAAAAACTGCATATCTTGTCCTGGCTACTTCTAATTAACTACATTGTAATGGCAGTGTAGTTTCTTGAGTTACATTTCTGTATCACATGTTCTTTCAGAACCAAATTTTTACAGTAGAACCAAAATTTTTCCTCTTTCCAGTAGAGTTCAGTGAAACCTGATGATTGGCAACTGTTATGATAAGGTGAATGAGGAGGATGAAAGCTGGGATTGATTAAACAGCTGTGAGAGGCTCTGTTCCAATTGTATTTTGATTACTGATAAGATAACTCTCCCTTTTCTCCCTGTGATTTATCTCTTTGAAATTACAATAACACAGAATTGCCATCAACAACAAATCCTGTGTAGCTTCAAGTTCATCTGGCTCATAATGTAGTAAAAAAACAAAGGTGCTGATTGCAAAAAGTTTTCTTGTTGCATTACTAAAAATGGGTAAACCACTTAGTGCACAATATGAGCTCATGCATTTCATAAAGCTGACTTATTCTTTTCATTTCACATAAAAATGGTATCTTTTCCAAGCACTGCATTTCTGGAATTTTGCAATATCAGAAAGTTTTGTGATTTGTTTTAAAATTGTTTTCTATTTCTGTTTACTGTTAGTAATATTGTGAAATTAAATAATTATTGTCAAAAATCCTTTGGAAGTATTGACACATTTAGGATTTAATTAAAAGCCTCATAGCATGGATGTTTATGGTAAAAATGTAATGAAACAAAGATGTCTCCTTTTTATTATTATTGCTTTTTGCTTAGAATGAAATATTAAACAATTGATTAAGGGATTGTCCATTATTTTAATTAATTATACTGAAGGAAATATTCTCTGACTGAACTTGGCAGTTAATCTTGGCTTGAATTATACCATAGCCTGTTAATAGGATTCTTTTTGTTACAAAGGACAACTAAATCTTTCTACTAGCTAAGGGCCAGATTGCAAGGTCCTAGTGACGTTTGAGGTGGAGAGGAAAGAAAGTAATTCAAATCTAAAATGGCAGAATCTTGCCCCTCTTCCTCCACCTCCAAATATATATATATGTGTGTGTGCATGTGTGTGTGTGTGTGTATTGTTCATGGCATTGAGATGTTACAAAATGTTAGTCTTTGAATCAGGTCAATCTCACCTGATAGTAGACACCTGAAAATCACCTGAGTTACTATCAGCATTTATAAAAAGAGGAAATATCCCACTTTTTGCATAACAGCTTGTCTACTTTGTCCACTTCTCTAGTTGACTTGTAGTTCAGATGCAGGAATTAACTCACAATTCTGATGCATTTTCCCTTCTGCATCCCTGGTTTTGCCCAAATCGCTCATCTGGCTAATGTCTTAGAAGATGTTCTTTTGACGTACTGCCAATTCCTGCATTTTTATGCCTTTTTCTGCATTGTTTGATAAGGGCAATGCATAGGGATCCCACACAGACTCCTTACTGTCTGCATGCTGAACTGTAAAATGGGTAGGCTGCACAAAAGAAGTTAGAAGTTAGAATATCCACTGCTTTCCCTGCACAGTAGTCTTAATGTCTTGGAATTCAGCAAATAATCACACAAAGAGTAATGATAAATATTTATCTAGGTTTATTTAGAAAGATGCGTATGCTAATATACAGAAGAAGCACAGTGTGTATCTGTGTAAGCAGCATATGCATGTGCGAACACGCAGCTACCTGATACTCTCTACCTGATACTCTGTAGCTAAAGTAAGCCTGGCGAGAGAAGAAGGAAATGTTCTAGCATGACATTGTGGGAGGCATTGCTCACAGTTCAGCAAAATCCCTGTTTGATGGCATAATACTCATTGACTCATCTTTTATCTACTGCTAGGAGATATACTGTAAGATCATATCACTGCAGGCAAAGGAATGAAGGTCGGGAATTTTGTGCAACCATCAACCCACTCGTTGATTCATGAGCATGTTATGACGAGCAGAACTGAATGTATAATTCAGTTACCCTGCAGAGTCATCTGGCCCATAGGACTGGGCCAGATTTAAATACTGATGAAGAAACCAGGGGTCTTTCCCTCTGATTTCTGTGGAAATTGTTATGAGTCTTTGATCCTTATCAACACAAACGTCTTGACTGACATGTTATTGTGAAAACTGTGATGGGAACAGAGGCCAAAACTCACAAATTTGCTCACTTATAACACAAATAAAGTCCTGCTCACTAAAAAGATAATTTGCTCAATATTGGAGTAGGCAGAAAATAAGATGGTTTTCTTTTGTTATGTTCTCCTTTTGACAAAACTACTGAAAGAACAGCGACATAGTGCAAATATTACAGTGTAATACTGTCCATGGATAGCAAATTCAAGATTTATCTGACTGTATTCGTCTTAGCTATAGCTGTGATTTTCTGGCTTATTCTTTAATGAAAAACGTGTCATAAAAATAAACCAAACTTACATTCCTTGTACGTGCATATTTCTATTGACTTCACTGTGGGAATTTGACCCTCAGTGTGTATACATATTATTAAACTGAAATTCCATTAGCAAATTAAATAATCATGCATTAGAAGGGAGACAAGAGTTAGGGACTGGTTTTCTTCTGTAAATTTGCCAGCTTGCTCTGAAGCAAGTGAATGTTCGGACGCAAGTCTGGATCAGAGACTGGATCAACAAAACCCTGGAATTAATAGAAGAAAGGTTATGCAGAATCCAGGAGAAGGCATACTCAAAGAAGTGCAAATACCAGAAATCTTGAAAATTGACAGAAAAAAATGAGTAAAATGGAGTAAACAAATCAGAAGGACTACAGATTATTTTCTTAAATGCATTTGAGGTGAAGCAGTTAGTGAGTAGAATTTGTCCTTCAGATCTTGAGAAACTGAAACTCTAGATGGCTTCAATGACTATTACAAATGAAAATTCAGCATATCATCGTGATTTTGAACAAGTAGTGTATTTCAGACTGTTGCTTTTGGTCACCTGCAACACTCTCGATAACTATGGGAAGCAAGCACCAATAACAAAAGCAATGAAATCTTTATTACTTTCAGAGTATCACCACCCACTCTAAGCTTACCTCTTACAGCATTTTATAGACAATATTACAGTCGTAATGTGGAATGGTTAGCTTTACAGGGAAATGTTAGAAACAACAGGAATGCCTATGGCTGAAGGTACGTCAGAAGGAAGTAAGAAAACACCCTGGAGGAGCAAAGTTTCCAGCTTTGCAACAGAAATAGCTAAATGAAGCATAAAGGAAGCGAATGAGAGGTTTATTTTAGCACTGATCTGCCATGTACCTCAGCATTATAACTGATCAACAGTTTATGGAGCTGATAGATGCTGGTGCCCTTCAGGGAATGAGCCCTGTCAATGCTCTTGCTGTCATCTTCTCAGGAGTAGCCTCTGGCTGTGTACTGAGAGTTGCATGGTAAACACATGGAAACTAATTAATTTGGGGAAGTAGAATACTTGATTTGTATTGATTGTGAAAATGCCATTGCTGTGCTCTTTAGCAACTCTGTGCAGAATGTCATAGAAAGAGCTATTCATTACTGGGAAACAAATGAAAGTCAGAATGAAAAGCAGTGGAACTGCAGAGATTATTTAGGTTTTCACCTCTTAGTTGCAGTGTAACTCAATCCTAATTAAATCAGCAGCAAAAGAGAATCATCAGCACTTAAATGTCATTTCTGCCCTTCTACCCTAAACCTATATTCTCAGACTGTGTCCTCGTTAATAGAAAATTGATTTCACAAGGGGATTTAAAGTATAATGACAATAATATTCTGAGGCTTTTATTTTTTTTTCTTATTTTTTTTTGAAATAGACCTGAAAATCTGTCCATCTCCTGCAGAAGTGAATTGGGTAGCACAACAGATAGTAGATTAAAACCCAGGAGTAATGGTCTAACCTTAAAGAAGGCATCTGGGAGCTAACTCAAGTGGTTTTTAATTTCAACTTCACAAAAAAAGAGAAAGAGAATAAGAAAAAGATGAAAAAGGAAAAGAAGGAAAAAGAAGAAAAAAGTTACCTTTAACACCATTGCATATTCTAAAAAGTCACACACACACACACAAAAACCCCACTGTCCTGCAAAGCTACACCTGGTCCTTTTTAAGTTACACTGTGGAGATATGTGTGTAGTGAGGATGATGATGCAATTTACTCTTGGCTGTAATAAATGTTAGACTCCAATGTTATTATCTGGCATTTTTCATGAATGTTAGAAAACAAAGGAAAACATCAAACACCATCTGTAGATGTGAATACTTAGAACTGTACAACAGAAAAAACATTCAATCTTATTTGAAGTCAGACAGCTATCTGTCTGATTGTCTTTCCATTTACACTAGTTCCACATTTTTGTAGCTCACTGATTTCAGCAGCTTATTCTCTTTATTCCACAGTCACAAAGGGCAGAATCATGCCTAGGAGAGTTCAGACTGAGATAGAGAGAAAAAAAAAAAAGAGGATTTTTGACAGCTATATTATAAGAAAAGTTAACAGATACAGATGACAGCAAAGCATTTCTAGCCAGGAGAGATGTAAGATGAGTTAAGCAATCAATCATCTGCATCACTCACTATTCAGCAGAGAGACATTCAACATCTGAATCAGTCATTACAATGTAAAGAGAATTAGTAAAGTCTCTAACAAAATGCAAATAAGTGAACTGGAGGACAATACAGTCAAATTCTAAAACTTGGCAGGAATCCAGAGGAATTATTTTGACAAGACTGCTTGGAATGATTTGATTTCTTCTTGTTACATTAAAAAAGAGAGAGAGAGAAAGAGAGAGAGAGGGAGATAACTTAAGTCCTGAGTACAAGTGGCACAAGTTTTAAAAAGCATGCTGCAGCATAGATGTATATAGTCACATTCAATCAGAAGAAGCGTGGAATAGGGAACTTTAGAGAATTCGCTGGCACTTTGTTCTACCTGTAGGTAAGGGAGCTCTTTTTGATGTGATTGAGAGTATGTCCAATTAAGTGCAAAGAATATAAATCTGGGCTGAATGTTAGACATCTTCTAAGTGTTATCTTATCTTCCTTGAATGTGTTGCCTATCCTTTGTGCCATATCAGCCAGGAATCTTTTTCAAATTTCACCTGGTGTATTTGAATATAAAATATAGACTTAGCACCTTTGTAACTACTAAATCAGCGCTAATGAAATTCTCTGCAAGTGTAAGTGTTGCTGTTATGTAGATCCAAAGGATCCTATCTGACATCTTCCATGTTCCAGTTAAAGGAAAAGAAGGAAAAAGGACACTAAAAAGGCTTCACCTTCATTTTTGTCAGCACAATGACTGTAGTTGAAGCAATAGTTGAAAATGGAAAAACATAATTATTTGGTATCAAAAAGGGATAGTCAAAACCAGAACCAGCATTGTTAGGCAAATTCTGAAAATTCTGAAGCTATTGTGAGAGCAAAAAAACACCCCCTTGGCTTGCCCACCTGGCCTAGTATCATACTCATGAGCTGTCAAAAGGTCATGGCCATGCCGTTTAGTCATCTTCTCCTTGGATACTGATATCTTCATTCCTTTCCTCATCTTCCTCTCATCTTCCTCATGTGTTCTGCCTGGGGTGCGAGGAGAGAGGTGGTGTTAGTGGAGATGCTCGTGCACCTGAGGCCCTGCGCATGCTCTGATGCCTCCTAAGGTTGACGCTGGCATCCAGACCAGCTGCTACAGAGGACATCCTCCCTGTGGGTAATATACCTGAGGATGAGTTGTACATGTTTTTTAATCTCAACAACTGGTGTGGTGTTTTTTTTCCCCCCTTTTCTCATAATTTATGCATCTGTATGAAATAGGGTTTTTTTATGCTGGAAATAGGAAATTTTGTGCTTAGATGTGGTTTATGTTTGCTGGTCATTCTAACGTTTATGCCTGAAAATCTCATTGACTGAACATAACTGAACTTTGTCCAATACTTGATGAGTTACATGGGTAGAATTTGCCATCTAAAGCCTTCACACAAGATTCTCATTGATTTTATTGATGTTTTGACTTTCTATTGTATAGAGCTGAATCTCACTCGCAGTTTGGGTTGGATGCTTAAAATGATAACATTCCCTGGCCCATGTACAAAAAACTCACTGGTTTTCACTCCATAAATATCTGTCACTAAAATGAAATCCATGCTAAATTAGGATACTAGTCTGTGTATTATTTAACCATATTAACATAGGAAGTATTACTTTTTTCTTACAGAAATGTTGGAATCCAACAATATAATCAATTTTAATGGACTAGCTAATAGCTCCAATTACCACACTTTCCTCTTGGATGAAGAGCGAAGTCGACTCTACGTTGGAGCAAAGGATCACATATTTTCTTTCAACCTGGTTAACATCAAGGAATATCAAAAGGTACCTTGAATCATGTTTTAAATGCTTAAAAAAGTGTTTAATGTGCTTTTAATATTGAACAACTGTTGTTACCCAGAGTATGTCGCGTACCATTTGAATCGTGTAGTAAGTGTTCTCATATCAGGAATACTATGTGGCAAAATAAATAAAACAAAACAAAAACACTATAAAATGAAATTTATAATGAAGTTATAATCTGTAAGTAAATAATTTACAATGCTGTTTTCAGGTTGCAGGAAAGAGAAATAATGCAATATCTGTAGTAATGATAAGTGAATAATCTAGCTGTTACCCAAATAAGGCATGTTTTCATGTTGTGGCTAAATAAAACAAAGGTGACAACTATGGCAGCTTGTACAAAAAGGCCTTATTATTTTGTATTTATTGCAAGTTTAAAAAAAAACCCACAACTCTGAGAGTCTGAGTGTTGATATCTGTTTCTTAACATAACACTTAAAGGCACTGCATTTATGCTGCTGCTGAGCCCTAACAGATTAGAAATTGATTAAAGAGCAACAGATGCATACAAACTTTCTGTTCTTGATGAGGAGTGTAATTTTCTAGTAAAAGCTGAAGACAAATTAAAAGCTGACAAACAGCTCAGTGATGTTCCAGAGTATGCTTTTATTTGAAACTAAATAAATCATTTTAGCTTTTCATTTATTTTAATGAGACAAAATGCTTAGAATGTAAATGGTGAGATAGCGGTTTGATTTGTTATATTTAATATTTTGATGATCTCTTTTAAAATCTAGAGACTACCTCTTTATGGGAGATATATTGCTCCAATACTCTGGGATTTTTTTTCTTGGTGTTCCTGACCTTTTGCCCGTTTGACTATTAGCTTCCTAAGATGATAGCAATAAATACCTTGTGTTTTCTGTTCATGGGGAAGACAGGCTATTCGTTTGTATTCTCTAAGGAAAAAGGATAAAAGGAAAACTGGGTATTTTCTTTTCTGTTCTCTTTAGAGGGACTATAAAGGAAACTAGCTATTTATTTGAATTCTCCGAGGGATTCATAGTTTAATGTGAAAAACATCTGGAATAATTAAAAGAAAGAAGGTGTTTCCATTGCAGAAACCAGTTCTGCAGAATGTGAGGGATGGTATCCAACAGATTTCAGGATTCAGCTACCATTGAAACACTCTCTGGAATACACAGATACTAATATAATAAATAAAGAATTGCTATTGGTAGCATGGAACTGAATATGCAAAAAAATTCTTAAAGAATAAGAATTAAATCTTATGATTAAACTTAAAGATAAAAAAGTAGTTAAAAAGTAGTTTTATGTTAGCTTAATAAAGAAAGGAGGGTCGCTGAAGGAAGTTAGATCAAAATCATAATGCTGTGCTGTACTTGAGCTGGAACTTCACCAGTTCTTTGTTCATATCAAAAAGAACATTATTATTAAAACATAATTTTAACAACATTATTAAAAGAACATTATAGGCTATTCGTATTAAAAAGAATTAAGATTTCTATATGATTGCTGAAAGAATCAACACTCAAAAAGCTAAAATTTGCCATTAAAAATGGTGAAATAGACTTTAGCTCTAGACTTTTGAATGAAATTAAAGAAAAATGTTGCATGATGACAATAAAGAAAGTGAACATTTAGCTATTGATTTTACAGATGAAAATACTGTTTTGAACAATATAGAAATCTTTGCCCAAAACTTGAACTGAACTTGAACTGGTTCTTTTGGGAGATCAGAGAAGTTTGGCTAATGTTTTTCAACCTAGTAAATTTTAATTTTCACATGTCTCTGCACATTTTAAACCAAGAATAGAAACAGGAAGTAGCAGGACTCCTTGGAGGACGAAAGTGCTCATGAAATTTTCAGCCCTATTTTATAGACTTAAGAGATTTGATTTTTGTTTGAATTTCTTAACAATGTAAGATAATTCTGAATTTAAAATGCTCTTACAAACTTTACTCTAAAAAGCATATGTAACCTCTCCTCCATTCTCTTCAGCCATTTTTTCCCTTGTTTAATACTGTCCTATTTACTTTCTTTAAGAAGCTGTATTGAACACCAAGGTTATAATCCAGACTTATGGCCATTCATATTGCATTATCTGAGGCTCCCAAATGAATAGCCTGGCATTTTATGTGAAGATCATGTTTTATTCTATATGTAATTCCTAAAAGCTTTTCAAAAAAACATGAATAATTGACTGTGAGAGTATCTGGGTTTTTTCTGTATGAAGTGAGATACATTTTCTACTAAGCAAACACCATAATAATCTCAGGTTTAAGATTACTTGTGTTAAGTTACTCAATAGGAATACCAAAAACATTCCTACTTTGACAGCATGATACTTTTCAAAAACCTCAGTTTCTGCTTTTAGTATATAATGAAAACTCATAAAAGAATGAACTTGTAGATGCATTGAAGAGGCCAACATCTCATTTACGATGTCATAAGCCTAATGTGAGATATTGCATTTCACATGGATTGCATTTATTCTTAGCAAGAATCTGTATTTTTTTCTATTTAGTATCCATTTTGTTATATTTAAAACAATGGAAGAACACTTCTCTGTCCACATAATGAAGAATCAACCCTCTTATCATTAGTATTCAGGATTCATTTCTGAGATATTGATAATACAGACTGTTTTTAAAGATTGTTTTTGCAGTGATTCCTATCATCCTTATTTTTTTTCTGTCATGCCATTTCTTTGTTGTCTATGGAAAAAAATGAAATAAGGAAAAGAAGCAGAAAAAGAGAAACTGGCTAAAGAAATTCCATAGCATTTGGTCTGGAATTTGTGATTATTGAAGGATGAAATAACATAACATGATTTTTGTCCTATGTCTTTAGATTGTTTGGCCTGTCTCTCATTCCCGAAGGGATGAGTGCAAGTGGGCTGGAAAAGATATTCTGGTAAGTACAAATCTTTATAGAATTCTTTTTTTTTCACCATAAACCATTTTAAATATTTTATTATGCTTCATTGTGTTAATTCTTGAAATATTTTTCCTCTTCTGTAAGGCACTTATTCGATCATAATATCTGACCTCATATCTGACCTTACTCTTTTCTTTTTATTGTGTATAATGAATCTTTACATTTATTACCAGAGGTTTAAATCCACAAATGGAGATTATTTAACTGAAATAAAAATTATTTGTCCCCTCAGCAAGAAAAAGGAAAATCAATTTCTGCTTTCAAAAAAAAAAGAAAGGGAGACATCAGAATAAGAAGTAAAACTCTTGTGTATTTCCTCTTGATTTCAGGGAACTTATAATTGTGGCTTATTTTGCACCCAAGTCACAATCCTTTTGTGAGTCATTTTTCCCTGTGACATCTCACTAGGGTCAGTAGGTTTTCTAGGCTTTTTTTTCCTAGATGGAGTTTGTAGAAAGATTGAGTTCACTGTGATTTTAATTTTCTATATCAGTTTTAGCGCCCTAGGAAAGTCACGGTGATGTTATACATAATTTTCTGTGCATTTTCAAATGTGCCTTTCAGTCATTGCATGCATTTAAAAAGCAGGAAATAAATAGCCAGTAGACCCCAAATATTAGTCATTCCATTCTGCTGATGAGTCTTCTGTGCAAGAACAGCTTGGGGAATGGGCCAGAGCTGAAGGGAAAGGAAAGAGAAAATATGCACATGCAGTAAGCTCTGTAGAGGAGCCAAATGGGAAATTCTTGCAATTGCCAAGGTATAACTGAAAGTGGAACTTGGCCCCAAGTGTATATGCTATTGGCCTGATTTTCAGAGAAGGTTCTGTAAAATATTCATAATGCTAACCATTTGCCTCTTGAGAGCTCCATGTGAATATTTTCCTAGGTCATAATAAAAATAGGTTCATTGGTCTTTACGTAGGCCATAGAGGACAATTGTCTTCATAAAAAGCCAGCTGGGAACGGTAGAGGTAGATTAGGTGAAAATTAAGAGATATAGGCTGAGCTATATATGTGAAGGACTGGATAGAACAGTTGGCCATAAAAAGCAGTATCATCTCATTAAATTGCAGTAATATGTTTAAATTAATCCTTCTTCATGTTCACAAATAATTTTCAAGAGTACATTACAAGAGGAGGATTAGAATATCTGATTTTCAAGGTTAAAAAAAAAGTAAGGCTAATGTTATATGTATGAATAAATTAACTAACCTTACAGCCCAGTCTTACACTTTTTGTGATATTAAGTAGATATTTTTACAGCCTGAGCTGAAATCTAGAAAATCAGAAATGCAGCATCAAACACATCCCCTTTTAATATTTTAATCCTTGTTTTTAAAAATACAGAAGTGAAGAGTATTTTTGATACAATGCAGTAGACTAATTGCAATATATTCACAATAAATTGAAATATTTTACTTTTTGTGAGAGATCTGGGAAGTTCTCCTCTGACTGCTGTGAGTTTGAGAGGACTATTTGTACTGTAACAAGTTTATGCACCTGCAATCTAACATTCCTTCTGATGTCAGGGCCTCCACACTTGGTGATCAGGAGGGAAGGATGAATTCAATGCTGTGCCCCAGTGCTGGACATGTCCCCTGTGCATTAGCTGCCTGCTGGGACTGTAGGGCATAAGAAAAAGAACAGGAGTAGCATCAGGACAGCATAGCTCAAGATGTGGATAGCAGTAGTACAGCCAAATACTTCTAATACCAGATATTTTGTTTTGGAAAACAGTTTTGGAATATATAATTACGTTTTTTTTTTATTTTGCCTTTTTTTTTTTCTTTCCTAAGTGTCAAGACTTCTCCACAAGTGTAGATGAAATATAAAGAAAATATAGGTCATATTTAGTGTGGGCCCAGCTTTGATAGGCAAGCCAGAAAGATACATCTCTTTGTGTAAAGGTTATAATCTTCAAAATAGCTATAACTACCTATTCTTACCATTAAACAATATATTAAAAACCAAAGTATTTAATACAATTGCTTTACCTGCAATTATAGATAAAGATTACAGGTCATTTAAGAAACTTAGTATTCTTCCCTCATTTATTCCTTAAAGCTATTGACAGTACCTTGGGAGTGGGAAATATAAAGGCCATAAAAATAATTCAACAGCCTCTCATTAGAGAGACCAAGGGAAATAGAGGACAAATAAAGTGGCTTATAAAACACACTTGATTTAATAGTGCTTTCAACATGTCCCACTGCTACGTTATTAGATATTCTTCATTTGTGATAGTTCAAAACTTCTACTAAATGACAGTCTGTACCTTTATACTGGGGTCTTTTTAAACTCCTTTAATTATTGGTCTCCAGGGAAAAGCAGTGCTGAAAATGCAGGTCTCCCTAATAGGGCAGGTGCGCAGCAGCAGCTGCAGCACGCACGACCCGGCCTCTGACCCCGCTAACCACAGACACGGCCGGAGAGATTTCCCCTCCTAATTATGAGAGGGAATTTACTGTAGTCTTTAGTCTTTACTCCCTTGGAGGGATTCCTCAGACTGATGCCGTCAGGGCAGCCCAGGTAGAGCCGGTCCTTGGAGCTCCCTGCAGTCTGTCTGGAGATAGCCTGGCTCTAAAGACTGGTTTTTTTTTGGTTCTTTTTTTTTTCTCTCATTTTTTTCCCAGTCTTTTTCTATATGTTAATTAATTAAGTTTTGTTCTCTCCATAGAAAGATAAACCTTTTAGTTTTTCAACCTTTTAAACTATACTTGACATTTCATTTTCATATGAGGAAGATGGGAGTTGTTGAATAACTTTCCCTCTCCATACAGTATTGACAGTTCACAAAAGTGAACTGCGGCATTTTCTCCTGAAATACAGATTTTTTTCCCCAATAAAATTATAGTTACTGCCTCATGCAAGTATTTAATATTACAGTTTGTTTCCATGCCCTGTGTATATATGGCAAGTACCAAAGTAATCTTACTAATGAAAAATAAATAACAGACTAGGTATTTACTTATGCAGATAAACTAATGCAGTTTACTTATGCAGTTGAGAATTTCTTGTTAGTCTGGACCTCTGGTGTAAATAGAGTCTTTTTTCATCAGTTCTGCTGCTAAATGTTCTGTGAATGTTCCCTGTAACTGCTGGCAAGATGGTGATAATGATGGAAGATGACAATCCTGTACACATACACAGTATTTCTGAATTTCTATTCTGAACCTTACATATAGACATAGTTATTTCTCTCACTAGTGAGCATCAATATTTTAATTTTTAAGAAATTGCAAGCACCAGGCACCCAGTAGGGATGCATGGCAGCTGTATTACACTCTGTTACACGTGTTAAATAGCAGGCAACTGTGGAAAAAAAATGCAGCTACTGTTCCATTCTAAGATGCCAGGGATATCATAAACCAGCCAACTGAAGCTTGAATAATTTACAAAAGGTTAGCAGAAACACTAGCTAGTTCTGCAGGTAGCGAAAAGAAAATGTGTTCATTGACTGGAAAGCTCATCTAGTCCTTAATCTATTAATTTTCCCAAGTTTTAAAGTTTTGGCAACATTGAAATGTATGATGAGTTGGCTGCTGCATCTAGTCATGCCTCAGCCTCGGGTTTGGCTGAGGCACTGTAACAGTATTTCATTGACACACAGTTAATGAAGGAAATCCCTGTTAAAGGAGATGATGGAGTGTCCATTACTTGAAGGCTTTAAGATTGTGTTTCTGAATGGTATCTTAGAATGCTATTTTCAGGAGTGATCTGAATATCTAAGTTATTCAGACTTTTTTTCAAAAATCCTAGCTCAAACTGAATTGTTGAAACAGGCTTTTTTGCCCTTGACATCTGTAAATTTTAAAATCCCAGTGCTTACTTTTAACAAAGTCACAAAGGACAGGCTGGAAACAAATAGACTTGTACAAGCTTTGGATGCTGTATGAGCCCAGTTTCTCTAATGGGAGTTAAAAGTTGAAATACTGCTGGGTACAATAAGGAATAGACAAGTTTTTCCATACGTTTTCTCACATAAACAAGCAGATCCATAAACATAGCTTCATGTCATTTCGTTTAATAGCTAAAGCATTGATAGCAGTGAGGAATTTAAATGGGAATCTCTTCCCAGTTAAAAAGAAGCAACAGATTCTTTATACAGTTATGATACAGATATATTCCATATATTCTTCTTTATATTCAAGTGTGGCCGCACTTAATCTCTCAGTTATGGTTCAGGTGGATGGAATTATAGCTCTGTAATTCAGCTCACAGTCCCGTTTCTTAAAGATAATAAACTGAAGCATTCATATATCATTCCAGTTTTGACTTCTCTTAGAACTTTTCAACTCCTGCCTAAATCAGAGGAGCATTATCAACTCTGAGGGTTTCTATAGTCTTGTATTTGGAATGATTACAACTGTTATTAATTATTTCTATGATTGCAAAAAAGAGAAAAAGCAATGTGTAACTTACCAAAAGTTCCTCAGCCATATCTGGTGATACCTTGGATAAATGAAGTTGTAAATGAGTGCTATCCCCTTTAACTCATTTTACTACTGCTATTGCCTTAGGGAAAACAGAGGCACAAAGTGAAAGTAATTCCCTTCATGTGTTATTGTAAACAGAGATCTGAAGAGAGAATCTGAAAATTAAATATATAATGCCAGCTGGTTATAGAAAACCTTCTCTTAATTTAATCTCATGAGGTATAGTTCAAATTATCTGTGGCCACTTGTATGTGTGAAACAGAGGTTCAGCCCTTTCGTTCATACATCTCCCATTGGAAGACATCTATGGCCAGATTCCCAGCCTTGCTCTCATGAACCCCCACCACTATAGCCATCTCTTTCTTGTCTCCCTCTTTCCTGTCAAAGCACTCAAATCCTTTGAGATTTTGCCTAATCCTTGCCGTCAACCCTGACAAAAGTGATAGATGAATGTCCTCCGGAAATAGGAAGGGGCAAAGTGAAGTGCAAAGCAATGGTCCTCAAGTGAGCACAGAGAGAACTTATGCTCAGTGCTATCCCATAGCAAGGAGAAATGGGCTTTGTTATCTATTTGTGGATAAATAGTGCCACAGATTCTTTTTTTCAAATATGTTACCTGTCTCAGTTAGCAATCCTGGAAGTAATTATTACCTTGGCGTATGCTCCTTCCTTTCTCTTGTCTGTGATTTTTAAGGTGGATATCCTTTACTGCCAAGGCATTGCTTATCATTTGAGAGTAAAGACAGGATGGGTCAGTTTGTGAGCAGGATGCTTCTTTAGTATTTAGTATTGTAACTGTGTAAAACTGCTGTTTATAGACTCCACACTAAGTAGAAAGATAGGTCAGGTTTGGGGGGAGGTATCCAAAACTCTCAACTCCATTACTTGGAAGAGATGAGCTCAGCATGATATAAAAGGAATATAACACACTCAAGCATTTCCCAGTCCCGTGGAGCTACATAATGGCATTTTTCCCCCCAGGAAATTCTGGCTAAACTAGCTCCAGTTCACAGCACACTGAGTAATGTAAAGCATCATTTATGTCACATCATTAGTTAGTATAGAAGTGTGTATTTCAGCTTATGTGTGTTTAGGTGCTTGCCTATATTGCCTTATGTGAACTGACTAAGGCAAATTGTTTACTGTAATATAATAACTTATGTACTTGTAAAGAGGAAGGATTGAGTTAGCAACTGTAGTTTGAATTTTCAAAAGTTCATGTTTTACCCATGTATGCATCATGGGAATCACTTAAGTCTTTAAATATGGTGAACAAATTGATATAGATCAAGGAGAAAGCTAATTTTCCAATTTCTGACTTATTTTTCTGCTTATAGATGTGACTATAGAGATTTGCCTCCAAGAGAAATCTAATATTCATCGGATTTAATGCAGTCTTGAAGAAATGACTTTTCTGTTTCTGAAATATAAAGGCACACAAAGGCAGTGAAGGGGAAATACAGGAAAAAAAAAGAGTATTTCCTCCCCAATTTGTTTTCAACGTTTTTACCAATAGATGTTCCTCATGAACCTAGTTTGGCCTTGACAAAGTCTGAGAATTATTTTTCTTTATAGCTGTGTTACCAACTTCTATTCTGCAATGACTTTGGGTAATTCCATGTTATGATTTATTACATTGCAAGATGGACAGGGTAAATCTATCTGTATATTTGTTTCCAGAGAAACACATTAACTGGATAACTAGTAAAAATGATGGATATACATAGTCCCTGTTTTCTTTCAAGGCTTTAGCCTGAAGCTCAAGTAGTTAGAAGAAAAGGTTTTCTCTCAGTGCCATTCATGTGTGTCTTCTTTCTTTCTCCTTTTTTTCCTGATGTTGTCTTGCATTCAACTCTTTCTGTTTTGTCTTAATGAAAAGAAGGCTAGCTAAAAATTTAAGGACAGGTCTACTGTCAAAGATCATATATCAGAATTCCTATATACTTGAGTTGTGTTCGTTATTTCCCTATAGAATTTATTCCTGGCTAATTGTCTAATCTTATTACAAACATGCTGTACTGTACCTACACCAACCAATAAGTAAGTTTACTAATTTCCTCCTTGCTGCACATACGTAATATTATCTATTTTCTTTTGGAATAAGTAGAAAAAAAAACATAATTAAAGAGAATACTCTTAAAATAACTAAGAAATGTATATTATTTCCTATGTCAAAGCTAATGCTTTGTTCACTTTCCACATCTTCATTTTTTTAAAAAAAAATCTTTTAGTATAGAGAAAAAAGTATTTTCTACAGTTGCCAACAGAAGATAATTAAGAACAGCAAGTGATTTCCCACATTGTGCAACTCCATTGTCCTCTTAGTGTCTTTATTTATACACTCAGTTATTACTGTAAGGCACTGCTGTCCTTTCTAGATGCAACGTTGTTTTGCTTCCTTTCAGTGCTTCATGCATTTACATCTGCTTTCAGCACCAAAATGTTCAGTTTGTTTTGTTTTGGGTGTCTGGGAGTAGAAGTCATTATAGAATGTGCCCAATGCTGAATACAAGTGAGCTGAGTGATGTGGAGCCTCAAGTGCTTTATGCGCATACAACAGGCTTGACCGCCTGCTTGTCTCCTACACCCCACCCCATTAACAGGTGTCTAGCCCGTTCGGAAAGGTGGAGTGCGATCTGATTACTCCCTGAGACAGGTGATTAGTCCCCACACCCAGATAGAGGAGATAGATGATGAGAGAGACTCTTTAGATCTAAACTGTGGTCGCAACTTAAATTGCTGCTGGGCTTGGTGAGACTGCTTGAACTGAAACTAGGCAGTATTGTTATTTCCCTGTTAATAAAGCCAGGCCCCAAGTGTGGGGCAGTTTCATCATGCAGACCAAAACCAATTGTATTTTAGAGTTATGATCAGAAAAGTTCTGGCTTCTGCTTGCTATCAAGGCTTCTTGATTTTTGAGTTGTTATCGGAATGCATTTCTGTCCCTTCAGTTAATTCTATACCATAGATAATATATGCTACTGAAAAGTATAAGAATTTAAAAGAAAAGCAGCTTACTGACATCCATGGAAAGATTCAACGTATAATAACTGTGTTGCAGCTGCAAAATCCTGAAAACCCACTTGTTTGTTGGACTGTATCCACAGAGAGCTTTGGTTTGTCTTGTTAACCATACATTAACCAGATGTACAAAAATATGAGAGGATCATTAAAGCAGGTATTTAGTACTTCAGCCTTTTCTTGGCATCCCTATAGCTGTTCACAGGTCCAAAACAATTATTAGCTGCATCCGTTGAATGAGGATTTACAGACTAGAAACATGTCTCATAATTTTGACATGCCAAATACAGAGAAACTTCTTAAGTTTCTATGCAATCACTGGGTCAAATGGTGAGAGCTAACAGTGAAGTTTCCAGATTCGAAGGCCAATTTAATTGATATGCTCAGTTATTAGAGTCAAAGGAGGAATCTCTGAATCATGGTTTCCAGTAACTTCTTCAAATGCCTTCTAAGCTTAATACTGTTTTTAGCAAAGGCCCTGTGGAGGGGTCCCATATCTCTATGTTTCAGCTTAGGGGCAAACTCTGGGCTGAAGGACCAAATACCAGCATGGGCCACCAGATGCATAGATAGGAAGGTAGGCATGCAGAGCTTTCAATGTTTCACCCTCGCTATCACAAAGAAAGGACCAAAGGAGCTTTCCATCTGCTGCACAAGTGTGCTGACAGTAAAACTATTTACTGATGTGGCATGCAGCTTTGTGGCTTGAAAGAATTAGGTTATATCTGTTTTCTTTCAGTGGCCTTTTTATTATAGGCTTTGTTAGTTGGCTTCTTTTTTTCTTTGCTTGATGTTTTAAAGGTTTAAATTAACACAGCCATCCTGCAACTTGAGTAAATTATATATATTTAAATATTCTCATGAACTCTTGTCATATCAAAAAAAAAAAAAAAAACAGACAGATAACAGGCATAACGTCATTGGGAAGATAACTGGAACTAAGCAAGCTGTACTAAGCAACCAGAAATGTCTTACAAACCTCTACAACTTCATCAGCAGCTCCAGTCTGAAACTTCTCAGGGCACATCTCAACAGCAGATGAAAATCTAAGTATGAATTTAATCAAAAGTTCTTCTATAATATCTGCAGTGGTCACCATGACTAAGAATAATGTCATTCTTGACATCTCAAGATAGGTCAAGTCATTCAGATCAGGATCCAATAGAAGAGCCACTGGATCTCTGAATCTGACAGCATTTTCAAAACCCTGAATTAGGGAGGGCCTTCAAAAGTTTCATTTCAATCCACAAAATAGCATAGATTTACAAGACAGGCTGTTTTTTTTTTCCACTTAGACATACTTTAAATTCCTTCTTTTTTTTTTTTTTTTTCTTGGTGATGCAGTACCAAAATACTGATGTGGGTGTAATCTCTGAGAGCTAAGTTAATAGAAATCTATTTCTGTGATACAGAGACTGCTTCAGCTGCTTTGCTAACTTCACTCAGCACTTGAGGCTCATTCATTTTAACACTGTAGGAACATAATGCTTAGATCCTGCTGATTGTATTGTACGATAACGATGAAACAGGGAAGAGAGTGAAGCTATTGATCCAAACCAAGGCGCTTAGAGAGAAGTACACAGTGGTAAATCCTAGGCTGCAGATCTTTCTGTGCCAGCTCTCTGCAATGCTGGCCTCTCTTACTCTAAAATTCCCCGTACAAGTTGAGCTGGAAGGTTATCTCATCAAGTACAAGTGCCAGGCATGATTTCCTCACCCTATTAAAACCTATGCAAAGCTTCTGGTACTAGAAAACTTTCCTGTTAATGCCTATGCAGCATTTTGCATAATAACTTCACAGCAGTGTTAGAAACCAGTGTACTCCAATAAAATAAAACAAAATAACATAAAAGATAGTTTTAAAAAGAAGAAAGACCAGACATTTTAACAGGCCTGGAACCATTTGCTTTGTTCCCTACTTATTCTGTATCTGCTTTACCAGACTCTGCTCTTTGACCAAGATTTTTAAGTGCTACCATAACACAAAGAAAGAAACATTAA
>JAUBOD010000001.1:3673254-3747197 GCA_032353885.1 Nothura maculosa
CTGTATCTGCTTTACCAGACTCTGCTCTTTGACCAAGATTTTTAAGTGCTACCATAACACAAAGAAAGAAACATTAATGATTTTTAAGTAATCTCACTGCATTTGGAGAGAATGAGAACAAGGAAATTCCAAAAAATTTATGCACATGTGGCAAGAGCTGCTAAAGCATATGCAGTGTAGAGTTCACCCGACCGAGGACTTCCTTGCACGTGCTTACTGACAAGCGAAAATGTTTGCAGAATCTAACTGAAAAATCTGTCATTGTGTACAAGGCAATCACACATATATTTATTGCAGTAACACTCCAGAAATATTTTCCTTGAAACAATGCTGCTGCATGCTGAAAAAAGATATGTAGCCTATGCAGACTGAGTGGATTGCCACTGGCAATAACCTCCTAGCAAAAGAAAGAAGTGAAAAAGCTTCTTGATAAGTGGGGACATCTTTCAACACTGTGATAAATTTGAATGACAGCAGTAATATCAGGGATTACTTATTCTCCATGGATATCCCTGACCTCGCCACTTGAGAATTCAACTAATTGGGCAGAAGCATAAGAAGAAAGTAAACATATTAATTAAGCTCATGCATGGGATTTCATGTTGAAACTGTCCATCCACTTTGATTTGAAAGACAAAACACATATTTTGTTTATCCAGCTGTCAGACGATAGCTTTAAATCCCCTTGCCCATCCAGTTTAGACAAAACCTTCTGATATTTTAATCACTTGGCTAAGTGGGAGTGTTGGAATAAAGGAAGAATGTATTTCAGGGTCAGATCCTTATCGTGAGTAAATCTGCAGAAGCCTATTGAAGCTAATCATACTGTAGTGGATTACTTAGCCTTCTACTTACTATTTTGCATAATCTGGCCTTCCTCATTTGCTCAAATATCTGAGAAACAGTTATGAGTATCCAAGCTGTTTCAAGAAAATAAAAAGAAATAACTGGTTCTGAATCAGGTGAAAACCTGGGTATTGATGTCGCAGAGACTTACCCATTAACTTCCACTGTAAAAAGGTTTACTTGAAAATGCTTTGCTGTGTCTATAATCTGGATCAAAGAATGTGAGCTCCAGGGTTCTTTAGGAGAGGTAATTATGGGAAATTCATAAAAAAACACCTATATTCTGTTTTAATTTTCATACGCGGAGCAGATGTTTTGACAGATGGATGGACTTTATTTTTGTAACTGTCCGGGAAAAGTCTGCATAACACTGCCTAATCAGTGTTACATATCTGTAGTGTTTGTTTTTCAATCTTTCTGCATTTGGCTCCTATGCTTTTAGTTGCAGACAATTTCTTTGCAATTTATTTTTTCAGGCTAATCTCTCTCTGCATAAGCCTTTCTATCAGTTTGATATACAAACTGAGAACCTTTTAAAAAATAAATGCACATGTTTGGTTAGTAAGTCAGACTTATTGATCTTTATTTGGTGGGAGCCCTGCTAGAAAGCTTCATTAATGCTTTAGCTTCTATTCAAGGCAGACACTCTGCTCTTAGGCATATTGTATAATAGTAGAATTGATGTATAAGAGTCTGTGTACAGACCTACTGGACGTGTGACTGTTATTCTCACTCTAATGACTAATGGCTATTTTAATCAATTTGCAGTGTAAATGGGAGATCAGTACAGTTGTATTCATCTTCAGTGAGGTTAATACTTTGCCTGCAGTGTTTTAATGTGCCAATAAATAGTGAACTATGCTACTTATTTTAATTTCAATGAACTTCCAGCATCTGCATTTGAATATCTCAACCTCATAGCTTCTGCCAAGCTTACAGGAAGCAGAGTAGAGCATATCACATACCCACCTACAAGTGTATTTGAAATTAAAACTTTCTTCTTACTCTAAACCTTATTCCTAGCTGACAAGAAGCTTCTGGCACATTATGTCTTCTAGCAGGCCAAACTCATCTTCAATTCTTATATCCAAGGTAGATTGGCTGTAATTGAAAGTCTTCCTGCCTTATACACCACCCCAGCCCAGAATAGCAATAGTTTGCATCGTTTTATGGAAAGGTGCAGATGCAGATTCAAGTAGTAATCATGCTATCACAGTACCACAAAAATTTTACTACAAAAATTCTAAAGAAGAGCAATCCAAACTTCTAGGAAGGACGGAGAGAATGAGAGACCTCACAGGTCTTGCTAGGAGATCCCAGGCTTCGTGCAGGGGCTTATCTACTTAGATTGGAAAATAGAGTTGCTTCTGCTTAAGGACTTCAGCTCTTCGGGAAACCTCATATCTTTTATTGAAACATGAATGAATATTAATCCTCTCCAGCGTTTGGCAGGATAAATGAATGGGGGTTTTGAGGCCTACAGTTACTCCCATATTATGTACCTAATTTTGTCTTTGAATCTGTGCTTCAGTCATTCTATTCTGTATGCAATCGTTTGCATTTTCTGCTGTAGTGTGTCTGTGTATAAACTCATGCTTTAGGGCAGTGTTATCTTTTCTGTGGACAAGAAATTTTTCCTGTTATTTTTGACTGCTCATTATGAGAAACAGAATAATTAAGGGGAAGGTTACAATATTTCACTAGAATTATTCCAGTGCTCTTCTTCTTTGGGAAGTATTTTCATAGCATACTGTCATAATGTGCATGGCTATACTCTGGAGAACTTTGTAGAACTCACGTTTGTTTTACTCACATTCTTACACTAAAAGTAGTTTATATTCTAGTTCCATAGTACTTTCACCTATTAAAAAAAAACACTGCTTTCCACCTGCAAAATAAATTTAAAAGACCATTTTTATTTTTTCAAATGTTGAAGAGGAACAGTATGCAAGTGGCCTGGACATGTCCAGAATATGTTCTCTTAACGATTTGCCATTCGTGAGGAAAGTAAAAATGGATGTAAAAGTACCATGGGCTGAAGAAGGTGCTGAAGCAGTGCTTAAAAATCCCCAGTAAACTTTTGCATCTCAGTTTCCATTTCCTGGCTACTACCCATCCCTCCTGTGAATATTTCCTCCCATCTCTTGTATTTTACTGAGATGCTGCATTTCTCTTATTGCCTAATGCTGCTGGCATGGACCTCTGCATTCGCAATAGTGGGATGGTAGCAGGAGGTGCCGCTGCCAAGTGGGACAAGGCCAGATTGAGGAGGACAAGGATGTAGTCCCATCCTCCAGCCAGGGACTCCAGTACTCGCCCTGTGGCCGAGCTGACGTCCTCACTGGTGTCAGCAGGAGAGCTGGGTGCCATGTTCCATGACTGGAGGTGTTTGGGTGCCAGAGGGTTAGCCATGTAGCAAGGATGAGAACAGGGAAACACAGATAGGGAAAACCTAAGAGGATTATTCAAGGCACATGTAGAAAACTACTGGGAGAGCCTAGTTGCTTGAATTTTTCCCTAATTATTACTATCCCCTCATATCTTTGTTGACATCAATATATGCTGAAATTTGGAGAGAACCATTCAAAGTGGTTAAAATTTACATCTTAGAGCTCTGAGGGAGGATTTTCTTCTGCAGACCACATAAGGTAGGAAAACCAAATATTCATAATCTCAGAAGAGACTCCTGCTAAACTCAGAATATCCCTCAGAAGTACTTAGCTATGAGGGGACATTTTCAGACATTTCAGTGTATCTGTGCAGCTGCACTTAAGCCCAGTTAACGGACTGGACCTGTTTGCCCAGCAGTGAGATCAGTGATGGTGCTGGTTTGGTCCTGGTGAGACTCATGCTGTCTCAGAGGCAGGGCAGGGACTTCACTTTGAACTTCCAGAGCTGACAAAGTCTTAAATCAGAACTGTAATTTCACTTTGATGTCATTTATTATGCTTTAATAGTCCTTTTTATTTATTTATTTATTTTTACAATCATGTAAAATATATAAAGAAACTTAATCTTGTTAGGGAGGTGCACGAGAATTTACTGAATAGACCTTAATGGCTCCTTTATGCAGCTATAAAACACAGGCAAGAGATATTAGCAGTTTTAGCTGGACTAGGAACGTCAAATATTATATAAATTTATTTGATATTTTCAAGGATTTATTGGTCTAAGTATTTACTTTCCCCATTGTTTAACTAGGCTTTGTGTTTCTCAGACAACTGTGGTAAAAATCTGCATAAGGAATTAAGGAGAATTGAACAGCAGGGAGGAATGAGCCAAATTTGCTTTTGAATACATAATACAAATCCAGAGTAACTTTACCCATATTGACATAGTTATACTGCAGTAAATCTTGAATAGTCGAAGGAAAAATATGACTGTGAAGGAGTTAATTTTTCCGTTTCCTTTCCTTTCCCCTATTTGCCAAAAATTAATCTGGAATAATACAATTGAAGATTATAAATTTTTATACCCTTCCATATAAACCAAAGAAGTGTCCACCTCTATGCTAATGAGAGTTCTCCATCTAACTTTAAACATATTAGCTATCTAATACCTTTTTGCTCTATATTGGAGATAAGCAGTCAGTGTTTAGCATATGATTATGGAGTCAGATACCATGTTACTGTAAATCTGAATAGCTCCAGTGAAATCTGCATAAACTTAATTTAGCTTATATTTTCAGCCCATCTACCCCACAAATTTTGAAAGGTTCTGTGTCTACTGACCTTTAATATTTCATATTGTTCAAGTAGGCAATTTCTAACATGTGCAATAAAGAATTTTAGGCCACAAAGTCATTTTTAAAATCATCACAAACAAATAAGGTTTTATCAATAAGGTAAAGCATAGTGCCACTCAAACAGTGGCGAGATTCAATTTGACCAGATATAACCCTAAGTGAGAAATTTCTTAATTCTTTGAGTAATGATCAAATCTTTAGTCAGTTTTAAAACATGTGGAGTCAGTGTAAAAAACATGGAGTGCTAAAGAGTTTAAGAAAGGGTCGATTTCAATTTCATTCATTTTTAATATTATGTGAATTTATAGTAGTTGTTCATTTTTACTCTCCAAGGTACTGAGTTCATAACACCCTTCCATAAAGTTTTCCCTTGTTTCTTTCATTAAAAAGCAAATAACAGTACTAAGAACAATATATAAACACACAGTATAATTTTAATGATTTATTCCGTGTATTTGTTCAATGCTCCACCACAGTGGCATGGGAAGGCAATCTCTGCATGTGAGTTGTAGATGTACACTCATGTTTATACATATGTAGGAGAAAGAATATATATACACCAGATTCTGTGCATGAGGTTTTTTTGTGTGTGTGTGAAAAAAAGTCAAAGTGGAGAGAATGGAGAGAGATCCCATGTAACATCCATCTCTATTTCTTACAATTTCCTGCTGGATTATCTTAACTATCTCTGTTTTCTCTTCTGTCTTAGTGGGAAGGATAGCTTGAGTAGTCAGTACTAAGACAAGGGCAGGGGATGACGATACTCTCGGGACTGTTTTTCTTAATACATTGCCAATCTCTGCTGTGCAAATAAACCTTCAAATTGAAAGGACGATGTCATTTCAGCAGTGACGCATCATTTTATGTGCATTGGCTGCTCTTTGCTTTTCCCATTGGCACCTCCTATCTGGCAGAGCCATTATTTCGTCCTGGAATTTGCTGCTTTAGTTATCAAGCAAGTTACAGATGGTCAGGATACCAGTCAGGGACATTTCTGGGAAGACTCTCAGATGTCTAAAGATATTTGTCCAGGCGACCTGATCCTCTCAGAGAGCAGGCAGTAAGGCTGCCTGACATAAAACCTACCAAAAGGATGCCTTGAATCTGGGCTAATAAATTCTTCCGTTAGCAAGTGATGGAACAGGAGCACTTTTACTCTTGCTGCCCTTTCCCACTGCTGTAATTGTGTTTTCCCTTGACATTTGCAATTCTCATTTGCAGAAAAGAGGCAAAATTGTTTCTAATAATAGTATTTTGTGGAAAGTCTTATATTATTTTATTGATTTTTATACATGATAAACATTGCACAATACCAAAAGACCATAGAAATATTTATTTAGTTTTTAATATAAACCTTATTGGAAATGTCTATTTTATGTCAATGTACTTATTCTTATCCAGTTTGCTGTCAATTTTTTTGTAATACTGTGTCAGTATACTGATGCTTCACAAGAATAAAAATATTTATTTTCTTTGTTCAACCTGATTAAGATAAAAAATTTAATTGAACATAAAAAGTGTGCTCTAACTGTCAGGTTAGGTTTGTTTTCTTTTTAATAAAATTAGACTTTAACAGTGGAATTTTTGTTAACAGACTATAGATAATATTTTAACTAGGGACTGTTAATGTTACTGTTATATTTTTAATGTGAATTATTGATGTTGAATAATTTATTTAGGTAAAAAATACAATGTTTAAGTCTTGCAAAGCTTCTATTCTAGGTCATGTGATGAGTGGCCTTAGTCTTAACAGTGTATGTACACATCTTTGTAAAACTGTTCCCTAAGCATACAGAGTAGACTTGAAACACCACACATATACATAGAAATAGTATGTCAGTGTTTTATTTTTCATCAGCTAGTTCCATCTGGCCCATTATTTTTTCTAATTGTTCCTTAATTGAATACAAGCCAGCAGTTGCTCCATTTCTCTTCATTATTTCACTATGACATTTTTCTATAAATGGGTTTTGTCTTACAAACATAGCAATAAACTTAATTATAGAGATGAAACATGTCTGAAGGAAAAAAAAACAGGAAGATTATTTGGGTAATATTTTCTTCAAGAGTGGATACTTTATTAAATTTCAGCCAAAGATATTTAAATTGGATCCTCAATCAAGCTGTTTATTAAATGCCTAGTGGTAAACAAGCTCATAAACAGCATGCAATGATCACACCTTTAAAATGTGCTCCTTCTGCCATGCATCCCCAGCGCAGAAATGCTCCCATTACTCATAATGACTGCTTGAATTAACTTAGTGGTTAATATTATTTTGTTTTGTTTTTTATTCCGCCTTTTCTACACAGAGAGAATGTGCTAATTTCATCAAGGTGCTTAAGGCTTATAACCAAACACACTTGTATGCCTGTGGAACGGGGGCTTTCCATCCAGTGTGCGCCTATATTGAAGTTGGAAGCCATCCTGAGGTAAAATATCTTAAAACCTTTATTTTCCTTTTTCGTTTTTGTGACCATTCTTGATATGTAGCCAAGATTTCTCTTCACCCAAATTGCCCCAAGTTCTGGCGCTTGGGAGTGGATCATGTAGGACGTGCTCCTGAGGCTGCTGCTCCTGGGCTGCCCAACTAATGATACAGCATCCATATGTTGCCCTCTTCATGCAAATAAGCCCATCCTGGTTTGTGCAGTTATGTGCACCCAAAAATCAATGTCACCAGCTGAAAGTACTGAGAGTATGCTGATTTTCCTGACTGAAGTTTTCATTAGAATGGCTCTTCTATCATGTCACTCATTTGCATTTTAATCCTTAATCATTCCACAAAAGCCATTTTTTAAATTTGGTATTAAAACAGGTACATGGTATAAGTGCCTTCAGTCAGGATACCTGAACATTGTTCCGTGGGCTATTTCAATTTATCAGCCAGATTTTTAATGTGTTTGCAGCAGTCACATTTAATTTATGGGGATTCTTTATTGATGAATCCTAAACTGTGTTGCTTGTGGTTTCTGAGAAGCAGCTATTTCAAGTCACTTTATGGTTTTGCGGGTCAAGTTTTCAGATTTCCCTGGAAATGAGGACATGTAACTGAATGAGAGCTCACTCAGTCATTTAAAAATCAGATTTTCATCTTGTGAATTAATGAACCTTTGAATGTTAACTCTATAGTTTTAGTCTGGAAACCATTTTTCTCTATAAAAATGTCTTCCGATATTTGAAACATGGGTCTTCATAGTGTTCTAAGCATGAGGTTTTGAAAGGATAAAGAAGCTGCAGAGTAGAAGGGATTTTTTTTCTTGTTTTTCTTTTTTTTTATTTCTTTTTTTTTCCTTAATGCTTTATTCCAGAATTCATTTTTGGCAATTAGCGATTGTCTCTTGACCACATACAGTATGTCATTGCTTACTGCATTAAACAGATTCTCTGCTTCCTGAGATCCATTTGGGAATTAGTAGGCATATTAATTAACTCGCATTCTGTAAGATGCGTGTCAATCAATTCTTGGCTATCTGCCAAGTGAATCTATCTGCAAAGAGATAGCTTGTATGAGGTCATTTACTTTTACATTTGGCTGTTTTATGAGTGTACCGTAAAACTAACACACACTTTATCAAGGATTTATAGCAAGGATGTCTAGAGAATAGAGGCCAGATCCAACCTTGGTTTAACATTTGGGATTTTGAAAGACTTGTGTCAATGCTGCCTTTGTCCTTGGCACTGAAAAAGAATATCTGGGTCATCTTCCTTTTAGCAGTCTGTAACTATCAAGAGAATCTAAGTCCTTGTTCTCTTAAACATTTGTGCAGTGAGTTTATTGCTGTCCATGTGCCCAAATTTTTCTCATGACTTTGATTCAGCTTCACAAACCAGAGCAGTGAGAAGGGTTTTCATCTGAACTACCTCAGGCCTTGCTGCACTTTAATCTCCTCTTCATACTTAAGCCAGGAGTGAAAACAGGCTCCCTGGCCCTTTCAGTAGCAGCAGCCTCTGTATCTTTTGCACCATCTCAGATGGTCTGTCCATCTTCTCAGTCCAGGCCCTGTGGAGAGAAGATGGGCCAGACAGGAGGCAACTCTACTTACCACCATTTAGGTTCCCAAAGCTGTCTGTAAAACCAGGGTGCCATCCCTTGAAAGAGGAACAGTGAAAGGAGCTGATTGAGTTTGGAAGGAGGAATAGTCTTCACTGTGCCCTTCAAAGCTGGAGTCAGCTCTATCTTTTCTTTCATGTGAAATGGCCAGGCATTTCACATGCCTGGAAGAGGAGGGAGCTTGATTAACAATAACTGTTTAAGTTACTAAAAATGGAGGATACCATATTAACCCCTGCCTCCCTGCATGCTGCATCTTCAAGAGACAGATGGTTTGTGTCACCGTGTCACACAGCAGCACCGGGTATGCCAGTGAGAGAGGGGCTGCCTCTCTGTCATCCCTGTTTTACTCCTCCCGAGCATACTAAAAAAGGAAAATGAAGACAAGTGGTTCATTTTGAAATAAAAAAAAAGTCCTCTAGAATATTTCCTGAAGAAGACTCACTTTCTACTTTCCATAACAATTTCAGAAGATTAGCTGACTTCATTTGCTTATTTATTTTCAAACACTTAGAAGAGAAGAGGTAAATGTGAACTGATGAGGGGAATAGCTGGATACCCGCAGTCTGATAAGACTGCTTGCCTATGTGATCTCTAAATGCAGCTCCCCTAGTCTGAGCACAGTGGAGATGAAAAAATGAGTATGGCTCTAGCTGACAGGGCTGGAGAAATGAAATTAAATAATGAAAGAAGAGTGGGAAGTGATAGAAAGAGACACTGGAAGCAATTGGAATGGATTGCAAGAGGATGGAATATTTTTATGATTGGGGGGAGAGGCAATAAATTACTGTATGTGACAGCCATAAGGTAATGGAAATATGAATTGCTAAATCTGTTGCATATCTTTTCTATATGAAGCAGCATATTACAGCCCTGTTCCATATTGGAAGAAAACCATTTCTGGTGATGAAACTAGGCAGATCTAATTGAGTTTGATGAAGTACAGTAAAAGAAATAATAGTAAAAAGGTAAAAGGATATGAACAGCATGCTGTGCATCTGATTAAAAATGATCTGTGCAAATGTATATAACCTAATATGTTGTGAATTACACCACATTCTAAGGAGTAAAGCAGACTAATCTTTCCTTAAATCCATTCCAGATGTAGAAGTGAATAGCCACAGTATTTAGAGGGAAGAATAAAGTTAATGTTTGAATAGACTTTCTTGTAGCACATAGGCTTGAGATCATATTTAGAGAAGAGAAAGAACATGTATAGACAGAAAATATCTGAGAGGAACAGATATTGGACAATTGGACAATTTGAATCACCCACTGGAGAATCTCTATATCTGTCTTGACTGATAGAGCAAGTTAGCTCTTACTCAAATGTCTGTGCTATGTCTATGCTATGTCTCTGAAGTTAGGAGAGTGACCTGACATAGACATCTATTTTCAGTCCCTACAGTTGAGCAACTCATGACGTTGTCTTCACATGAAGCAATAGAATACAAGAAAGCAATTACTAGATAGCACAGGAACATAATTAGCAACACTGTGCTCTGCTCCCACTGATTGTGGATGAAACAGTGGATGTGGATGAATGTGTGGGAATGGTGAACTTATGGTTGCAAAATCACCTAAGTCAGATCTGGGCTTAAAAGGAAAAAATCCAGGCGCAGGGAGGCACAGTGGCGCATTAAACCTACTGAAAAGAGCAGCAGGATGTGGAATGCACCTGCCCATGGGGCCGTTTGCTCAGCCCTCCCTTTGGGATAGTTGCGTGCTGAGAAAGGAACAGGGTTACCTTGCACACAGATGAGAATCTAGTGGGTGCCCCCCTAGACTCCCTTTTTGAATGTTTGGCCATCACAAGAGCTGACCCAATTGTTTGCCAGCTCTTGGGCAGGAACACACTGGAGTTGCTTCAGTCGAGCTAAACCAGCAGACACTGCAGAGTTAGTCCCGCTTCTTTTATTACCTCCTAACTCTCAATTTCTTGTCATTGTCCTACAGATTAAAACTCGTTTTTAGCTGGATGAACTTAAAAGATCTGGGATCACTTTACTTGCAGGTTATTTCTTGTTCTTAATAAATAAAGAAGCTCTAAATTTAGTTCAGATTTATGATGTACATAAAACATTAAGTTATTGCATATGAAGTTATATAACGCTACCACCTGTAACATATTTGCTTTTTTCCGGTCTCTGTGCATTTTAAAAATCTTTGCTTCAACTCATAAAATGTTGCTAAGTTATACCTTCCCCTCCTTTTGTCCCTTCTGTACTTTGCATTAGAAGAAGTCCAGAGTGCATTTGCTAAGTAAGGGACATCCTGTTCCGATACATTTATGCATCTGCCTTTTATATGTACATACACACACACACACACACACACACACAATAAATATAGTGATGGAAGAGCAGATTCTTTCCTTAAAGAATAGCTTTGAAGGAACACACTACTTAAAGGACCAATGCTACTGCTGGTAAAAAAAAAAAGCAGCAACAACAAAAATCTTTTGTTTCACTATGTAATATAAAATTCAAGGTAAAATATTGACTTCACTAGTAGCAGATGTGGCATAAGTCAGCATAAATTCATTGAAGACGGTGTAGCTGTGTCAGTTTACATCAGTTAAGATTCTGGCCTGTGTTTTTAAAGTGAAACATTTGAACAAATGATTTTTTAAATTAAGACTCACCTCAGGCTAATTTACTTTCTGTCTAATTAATGCTGCTTTTATATGGCATTTATATGCTTGCCAAATCTTAAGAAAAGGAAATCTATTATAACAAAAACAAGAAAAAATGATACTGCTAAAGGATGATTCGTGCCTAGGATATAGCAATCTTCATCATAATTATAGACACAAGTGTTGAAATAGTCACAGAGTATAGTCAAAGAAATGTTGATAAAGGAAGTTCTAGTTTGTAGAGCTGTACCAGTTCAGTTCAGAGGTGCTTTAATCTTCCAAAGCAACAGCTATCATGTTGCTATAGTGGTTGAAAATGAGACTTAAAGAGGTAGATCTCTAGTTAGCGTACAGGATAAGTAATGTCCCTGTTCAATGCTGTCTGGATATCCCATCCATTTGGCTACCTTGTGTGAAAACTCTCTGTCTAAAATCAGACTTTTCACACATGTGCAATTTACCTCCACTTGTCAAAAAGAATAAATCTTGGCATAGTTAGAGCCTTCCTAACATTTTGAACGTATATCGTTTCATATACAGTTATATGTAGCTATATATAGGACAGATCTTTTTTTACCAAGTCATAATTCATTATGTCTGTCGTTGTGAATGGGAATCTTCCAGTGACCCAGAGGCAGGATTTACCAGAAGGAGGAGCGTAGGAGGGGAAAGGAAGCGTGACAGCCCTTTGCCCTAGGACTTCCTTGGTGAGGTATTTGTACTGGTAACATAGGACAAACATTTCTGTATGGAAACTCAGATGCTGAGAACTATAACTCAGAACTATATATTATTTAGTATATTTATATATCCATATATGTGTGTGTGTGTATGTGTGTGCGTGTATTACATATATATATACACATACACACACATATTTTTAAGTAATGTGGCACAGTAACATGCGTTTGCTACCAGCTTTGTGCTAGGTCCCAAATGGCACCTCTCATTACACAGCATTATCTTGCGATAAAGTTACACAAGTAGAAGGTCATTAAAAAGTGGTAACTTGATTCCTGCTTAAAAGACTTTTTTAAAAAACTCCATAAATCCCTTTGTAAACAAATATGAATCTGGTTCATGGTTAAATCCCTTTATTTATGAAGACCTGTCTCTCAATAAATCGCAGATCTCCTTTTAACTTAGCTCTATTCTGAAGAGTTTTATTTGCTAACTGGGTTAAACTAGGTGTCCTCAAGTTTTTCAAAACTCTGTCCTGTCAGCTGAACCAAAAGATAATTCCAATAAAAGCTTATTTCCAGAATCATTCCTTTAAAGTACGACTATTAGGCTTTATGTGGTAATTTAGCTGTCGAAGTAGTTTAATTTATGAGGTAAACTTTCCTTAACAGAATAGTGCCCTTGGCAGTGATGGCTGACATCTCCCCTACCCTACACTGCTGTGGATGTCTACACAGCTGCCACAGACATTTTATCCACCCAAAAGTGAGATATCAAAGGGAGAAATTGCAAAGGAGAGAGATTTTTCTTGTAAGACAAATATCCTATTTTTAGCAAGATGGGAGCTGATTTGTTAACTCAAAGTAGATACAGACTGTGGATGTAAAACAGACAGTTAAGAGTATAATCATTTAAATTTGCAGCTAGTGGTTGTTTTTCTGACATATTCAATTAAGAAGGAAGTGTCCCTATGACAGCTGAACATTAGACAACTGGCTCATCCATTGAGTCTTCACTTTACCCATGCTAAAGTACATTTGTAAGAACAAGACTAGTCCAGATCATACGTGCAATGAATCTAGACCAATATGTTAAAATTCAGATGTGGTACAAATACTCTTTTTGGGGAAAAAGTATCTAGAAAAAGGGTCATGCTTTAATCATTGACAGGAAATGTGCACATCTCAAGTTGGCAGCTGTCATGCAATGTGTTCAGGGCTCACGTATTGCGTAATTTCACTGGAGCCATTTAGAAGCTATTTATGTCTGAAGTGACAGAAAGTCTGTAATTATGTCTAAGGTTCACTTGTAGATTTATAAGTTGGACATTTACATGCAGGAAATGGAGTTGAGGTTTAGACTGCCACAAGTCAGAACAGCGCAACTGGCTTTTTCATTCTTCACCTTTATTCCTCAGGCTGGTGACTTCATTGGTGTAGGCAAAGGGGAGTACAATTCTGTAGTTAGTCATACCAGAGAGGAGCTTTAAGAGACGATGAGAAGCGAGACAAAGACGTGGAATTTACAACTGCAAGGGCCATTTGTTGCACAGCAGAAAGCACTAATGCATCTCCTATTATTATTCAAGTCTGATCAGTTGAGCTATTCAGCAACCAACTTTTGTTTAGGGCTTGATAAATATATCCAAATTGTTATGGCAGACCTCCCAGCTTATCCTTAAGGAAAAAAAAAAATCAACTCCAGAACCCTCTTACCTTATCCATATGTTTTAAGGAAAACATAAATGAAAGTCATTCTGCAGGCGATGGTCTGTGGTTCTGCAGCTTGACTTTAACTGAAAACTTTTTTGAGATAAAGAAGAGCTAGAATATGTTTTTTAGCAAGTGTTGATGTTTCCATGCATCTGGTCTGATCACCAGAGAGACATGATGATGCAGCGTGAACCTTCATAAGTCCATTTTACATTCACTTCCACTGGAAAAACAAAACAAAACAAAAACCAACAACAAACAAACAAAACCACAGTTTTTTCCCAGTGCAGAAAGGCTGTAGGATGTGCAATAATGTCAAATTTGCACCCCCTGCCTCCTAATGAGAGCAATCTTATGGGCTAGCACACTGTCCTGCAATAACTGAGACCTGCATTGTTCCCCAAACACCCACCGCTCTGGGCTCAGGAGCACCCGTTGATTACAGTGGGGACTGTATACAGTGTGCCACAGCTGAGCGACTGACATGAATAAGGAGCTAAAGCCAGTCGACGTATTCATTAGGTTCAGAGAAAGGAGCCCCGGCACTGTGGGAAAACTTTTGTTTATGCTGCTAGAAGGGAGGGTAAAAAAAAGAGTGAGATAGAAAGGGACCTCCATGGAAGTGAATTTGTGATGTGGACTGTGCACACACACACACACACATACACACACACACACACGCAACCGCCGAGAGAATTTTCACTTATATTGCATGCAATCCTTTGTGAATCTAGGATGTAAAAGCTTATCACAGGAAGGAGAACTATCTTAGGATATGCTCTGATAATGCATGATTCAAGTCTGAGACATCTCTTAAGGTCTGGCTTTGTGTATGTGCTGCTTTGTTCCTAATAGTAGTTGTCTTCAGTGGAGTATTCCATGAGTTATACCATTATAACTAAGACTTAAGTTCTCTCTTCCTTTGTATTGCCAGAGAAAAAGCCTGGATTTCTAACATTGCCTGAGCAATGAGTCAGTATTCTGTGAATTCTTTTGGAAAAATAATTATTATCAATGCCACTGGAGCTGAGAGTGCTTTCAGAGTTATTTCTCCAAGTTGGTAAATTTTTCAGAGTTTATTTCCAGGACATAAATACTCATTTTGGCAACATGGTTACCTCGTCTTATCGTAAAACAGTACAGTTTTGCCAAGGCATTACCAAATTAGTGTGTTTTTGTTGTTTGTTTTTTAAGAGAGGTGGCATTAATATGAAAGTTATAAGACTGTGTTCATGGTGGGAATATTATGGTCATCAACAGAGTCCATACTGTTTCTATTGGCACAAAACTTGAGCATTATCTTCTTGTTTCACTAACTATTGAAAACATTAACCCAACTTCACAGTCATGCAGCACATGTGCGATCTCATCCACACCTCTCCAGAAACAAAAAACAAGTGTGGCTCAATCCTTCGTTCTCCAGACCAACATAAGGAAGAAAAAAAATCAAACTACCCTCTGGGGGAAAAACAAATTAATAAAAACAATGATAAACCAACACATACAAAATATACCCTATGTGTTAGAAATGAGTTAGAAATAGAATAATTTCTTGATGCAGAGGTGCAGGGCAAAGCAAATCTGAAAGAGGGAGTTTACCAGCACAGCTCTGGTTAGACCGTCTTTGGAGCAGTATTATCCTTACGTTCTTCTCACCAAGCTCCCACTGATGGGGGGGGTGACTTCTTTGAGAAGAATCACATTTTCAGTGTGATTTCTGCAGCAGAAGGAAGTGGCTGTATTGTATGTGTAGCGTTGTACAAACATCTTGTCAAAAAGGCTTTAAACAAGCAGAGTCACGAAGCAGCAGGTTTCAGCTGGGATGATATTCTGCATAGAGACCATGGCTTCATGGCTGTGAAACGTAGGGACAGCCGAGAGTTTATATCAAGTATTGTGATGTGAGGACCTAGTCAAGAGGCTCTTGATGTTAATGAACTCCCTGGAGTTTATCTGAAAACTTATGGGAGCTGGAGTCTTACAGAACTGCTTTTTCCAGCCTGATTTCTAGATGTATTAGGTAGGAATATTGACCTCTGAGAAGTAACGTGCCCAGGTGGTCTTAAAAAGCAAGTTAGAAAACTTTGCTTATTTTCATGCTTTCAGAGCTAATCTTTCTGCATGAATTTAGCAGTACATAGCTGTGGCAATTGCTTGTGGAGGGGACTTGCAAATCTGCAAAGGAATAGTGCAGGATATTCAGTGGAAAGAGAGGCCCATGCCTTAGTTTCTCCCCCAAACCAGACTCCTCCCACGACTGGTTCTTTCACTCAGAATCCCAAATTCACAAATTTGGGAGGGAGGAGGGGAGGGAGGGAGGGAAGGAAGGAAGGAAGGAAAGGAGGAACGGCGGAAGGGAGGAAGGGACTTTCCATAATAGGAGGCCTCCTTGCTTTTTTTTTTTTTTCTAGGCATCTTATGCATCCCTTTTTTCATTGACACCTGCATTTGGCATGACAAAACTGGCCTCTCTATAAAGATTAAATCTTATTTTGCCCTTTATAAAAAGCAGAGCAACTGCAGGTGGAAGAGTAAATAATTGTTCTTTTCTTACTATCTTGACCATCCCTGCTTTTACGAAAAGACTCACTTTTATATGAAAACGCTTTCATAACACTTTCCAGATGCCTTCTCACCTTTACAAGTTTTTGAAACTGAATTTCTTCTGTGTTATAATAAGACTGTCTTAAATTTGTTACTAAGTATCTTTAAATCATACAATATCACTGTTCATTTTAGTAAGAAAATAATGCTAAAGGTAGATGCTTTGATTAATGGTTAATACTTTGGTCTTTTAATCTTCTTAAGAAGATGAGATTGGGCCAAACAGGAAAATAATGAATGGGAATTAATACCATATAGGCCATATCTAAGCAGAGGATAGCTGTAGGAGGAATTGTCTTTTCAAACTTTGGGCAGATATAATTTAACTGTTGTATCACTTTCTACCTTTGCTAACTACCTTTACAAAGGTTAAAGCAAACATTTTTTTAATCAGTATGAAATCTTTCAGCTTTTTCATCGTGTTTTGCTGGCACAAGATGACACAGATAGATTAGCAGTCCAGTGTTTCAAGATCTTAAAAGTCTGACAGGAAAAGAGAAAAAGAAAACCTTTCACCTTTCTTTAAACAGTACTTTTATGAAAGAGTGAAACCTCATTGGGCACTGTACGCATGATTGCTGCAACAGCAGCCATCAACAGGAGGAGAATCCAGCCCAGGGATGGACCAGCACTGGGACTGTGCTTTGTGCAAGGAGAGAACGTGGGGTTGTACATAAAATTATCTAAAAATAATGGATGTGCAAGTAGTACAGAGGCATAAATAACTGTCTTGCTTTTATACTGTTATTTATGTGTGTGTGTATATGTATATACACACATATATATACTGTTTTTCTTGCCACAAGGAGTTAATCAATTTGCTTCTTAGAGATTGTGGGATATTGCTTTTTTTGATGTTGTAAATTAGACTAAATGATCACAGCAATTCTTCCTGTCCTAAAAAGCTAAATTAAGCTAAAAACCGAAGTCACTAGAAGTTAGGGGGAAAAGAAAATCCTTTATTCTTCCATTAAGCCCTTCCCTTTTTGTGACAACTTGTTTCTGCTTGTGGCAGTCAGTGAGTCTGCGTGGAAATGTGGTGGCTTCTCCTGAGCTTTCGAGCATAAGCCAGGCAGAATGGTCCTCATGTATCAGTGGTGCAGGGAAGGGAATGCAATATGTACCATTCCTTCTCCTCTCCTTTGTGTAAGACACATAATGTATGGCTGTGACATGGCTCAGGTGAAATACATGGCTCGGATGAAATATATGTCTCTGACTCCTTCGTGCCTCTGTGGACTTTGAGTAAATTAGTTATTTCCTAAGTAACTAATTTCATCAGGAAGTAGTAACTTTCTAGCCTTATTTGGCCATTTAAGGAAAGATAAGTTAATATTATTTTTTTTCTCTTCAGGTTCTGTATTAATGGTGAATATAATTCACATGGCTATTTTAATTTATTCTCAAGGGGAAAACTTTGTTTTTTAAGAAAAAAATGTGGCTTTTTCCTTTAACTCAGATGGTCAAAATAGAATATGAAAAACATACTAGATGAAAAACTAGTCACTGCAAGAAAACTGAAGAAAGGTGTTGTACAGAATGAATAAATATATCATGATGAATTCAAGCCTTTTAGAATTGTCAGGGACTTGCTGTGTCATCTAATCTGTCCTAATGTGTATACATCTGCAGTCAACCATTTACAAGCCTGGACTGTCTTCTCACCTGTACTGATATAAATCACAATTAGTGATTCTTGCAATGTAGCATTAATTTACATTTTAATCCCTTCTTTTTCAAAGACTGAATGCCTGATCAGATTTTTAAGCATTGTCCTAAGCAACTCTTTTCCTATCTCTGTGTATGCATCAAGTGGTCCCAGAAGAGATGAATATAACTATCCTCTTGTGTGATTACATAAATTTTAGTTAAGAAATAACACCTGATTTATGAATATCTGTGGATTCCTCTGAGTTGCAACATGGTCACACTAGGGAAAATATGTTAATAAATGTTGGCAAGTACATAATCAGATGAGAACACAATACTCTCCATTAATGAAATATGATCCATGATGAATCTTGCATGGGAGTGCTAATAACTACCTTTAGGTTAAAGTGCTCAGATGTCACAGTCTAACAATATCTGTCTTAGATGAGTATCATTACAGTAAAGTAATTAAAGGTTACTTAGCTGTTTAAACAGTTACCTTGGAGGAATCTTGCAATAATGTGGCTTCAGTCATGCCTCCACAGTGTAATGAATTAAAGAAATTAAATATCAGCCTTATAGTAATCTATTTTATGCGCAGAATATGTGGTATATAAGTATCAGAATGATCAGTGCCTGTTTCCGCATACTCCTTGAGTGTAAAGTTCAAGCAGCATGAGGGGAATATAAACATTCACTAGATCCTTTTCGTGCCTCTGTGCTGTCGGTGAAAGCCTGGTAATTAATGGCTCTAGTTTTGCTAAAAGCTCTATCTGACTCATCAGAAAGATGCTTTCAAGGATTACTGTCTTCTGAACTAAATATAAACCATATTGTAAAATTAGGTAATCAGCTTGCTCGGGGTACAAATATTTCACATTGCCCATTTAAGTGGGAATATATCTAACACTACTGACCGAGCAGGGCTCTGCAATAAAAGCACATATCTTTCTTCATAATTTCTATGATGGATTGAAAGCTGATTTCATAGATTTTAACTTCAAAATGTGTTTCCTAGTGCAATGCAAACAACAGTGACAGACAGCATTTATCTCACTTTTATCTTTGTTTAAATGGAAACAATCCAGTAGGTAAATAGATCATCCGAGCCCTTTTCATATGTACCTTAGAAGATGTAACATTCAGATTTCTGCTGTCCTTTTGAGACACTGGCCCTGCTCCAGGCAATGAGATTATTCACATACCTAAAGTTTCACCCTTATTTAAATATTTTGCCTGATCATGTCTTTTGACAAACCAGAAGGTGAAAAAAAGTCTCATCCTGCAAAAAACTGTGCTCTCACTAGGAGAGCATTGGCAGGATGAAAGATTCTTGATAGGAATCTGCCTTTCTTGTGCTACTATGCAGCTTTTGTGCCAGGGACATAATTGGCACTGGTGTTACCATCTTATCTGTGATATTCAAAGCTCCAGCACATTTTGCTTGAGGATGACACTGAGGTTACATTTTCGTTTCCAGTCCTCAGGCTTCTGCTTTGGCTTCTGCTTCAGACGTAATTGGTTTTACTGTCTGCAATTCAGATTTCTTGCAAGATGAAGCTTCGGTCATTGTTCTGAGAAAAAGATCCCATGTCCTTGGGCCAAAAAAAAAAAATCCCCAGATAAGCTGAAATAGCAGTGATGGAGCGATCTGTACACTGAGTATCCTTTGGATGCCTTTTAAAGACCTTCTACAGACATAAGGTCTGATGTTTCCAAGTTTCAGCTTTCCTGGAACAGACACCAACAGTCAAAAGTGAATTCAACACCTCAACACTTTATACTCCAAGCCTCCAAAAGGCACGAAGTTACAATGTGTAAATTTAAAAAGAAGCTTCATATCTTGATTGTCAAAGAATTAGCCAGCTCCATGTTGTTGTAGCTTCTTAAGTAGTTACACTTTTGTTTCTTCTTGGGCATGGTAAAATATACACATGCAGATAGCTCCAGCTTGATTCTCCACCTGTGAACTAGATAGGAGTCTAGAAAAGTTCTCCATAGTAGAGGAATATTTTCTTCCTATGAGTCTTTTTTTTTTCCTTTTTTTTCCTCTTAGGTAAAATTTTATTTTAATTACTGTTTAGAAACTCGTAAGTATGTAAGCAGAAAAAAATTACTTTTTCAAAGCAGTACCTCTCTGATAATTTCATTCTATACTTCTACACTGCTGTATGGGACAAGTGGTAAATCTGACAGGGTTTTTCTGTATGAATAAATCAAAACTAGATGTCGCTAAAATTTATTTACAAGCTTGCAAAAGCTTCATAAGGAGTATGACATCAACTACGATACAAACCATGTGTCAAAGAGAAAAAACAAACAAGCAAACAAACAGACAATCCCAAATAACACTACTGTTTTTTCCTTTATTTGATCTGTGTTTCATTCTCTGGCTAAGAATTTGTAATCAGGAAGGTGATAGCTCGACGGTATTCATGGTGCCATATGCAATTTAATCATAGTGGTTTGAGGTGCTTAACTTCATTTACTTTATTAAATAACAATTTATTTCATTCTGTTTTAACAACAACAACAAGAAATCTCTTTATATAAGTAAGTCATACACCCTTTGTTAGAATCAGAGGTCTAGTTTCATTACCCCAATGTGTATTTTATTTTTTTAATTAAGAAGACAAAGTACGAGTCTTCATCAGACTACTGTTTCTATATGTGGAATCTATTCCTGGAATACTTATAGGAGAATAAATCCCTTGGAATAAGTAGCAGTATAATCTGGATAATGAATTCTGATTCCTAACCGGAAAGCAGTGAACTTCATACTGAATTTAGGAAATGGAAAGAATGAGCATCATTTAACATGGAAAAAAGGCTACAGAGGTCTTTCAAATAGGCAAAATACAATAATAAATGATGTAGACACAAGTACAAGATTTATGCATGCTCTAAAAGACTGGTGGGAATAAATATTATGGTGATGGAGGAACCTGACTTTGTTTAACCTCCCTCAAGAAAGGGAACCAAAAACAAAAGTCTGGGCAAGGCAGTGGGAGTTTTGATCAGGGGAGCTGAATCTGCCAGGCTTGAGCCCTGTCCATCAACAAACTTGGGAATATCTAACCCAGGTGGTGCAGATCCCTCCATATTCACTCTCTGTTCAGCAAAACTGCTACTTCAGGCGGCCTTTCCGAGGGCTTGGTGGGCAGGCAAGCTGCAGCACGATTCCTTTCTGCTTATCATGCCCAGGTTTGTGAGTGTTATTTCTCTGGGAGATAATAAAAATGTAATAAAAATGTAGAGGGGAAAAAAAAGTTTAACACTGAAATGCTAAATCTCTCTGTCCAAAGATTATAGCATAATAAATTTGTTAACTCAAGATACTTTCTTGACATTATAAAAACACTGACATATCAGAATCACAAAATAAAAGTCTTAGAAAAGAAGTCAAAAAGAAAAAGAAAAACAAAATGTTATTTTTTAGGTGATACAGAATCCCTTGAAAAAAATGATTTATTTTAGCTGACATTGCAGAAACTACTTTAGATAACACTTAATGACTTAGCTATTATTTTTACAATCACTGTATTTCATGGAGTACTAAAGATAATAAATAAGGAAATACTTTAAAACAAATAACAGAAGACAGGAAGGCTGGAGATTTCAGTTACTTATAAAAAATAGAACATCTTAGTCATATGAAGCACTGACTTCACTAAGTAGAGTCAGAAATAATTCTAAACTGCTCTCTAGTTAGAAAAAAAAAGTAATATCCTGGGAATAACTAAAACCTTAATTACTCTAAGATTAAATCTGGAATTGTATCTTTTTCATTCATGGTATTCCAGTTTTGGCTGACTTTTGATTTTGGTATTCTTTATACTATCACATTTAAAGCACAGCCTTCTGAGCTTGTTTTAATAAATATTTATTTTTTATGTAAGTATATTTGGAATGCATTCTATTGGAAAAAAAGAGTATTTCTTTCAGTAATCAAATGGCATTTGTGAATGGTATAGCTCCTACTAGCTTTTTTTTTCCTCCCCTACCAACACTTTTTAGTCCTATACCTTGGTAATTTCTCCCATTCTTTGAAATCTGGCATTTCTTCTTCTAAATCACTTGGAATCCTCCAGGGTGACAAGATTAAGTGGAATTCAAAGAAGAGAGTAAGAAGATCTTAGAGAAACTGCAACAAAAGTTGCCAAGCCAAATTTTCCATGTCTCCACTGTGGCCACTCTTTCACTTCCGTGGAGACATAGAGGTTTATGTGCCAGTTCATCCAACTAATATAGCCATTAATCACATAGCTGTTTAAGTGCCTGCTCTAGTGCTTTTATGAAAAGCAGCCTCAGATCCCCATTCAGAAGGAACTTAAGCAAATGAGTTTATTGTTTTCAGGGAGGTCATTCAAACAATAAAGTAACACCAGGACTGTACCAAATCTGGAGTCTTTCTCTCTCTCTCCAGTGAGTTGCATAAGATGCTTCAAAAAGACAGATTTGGGATTTTCAGCCACAGCTCTGCACAGGCATCATCGTTGGCAGGACGCTAAAGAGGAATGGGAGACAGATTTTGCATTGGCACACATAGTGCCAGGGAAGAGCAGGTCATGAAACAGAGGGGGAAAAAAAGTTGACAGGAAAGATTAATCAATGGCAATAGCAAAGCATTGGAGGAATCTGAGATTCACAATCTTTTGTTCTTTCCTACTATTATCTAATCTGCTCCCTTGAAAGTTAATTGCAGCCTAATTTCAGAGAATGTAAGTTATTTCACTGATCTAAAGCACCTTAACACACTCAGCTAACTATAGTATAGTTTCTAGACTTACACCTCGTCAATTGAGAAAGATAAGCATCGTTAGAAATAGCTCTTATCTTTATCACCTACCTTAATTTGACCTCACAGGAAAAAAAAAGAAAGAGCAAAATGAGAAAATGAGGCAAATATTCAGAAGTAATATTTTTCAGAAAAGTTCCTGAATATTGATTTGCTTTTCTCTGAAATGGAAAGATTAAAATTAAACAAATTGAATCCAAGCAGGGAGCTCAGGAACTAGTATGAAATTTCAGATACAAATTAGTTGTGCAAGAGCTGAGGCAAATTATTATCCAGTTAAAACACAATCCACGCCAGCTTGCAGAAAAAGACAAACTTAGGCACTGCCATCAAACGTATATAGATCCTAGTGCTGACTCACATCCTTGAAATGTAACTATGCATCAAAATATATCTATAAGAATTATGTGGAATTATTCTTCTCATATTGACATCTACAATAATAGTCCTCATGCACATGTTGAAAATTACTTCTGTATATGGATTTGTGTATAAATGGCTAACAATGTGATGTTGAAACAGAGGTGGTAGAAGGATAAGAGGGCAGCAGAAATAAGAATAAGGTATCAGAATACTGAAAGGTGGAATAAATCTGTTTGTTTTACATTGTACTGTTTTCACTCCAATTTTGGGGCCTACCTCATCATGGCACAATTTCTAATTAATAGAGTTATGACTTCTTAAACTAGTTAAGAAGATTAACAGGATTTAAGACTAGTGACCAAGATGTGATGAAACAACCTGAAATGAAAGGCACTTAAGATAGAAAGAGACTTCTGAATACCAAGAGACAAAATCCAGACAGCAGGAAAATAAGGTTAAACCATTCTGTCTGAAGCCATTTCACAAAAAGAAGAGGAAATATATGACATGGTATCAAGTAAGGTATTGAAGTAGAGTCTAAAAACATTAAAAAAAAGACAGCAGTAAGTTGCATGATTAAAAGGGGAAATGAAAGATATTATGATATATCGAGAAAGCAAGGAAGAGTTATGAAACTCAAAGCAGATTTACTGGATGTTTGTTTGCCTTTCTTATCAACTGGTTTCCAATGTTTTTATTCAATTTATCTTCAAATTCAACCCCCACTTCTATCTTCCACTTTGTTTCTCTCAGTGACATCAGTGTTGGCTGTTAGCACAAAAACTGGGTGTATCTTTGAGCCTTGAAATAAAATCAAAGAACAGTTTAGGGAAAGAGATAATTGTATATCAGCTCTTCTTCCCTCCAATATGTTTAAACAGATTAGATTATTTTAATAAGTGTTGGATGTGATGGGAACATTTTAGAACAGTATTGTTATGTGAATTTCCACTGATGATATTTGAGTCACACAACTCAGTGCTAAAATCCCTGTCCTCTCTGTCACAGAGTTTAGGATGCCTAAGTTGTCTAATTTTTATATAGGAATCCAAATCATCTTTATCCTAAGCAAAATGATATGCTTTTTCTTAGTTTTTGTCTCTAAGAGTATTTAGTTTTTCAATATTAAGTTGCTTTAGGGAATTGTATATCACAGATAGTGGAATTTTTGCATGTGTTGCCTGTTTTTGTAAAATCCAGGGAGTTGATAAATAAATGAATGCCTGCTTATGACAATAACACTGTAATTTGGAACTAAACTGAGATATTTCTTGGGAAACTAAAGACTAGCTGGGCACCGACGGGTGCCTTTTCACAAGTGATCTCTGCGAGCTTATCTGGCACCTTATGGGTAGCATGGCATGGGCTGAGCAAGCCAAGTTGCCATTAGCTTTACTAGAAGTTGAGACAAGGCAAAAATACTCATGGCATTCAGGCTCAGGACCGAGAACGTCAGCTTTTTGCTTTGGCATGGGTTTCTTGGCTAAATTGCCTGATTTCCCTCTGCCTCATTTCATAAGAACAGTCAAATTTATCCAAAAAAGGAGTCCTATTTAACTTAGGGTTTTGGTTCTCACAGTGCCGAGAATGGCTGTCGGGGAGAGAATCAGGAGACTTTGCAGCAATGCCCGGTGATAAAGTTTCCCAGCCCTGAGCACTTGTCGTTCAGGGATTTCCTGAACCCAGAGAGGAATCTCTGTGTTTAATACTTTTTGATGCCTTGCTTTTTGATGAATTAGTGCAGGCATTTCTTGAGCTCATATATTAAGCAACCACAATGCCCGAAGTCCCATAAATGGTAGTGTGTAAGAAATACAATTTTTGTTCATTTGTTTTAAACTTTCCGGCAGCTAGATATATTAGGCATTCCAGTTAATTTTATAAATTTAAGAATAATTTTCTCTTCCTTATACCTTTCTCAGTTTGCTATATACATTTAAAGTTAGAGGTCTGGAGCTTGAAGCGCTATTAAAAGTGTGGGCTTGCCATGGCTTTATCCAGAGGAATAACAATGCTGTGGGTTTTGTTCTTTATCACATTCTTTAACACGTCTAAAAAATCAATAGTCTTTGTTGACTGTTGCTAAGCAGTGATCTTTTTCATAGAAAAGTGATCATACCTTTAAGATCTTGTTTTTAATTTATAAAATGAATTTCTGTAGTAGGATTTGTAGAATTGTTCTCTGTGGAAAGATATAGAACAAAACAGTGAACTTCATACAAAGATGCTACAAAGACCTTAGAGTGAATATATTGAAAAAAATCAGTATAAATTTCTTTAGTTTATTCTGGTCACCTTGAGTTGATAATCTGAGGTTTTAATCTCTGCCACTGATAAATAAAACATTTTCAGATAGAAATGTAGTTTTAAAATACCTATTTCTTTAATCTATACCAAAAGTGGTGTTTCTTTGATCCTTTCAGGCCTTAGTGAGAGGCCACTGCAAAGTGAGAAGTGACTGACATAGACTGGCTGGACTTCAGAGCAGATGCTTAGTCATTGCTGTGAGAGTAAAATGCCCATCCTGCAATTTCACTTCCTGTCTACTGCTAACACCATGTGAAACGGAAAGATAGCTGGGCTATTATATTTCAGATTCCACTTGTAAGTGTTAATTTTAATGCCTGCAAAGAGAGACGCTTACATGGAAATTTCAGCATCTATGCATCCATGCCGAAGTTTTGTCACTACCAGACCACACTTACCAAGGCCTTTCCTTTTCTATAAGAGACTTGTGCTTCAACAGGAACCAATTAGAGTTGACAGTGTTTCAGAAAACTTGTCTTCTATTTTTCATTGGTCTGATATCAGTGCTCACATCTTTGGAAAACAGAGCTGCAGCTATAAAGAAAGATAATGTCAGCAGAGTTCAGAAGGTGCCTCAAACAGCACAATTGCCTTTTCCTGCTGAAATGTTTATGTCCAAGGTGATAGAAAACTGAGCAGTGTTATCACACAGATGGTCTGAGCAGATTTTAATAAATAAAGGCATGTGTTTTTTCCCTACCAGTTAGGATCAAATTTGCTGGATCTAGGACAAGTTTATAGAGAGCAGCATTCCATTTGTAAAGCTAGGAAAAGAAGGTTTTGAAACTACACAGTGTTTAAAAATTGCATTTATAGTGTGTACTAAATGATGAGTGAATTCCTCTGATACTTGTCTTGCTTGATCATCTCCAAGGCTGATTTTTTCTTTTAGTTACATTTGCTGTTGCTGGGGTTGCACAAGTGCTGCTAAGGACAAAGCTGAGAACTCAGCTTATTGTCCACATGTGCTTTTGTTATGAATAATAAAACCAAAGACAATTTGGCACAAGAGATGAGATGATTAATATTTCAGGTCTTATTTTTATTTGTAGATCTATATCTGTGTATAATTATAAATTTGAAGGATCAACAGCTAAGTGAGGTTGAACATTTATCTACATAAATGCAAATTAAGCTAGCATTTTTCAGTCGGATATCTGAAAAAAGGCCATCGGTATGGCTTAGTAATACACATGCTCTTTATTCTCAGTGTTTATTGCCATTACTTTAACGATGACAAAAAGCAGAAGGGTGATGGTTTGGATGCAAGTTTAGGAGTCATGCATTTATCAGTTCAAACCTTTTAAATTGATGGTGATGGAGAACAACTGGTTTAATTCACAGTCATTTGGATAGATCTGCTGCGACCCCCACTTAACATGTAAACATGGCAAGGAATATGAGAAAGATTTCTCTGATGTTCACTGAACTTGCGGGGAGTCTTTCTTGGGCTTCACAATGAGGCTATAAAGCACACAGCAGGACTCAAAAGGATGTGCATGCAGGGAAAAGCACCCAGGATTGTACAGTGGTGGGGATGGCACTGAACTGTGTTGGACATCTGTAGGGTTTGTCCTTGGCATTCCTGTGAGAGCGTTGGGTCCCACCTCACCCAATGCAGAGACAAGCAGTGCGGATGAGGAGACATGAAGGGACTAAAAGAGCATCTTCCCTTAGCAGAAAAGTGCTGTATAAGTTAATCATTTTGATTCCATTAAAAAAAAAGGTTACAGAAAGTTATTCCAGAAATTTTAAAGGAGAGCATGTCTTCCTGCAAGAGTATACTGTGTTTTTTAGTTTGTTTAAATCAACTAAGTTCATTTGTGCACTATGATCTCACCGGGCAAAACATCCAGGAGCTTGAGCCAAAGTTCTGTTAAATGAAAGGAAGCATTTCCCCTTCAAAAATACTAATATTGGTAACCGAGTTATTTGGCTTGATGTTAACTGACCCACTGACACTGCATTCCTAATTATGGGTGCACATATATAAAATTATGAGCTAATGAACTACTTATTTTGCCAGTTTCACTAGTTCTTCCCCATTCTGGGGACTCCTGGGTGCTAGAAAAGCAGGCAAGAAAGTGAATAGAAAAATGAATTTAATGGGTTTTTTTTCCAGTCATTTTGAATCAAAATCACTTAAATACATCTGTTTCTATGTCAGCATTTTGTTTTGTTGCACTGGGAGAAGAATATCAAACATTCTTGACTTTTTAATAATAAAAAAAGAGAAATGCATCATTTTTAAACCCAGTGCCATGGGTAATAATAGTAACTTGTCATAGAGAGAGGTTATAATTATGTCTACTGTTACTTATGGCTCCATGTGCACAATAGAAGTTACTTTTTCAGAAGTATTGTTCTCTAATGCTATACCAGCTATTAACCTGTTGCAGATATTATTTTTTGCTAATGAAGAAAACTTAAATGAGGCTGCACAAGGGCTTGGAGGTATCACTGTAACAGTAAGCAGAGGGAACAAAGACTGGGGATGAATACTTATTGCAAAGATTTTAAATTTAAGCTTTTCTCATTGAAGTGAAAAACAAAATTGCCCAAAGGGACCAAATTTCACCTTTTATATTTCAGATCTTGTCCAGATGTAGTTTTATAAATCTGAGTACTTCTGAAATACTGCCACTTCACAGGCTTCTCTGACCAAAAGTTTGCAGATAGATTACAGTGTCTTAAAAGAAAGCAAAGCTTAATAGTTGTTACAATAGGTTCTTACAATAGGGAAGAGTTCTTGCTTCTTTGTTACTTGCACAATTATCTGGCAGAACGGTCACTGGGACTGACTTGAGAAAAAGAATTTTTGTAGACTTGATCTTCATTCTATTACTCATTTAGAGTTTATTTTTTTGGAAACCTTTACTTGAGACTTTGCTTGGGTTCATAGCAGATTATTCCTTCCCCCCATCCTGCTCAGAAGAATTAAAAAGACAGTTTAAACAGCAATGCAGACTGAATTTTTAAGAGTGACTAACAGTCTTATGAGTTTTAAATTGCACATTTCATCATGCCGAAGAAACACTTGATTTCCATTAGCTTTTCATTATCTATTCTGTGAAAATCAGAGCCCTTGAGCAACTCTTAAATTGGGTGCCCAATTCAGAAGCATGCAAAATTGCTTGGGAAATTAGAAAATCTTGGCCATATGCTTATATGTTAACTCCATTGGACAAAGTCTTTCTGTATATTCCTTCTCCAATTTGCAGTCGTTTTTGTGTTATAAATAAGATACCCTTGACAAAACCTGACCCAGACATGAAAGTTGCCCAGAAAAACTGGAGAACCTTTCCCTTGTTAAACAGAACCCTAATTATAGAAGCAATTTTGCAAACAATCCCCTGGGGGAAGCATTTTCTTTCTCATCAGGAAGGCTCTTGAATAAAATAACACCTTTGCTAACTTCATTTATTTACAACAGGACACAAGACTGAGACTGGGTTAGATTTATTGCCATTACATCACTGATGTTCAGTAATTCATAAAACATTGGGTCTAGGAGTTAGCACTGCTGTTATTTCCTCTGATGCCTGACCTCACCACAGTCTAATAACATACAGGAAATCTAGAAGACAAAGGGGGAAAGCAGTGGTCTTGAATGCTAAAAATAACTATAGAAAACCAGTACAATTGTATAATAGAGTACAGGCCGATAATTTATTTAACATAATCGTAGAATCTGCTAAAGCAATTAGAATCTGTTTCAAATATTTTTAATGGAAAATATTTTGGGGGTAAGAAGAGGAATACTTGAAGAATTGAGCCTTTTGGGTTATGTAGTTCAGTTATGTGTACTGGTTTTAGGTTTGTGTATCTTATTGCTTACATATGCAGACCATTTGACTGGAACAGACAGTCGTTATTTGGTGGTTTTATTTCTAGAGGTCGTCCTGTACAAACCAGACAGTGATCCTAGTTGATGTATTGCACTTGACAACCTAGAAAATTTCAATACAAAGACATCTAAATTCCCAATGTCCTTTGAGAATTGTTCAATGTCCTTGATGGTATCTACTATCTGGTATGCCATTGGGATGGTATTTTAGTGTCTTTACTAATCAGTCAAGGTTAACATGTCATTCATGTCATATATTTCTGTTTTTTTTTTTCTTCTATCTATATTTTTTTGTTTGTTTGTTTGCCTTAAGGCATAAATACTTTAATGATAATATAATGAAATTTCTTGGCAGTTTTAAAATATCTTTATTTGTGTTTTTTTTTAAGATCAGAAAATTTTACCTAAAATATTAACTTAGGCAGTGCTTTAGAACTGATGCAAGTGTATACAATTTTGTGCACCAAATTTGTGTTATGTCTTAGGGAAAAATATAAAACAAAAAACTGTTGAATGACACTCATGAATCTGCCACATATAGCTTGTGATATATTGCAAAACCAAGATAGCAAATATATATTTCTTTCTTGAACAGCTGTTCAGTTTGACTATGCCTGCCCTTTTTCTATTTACATATCTAGCACATCTATTTGAGAGAAGCCATTCTTCATATAAATACCAATATTAGCATGCAAACTAGTATGTTCAGGTGTGAACAAGTCTTTGCTATTTGACACTGATATTTTGTCTGTCTTCCAATCAGAGGCAAAAGGAATTAAAAATCATAAACTACATATAATTAATAGATTAAACCAGCTGTTCCCAAGTAGCTCATTTGGCAGAGTTTCTCTCTCGTTAAATTAATTGAATGATATTTATTTATTTAGATAGATATAAAAAATAAAACTGCCTTTTTGCAAAGGTTTATGATAACAATATATATTGTCTCAGTTAATCTCAGAACAAGACAGATGAAAAAGAGATTGTAGATATTTGACTGAAACAGTTGTTTAGAGGGTAAGTTCTTCAAACTCTGATGTATACAGAAATAGATTTTCAAAATTTTTTTTCTTATAAGGCTGTTGCATTTTATGACATCTTCTGAATACTATAAGTCATGGGAAATTTCTACTGTAAATGACATACTATGATAAAAAGAGAAAGAGAAACCAGGATCTCTATTCTGCTTTCATTGAAAGCAGAATCAAGGAAACGTAGAAGTTGATGGTCATCTCAACATATCAGTCCATTGTTCAATATCAAAATAAAGATTTTCAAATATCAACATCTCTGTGTATGTTTGAAAGTAGGATGTTTCAGGAGAAAGACTAGCTTTTTTGGGCCCATAGGGAAGAATACAGGCCAATTCAGAAACTACTAGAGAGAAGTCTGGCTACCATTACAAGGCTGGGCAAGCACAGAGATGGCAGATCTCTTCTGGAGCTCCTGATCAGATGGTTTTGCAGATAATCAGTCTTCAGCAAAGTTCCTTCTGCCTCCCCTCTAGCCCAAAAGGCTCTTCCAGGTCCTACAGAAGCTGCAGACTTCCCTTTCTTGGAAAGAGCTTTTTATGAAGGATCTGCTACTTACAGTGATTTCTAACAAGCTGTTAAAACTCTCATAGCTCAGCTCTGTTAAGCCCAGGTTGGAAAAGCAAAACAAAACATAACTAGAATGGTTTTGTAAAGCCTAGTATCCTGCAAATGTGAGCCACATAGAGCTTGAATGTTAAAAGGCCCACTGTTTGTATTTTCATATATATATATATAATTCATATATATATATATATATATATATATATATATATCACGCAGTTGCCTTATTGCTTCAATTACTTTTCACCTTTTTCCCCAATGGTTACCACTTGCCTCAACACTGACATTTATTTTAATATTTTTATGCATAATTTCTCACATTATATTTATTTGCACTTACACTTAGAAAAAAAAAATGAAGCATTCCAGTGGGATAGCTTTAATAAAAGTTGCTTATTAAAAGTTCCATAACAGCATGACTCCCGACACTGAAACCAAAATCTTCATATTTAAGAGTTTTTGTGACTCAATAGATTAAGTGTGAAATAGGAAATATAATGGCAAGAACATAACCATATCATAACCATAACATAGTTGTTACCCTTAAAATTCTTCTTGAAAAGTAACACAATTCAAAAGTAAATCATCCTTCATAAAGTGAAATGTGCTTAAAAGATTCTGTGGAAAATTCTTGATATAGTCATAAACTGTGTGCATGGAAAGTTGTATAAGACAAGAGGAAAATCAAATTGAAATTATGTATAGTGGGTGAGGGGAACAATGAAAACCTCAGCTTCTGTCCTACCAAGAAATAAGTCTCTGATTACCTGCCCCAGCAGTGTTCAGCGCAGAATTGTTAGCTCGGAGCTGTCTTACTATGGTCTCACTTCTCTGAGACACCTAAAGGTTTCTCTGTAATCAATGATGAGACGTCTTGTCCTTGGGAATTTCAAGTCTTTGTTGATTCAACTTGCCATTCAGAAGAACCTTTTGCTTTCTGGTGATTGTGAGAAGGGTATAAATTTGGCAACTTTGAATGATGCCTCTGTTTAGTTTGCTGTTGTTCTCACTCATGATGTATAATATACAGAACCTGATATTTCAGTGCCAGCACTTTCTGGCTCAGTTAAGAGACACTTCCACCTGCCCTAAAGTCTTCCAAACGGATACACCTTCCAACTACATTATCATACTGCATGTACTCTGGCTTACTTTTTTTTTTCTTTCTCTTACCTTTTCCCCATGCAATCTATTTGCCTTATGTTTCACGAAAGTAGAACAGAGTCTGTGAGAACAGCAAGGGAAATGTGAACATCAATAATGTTCACAGCTGTGGCCAACTATACCTTTTTTTTTTCTTTAAACAAAAGATGTGCAAGTTCCTGAAGCTTTTGGCATCCTGGATGTTTCTAGACCATCCCACATTATCATTCGTCAGCTTGTCCTGATGATCGACTAGCCCCTGGAAGACACCCTGGAGATGTGCTCCTTTCTATTTATGGTTGAGGGGTTACAAAGAGTAAGGATATGACTTCCATCAGCTGCACTAACGAACGCAGCTGGGGAGCATCATTTCTGTCAAACCATTCTAAGTCTTCCATGCCTTATAATCTAAACCAGTAATACTTTTTTAGTAGCTGTACACACTCCATCAACATGGTCTCTTCAGATGATCTGCTTGCTCTGCATTAATTCATTATAGATTGGCAGCATTTTTGCTGTGTTAGGTTCTGAAATTCTAGCGTGGTTTCTGTGTGAAGTGCCAGAAAACTTTCATTGAAATAAATGACCCTGGATTTCAGCAGGCATTGCTGAACATCCTGGTAGCTTAGCTCTTTGTCACCAATCACAAGCTTTCTCATAAGCCAGAAATACTGCCAAACTGGAGAAGAATATATAGGAAAAACTTCACCAAAAACATGCAGTTTAAGCTGTCATCTTCTTGTTTGATTGAGACAGTTCTGGACTGTTTAGCTTCTGAAGTAGACACCAAGTCTGTTACAAAAGCTATCAGACTGGGTGTACTTACATATTAATGTAGTGTGTGTTTGTATGTATGTATATACTTTACACATATAAATGTATACCACACTGATATCATGCTGTCAGGCTGAAGTTATTCAGTAGCTAGACATGAAGAAATTATTCTCAAGTAGCAGTGTCATTTCAGCAGTTAATATCATGATGTAGGGCATTGTTTCAGCCCTGTTTCAGTAACTTGAAAATTAATTTCTATAACCTTAAAATGGCAGACCATGGGTTGAAACAAGAGAGAGAATCAGAAGAAATTGTACGTTTGTTCCAAGACTGAACTGGCTTAGACTTGCCATCTACTGCACCATGTGCTACAGGAAATCCTTATTCACTGAGAAGCAGGATGAAAAGTTTGTAGCGTGCTAGCTTGCAGTGCAAAGCTTCCTAGGTGGATCATGATTCATACTGTAACATGAGCTGAGGTGGGATGAGGAGGTCTTTAGTATCATGACATGGTAGTTTGAGCCTGGTGTCAGTTGTTGTCACTATGAATTGGTGGAATTTTCAGCGCACCATCGTGTGAGCAACAGCTATCCCACATACTTAAGTTTAGGACCTGAACACTTTCCTCATTTTTGGTAGATAATATGCATTAAAGAGAAGTATTAGCTAAGGTAGAGAAAACTAATATTTTAAAACTCAAGTACCAGCTAACTAAAATACTCCAGAGTTGGGTTTTTATCTGGTAGATCCCTCAAGAGTCTTGAAGTATACTGTTATGTCCCTTTGTGTTGCCAAAGCCCTTAAAGAGGTGTTCTGTAGAATAAGTTGGGCTTAATAGTAATTGCAGTGATTTTTATTTGAACATCTATTTGTTTTTGTTTTTTCTTTCTTATTTTTTCTTTATTCTCTCCCTTCCTCTTTTCAGATTTCTAGAGAATTTTCTCCACTATCAGAGAAGGTGCTTGCAAAAATAATGCTTTGTCATGAATTCCTGTCTCTGGTTATATAATAATCCTCACATGGCTTCAAAATAGTGAGCTGTTTGTGAGCCTCATCTTTTTATGGCCAATGGGTCTGCTGAGTCAATGTGATAGGACTCTCTGCATTCAGCCCAAGGCTATCAAGCATAAGAAGGAGCAACATGTTACGTGTTCAAAAACTTTTCTAAGTGCAAATAACTTGCATGGTCTCTATCTGGGAGCTCTTGCTGTTTTTTTTGTGCAAATGAAAGCCATGGTCACATCAATCAAAAAACACTGAGGCTTGGGCTTTGCAAGCTTCAGGCAGACTGACTTTACCCTTCCCTAAATCATTTCTTCACCTTCACTCTCCCTGTTGCCCATGCACAAGTTTCAGGTGGAATTTAGGTGGATAGGAGAACTTACTTACATGTCATCTTGCCTCATTGCCAGCATAGTGGAACTTGACTCTTTGAGTAAAATATCAAATAAATGTTTTGCAGATAATGCGGGGATGAGTTTTTGTCTTCAAATCCTCTCATTAGTTTCTCATCTTGTCTCCCACTGACAAGACATCTCAAGGGCAGGATTTGGGTGTGTAAGACACAGGACAGGGGCACGATAAGTGTCTATCATTCCTGCTCACACTTCTTTTTTTGCTTCCTGATGTTTTTTGTTTTATTAATTGCAGAGTAAGGGGGCAGTTCTTAGGAAGAAGTTTCTTTGTTGTCTCTGTTGTCAGTAAACAAGAATGATTTTACTTCTGCACCCAAAGAAGTATCTGGATGAGTTAGGCTTCTTTTAGCATGTTTCTTAAAATTACCCTGAGGCTTCAAACTGCCCATGGTAAACCTACTTGGTAGCTAACTGTGACATAGTTACCACTATTACTTGCTGATCTATTTGGAAACATATTGCATGTGCCTCTAGTTACCTTTAAACTGCAGTATGAAAATTGGTGTGATTTCCTTGTCATTTCTGTTATTTCAAATGGTTTAATCCACAAGAGAATAAAGGGAAGGGTACCCTAAGAGGAGGGTAAGTCTGTGTCTTATGCTGACCTGGTTCTCCACGCTTTTTAGCATGTTGCACATTGATATCGGTACAGTCACAGTAACATAAACCAGAAGAATAGTCAAAAATTAGATTCTTCCTACATCAAATCATTGTTCACATCTGTTTCTTATTTGTTTTATAATGACACATGGGCTTATCTTGGGAATATATTCTCCTTAAACAGTCCTGCCATTGACTTTATAGCCTTAACAAATATCTATTGGTGTGCAAGTGGAACAATTATCATCTAGTAAGAAGAAATCCCAAGAAAATGTAGACTGATAATAACATTTTTCAATAATGACTTGTAGCATTAGTGTCATTTTCTATTACTGTAGTTGAGATTTAGCAATCTCTTCACTCTTCACTGAAAAATCTTGATAAAGACCCCCCAGCAGAAAATCAAAAGTGATTTTTTTTTAATTACTTATTCATTTAGAAGGAGCAAAGTCATAAAACTGGATAGGAGTGAGGAATCTGTCAGAACTATTAAAAATAAAAATAAGGACAAAGAAAAAGTAAGAAATTCAGCATTATGCCAGATATTGCAGACACACGATGACTGTATACACATAATCGGACAGGGTGCATCTACATGAACTTGCCATAGAAGACTGAGCTTGAATCTTTGGGATCAAAGTTCAGGAAGCTGTGCAAAAACTTTTTCATCTTAGAGTGCTGGAAGTCCTGCACAACTTCAATGCTACCTCTCCATTTTCCTTTTATCTTTTTCTGCAGTAAATGTCTGTAAAGGCCTTTTGGTGTTCTTTTGAAAATATGCAACACACATACATGTGCACACATATACATGTGTATTTGCATAATATAATTAAAGAAGCCTTTAATCAAAACCATATTCAGAGATGCTTTAGAAAAGTATAGCCAATTAAACATGTCTTTCATCTCTTTCAGATAAAAAATTCAAATATTAACATCTTCAGTAAATACTATAGGGACAGTATTCTTACTGAGGGCAGATAGAATTCAGTGAAACTGTGAAAATTATATATGGAGTAGATGAGACAAGACCTGTGAATGTGTATTTGTGCTTTTGATTTGCTTTACCACAATATCAGTTAGAAGGCGGGCGCTTTTGCCAGATCTTTACCTTGTGTGGTTTCACATTCCTGAAGCCACAATACTAAGTTGAATCATATATGCTGCTCTCTATTGAATTCAAGGTACTTTTAGTGTCCTTTCAAAAAATAATGTTGTTTCTTTCTTTTTTCCCTCTCACAGGACAACATTTTTAAAATGGAAGATTCACATTTTGAAAATGGCCGAGGGAAAAGCCCTTATGATCCTAAATTGCTGACAGCTTCTCTTTTAGTAGGTAGGTGCCACAAAATAAGTTCCATAAGATACGTTCTTACTGCAGATAATTGCTAGTGATAGGGTTTTGATAAGTGTGCACTTTCTTTCTAGGTTAAGGTCATTCTAGTTTCACTTTTAATTTTGTTGATCTAGGTGTCTTGAAAAGTAAGATGTATATAAACCAGGATTCACAAGAGTGCCTTTATCCTTCTATAAGACCTTGATTCTGCAAAATGTTTCCTCTCCTCAGACCTAGAAGGTTCTGGAGGTATTTTAATCATTGAATTTATAGTTTGACCATAATGAGGTTTGTATCAGCACATATGAGAACAAAGTAACAGCAAGAATAAGCAAATTCTTGTATCAGTTTTAGTGACAGGGAAAGCATATCACTGAATTATTTCCTCTTGTGAGTTGGACATATGCAAATATTTACAAGTCCCGGTTCTAAGATCATGATATTCCACCTGAAGAAATCTGTCTTACACTTAGTTAAGTTGAGAAAAACCTGTCTAGATTGAGATATTTCAGTAAGTATTTTTGAATTGGTAATAGCCTATTTAATGAAAGATGAATATATAAGAGCACCTGGATTGTATTATCCTGATTGAACTAATCTAATTCATTGAATTGATCTAATTGATATAACCAATTTAATTGAATTAATTGTGTTGATTGAGCTTCCCTTCTCCATTACCAAAAAAAAAAAAGGTAGAAGATCTTTTGTGAGAAGAGATTAAGAGTGAAAAAAATTAGATTATTCTTCTCACCTGTGAAATAATATTACCCTTGTATAGCCACTCTATCCTCAATGTAATTTCTCTTGCCATTAATTACAGCTTCAAATCCAAGGGGACAAAAATAGTTTCAGAAGTGTTCAGATTCTTGTGTCTAATAACTCTGTGGGAAATGATTTATAACTATATACATTACTTACTCCAAGATTTTGACCATATTCTTCCATAAGAACTTATTATATTTACATTGCATTTAAGGATAGGATATTTAGAAGTGATAGGCAAAAATTTATTCTTGAGTGTGCCACATTACCTGTTCTTTGAACCCCCACGTGAGCATAGGTGAGGAGCTACCCTGAAGAAATACACTTTTTTTAAAAAAAAGAAAAAAAAAAGAAAAACAAGAAAGTCATCCTCATCTTGCTCTAACTTGCACTCTGTAAAAACAGCAAAGAAATGTGTGTGTAAAAGGCCAGTGTATAAATTAGTGCCTGGAGCAACTTGAATTTGTGGCAGAGCTGCTCTCAAGGGAATGACTTGACTATTTACTTTAATATAGAATAAAGAAAGAGAATTATGACAATCCAGTGTTATATGGTATACCCGATATGCAACTGCATAAAGTCAACAGCATTTAGCTTTTCCCATTCCTTTTTTTCTTTTTAAAAAAAAAAAAACAACTCTCAGTCCTGCACAAATATGATTATCTTATTTCTCTTGGCTTGGATTTCATGTCTTTAAAACATCTTTGCTTTCATGAGCCCACTCCCTCTCACTATCATTTTTACTTGATGTGTTTTTCCTCCTAATAAACAGTAGATAAAGCATCATATTTTGCTCTGAATCAAAATTCAGTTAGAGCCATGAATTTATTAGCACTAGAAAAGATGGCAAAAATTGAATATTCAGTTTTAACTTTCATTTAGACTTTTTACTTTAATCACTGATCTAAAATGCAAGGCAAAACTGAAAGTAACATTCTTCTATTATCAAAAACAAACATCCTTTTTTCTGTGATTCTCATAAATACCTTATTTCCATATTGTATTTACGATTATAGCACTGTATTTATTTAAATCCTTTGCCACAGAGCTTCCCTTGGTATTTATATGCCAAAGTCACCACTGAACCACTGTGACTTATTCTGTTCTTTTCCAAAAACACAAATTTAATGGAACCATGTTGACTCAAAGTAAAATATTTCATCTACCAGAGTAGGTGGATTCCACCTGGAGAAATGAAGAAGAGAGTAGAACAAACTGGCCAAGTGGTGGCTGTATGGAAAGGGTTGGTCTAGTTGGATCCTGAAGTAGATATCAGGGAGCTGAAACAGTGCATAGGACCACAATTGAAGGATGGGCCCCCTGACCATGAATGTTTCATCAAAATAGTTTACTTTAAGAAGATAAAACCTGAACTACTACTTCCCTTCTTTATAGCTGAGTGACAACTCTAATACACCTGGCCTTTCAACTACCAGAAATACTTCTACTCAAGAGCAACCAGGGATCATCCCAGGTTCATTGGATGCGAGTATAAATTGGTCATCTCACAATCATTAAAGTGCAACATTATAGTTATAGCACAACATTCCTGTACAAAAGACAAGAGGAGGCTGAGAAATGAAAATAATGTGTGTACAGGACAGGGAAATAGCCTCTCCTTGCCAGAAATATTAAACAGAGTTTACAAAGTAGAGAAGAGAACATTTTTGACTCAATAGCCAAAAGATGAATCTTAGGTAAAAGTGAAATGCAATTACCCACACTGGAATTCAGGCAAAGCACCAAGGGTAATCTGCAAAAAGTAACCTAAGATTTTTAAAGTCATTTATTTGTACTCAGTGTTCTTGTTTTGTATTTCAACTGAGTGAAAGAAACTCTTACAAAGGTTCGAAAAAAAATCAGTTTTCTCTGCCTTCTTATAAAACTCAATATTATTTGAAAAAAAAAACTAAACAAACAGTTCATCATTATTAAATTGTTCCAATATTTTTCCACTATGCATTCTCTTTTTCATCCACCTGCAAATGTTTTTCATTATTTTTTAAGAGTTTTTCATTAAAGGTAGTTATTGCTTCTCTACTCTTAAGTAAACGCCAGCTGGGAACATAATATAACCAGTTTCTAATAATATGAGACATTATTCATCCATTCCCAATCTATATGTTCCTAACTAAACAGTCTCCATTTGAGTGGGCTAATGCATTAAAATGTAGAGAGTATCTAGTCCCTGGGTACCACTAGCGAGTATTTCAAGACAGAGGGAAAATGAGAGGCAGCAGAGTTTTCAAAGAAAGTAATCACTGGAGAAAATTGTCTCTGAAATATATTAGTATAGAGCAATTGTATCTGTATAGTTGAAGAAAACTCAGAGAATGAGATATCCCATGTTCTATTATCAGTCAGATGTTCTTCAGGAATTCCCACTTTGGGATTTTTGAAAGCTCTGATAATACAGTATCCTCAAAGCTATCTATGATGTGTCTCACTCATTTCTTTTATATACTTTTTAAAATATTTTTTTCTATCAGCATTGGAGCCTTAATACTCCAAAATAGGGATTAATTTGAATGTGATCTGAAGGATGATGGCTTTTTGCCAAAGAAGAACACTGCTCTCATCATCTGCTCTCCTCCAAATTAACTACTAAGTATATACAAGGTTCATAATTCAAAGGTTTAATCTAGCCTCTGGGATTAGCATTTGAGCTGAATGTCAGTGAAGTCAGGACCATCATGAAGTTTTTCTGAAAACCTTAACCTCAATGATATGAATAAACCTGTTACTTAAGGGTATCAGATGTTGCTTGGGAGCTCTTCTGCCAGGGGAAAAAAAAGAGAAAAAAATCAGGGCTTCTTTTTTGCATGTATTGTTCACCCGCTGAACTTTCTTGTTGCTTTCAAAAGGAAGCTGACACTTCTACCTGTACATATTTATATAGAGAGAGAATATATATAAAGAGTACTGTTCTCTTTAAGAGCCAAATATATGTAAATAATATAATATATAATATTTGGCTTTATTTATTATAAAGCCAAATAAATGTAAATAAATGTAAAAGAGAAAATAAATGTGTTCTTTAACATCATTCTACCTAATGTGACTGGAAGATGCTGAGGAAATGGCCTTGCAATGCTGTGCTGCTCCCATTCAGTGTGTGGGAACAAATGGTTTCATTCTAAACCAGCAGTATATACAGGCTTTAGTTGTCACCTCTTTATTTAATGAAGTCGATATATGTGTTCCATGTGTCAGCATGCTATAGCCTCAGTGGCTTTTGTTCAAAACATTTTCTGATTTTTTTCCTGTGAAAACATGGGAGGCCCATCAGAACAGAAAATCATAGTCCTTTACTTACAGTGTTGGACTTGAAGTACAAAGTGACAATCCATTTCTTTTTATTTTAGTAGTTTCTCAGTTTGTGATTGTTAATTTCCACTTAATTCCTAAAACTAGTGAAAAATGTCTCTTTAAAACCGCTACCAAGAAAAATAGCGATGCAAAAAAGCATTTTCTAGACCAGTGAGTGTTCAAAAGAAGGTCTTCATAGCGAACAACAACAAAAAATATTTTAAACAGAAGGAAAGCTAAGTTCTAGTATAACTTTTGAATAGTCTTGCATCAAGGAATGCACTTTAATCTCACCCTTAATTTGGCAATAATCTCTCCAAATCACAAAAAAAGAAATGGTATTTCTTGTTACTTCTCTCTAAGCTCAAATCCCATTTTTGCATGACTGTAGTACCACACATCTGATCCTGCTCAGAATAAGAAAGGGTAGGGCAGCAGCTATGAGAACATATTAGAACACCAAAGGGTTGATCTGCAGCCTTGGTGCATGGTGGGATATTTATGCCATTTTCCCCAATTTAAAGATTGTGTCTGAAATCCACTGACTTCAGTGGAGCTTGAATCCATTCCTGCTGGCAATCAAAGTGATTCCATTCAAACTGTAGGCTAAGTATATTGATAGGGTAAGTATATTGAAACTTAGAGGAGATGTTGTAGAAAATAAAGAAAAGGCTGCTGGTTTCCTACAGCTCTTTCTTCCTTTGTAACACACTGAAACCCATTATTGATAAAACTCTTATGCTATCACCACTAAAAAAAAAAAAAAAAAAAAGCAAGCCAGAACAAGAGCACAGCAGTACGAAATAGCTTTAGGATGAACTGAGTCAAACCCAGAAGACACATTAATTTCAATGGTGACTGTATATTGAGCTAGAAGTTGATATGTCTAACCCCTCAAGTTTCAAAACTTTACAGATATGTACTTTTAATAAATTTTTGAGCTATTTTAATAATGTAGCATTAAATATAGAATTTTTTCTTGATTGATCTTTCCATCTGTTGATAACTAAGAATAAAAATAAATCTTGTTGGTTCCTCCTGTCATACACTTTTGATTTATATTGATTTATCCTAACTCAGTGGGGTGTAGAAGACAAGAAAATGAGAATAAGGTTAAAGAAAGGTTAAGCATAGCATCAAAGCCACTTTCACAGGCAAAAAGGTTTTCTGTTCTTTAAAATCTCAGCTGCACAGCTACTCTATACATAATAATCACTATAATTAAGTGATTGTCTCCCCTCTAAGAAAGTGGAAAATGACATAAAGGAATGATAAATCATTAATTAATGATATGCTGTTCTGTTTCATTTCTGATTACACCTCCTGCCGGGCATGACTGGTCTATTTGCTTGTAATCTCTGCTGTGAATTCATTCAATTCCACGCCTTTCTGCTATCATGTTTTCACCCTTCCTGACTTTCATGACTACCATATGGTAAAGAGCTACTGTAGGTTCAATTGATAATTTCATGCTGTCAATGTTCTTGGGAAAAAGATCCAAGTGATATTCAATAGGCTTGCTTAGACGTGGTTGTACCACCATGGAAATAGCTAAAATGGCCATGAAAATCATACACTTGTTTCTAAAAGGTGTTTTAAAATGAGGATGTGGTAGAGTTCATCTTGACCATGAAAAATTTATTACCTTAACTTAAAGAAACAGTTGTTTCATCTTCAAACTTTTCCTTAGGAGAAGGATCTCTTAAGATGGGTAGCTTAAAAACAGCAGTTGGAAGGATATGTATTTTTTTAATTCCCTATTAAAGGGACAGCATAAGGTAGCTCATCTCATATACAAGCATGAAAATGCACAGTTTTAGAAAGACATTTTAGCACTTTGAATTCAGACTAATTTCATGGACAAGCTCTGCATTAATTCTCCCCAAAATATGTGCTATACTTTGATCCCTGGATGTCTTCTGTAGATCTGATTACTATGTAGTTATTATTCTCTTATCTATATTTAATTTGACCTGGTCCTTTGAATTTATATTATATCTATCTCTCCTCTCAATCCACATTTAACTTGACCTGGTCTTTTGAATTTATATTACATCTATCTCTCCTCTGTAATCCTTCTCAGTGGTTCAGGAGCAGCATACTCCTGAACATGAAGGACTCTAATATTTTCAGCGAGGCTGTATATGTGCCATTTATGAGTTGAGACTACAGGTCAATTTTAATTCACTTGTTCACTGTGATATGTGTGGGGTTGAGGTAGCAGAGGATGATCTCATTTGTTCACTCCTTGTCTTTCTTTGACCGTCTTGCAGTTACAAAGGTGACAGAAAGAAAAAGGCATCATCTATTTTCCCTGTAGAAGATACTGTCATCACAGCATTTGCCTGTAAAGACAGGAAAAAAAAAATCCCAACAAACAAAAACCAGCCAACAAGTTTCTATATTAACACTTTGAATGGCTCAATGTCTTTCTAAACTGAGGGTTAGCACCCTGAATTATTCTTAACTCAGAACCACAGCAAAATTTGGGGAGTCTCTTGAAGTCTCCATGTCTCTCATGCCCAAACTAGGCATGTTTATTAGGGCCACATGCTGCTGTATGCCAGGATTACTGTACAAGCTATCACTGAACCAGGGTAAGAGTCTAAGCATATTGCCTTAAAAAGGTGCATTACCAGTCACTACCTACAGCTTACTTGAGTTAAGCTCACACTGTATATGGTCTATCACTCTTGCAATTTTCACATTATTATTAGTAGTATATATTGCTGACCTATCATGACTTGAGAATTGAGAAATACTGTTTAAAATTGTGTCATCCCACAGATGGTGAGTTGTACTCCGGGACCGCAGCGGACTTCATGGGCAGAGACTTTGCCATTTTCCGAACGTTGGGGCATCACCATCCCATCCGAACAGAGCAGCATGATTCCAGGTGGCTCAATGGTATGTAAAGTGTATACTTATCTGGTTACATTCATGTGGCCATTAATGATTAGTGCTCAGGTTTGTTCCTTTGTCATCTGGGACATGCACCCTCATCTTTTATTTGGAGTAGAGTTGTGTCTTAAAGCAGTTAAATGAATTGAAAGTGAATCATAAAGGAAAATATTTTTATAAAGGAAGATATATTTTTGGTTTAATTACATGGAGATTTGTGAAGTGGGATTGAATTTAAAACTTATATGGGAAGGATAACTAAAGCAGTCTTGCTGCAAGAGCAAATGGAGCACCTATGGGCTTGTGTATGTTGAGCAGACCAGAGCTGTCAGTACTTGTGACAGTGAAAAAAACTGAAAGGAGATCTGGTTTCCCAAACTATTGTTCAATGATTTAATATTTTGAAATTTCAATTTTGAAATTGAAACAAGGCACAATAACTTACATTATCGTTTGCATGTAACTAATCAGCCCAGTAGCTGCTTCCTTGTATGTGTGTGGTGAGAAGGATAGTTTTGATATACACCTGGTTTTAGGTTCATGTTTAGATTGTATTTTCACCAAAACACTTTAAAATGCATTTAGGCACTTTATCCAGTTCTATTGAAGTCAAAATTTCTTAATTAGAAATTAGAATCTTAATTAGAATCTTAAGTAGAATTAGGCTGATTTTTATCTGTACAAACATACAAACATTCTTGGAAATGAATATCATTTGAAAAAGCTGACATCTGATCTCAGTGATCCAGTGAGACCAAAGTAAATGTAGTTATTTTGAGTTAATTTATATTTTAATTTTTATAAAGCTTTGGCAAGCAACTTTTGCTGTACGTGTTTCTTGCATCTGTCAGACTTGCAGTCCTGTTTCTGAAATCACAAAAATATTTTGTGCTTATATATTTTTCTCTTCTAGCCACAATATTTACATCTGTGCTAACGTCCAGGGTTTTGATGTGGTTTTGCAATTTTGTGCAAAATTGTTGATGTAAATTTTGGAAGTGTAATAGCAGACTATCTTTTAACAACATAGCTTTCTGTAAAAACAACCAATCCCTGATTCTTAATTGAAGTGCTATTACACTTAGGATAAACAATATATACATATGCAGGCTATACGTATTGGATAAATAGATCTATATCTGTATATTGAGATGTATATGTATTTTATTACGGCATGCTGCATGAATCTGACTCTTGACCCATTAAATTCAGTTTTGTCAAAACTCATCTGGACCACTGAGAGGACAGATTTAGGTCTATTACATTTCAGTTCTGCAGACTGGGGTTGCTCTGTAAACTATAAATACTCTTCACTGATTTATTTAATATAATAGCAGATACAATACCTGGACTTCAAGAGACATTAAATTACATGGGTTACAGACATATCTGTCCATCTTGGTAGATAAATAGTAGACTAAAAATCACACAATACCCATTTTCATTATGATAGTATGAAGTCTAATCATGCAAGTAAAATGTGTATTTGTGCTGCAGTTTTGCACAGAGGTGGCTGCGCAGGGAGAGTTGGTGCCATGGGAGAGCACAGCTGTGATGCACAATCCCTCTTCTTGTGTGCTGAAAGGAGGTTCATTTATCTGTCTCTTGGTGCTAAATGTAAGACCTGCTTTTCCCAAATAAGCACCAAGTTAACTTCTAATGAGGTATGGAAAGCACAACTGTTTCTTGTGCTCAGAATGGGGAGGAGAAGGCAGTCACACTTCAGGAGTTTACAGACTTTAAGCTCCCTAGAATAGAATAAAATCTAGAATAAAAGTGTCCTCTGTAAACAACATAAAAGTAGAAAAACAGTATTTACTATAATGCAGCATGAAGCTGGGTTTTGGCTTGAAACAAGGTTACAATATATTCCCATATGGAAAGTTTGAGAAAAGCTTAGGTAAGAATCAAATAGGAGCCCTTAGAAATAATCATCTTAACTGCCTATAACAGATGAGAGTGGTTCTTAAGACATTTTTAAAATAACTCCCTTGCAATTTAAAAAGGTTACATCATTTACGCAGAATTGAAGAGGTTGGCTTAAAACTTGCACTGCAACATTCCTATTAAAGGCTGTTTACTGTTAATTACTGAGCGATAAGGCCCTGCCAACATTTCTGCAGAGCATTCCTGCTTTCATCATCATATATAAAATTCCAAAAATTATAATGGTTTAAATCTGAAACTATGCAGGAATGGCAGTCCTTTTTTTTGTAGCCATTTGTATTTTTTACAAGTATAATTATACAAAAAGCTTTGTGATTGCAGATGTGTTTAAAGTGTATGTACTTTTAATAAAGTAAGCTTGCACTGAAGGATGAGGAGCTCTCTACATTCCTAGAGAGCTGTATAAACTAGTACAGCCTTTTGAGACTTCTTAAGTTTGTAGTTTTACACATTTCTTGTAAAGGCATGGGTTTCTCTGCAGTGACAGGCTAACTTTTTGAGGTCATCTTCTACCATGTGCTTATTCTCAGGTTAAAAAAGACTAAAAAAGGACAGAAATGTTGATCAAACATGCAGATAAGAGAAATCTTTGTCTCCATGGAGATTAATTGCTAGCGGGTGAGACATCCAGTTGTAAGTCCCTGCTAAGGCTTATTTGGCTCACAGCTGGAACTTGAAACTGCTTTTTCCATGCTAACACTAAGGTTAGGGCTGACAGGGTGTGGAAAACATTGCTGCTTGGTATCCAAAAATGGAGAGGAAAAGGCAGTTGTGTATCAAGAGCTTGCAAACTTTTTTCTTTTCTCTCTCTTTTTTTTTTTTTTTTTTTTTTTGTTATAATTTAAATGTCATACTTAACATGCATACATGGAGGACGCTTAATAATCAATGGCCAGAGTGACTAAGCTTTTCAGATTCAAGCAGGATCACAGAGCTCCTGCAGAGATCCCAGCCTTCACCTGTTGAGGATGCTTCACTTTGCATGAGGAGGCAAACACTGCTGGGAGGAGGGCTTTGAACTTGTTAAGGTGCCAGCAACTTTTCAAAGCATTTTAGTCTTTCTGAAGACTTTAGAGGCTGTTAAGCTTCTAAGGCAGTTTCATTTTGTATAAATAATTGAACCAAGCCAAATAAAGCAAGAGAGACTGACTCGATAGCTGTGCAGTGAGGGCATTCAGCAAGAGCACAAGGGACCAGGCAGCAGGCACTGTAGCTGTGTACATTTAATTATTGATGCAACCTGGGCCATGTGTGACATGGAGGCATTTGCAAAAACACTGTAAAACATTTTGGTGCTCAGGGAGGTCCTCTTGGACATGAAAAGCAGCATTTCAGTGCCACAGCCATGTGCTCTTTTACAAGGCAGGCGTTTGCCCACACGGACGTTTATCGGCTCCACTAGTAAATACATGGAGTTTGTTTGCACAAAAGACTTTGACAGCTGGGATTTGTCCTCGTTATGGACAAGAAAGAATTTGAACTCTCAGGGAGAAAAAAAAAAAAACAAAACAAAACAAACAAAAAAAAACCCTAGAAACTGGGAAAATATCTCCTGTCCAGCTTCAGTAGCATTTGTTCTAATGTTACACATATATCCTGCAGAGCCCTGGTAGCGCCATGTAGCTCAAACCCTGCTTTCCCCTTAAAATGTGCTGTCTAGCTGTTATAGTTTGGTAGCATTCAAAGTTATTTCAAAAACACATAGATGTCTTTGTGCTTCTGTATTTCATCTAGGAGATTATTAGCAGGAGGTCTGAGTAGCCTGGGGCAGGTTCCTTGTTACTAGGATGGTCCTTGGCGCTGCCTATGCAGCAGGTTTGCTCCTTTCCAGCCACTTCCATCTCCCCAGCCTGGGAAGTGTTTGCACAAGGGCTGAGGGCATGACTAGAGGCAAGGAAGCAGGAATGGCAGTGCAATTCACCAAAGCACATCCTAAGCAGGGCCCCAGCAAGGCACAACTGCTGGTGAGCTCGTCTTCTCTAGCTTCTGGCCTGAGCTCTGGGGAATTGGCCATGAATTGTTAACGTTTTATAAAATGAATAGCTGTAAACATCTACATCAGAAGGAAAAAAAAAAGTGGGTGTTGGGCTGCAGCAGATTTGAAAGGAAAGGAAATCACCAAAGCTGCATGAAGGTTGCATTAGGAATCTACTTTGCACCCCATAGAATAAAATATTTCTGGCCCCACTCACTCTCTTTACTAGCCCTGGTGTTAAAGAGGGAATATCAAGCTGGATTTCCAGACTTGGTTGGGAATTCCCTTGCTTTCTGTGTATTTAAACCAGCTCTATAATTTTATCTTACCATGTTTTCTGGCTCAGTTTTTAAAACGGGATAGTAGTTGTGCTTATTCTCCTGGGGTTATTGTCCTTCGTAATCTTTGCTTTACGGTTACATAAACAGCTGAGAAATATAGAAGCTGAGCGACTGTTTGATAAAAAAGAAAATGTACTCTTAAATTTCACAAGCTCTAAGACAAGAAAGATGGATTTGATATGCTTATGATATTTGCACAGCACTTTACAGCCATCATCCTATGTTGTTTCCCCTTACAACAGATTGTGGGATTTGTGAGCAATGGCAATGTACACATGTACACATAAAATTTTGCATATTTAGATATTACATAGTAGAGATGCTTATGCCAAGAACAAGACAGGATTTCAGCTAGTTTATAGGATTTTTTTTCTGAGAAGAGTGTACTAAATAAGTCACAATGTTTAGAAATGAATCTTTCCTTTCTTCCAACTACTCTTGAGGCCTAGGTGTATTCATTGGCTGTGCTAGGTTTTTGATTTTGCTTTGATTCGACCACACCAAACCAATGCATAGTCCCTGACATCTCCCTCACTTTTCTTGGAGAAAAGAGACTATGGAGGCTATAAATACAGTAAATCTCAAGTGAGAAAAGAGCTACTGAAATAAAGGGCATGAAAACTACTGGGGCTGAAGTGGATAAGAATACACTTTGTCTCCAAATTAAAAATTTTAAAACACAAGGGGAATGAGACTAGAACAAAAAAAAAAGTTGCTCAATGTTGGCAGTATCTTAGTTTTCAGAGGAGCTTTGGTCTGCTTTAATGTGCAGATATGCAACATACTTGTCTGGCTGGACTGAGGAGACTAAGTCTCTCCCAGGTCTGCATGCCTGTAAATGTACTAAGGTAAATTTAATCAACCTTCCCAGAGACTCAGTGAGGGTCTCTTGCATTTAAAATAGGCATTTCTCTTCTTTGACCCAAATTAGGCAGCTGCTATCTCATGCCGTGCAGCCTGCAGAGAGGAACAAAGTCCTGCACTATGCTAGCATTGCTTATACAGGCATCAACAGCTCCAGCCCTTGCAAGAACAAAACATGCCCATATATGCAAATTGTATTTCTCACTCAATACACCCTCCCACCCACTTTCCCATTAGCTTCATTGCTAAGAATAGTAATAAATAATTTCACAGTGATAAATTCCATGTGTGACAAATGCTAATGTCACCTAACACAGTGCTAGGAAGTACTCAGAAACTATGGTGACAGTGGCATAATAATCTGAACAGAACGGAATACAAACTCAATTTACAGTTCCTCCCCTCGCCCCCCTTTACATCTACAGATCCAAATTCAAGATATTGAGCACGAATTTTTAAATTGCTTTTCTCTTTGCAGTCTAACAAATCTTTTCTCCATACATGTATCATTAATCCCCTTTCCACCCTTCCTTTCCTCTCAGAAGAAATGTAGAATTTCTGAAAACACAAAAATTTACTTCTTCCTGGCTATGACTACTTGATGTTTAAACTGCCACTGACCTGGGAGAATGCAATACAGGGAGCACTAAGGTATTTGAATCAGTTGACACATCCTTTCTGGTAACTGCTCCCTGGATCTTTATGCGAACCAGGAGAAATCTCTCATTGAGAAACTAAACTGACAATTAGAGGATGTGCAAGTGCTTTACAGCTCCTCTGGATGTGAATGTGGTTTAAAAAAATGTGAATGTGTTTAAAAAAAATGTGTTTTAAAAAACGAGTTAAAAAATCCCACTTCCAAGACTGTCAAATGACCTGGATGAAGATATTGTAAATCTTTCTAGTAACTAGACCTTTTTCTTTCTTTTTTTTTCTTTCTTCCTTCTTTCTAGTCTTAATAGTGTGCGATTGAGTCATTTTTTTTTTTTTCATGAAATTTAAGTGCTGTAGATGAGGACTTTGTTGCATTTAGGTATAGGGAGAAAAAAAAAGCAGGAAGGTAAAAGCAGGAGAGGACATTCCCAGACTGAGTATACCTTTTGAGGACTTTCTAATACTCCAGAGAATATTACCTAGAACAAAAGACTTGCATCAGTAAATATATTATTCTGAGCTAGAGCCACAATATGCCTGGGGAATTTATGGTACAAATTAGTTCGGGAATAGCTGACTCTAGGATATATATACAGAAGGCAGAAAGACATATCATACAGTTACCTGGTTAACCTTGGGCTTTTATATTGGTTATAGCTTGGTCAGCCTTACTAGCCAGGCCAAAACATGAGGGCTGGAAGTGCAGATTAGGAGCCACTCTTTGCTGTAGTGCATGCTGAGTCTTGCACCTTGCAGAGTGTATAGGATTAAAAATGAGTGCTATATGATTAAAATTAACTTAAGTGCTTGGGTTTTGGTGCTTAGCCTAGCAGCCCCACTGAAAGCTTGACTGTTTATAGAGTACAGTTCTGGGAAATAAGTTCATAGCTCTCAGGACAACCATGTTGGGTATGACTCAGACCCAAACAGATAAGTGCAACTTAAGTAGGTCCTGGAAGCAATGACCAGCTTTAAAATCTAGGTGGAAAATCGGTAACTCTCTTAGAGCCCAACATCAAAGTGAGACTTCAGCAAGTGGTGATTTCCTGCACCCATGATCTGATTTTTCTGGATGGAAATTGGAAGAAAAATACAGAATTTGCTTTGGCTAGATCCTAAAGCTGGATAAATCAGTGTACCTGACTCTGTATGGCAAATCAGCTGATCTTGCTCTGCTGGTCGGAACTGAGTTTGAGTGATCAAGACAGATTGCTCACTATGGATGTAACCTTAGGAGAGCAAATCGATCTCATCGACTACCTTGAGCAGTAGGAGGTGTAAAAACACTGACCTGCATAAGCACAGAGCAAGGATCCCATGGACCCTGTATGTCTCCAGCTCTGTGCCCCCTCACACTCATGAATAAACATCTGCAACTGCCTGATTATCCCTGGTCCCAGTAATTCTGTATATCCTCTGGAAGGCCTTTTTTTCCCTAAAAAGGGGGATTTATTTTTTATTTCAGTGAATAACATGTGGAGTTTGGCAGTGGCCGACTTTAATGGTGTACTACACCAAAGGAAGGTGACAAACTTTATCGAACTGAAGCAGCGGTAGCTATAGGAATAATCTCTTCTAGAAAGCTTTGCATATTGCTTTCAGTTATCGTATGTTTGAAAGGACCATATCTGTAATGTAGAAATGTAAACACATAGGCTACCCACATTCATTATTCATTGTCAGGAAATGTTACAAAAAAATTGTGCCCTGGAGATGAATTTCAACAGAAAGAAAAATAATAATTTGTCCAAGGCAGGTGCAGTATTATGGTTCTAAGAATGCATTTTGCTTTGTTCTCTGTGTAGGCTCCAGTTTAAATTACACAACATGGGGTATTTTTTGTAATTATTAATTTTACTTCTTTTTAAGGTCTAAATCAACTTAAAGAAGAGTTCACCTTTAGGTGACAGTAGGACAGATACAATATTATAGGCCTGTATGTATATATATGTACACACACGTATATTTAAATGAAAATATGTATGTATAAAATATGCCTATATTATAGGCCTTCCAAATTCAAGTCAGTGTGCTGTGATATTTAAGATCTTGATAAGCCATCACAGCTCTGACGCTTGGAAAATACCACTTTTAGATAAAAAATTGTGCCACCTATCCTATTAACAAATACAATTAACCAGCTTTCCAAGAAAAGTTAGGAAAAAATGTGCTTCTTGGCAATCACATAAAAGAATACTAATTGATTTAAACAACGTGGGAGAGGGTCTGTTACAGCCTCCGTCATTGGGATATGGCGTGAATGTATATATGTATTTATTTTCATGTTCTTATATTTTTTCCCCTTCTGTTATAGCCATCAGTTTAATTAGTGTTGACCCCGTCAATACCAATTTCCTCTCCTCCAGCCACCACATCCAGAGTTTGGTGGGCATTCAATAGAGATTTACTGTTGACTGGGTAATTTGAGTTCATGTGTATGGTGAAAAATCAGTGAGGAGAATTACCTAGCAAAGTGGATGCCATGACAATGCATGTCACCATGGTGTGACCAGCTCCACTGACATAGGTTTCAAAAGCTCTCCCCCTGTGAAAATGGGGCCTGTTTGCAAATTAATTAGTTTCTGGCAGCAGCTTGATTGTTGACCCAAAGTTTGTAGAGTGGAAAAACAATCAGATTAGTGTGTTCAATATAAAGGCCCAGCGCGGCACTCAAGTGCAGTTTGCCAAACTGTTGAAGCCGTGAATAGGGTGAAACAAATTCTTTCTTGAGAAGCCAAGGCAAAGGTTAAGTGTGATGTGACTCCAGCACGCCGGCTGCGGCAGGGGGTGGAGAAGTGGGGGTTTCAGCCGCGCAAAAATGGAGAGTGGTAAGCGAATTTCATTGAATTTGATGAAATTCACAGCTTTGGCCACAAAGTGTTTGGCAAAGTTTTAGCCTGTGTTAAAAAGGAGAAATGAGCTGGTTTTGTTTTAAGGAGTTTCTTTGCCACAGTCACATGGGAGATCAGTGATGATGCCTCTGAACAGTATTTCAGACAGTTCCTGAGCCTCAGGCCAATTTCTGAGGGCCTGCAGAATTTGGAGGGTATATCAGTTCCACCCCCATGCCACCACACACACATCCTTTATCTCCAAGGATTCACTTCAAACCTCCCTCACCTCCAGGATTTGGGTCTAGACAGGCCTCTTTTAAACAGTGCTGGTGCCACATCTCACAGGTCAAGATGATAGAAATCAACCATTTAAAACATATAGATCAGCTAAGATTTTTTATTCAGATCAAGAGATAAAATATGTTAGCATGTAGATACTGAAAAATGTCATGGGCTAGATCTTGAATTGATGACACCAGAATATCCTAACAGCCATCAAGAAAGACCTGGTGATTTGTGTTCAATGCTCACTCATTTCTTTAACAATGTTTTATTTTTTCGGTGACTAGATTTTTATATAAATCTATTCTTTAACTCCCATTTAGAGAATTCATTATTATTAATGAGTTCATTATATGATTGTATGATTATAATATATTAATTCATTGTATGCCCTTTACATCAAGCAATCATCTTGATGATTTTTTTTTTCTTTCTTCAGTATGTCAAATAGAAAAGAAATAAAAATTCTAGCAACTATGGAGGAGGCCATGATCGTGGGCAGTTCATGTAGTTTTCTCTTGAATCAATGTCTAAACTGATTTACAGGGAAGCCTTGTTGGCCTGAATCAGAATATCTTTAGCGAGCTTGGGAAACAAGAGGTCAGAGCAGCTGAGCTGGGAATAGGAAGGGCTGCACAAGCATGTAGTCACCATGTAACCGCGACTGGCCAGCACATCCAGCAGTGCTAATGATGGAAGAGTGTGAGTACAGACCCTTAGCCTCTCTTTACCCCTCTCTGCTCTTCCTTAAAACTACAGCTGCTGTTTTTCAACCTGTTCAAACTCTGTGATTTGCTTTTTGTAATGGGCTGAACCTTAGGGGCCCTTTCTACTAGCATTCTTGAACCATTAATTGCTCTGCCCAAAAGTCACTCAGTGTTGGCTGCAATTATCACAAGTGAGTGCTCAAAGCAGGCACCTGATGTGGCACCTTGCCAGTTGAAAACATAATTGGCCCCTTCCACGGGCAAATATCCTCTCCAGGGTGAGGCTTGTGATGAAGTAATTATTAGTTCAAAGTAAACCAGGTATGTGAGTACCTGGTTTACGCATCAAGATCTCAGTTAGTGGTAGACGGTGCTGAATTATTCTGTAGCTTCAGACCCTCCCTTTCCCGCTGTCTCCATAACTTCCTCTTCATTTTGTTCATGAAATTGTGTGAATTCCAGCCTGAATGCTCACAAGGCCAAGTAATTGCTTTTGTTCTTCGGGTTATTTAATTACAAATCTCAGTAGATGACAGGTCCTCTGCACTAAAGGAAGACATCACATTTGCACAGTTACAGAATCCCAACACAAATGTGTGTGGCAAATCAGTGACTGCAGATTTATTCATGCCCTCTGGGACCTGCACTGCCTTTTCAGCTTAGCATGCAATATGATTTAAATTACAGCTTGTGCAGAGCTGTGCCTTGGGATTACACTGCATGTTTCCGACTGTTTATAGTTCAGTGAGCTTTAACCTCTGTGATTCTGAAAATTAAATAATGTCACGGCTGATATCAAACTGATGGCTGGTACTGGATTGCTAAATACTCTCTTGTATTCTAAGCCTATTTTCACAGAAAAAGTGGAAGCATCGATGTATTTAAACCACAGATATTACAATCACATAATTGAATAGCACAGTTCAGAAGCTACACTAGCAAACAATAGCCAATATTAAGCTCCATTCTTCCCTAACTTCTCCTGTTTTTAACAGTTAGGCTTACTATGTTAGAGCAGAATTATGCACCACTATGTTAGCAGATAGGTACAAAGATTGTGCAAGATCAAGAAATATAGACAGACATTTTATTTAAAGTCAGTCTTTTTAATTAAATCTCTGTTGATTTTTTAGTTTTAATATTTGTAAAATACTGTGATGTATCAAATGTTACAATGTGAAGACCCTTCAGTGCTGTAGCAGTAGGTCACCTTTCTACGGAAAAGGAATAAAAGCATGTAAAACTGATTAATGAATAAATACGTAGAACTGATTTACTTAATTTACCTACTTTAAAAGTTTAGTTACAGAATTACATTTGAGTTATAGAATTGTATGTGGTACCAAGTTCTTCAAGAGATCCAAGATTTTCCAAGATTTCTTCTTAATTTTAGTTGTTATAGGCATTGTTCATTCCTCTTTCAGTTCTACAAATAAAGAATATCCAGGAGAGATTTGGTTCTAGGTTATCTTGAACCTCTACTGTGGATTTCTTCCAAGGTTGCCACAGCCATAAGACACGAGTGAAACAGATGGCACCAGTAGTGTAATTTAACCCATAGAAGTTCGTGATATAAGGAAGAGAAAACAGAACTTAACTCTCAGGAAGAGACAAATGGGAGAGACAAATGGAAACTGCATTTTCACAGATAGAGGCCTCTTTTGTTACATTTCAACCATGTTACAAAGTTAAAAAAAAAAAAAAGATACCCAAATATCCTACAGAAAGGCAGATAGGCAGAGGCTGGACAGAAAACCCTTAGAAATACGATCCTCAGTTGGTATCTTTAAAATTTGACAGAACAGTAGATCCTGAACATACCTTGTTTTGCTGCATATCTGAAACAATCCCTCTTCTTCCCATTGGCCTTTAAGAGCAGCCTCTGTTGCTTGGCTCAGGCTTCTGTGTCTGGCTTTTAGATTTTAAAGTGTCATAAAGCACATCTCATCCCTTGCTCTACCACTGAATTGCATGGACCTTTGCTACTTCATTCTTGTAAAGCTGGCTGTCAGACTTGATTTTCTAATAAGCATTTAGATAGACTGAAAGGTGGTTTTGCACACTCAGTTAAAGTAGATTTTCATAGAATGATAGAATGCTTGAGGTTGGAAGGGACCTTTAGAGATCATCTAGTCCAACCCTCCTGCACAAGCAGTCAGCTAGAGCATGGGGCAGAGTGCTGCATCCGAGTGCATTTTGAAGATCTCCAGAGAAGGAGAATCCACAGCCTCTCTGGGCAGCCTGTTCCAGTGCTCTGTCACCCTCACTGTTAAGAAATTTTTCCTTAAGTTCCTGTGGAACTTTTGATGCTTCAGTTTGTGGCCTTTTCCTCCTCTCCTACCAGTGGCCACCACTGAAAAGAGGCCAGCCCCATCCTGCTCACTCTTTCCCTTGAGGTATGGTTAATAAATGTCACATTAGCATATATTCACTAACAAAGAGCTGTTATTCAGAAGCAGTGATGTGATACTGTAGAGATAAATTACTATATTATTAAAATGTGGTAACAGTGCTTTTAAAAATCTCAAAGTACTTGCAATCTCTAGCGTTTTTGTCATCTTGAAGCCCGTTGAAGCTAACTCACTAAAACTGAACTTCAAACCTATTAAAATTCTATTTTTTTCCCATTCTCATAATCCTGTCACTAGTAGATAAAGTCTGAATGTTTCAGATGTTTAAGTCAATGCCTTGACTTAAAATGTTATTAGGCAAAATTGTCTGTTTTAAAGGCAAATGTTAGTCTTTTGGGACCACAAATTCTTACATGACATTCAGCAAAACTCAATAGTCCAGGATTTTCTCGAGTTGCAGCAAACATATTAACTAAATAAGGACAATATTTACCTTTAAAAGAGATGGTGGGTCTATGTTCTTACTAAATTTTTGCATTATAGAAAATTTTTTAAACATATGTTTATAAGTATATATGTATAAGTTTCATTTCCTGTTGGTAGATCTGAAAAGCTTTTTTGTTCAGGTAAAAGCATCAGAATTGTAGAATTATTAAATGAGTTGGTGTAGGGAAAAGAACAGACAACCTTTCAGAGACAGAGCTCTTTTTCAGGTCATTGCTCAGAAAAACAGAATAAAAGTTGTTTTAAGGACTGGATTACATATTTTGCACATTCAGTCCACTGCTTTTATGAAATGTTGGAGAACAGTGATAATACATTACCTGTGAATCTGATCTGAGGACTGCTGTTTATTGATCCCTTTCCTGCTATTTGGGTGAAACTCAAATCCTTTTATAAATACTAGAAAAAGTTCCACTGATGTCAGTGAAATTAAGCTTGGTCCTCTGTGGGCATGAAATGTTTTTGCAAAGGGAACTCTTCATGCATAGAAAAAATGTATATACTGAGCAGCTCTCACAGAGCTGTTAAAACTCTTCATAGGAGGCAATAGCAAAGTAGTTGAGAAAATACCAAGCATTGGATTTACTAAAGATATTTCCTGGAAATTAAAGTGTTGCAAGGAGGTTTAAAAACATAATCTTTTCAGGTTTGAGGACTGATAGTTCCTTGCCATCAATTTAAGAGAGAATGTAAAGTATGCGGCATAAAATACTTGGAAAAAAAAGAACTTAAGTTTTATGATATATGCAATGCAGAAGAACAAGTTTTTAAGATCTGAGTAGATTGAGCAGCAGGAAGATGTAGCATGTTGTGAAACAGACAAGGTCTCTTTTAATCACTTTATGCCTCATCATACTTTGTATAAATTTTGAAAAGGAAGCAAATAATAACAGCATAATCAAGATGCAGAAGATTAAAGGAATCGCCTTCTGTCAATATCAAGAATCTTGTTTTTTTCATGTGCTTTCACTGACTGAAGTCTGATAGATGACAAATACAGAAACATCTGATTGACAAGCTGCAAAATTAGCATGGAACTATGCTAGCAAGTTTTAAAAACACTGGTTTCTACCTTGCAGTTTCCAATACAAGCATATAAACATATATATACACCTTAGAAAAAGAATCAAGATGCACCAAATACGATTTAAAGAAAAAAAGTGTAGGTTACTTAGAATTACTAGTAGCTTAAATGTATGCCAATGATTCCTACGTATTGCAGGGATAGGTCCAGTAGGTAGGACTGACAATATCTTGATCTTACATGCATTTTAGCTGATAATTGTGTGCTAACAATTTGCAACCCCTAAAAGCATTTATTTTCTTGTGATTTAAGCCCTATAATAGCACTTGACACACTGCAAGATCTGGCAACCTTTGGTCTGCATATCATATTCTTCTGTTCCTCCAAAGAAACTTCTATTAAAGGCATAGAAAGCTCTGTGAGTGGGAAGTATGCGAAACCTTTGTATGAGATGATAGTTTAGATGGATTAGTGAATTTTCAAATTTTTATTCATAGTAATGTGTGAATGGGTTGTCATTATTAATACTCAGTCTGTTAGATGTTTGACATGTTTTTCAGCTTTTTTCATACTTTCCAGCTTTTGTTGCTGTTGTTCTTGTTCTTATAGAATTATATGGTAGAAAACACCCCTTCAAAATCTATTTTGTCTCTTCCTGTTTATTACAGGACCTATTTTTTTCTGAATTTCTGTTTTATAAATTTTATCTATTTAGGACCATTAAAATGATTCTGTTAATCTTAATTCTTCTCTGTGTTGTTTATTTTTCACAAACATGCATGGCCATGTTGCACATGCCTCCATCACAGATTTTAAATAATGCTGAAATGCCCTGTTTTCTGGTGTTGATCCAATGCTACACTAATGGATAGTTTTCATTCCTAAAAGTGGAGAAGTTAAATATATCAAATATTTCTGAAGTGCTATCAGTAATGACAAAAAAGGAGGTGTTCTGTGTATAAAATAAAAGTGTATGCCAACTAAGAATAGTTTGCAGAACTTTCCAAAAAGAGCAGTCAACTAGATAACTTTTGAAGACTTTTCTCTCTGCTTTTAATTGCACATGTGTTGTTTAATATATTTTCTCTCTTTTTTAATGAGTAGAAATAACATTTCTTATCATCATTAAATTAGTAAATTATTTCAACTAGGTACAAATCCTGTTGCTTCTTAGTGCCTGAAACTAAATTAAATTGGAGCTACCAGTTATGCCCATATGACTCCTGTACGAGGTTGTCATAACTGATATTATCAGTCTGAAAACCCAAGGTTGTACTGAGGGCTTTTGCTTCCACTTACAAATGCCTTGCTGCATTTTATGTTGTTGCGCTACCCTGACAGATCAATTAAAAACAGTCATTCACCCAGTGCTTTCTTTCAGGCTTTGCTGCCATCCTTCATTACTCTTACTTTAATGGATTCTGTGTCAAGTTGCTTTAAACTAGCTGTAAAAGTTAATTATAACAACAAAACCATTTTCATAATTTGACAAAATGACCTCAGTTTTGTGGCCAAATATAAAGGATTTAACAAAGAAATTAAATTACAGGAGATGAGATAGGTAAGAAAATTGTTAAAGGAGTGATTGTTATCCACTGGCTTGCTGCTTACACACTGGCTTGGCCTGATGATCTTTTCCCAATGAATGATCATCTCTCACTAAGTGAGATGATGGCAGTGGCCTGTCCTACTTTTTGACAGAGCATTTTGGGGAGGAATGTTTGACAGCTACGCGCCACTTTCTACACTCTTCAGCTCTTCAGGCTAAACCTGACTGTATTACTATGACATATGACATTTGGATATTTTCTTCCTGTTTTGAAAATAGGTGATTTTTGACACCAAAGCCATACCTATTTTGATGGGAAAAAAAAATTATAACTTAGGTAAGGTAACTAGTCCTCATAGAGACAGTGTTGTGCTCTGCATGGAACTGACTGAGACATCTTAAGTAAGTGTCTCGATCTCAGAAGATACATAGAGGCTGAAGATATCCTTGTCCGGCTGCTGTTGTTCATTTCAGGGTTTCATGCTTTTTAATTGTGCTGCTGATGGCTGTCGCGCTTGCACTTCAGTGAAACATGTTCGCTTTGTTAATCCCCAACTATTTGTCATACTGAGCTTGATCTAGGCCAGGAACTTGTCTCCTTCAACATGCTACTTCAGGTAGCATGATGGTGTTGCTGCAGTGTGTGCTCTCTGCCTTCAGGACTCTTTCTAGTGCCCTTTATTTAATTTCCAAATTCCTAAGGGGAAGAAAATTCCACAAAGACTTAATCACACGTATTTCAATGCTAAAGAAAGTCTGAAAAAAAAAAACCCAAAAGAACACATTAGTGGAGAGTAACAGCATGGTCTCTGAGTTTTGGATCATCTAACTTGATACTGTTTGGACACAGACTCCTTGGGCATCTCCAGAGACTACTATTCAACCTGCAAATTTTCAGAGCTTGCCAAAGGCAGCCCTATAGCATGACTGACTGCCAAAAGTGTGTAACACCCAACACCCTTTCATCTTCAAGGTCTCCATGCTTCATTTCTTCCTCCAATACATCACTGTTTAACATGAAGCCTGTGACGTTTACTTTTGGTCGCTAGTCCAGAACTCTGCATGTTACATACTTAAGACTCAGGTTTCCCATGTTTTAATTTTCAGGCATCAGTGTCAAGAAACTCTTGTTAAGTGATTGACTAAACAAGCAATGGGGTCTTAGTTGGAGGTTAAGAAATACAGAAACCCAAATTTAACATTTTCCTCATTGGACACAATATGCTGCAATACTTTGTTTTTGTTCTGTGGAGAACACTTGTCATCTCAGCTGTCCAACCATTTTCTCTGAAGGACGAGTATATCAGTTTAAAATTAACAGTGTTGATAGATATGCAACACCTCCAAATATAGTCAACAACAGAAAAGAGGTGTTAATTTTGGTTGTTGTTCTGCAAAGAGATAATAATCACCTACTTTAAATTCAATAGGGTGGGTAGATCATAAGCATTGTTTAGTGAGAAATCTAATTTATGTTGAGAATGAAGCTATAATTTTACTGAACTTTGGTATTCGCTTTTTTTCACCATATAATTAGTCATTACAGGGAATCAAAACTATTGTTGTCTTTTCAGAACAAAGGCTCCAGAAACTGATAATTGCATCACAGATCAACATTTTCTTCTTTCTCCTTTCCTGGGTATGCTAAAATGTTACTCAAAAGAAATGCTTATATAGACCTATGCCTCTGAGGCAGAGGAAGAGTAAGAGATCTCACTGTAGTGACAGCCTGGAGACTTAAGCCTTGGCTAGTACTCAGAGCCTCATTTACACTACTGTAGAAGTGTTAAGTACCATAAATTGAAGTTGATATTCAAGCTCTCCTTTAATTTTAATGTGAATTAGATCTGCACTGCCCCTAGACACAGAAAATGGGGCAAGAACCAAAGCAAGATTAAGGTCCACTTCCAGCAATTCCTAAATGAGCTTCTGGTATTGTCTTTCCTCATCTTTACATTTTCTTAGTGATTTTTTTTTAATGGGAAACCTGGGTCTTCTGGAGATGCATCCAGTAGCCTATTTTCTTTGATCTGTCTTGATCCATGATGTTACCATGTTCTCATGTCTTTTTAGACAGAGTGGAATGCATATAGTGACATTCATAATTAAGCTTTTCCCTGTTTGTTTTTGCCAGGACTATAAAACTTTGATTCCCTAATAAAATCATTTAGCGTTCAGTTTTATAGTGTCTTGCAATGAGAAGGATCTATAGGTCATCTTAAGAATAAAAATATGAAGTCTATATATGGAATTAAATTTGCAAGAAACTTTAGATAAACCTTAAATTTATTAGCCCATAATTATAGTCTGACTGTGTCACCAAAATTACCCTCAGTAGTCTTCGGGAAAATAATTTTTTTTTAAAAAGTGATATGACTTTAAGGAGAAGAACAAGGGGAACTATCATAGCTAACACAGTATTTTAAAATTACTGTTCTTTAACAGCATTCTATTTCCATATTTTCATAATCCAAATCTGTTTGATTTGTAATGTATTGATTTGTAGATATCCTCAATCTTTACAACTTTTTTTCAGTTGAGGGTTTTCTGTTTTGGCATTAATGACAGACTATAGTGCCTATAGTTGGATATCTTCTGGCCTTTCTTAACATGTGATATTTGCTGGCCTTTCAATCATACATGATCTGGCTACCACACAGCCTTCTCTACCACACAGCTTTGAAAACACAATTCTTCAACCACCTGTCTGTACTCTGAGGTCTCTCTCTGGTCCTACCTACTGTGTCAGCAGCTGAAAGCAGATTACCACAAAATCCACATATTAGTTCCATAACAGCCGCAAGTTATCTTCTGTGCAAGGAGTATTCCTTGAGAGACATCTTTTAGGATATGGTCTGATAATGCCATCAGTGTGGTTGAGGAGCTTAACTCTAACCTGTGAACCCATGAGAGGTCCTTTTGATCTGCTTGACTTATTGGCAACAGGATGATCCAAGTTGAAGATTAAAATGACAAGACTTCAAGAGAACACCATTAAAAGCTCTGGCATTTTGTAAAGTATGGCAAAGTGCTTAGAAGCATGAAGCAAAGTTTTCTCATTGTATATTAAAAGGTTTGTCCTCTGGCGACCTTACCAAAAACCACAGTGGCTTACAGCTTCACTGCGTGCATTTGGGACCGGTGTTGTAAGTGCTCTTGTCCGTGAGTAGTAGAGCCAGCTATGATTTCAAGTCTGTATTTTCTGAGGATGATGTTTGCTTCTCTGCTGATGTTGGGTCTCTGTGGACAGCCTCTCTGTATATTTATGAAGTCTGAGTAGTTGCCTATTGTTGTTGTTGAATTTTTTATTTAAGATTCTTGGGTTGTGCTGCCTCCTCAGGGCCCTAGTCACCCTCCAGTAAATTTCATTAAACTATAGCAATTGCAGATTTACTGAGCGTAAAATTTCCCTATAGTTTCCTTGAATTTTCTTGCTGTGGTTGATAACTTAGTCATTTTGACCGTAAACATCCACCAAGAGGGATATTCTTTACAAAACAGTTCCTATTCTTTAAATTCTGTGAAATGATGTCCCTAGCTTCTGCACCTTCACCTTATTCAATTTTGACAGCTGAAGGTAATTTCTCCACGTTTTAGTTTATACATCTTCATTAAAATGCTAACTCAGTTCAGCTGAAAATCCAGTTGCTGACTTTCATAGTTTCCTGCTGTTGTTTTGTGTGTGCATGTGTGCGTGTGTGTGTGTGTGTGTGTGTGTGTGTGCATGCACAAGGTTGTTACTGCTGAAGAATAACATTTGTAAAGGAACAAGCACAGATCGATTTTCTTAACTTTTTTTCTGAACCTGAAGTGCTGAGACAAGCAAAACATGTTTCCATTACTTAACTAAGCAAACAATGACATATAAATCATAGAGGCAGCTGGACTAAGGTGTTGTTTCCATAAAGAGGCAGATTTCTCACGAAGGACACTTTAATGGGCTGCTGCCAATGAGACGTCTGCAGGGCTGGTGCTTGCAGAAGGGCATGCAAAAAGTGACACTGGAAAGGTGTTGTGTTGGAGCTGAGAAATAGCTCCATGGCAAGGAGAATTCAAAAAGGAGATTAAAAGAAAGGTGTGCTTTCTAACAAATTGCTTCTTGAGGTTTATTGTTTTACATCAAAATCTTTTTATTTTGTTTCATTTTATTTTTAGCTTGCTCTCATTGGCTGCAAGATCAGAGAAGTGGTTTTAGATGTAATTTTATTTTGATCATGTTTATACTGTGGCTTTGTTTGCCTTTGATCATGCTTAAACACGTTTCAGACATGCTTGTTTGAAGTATGCTATTTTTGAAAACACTCTTTCACTTTGTCTGCTGGTGTATTTGTATTTTTTAACAGTGAATCATTGTAAACTATTTGACGTCAAATAACTTCTTAAACTCATTTTCACTAAACGTGCTTCCCAGACCTTTGAGCCAACAAGAGACTGCATTTAAACAACATCATTGCTATACGAATATTTGAGTGTTTCCCTAACTGGAGGCATTCTTAGGGTCTCCAAATACCCTATAATTTATATGCAGAAATTTGAAGTCATCCAGTCTATCCACACTAGCTGCAGTCCACCAGTGTTTGCAATTGATGCCAGTGGTTTCAGATCAAAGTTCTATTTCCCATTCAGCAGAAGGGCGTGAAGTTGCTTCCAGCACGTCTTACGTCGCTGTGCTGAGTGGATGAAATAGGTCAGGCCTGGCTAAATTACTTTAAATTTTCTGCCCTCGGTATGGAACTCATTTAATTTTGCAGGGAAGACCCCATAGCCAAGCACGTGTGTCCATGGATAACAGTCTGTCTCCTGTTGCATGACTGAGCAATTAGGAGAGTCAAGAGCAAGCCCTTGAATGGCTTGGACAGCATCCTCATTGCACCATCAGAGCACAGTACAGGATGTTGAGTGACTGTCATCCATTCAGCTGATGGATCTGTCAGGACCCAAAACAGCTTGTTTTACGCATGGGCCAAAGCCCCAGAGTTAAATGTGTCAAGTCTCAAGGAGGACAAAGCTCCTGCATTAATGGAGCTATAAAGATCATGTTGCCCATCACTATCACACACCGTCTTCCTTGTGACTATATGACCGAATTATCAGCAAAATTTCCTTCCCTCCTTTCCCACATACACACACACACACACACACACACACACGGTCATGGCATTGTTTAAGTAATCAATATAGTCATTCTGATGTAAAAGCGATAAGCAATATCAGTTTCTGTATGGTACAGGGCACACGTAACCTGTTCTTTCATTTGCTTCATTACATAGACAGAGGTATGAAATATAGAAGAGAATAAAAGCAACCAACCAAACAAAAACAATTAACAAGAGCAATGGCCCTATAACGTGAAGAAGCACTCTCTTATTGAATTAAATCTATTGATTTAACCAGGTGGCAAAAGAGCTTAAGGTTTGCTCAGTTAAAAAAAAATACTGAGATTCCATAGAAACTCTTCCATGATATGCAGAAGAGATGCACTAATAAGAAGCTATGTGGAGTTTTATTCATTAAGTATAGTTAGGATTATCAAGTGCTAATTGAAAATCTGACTTCTTGCAGATGAGCACTGTTTGGTAAAAAAAATGTAGAAGCATGTAGACCTGTGATCCCTGTATGGCCCAAATTATCAGCCTTCCGCCCCTCTTCTGTGCCAGCAGTCTACTGGAATAATTTGGAATATATATATTCAATATTTTTGTTGTTTTCCTGTTGTTCTTGCAACAATCCATTTCTATATGCTAGACTGCCTTAGTGTTCCAGGCTCACTTGCAAAAGTATGAGAGAGAAAGAAAAGAATAATAATATGCTAACTGAGGGCAAGTTTATATAACCTTGCTCTATCAGCAGCATTACTGACTTGAAGAGGACTCCCTGTGGGATCTTCATAGGGCAGTGTAAAGTTAGATTTTTGATGCCTGATTTATTTTAGAATTTGATATCTTGTGATTTACAAAACCCATTGTGCTAGAGACAAATCATTTGACTGTTTAAGAATGTGTTTAAGTTTTGGCTGAATGTTTTTTTTGCCCCTTTCCTTAAGGCCTTTAAATTGTAAAAAACAACTTGTTGTGTTCAGGGCAAAAGTACTCCAGATCCAATAGCCTGTACCGGTGTCTTCTAATGGATGTACTCTTCTTCCAATGTATCTTTTTATGAAATACGAAGATTTTAAGCTGTGGCCTATGTTTCCTGTGAAACAAGTTCCATTCAAAGCACTGGTAGTTTATAAAAAGAATAACAGATGTTATTCATGTTATGATATGGTGTTAAATATTATGTATCCTGGGCCTCATATCACTGCAGTATGAATGCAGTTGGATGCATGGTAGAAAGAAAGGAAGGGAATGTAGTAGCTTAAGCTATTGATCTTGTGGTTGGAGAGCTTCAGCTTATTACTGATATTTAATGATTTCAAATGTCTGAAAAGGTGTGACTTAGAGAACAGATAGTAGTATTCCATGGGATTATGTTCTGAGTCTGTGTTGTTCAGCAGCACAGGACCCGGGAAAAGGTTGACCAGCAAGATAACCAAGTTTTCTGATGAAAATTTCTTCATTCGGCAAAGTGAAACAAAGGAAGACTGTGAAGAATTGCAAAAAGATCTTATGCAGCTGAGTAGCTAAGCAATCAAATGACAAATTAAATTAGTCTTGATGAATGATGTAGTGGTAAACCATGAGGAACGTCATGAGGAAGAATATGCCTATCTTCACATGCAAAATGACAGTGTGTGGACTGAACTTTACCAATGAAGAGTGAATTTCTGAGTTTGTGGCACATAAACTTCCTTGAAAATGTCAGCTTATTGCTCAGGAAGTCATTACTGGAACATATGAAATATTAGGCATTAACAGAGTAAAAACAGAGAATTAAACAAAAAAATTATTATAGCTCGGTGTAATTGTTTGAATGCTGTGGATATTCCCAGTAAAAGAACCAAGAGGTATTAGATGAAGCTATCAGGATCCATGTAGAGAACTAGAGATTGGAAGTAGTTTATATATTTTTAAACTTGCATACTTGCGAAACAAATTGCAAAAGTATACTGTGAATGGAGAAAGTTTGCATGAGCTCAAAAAGAGGTTGTACACATAGGTGATGAAAATCTATTGAGAGTTGCTCTGTACAGAGACACCATCCAGTCTTAGGGTATTAGCTGCACGGAAAATAGTTGGAGGCTGGGAGATTATCCCAGGGAATCAGCATTTACACTGACCATGTCCTTTCATTTTCCCAGGTAGTTGCTTTTGATCATGTTGGAGTCTGTGTGCAAGTCTGAGTACCCTTTTCTCTGCACCAATATGACCATTCTTGTACCATGTAATCCAAAACGCACAAAGTTCCATTTATTATTTAGTTCTTGTAGTTTCAGGTGAAAGTTGTTATAACATAAATGATGCTGTATATGCCTATATAATGGGAACATCTAAACATGTACATGTATATACATTAATATACCAAAATAGGCTGATCGCAAGCACAACCATCTTAATAAGGCAATGAATTTAATCGGGCAGTGAGTATAAACTTGCAAAATATAGTTCACTATTTCCATGACTATGTGACATAAACTTATGCTGGAAAGAAACTGGTACAAGACACTAAAACTGCTTATAATTTTATATAGGAGCAGGGCTATGAGTAGTTAAATATAACTCCTAGTTAATTATCCCAGCAGGATGTAAACTGGTTGTAAAACAGATTGGTAGATCTATTAGATATGCCTTCTTTTTCCAAATATAGTGAGAGATAGCAACTGAAGTATCTCAGTTAAGTGAAGTGTTGAGTAAGATTCACCATTGGTATGGACTTAATGATTTCTGCAGGTTTCTCTCCCAAAATTTCTTTGTTTCATTTCTACATAACCAATCAACTTGTCTTAATTTTATATATTTTTATGTGCTGATATTTTTTCTTCATCATCAATAACGGCGTCATTATAATTGTCAGGAAACAAACATTTTCTGTGTCAACAAACTAAAAACAGGTAAGATAAGACATAGGTTTTCAACAATCTTGAACAGTTTTTTTTCTCCACTACAGAAATTCATGGCTATACTTCTCTCCTGGAAACAAATCAAATGTTGGGTTTTCCCAAGGGGATGATAGTTTGGAGGTAGATAGTATCAAGAAAACATGTGCTGGCTAGATATGCTACCAGATGAATGCTGGTGTGTGTTGACGTGGCTTGCCTGTAAGCTAATGCAGAGCAAAAACATACAAGATGGTTATTTGTGTTAAACGGGAACATGAGAACCTGAAGACTGAGATTTGAGAAGACACTTCTTAGTTCTTTTGGCTTGATCATACATTTCTAGCCTTTGGATCTTTTTCTAAAAGCAGAGTTAATTACAGCAAACAGATAAGAGGAATATAAATACCTCATACACGTAACTGTGCAAGAATGTAGCTAACATGGCCATATTTGCCATGTAATATAATGATTGATGGGCTAAGTCACAAGCGGTCAATGAAGACAAGTGATTTAATTCATGGATCAGTAACATACACAATGGCATTGTTTTCTCAGATCCTAGATTCATTAGTGTTCACCTGATACCAGAGAGTGACAATCCAGAAGATGACAAAATCTACTTCTTCTTCCGTGAAAATGCAATTGATGGGGAGCACACCGGGAAAGCCACTCATGCCAGAATAGGACAGATCTGTAAGGTAAAGTGATTATCTTTTACTGAAATTGAATATAGTTCGGCATTTTGAGACTGATTTTAGTAATTGCAAATTTTAGTAATTCTTGCCTGTAAAATATTCTGTAGTAAGAGTGGCCTTGTATTGAAGCAGAGATCACATAGACTAAAATTAGTTATGGGATAACACATAGAAAGGTGTACCATTCATTTCTTTTTTGTTTGGGAAGCTTCACAAACTATGATGTTCTGTTTAAATATCATAGTCATTTTTGAAGGCTCAGAATATGTCTGCAAAAGACACAGTCTTTTACAGGAAATATGATACTTCCAGGTAGGCCAAAAACATTTGAAGAATTTACTTTTTAGAGGAATGTTAATACCTTTCCATTCTCACATCAGTGATTTTTTTTAACATAGGCAAAGGAAGATTTTTTAAAAAACAGTTGTTTAAGCTAAGATACATAAATGGGCAGCAGTTCAAAAGTCTTAATGATTCCAGAATGATTCATCCGTCCACTCTGATAAACATCCAGATATTTTTCTGACAGACTTTAAAGATTTCTACAAATTAAGTGACATTCATAAATGTTATATAGCTCTGGCAACTATGGTATTTACCGTAAAATTTCATGTTAATCCATAGGCACAATTTCCGTTTACCTCAAGTCCAGACATAGCTGCTTGAAAACCAGTTACCTCATATGTTTAAGTCCTTGGTGTACTTTTGCTCCACAATTTGCTGCTATGCATCTGATCTCATCATTCTGACATTTTTATATACTTTTTCTTTCATAACTTGTATTTCTTCTTTGTTGCTACACAGTTAAGGATTACCAGGATGTTGCTTTCTGGGACACTTGTGCAGCCTGTGTGTCTATCTGTTTCTAGTGCTGTATATTTTAGAATATATAAAGAGTTTTTGGAAATTATGTCAACTGTACAGTGACATAGTGATACTATGAACTGTATGGTGATACCATGTGAAAAAAAAAAGCTTAAAATTATGTTTTTGAAAACGTAATGTTTTTCTTATGTTAAATTTCTCTGTTTTCTACAACCAGCATCTTGGGATTATTTAATGCATTTAGTCTGAGATTTCAAGGTAAGGCTGTTATTGCAAGATGTTAATACAGGATACTTTTATTGTATAGAATGACTTTGGTGGACACAGGAGCCTTGTTAACAAATGGACGACTTTCCTGAAAGCCCGACTGATCTGTTCCGTGCCAGGACCCAATGGCATCGACACACACTTTGATGAACTACGTAAGTGGCAGCTTTCAATGCACAAACATTTTTTAGTATTGCCAATATAGAAGTTAACTTTTTCATCTCTTGTTATTTTTACAGAGGATGTGTTTCTAATGAACTCGAAAGACCCTAAAAATCCAATAGTCTATGGAGTGTTTACAACTTCCAGGTACAGAAAGTATCATTTTACTTGCAGGGAAACGTGGGTGGCTGTCTGTTTTAAAGAGATCTCTTTGTTAAAAATGTTTTTAAGAAAGAAAATTTTCTTAATCTTTGAACTATAAAGTCCATGGTAGTAAGCAGTAATGAATTAGGTTTCTTTCTCGGGAGTGATGTACATCATCACTCCAAGCCAAGAGATCACACAGACCATCGGTTTCTCTGTCTGCTCCTGCATTTGAACTGGCTTATCCGAAGTTGCAGCCATTCCATATAGTGCTACGAAAATAACATCAGCCTTCAGTATCTCTTATTTTGTGAAAGGTAAAAGTGGAAAACTGTCATGTGGGAAATTGGCTACTCAGGAAGATATTAGTAAAAGCATTGTTGAAATCTGGAAAATTTTAAAATCTTTCAAAATCATACTATTTCACTGTGTCTAACTGTGGTTTGAATATTTTGGCTGCACTTTCTACTGAGAAAAAAATTATACTTGGCCCGAGGAAGGTCAGCACCACTGGTGGCAGAGCATGTTTCTGAATTTATCTCTGAAGGCCAAAGATTTTAGTTAAGTAGAAAGAATGTTTCTAAAGATAATAGTGCATAGGAGAGAGATTTGCAAGCACTAACTGTCTTCAGTAAGAAATCTCAAGGTAAGGTAAGGAACAGCACTGGAACTGAACACAGTAAGGAACAGCATGTGTGCTGCCCAAACAACAAAAGATAATATGAAAAAAAAGAAAATATGAGAAGTGAAGCAAAGAACTGAATAGTGCCCCAGAGACAGGGCTGCTGACATTTCCTCAAGTTGGGCCTTCTGGGGACAATATGCTTTAAATAGTGGAATAGCAGCTGTATGCTTAGCAAAATAGCTGGGAGATGGTATCAGTCCTGCTGCACTTTGGCAGGAGGTGAGTGGCGATTGCTCCGAGAGCACATCAGGGTTTGGATAATCAGCACATGTAATAAATTAGAGAGCAACAGGCTGCTATTCCCTCAGCTCTCCTACTTGATTAAATGGACAGATAATTTAAAGAGCTTGTCATGATTTCTTCTGCCTTGGTCTCTAGTAACATCTTCAAGGGCTCAGCAGTGTGCATGTACAGCATGTCAGACGTCAGGAGGGTCTTCCTGGGTCCCTATGCTCACAGGGATGGCCCCAACTACCAGTGGGTCCCATATCAGGGGCGAGTGCCGTATCCACGACCAGGAACGGTGAGTACCCAAGGACGCCTAGTCATCTAAAAAGAGAAATCCATGGCAAATATTCTCACACATTTCACAGTCCTTGAGCTGAGATCCAGAAAGGAAGCAGAGAGAGATATTGGTGTGAATAGAAGGAAAACAAACAGTTTCCCTGGTGCAGAATTTACAGAGCACTTCTAAAGCATGAAGTGGTGGGGTAGATTCATTTGGACTTTTCCTTGTATTAAATTCCATGTTAAATACAGGAGAAGTTTGAGCAGTGGCTGAAGAGCTTCACTGAAGGTCAAATGTTTAATAAATCGTTCTCATTATTTTGTCTTTGGAATTTGTATTTGTTCCAGTTACTGACTGAACCATTCTTACTGAGAATACAAAACAAAGCATCTGCCTAGTTGTTAATAAATAGGCATTTTTTCCCACCATTGAATCCAGTACAAAAGATAGATATTTCTGCCAGAGATGATGAAATAACTGTAATTACTTCCACTGACTTTTTAAAAATTATTAATCTATGTTTTGACTTCTGTCTGTTTCTCATTTATGAATGACTAAAACATCAGTGCTATAAGATACCCATATCTGCAACTCCTTAACTACTGATGTCTGAGGTCCTAGAAGTATTTCACTGTCTCTGACCTTGCCACTAGTCTAAAGAAAAGGCACTCATGAAAATATCTATGCATTCATTATAAATTGGGGGATAGCTCCATAACATATATAAATAGACTTGGATCATTTAAAGCCTGGAATGTCGTTGCTGAGGATTTTACCCATATGGATATGTGTGTGTTTTTATATATGTATATATATACATTTGCAGAGAAAGAGTATGTATGTGTATTTATGTATACACACGTACATATGTGTGTATATATATACATATGTATATATCTGGTCAAAACATTCTTTAAAATATATCCATAAATGTAAAGCTGATAACAAACCAGAAATATCTTAGAAGCTTTTAAATAATCAGATTTTTATTTTTATTTAGTATTTTTAAAATTTTTCTTTTAAACTAATTCTTTCAACTTTCTTTCAACTGTTCTTTCAACTAATTTCCAGCAGCTAGTCAATGTGCATATTCAGCCCAATGAAAATGACTTCCTACATAAAAGAAAGCAGTGGCTGTCCCACAGCTGGATTACACAGCACTCCTCTATGCCTGTGTGTGGCTGCTAAGGGGATTCTTAATCTTTTCAAAATTAAAAGACAAACTGCAGCATCAAGGGAGATCACTGTCCTCATGTGATGCTGAATTTACCTAATCACTGAAATGTCAGATAACTATATAAAATATATGCATATATATGATATAGTCATATATATTTTATAGTTATATGCATTATATAATTATGTGGAGAGTTTATGTCCATTTACAAAATGTGAATGAGTAGATATTTCTTGTATTGCTTATATAAAAAGTTGGAAATTAGGGTCCAAAATTCAGCTCCTAGGTTAATGGCCTTGTGCCAAAATAGTGAAAAATGGTGATACATACACTTCTTCACTATTTTATCAGGATAGATTTTACACTTAGAATTTCACTAAAAAATACGTGTACTAAAATTCTCAAGTAAAGTTATAAAGGAGTAGTTGAGGCTAGCAGTTTCCCCCAGCTCACTGACAGTGACTATAATTCTGATGTCTGCCACACATAAAGTGTGTTTTTGTTCTTGCAATTGCTGAAATCATTCTCTTGTATTAGGATAAAACTGAGCTTTAAAATGAGAGACGTTTCTGGCTGAAACTGAGTGTTTTGTTTCTAAAGTGATAATATCTGATTGTTTTTTCATGTCTTTGAACATCTGTTGAGGATACAGGAGAAAGATTCTTGAAGTTCTTTTTGAAGTTCCTGTCAGTCTTGCAGCTTCCTTTTCCAAAAACAGGGAAAGGAAAGGAAGAAATAAAACCTGAGCTTACAGTGATTCAGTTCCCAACTGTATTTTTAAAGTGCTGTATTATCTAAGGTATTTCATAGCTAAGGTGCCAATAAACTTCTTGAGCATCTGGTGACTTGCCCAGTATCAGTATTGAAAAGGAAAATTAATGGTTCTTTTGAAAAGTCAGATCTGTCTATAAACAGTTCTACATCAGCTTCACTTATCTTCCTTTACATTTTGTAAAGAAGTTGCCAAAAGTTTTCCATTTTTATTTATTTATTTTTAACCTTAAAAGTTATTTGGGAGAGGAAGAAAGATATGTTATATTTATCTTATAAATTCTAACCCAGCATTTGATGTATTCAGAATCTGATTTTTTTTCTAGTTTATGGTACCAAGTCTACCTTTAGTAATGAACAAAATAGCTTTTGTTCCAATTGATATTAAAGTGAGTGACTGTAGCTTTGTATTTGTTATCTTGAATTCCTTAATAGGTGAGTTGTTAGGGTAGATCCTAGCCAATTGGTCTTAGCTAATCTCTACGCAGCATGCAGCGGGCCAATGTATATTAAATATGAGAGTTCTTTTGATTCCACTTGAATCCAAGATAAGGCTCCAAACTTCATCAGATTATTCACATTCATGCTTAACTTAAGGCACCAAAATAGTCGTTTTTCATGGCATTGGTGAGATGACTCAAGTTTATAAACCTGAGTTCTGGTGCTAGGCCCATTAATTAGCTTGAGCTTCACTGACTCATATCAATAGCAGTCTTGTCATTAGTAACCAAGATAACATCTTCATTTTTGTTCCCTGGCAGGGCTTTTCTCATTAGGACAACTCAAGTTTTATGTGGGATAAGATTCCTCTGCAATCAGTTTATTAGTTTATTAAATCACCTTTTGATGGTCCCTATTTCACTTTAGTGAAAAGAGCAGGAGTTATGGCAAAAGATATTTTGATTTCAGGATCTCAGACAGGTTCCTTAAGAGGGGTGAGTTGAACGTGAGCTATAGTCGAGTTCAGGCAATGAGCTGTAGATTTAAGGATACAAAACTACTGTCATTGTTTATTCTCATTAAAAAAAGGCTTACAAACGGTATTCTGGTCTTTAGATTACTTTTCTCACTTTAATAGAGAGAAACTAATGATAGTTTTATGTGATATTTTTCCTGCAAAAAATATGTCTTGGTCAAGATTGCTGCCAGTAAAATCTTTTGTTAGAAAATGAGCCAGAAAATAAATATCCAAGCAATTGAAATACAGCTGAAATGCATTTACTTTGAAATGAATATTCATTTACTGTTTTTCAGTGTTTGCCCAGCTGCAATTAACAATACTTAGTGCTCTTGTGGTGATTTTTCTACTTAAAGCACTTTACATAAATTATCTAATTAATCATTATCTAATTAATGTGAGTTATTAGTTTTGAACTATAGCTATAATATTAATCCAGATGTGAAGCAGACTTTGAAGTATTAGATTTTAAATACAGTTTTTAAGACAAACTATGACTTGGCCAATAGTTATGAAAAGCCTGTCTGATTATACCTGGATAATATTTCGGTCTGAAAGAGCAAGCATAGTTAATAATAGAACACGCGATAAAACTTCACCCAATAAACTTCACCCAATAAGAAACTTGGTTTCTTATTTTTGTTTTTTTGGCTCCACATACGTTAATCAAAGTTCTTTCCTCTTTCCTTCCCTTCCATGCCATGTCATGGAGCAAAATGCTGGAATTTGCTTACTTAGAAACATGACAAAAAGAGACACAATTAACACTTTATATATCTGTGTGCTTGAACTGTCCCTCTGCTGAATATACCAACTATTCTTTTTGACAACATTGATTTTTTAATTTCATTTCTGATGAATTATTAATAATTTGGACCAAGGTTAGAGCAAAGACAATTGATTTCCTCTACAGAGCATTCTGCAAGCTTTGAGTTCTTACTTAATAATATGTTGTCCTCTAGGTTTTTAATTTATTTACTAGATATTATTTGTGCTTAAATAAAAGGCAAATTTATTAGAGTTAGCACCAGTTTTTTTGTATATTAGGTACAAATTCTGTGAACAAAATGGCCATCCACTGAGTTTCATAGTTGTACATGTCTGCAATTGATATCTAAGAAAATAATGATTACTTTGAAGTATCATCTAATTGTTCATAAAATACTTTAAAATTCTGCAAAAAAAAGAGATGAGGACAAATAGTAGTAAATTTTCTCCAATACTAGAGTCTGCAGTAAAAGAAGGGGAATGAGGGTTTCTATAGATGTCAATACAACAGTCCTACCTCTTCTTTCCTTCTCAGGCATTTTTGCTTATAGTGGGAGAATAATAGCAGATTTCCCTAATGAGAGACAGAACTAACTAACTGGTCTATCCTTGACCACAGAAGGTGACAAAGGGACCTTATGTTTCTTCATAGGGACTAGAAACAGCTTAAGTGGACATTGTAAATTTTCCATTATTTTTGTAGTAGAGGACAGTAAGGATACCAACAACTAACTAGGACCTATTTCTCAGAGAACTTTCACATAATCACAGAATTCTTCAAGGTTGGAAGGGACTTCTAGAAATCATCTACTCCAACCTTCCCACTCAAGCAGGCACACCTAGAGCAGGTGGCACAGGGCGGCATCCAGGTGGGTTTTGAAGACCTCCAGAGAAGGAGACT
>JAUBOD010000001.1:3747297-3757357 GCA_032353885.1 Nothura maculosa
ACCTGCAGGTGGAACCTCCTGTGCTTCAGCTTGCACCCATTACCCCTTGTCCTATCACTGGCCACCACCAAAAAAAAACCTTGCCCCCCTCTTCCTTACAATCTCCCTTCATGTATTTATATATGTTAATCAGATCACCTCTCAGCCTTCTCTTCTCCAAGCTGACATATAGTGACAGTATCAGCAGCAACAGCTGCTGGTTACACAAGGCTTTCTTTGCAATCCATAGAGAGAAAAAAAGACATATTTAAGACATGATTGATTCAAGTTATTTTATATTTACTGACTTCCTTAAAGTAGAATAAAATGTGCCTTTCTTTTCTCTTTAAAATAAAGAGACTTTAGGTGTGTATCTCATATAGATGCAAATATTATGTCACATTTAGCCAAACTGTTTCCTGACTTCTCAGTTTAGAGAATCTGCAGATGTAATTTAGCATAACAGAATTCATATTATCAGAGCTACATGAACATACATATTAAGTATGTTGAAACAATCAGGAGTCTAAAAAGTCAGCAGAGCAGGGAGGTATCCTGACACTTACGTTGATTTTATTCAATAACCTAGGAAAGGAATCAATTTACAATCAAATTTGGAAGAGAAAATTTTGAAATGAGGGTGATGGCACGGTTAATTAATTTTCTGTGGTAAGGGTAACCAAAATGCTGAATATAAACCAAATAGCTGGTCTTGTATACAATTATTTTAGAAATTTCAGAGTGTCTTTCTTCTGCCAGTTTTAAAGTTTAATACTAATCAATAAATTACTGAAAATCCATCTTCATGTTATTATAGGAAGAAAAATGATATATGCTGATCATTTACACTTTCTTAACTGTATTGATTTAAGTCTAGATTAGATTAAATAAATAAATAAAGCACAGGCATTATTGGCAGAATTAATCATTGCTCCCTATCAAGAAGCAATTAAATCTCAACCCCTTACTTTATAATAGGCTGAAGAAGTTGGGATGATTGTAGTGAAATGGATTTGTAATGTTTGTATTGATCAGCTATAAAATTCTTTTTTATATTCCCAGTGTCCCAGTAAAACCTTTGGAGGCTTTGATTCTACTAAGGACTTACCTGATGAGGTTATAACATTTGCAAGAAGTCATCCAGCCATGTACAACCCCGTTTTTCCTATCAACAACCGTCCAATCATGATCAAAACAGATGTGGATTACCAGTTCACCCAGATAGTAGTAGATCGAGTCGATGCAGAAGATGGCCAATATGATGTGATGTTCATTGGCACAGGTGAGAATTCTTGAATCTGTACTTTATGGCTTACAGGAGCATGGCTTTCATAACTATTTTCCAGTATAAACATGTGGAAATTTGGAGCAATATTCAAAACTGTGTGTGGTGAACCTTTTGTGTTGCATAAAGATTGTTACAGATTCAAGCCATGGCCTGCACAGCTTCATTCCCTAGGAGCTTTGCCAGCCAGAGTAGGATCAAACCGCCATCTTTTCAACTAATGTTGTTAAAGAGAGTTATTAGAAATATCTGGCTCTATTAGTTATAATTTAGTATTAAAATTAAGGTTTTTGAGGTACTTATTTTGAAACACATCATAGGAGGTATTGAAATGAGAGAGGCAAGTTTCCAGGTACAGGAAATTTTTCTTCTGTGCCTTTCAAGTATTTCAAATATTGCCTAATGATGGCCAGCTTTTTAACCAGAAGAGTCATCATTTACTTAAAATGCAGGTATCTGGCATATATGCAGTGTTTTAAAAAAGACTGTACCCAAATAGAAATATGTTATCCTTTTAAAAGCATTTGTAGAATCACATATTTTGGGCATCTTATCAAAAGTAGAAATATGCATTCAGAGAAGATACCTTTTCATAAGGGTAATAATGAAAAATAATAGTAGCCAGAAATTAGCTGATGTGCATGTGCTTAAGTCCACTGTCTTTAGAAGAGCTGTCCTGCTTACCAGTTGGTGAATCTGCTCCTACGCCCTTGATGATTTTCCATGAGTTGGCTGATGTTTCAGTTATGTTGCATAAAAGTATTTATATCATATATTTTTTTGAATATAATTGCTAACAATTAAATATTGGCATCATAAAATCAAAACAAAAATCCTCCACTGTTCTTTTTTAGTCTTGGACCAAAAACTATCTGTTTGTCTTATAACAGTCCAGTTCTGACTTGCTTTAAGTACATTATTGGTGCTCTAGAGTGGGGGTCAGATTTCCAAAGCAATAAATCTTAAGGTCTCTTTCATGCTGATGCCTATAATATATTATGAGTAAACTGAAAGCTGATGAGGCTTCATGTGCCAAATATACTGCATATGCAGAAATTCGGAACATTTACTGCAGGAAATGCAGCTCTGCAAAGAGTTCTCCAACTTTTGGAAGCCGTGAACTGAGTTATTAAATACCAGTGTTACAATGTGTTCTTGTGTAAAACATGAGTAAGTAGTTTCATATGATTTTACATAACACATTTTTTCTACCACTGAGCAAGTGTAATGCTGTCTTACCTTTGACAGTGCTTTGTGCCTTTCAACAAGTTTTCTATAGGCCCTTCTGCATTCAGGCTAGGATCTAGTCCTCTAAACATAAGCAGCTGATTTATACCTACATTTTAAGCACAATCGGTGGCGTTTATTTCTCTTAACTTTGGCATCCACTCTTAAGAAAGATGCCTTGGCTTCTTCAAGGAGGACAAGTAAGTCCTTCCAGAGATTCATTCGATCATCTTGGAGACCTCAATTAAAGATGAATATTTTCACAGAAGTTCCAGTCTGTCTTCAGGGAGTACAGATGACTTGCTTAAAACAAATCTGTAACGTTTTGATAGTTATCATTATGCACAGTGGTTCTTATCTAATCACTCAGGAAAGGTCTCCCTCTGAAGAAGCTTCAGTGGTATCAACCTTTGTGTTGAGGACTTGAGCATTCATTTAATGCACTAAACATGTACAATTCAGGCACATGGTAAGTGCTCTGGATACCATCCAAGACTGCTGCTATTTGCGCCCAAGAACTGTAAGGAAAGTATTGAAATGTTATTACTTGCACTTGCCAAAAAAAGATTTCAGCACCAAAAAGCACAGCTTCATAAGTGTGGAGTGTTGTTTTTTCTCACAACATTTCACTTGCAAATAGAAACTGCTCTTTTTCCAGCAGGAGGTTACCTCCTCATGGGACTGGCGTCTCAGCTGAGGCACCCAGACCTGGGCACAGGGAGACCAAAACTGCACCCCAGTCTTCCGAACTCATTTCTCTTATAGCAATTTTCAGAGTAAGGAGGGGCATCTTACGTACTGCTGCAAAGGGAAAGGAGGCAGAATGAAGGTCCTGCCCCATCCGTGCAACACACCACCCCTGCTCAAATTAGAAGTAACAGGGAAGGAAACAGATACACAATCTGGGCAAATGATATCTTCCCAAAACAGAGCGCAATCTGGGGAGATTAGCAGCTCTTGTCACAGTCTAGTTTCCTGCTTGTTGACCAGGACTTGTGGCAAAGCCAGAATTCAGCCCTTTGGGATATGACTGGATTTTTCAGTGCAGGTCTGTCCTATCAGATTAGATACACTTTTTTTCCCATCGCTATTGCAGTGACCTACTTTATTCCCACATGCTGCTGAGCTTTAATATGTTAAGGAAACACTTTTTTTTTTTTGATGATAATTGAGCACAACATAATTAATAGCTCATCTAGTGTGGTCGTATTTCCTTTCCTGTGGGTGAAATCTCTCACCAAGCAGTTTCTTTCCCACTGTGGTTGTACGAGAGTGCTTAGGTACTTCTCAGTAAAAATGAAATCATACAGGAATGCTGGAAAATACATGAGAAAGAACAAGATCTAAAATAACCGCTTAGTGCATATCCTCAGTGTCTGCTATTTCGGCTCATTTGGCACAGTCAAGGTACATCTGTCAGTAAAGCAAATTAATAACAGTAATCTTACCTTACTTACCAGAGCCTATTGATCCTAGAGGACAAGTATGGTGTCATTTGTGTAAAACTGTTTGAAATACTACTCTGTAAAACTTGATCTAGAATTCTGATAAAGCTCTGCTTTGGTACCTATGGCCTCATCAGAGTTGCCACAGTGATTAACAAATTGTATCTTTGACCTCAGCAGCTTTCTTTAGCACAAAACAATTAGAGTAGTTGCATGATCCCATTAAAATAATGAGGTTTTTTTGGAGACGATGCAAAGTGGGGAGTTAATTTCTACTCACTACCCCACACAGATTCTACAACTTGCTTTGTTTTATCAAAACTCCACCTATACTGAAATGCAGCATTGATGGCCTGGGACTGGTGACAGACACAGTCCAATACAAAATATAGGCATGATACATTACTAAACTATTGTTTTTATTAGATCAAGGTATTTTTTATGACTCTTACAGTGTGTTTTCCTCAAAACCACAGTCATCAAATTGGGCTCAAGATAAATAAGGAAATGCATCTATTTATTATAATGAATATCAACAACATTATCTGTTCTCCTGAATTATTCTGTTGAAGAAATGTGGATTTTCTTTGATATTCTGACTACTTCTTAAAATAAATGTTTTCAGTGTTTAAATTGTTTCAGTGTTTTCAAATGGGAAATTATACTTAAGAGTTTGTTTTGAGAATAAAATTTTAAATGTTTGTTGTGAGAATAAAATTTTTATAGTTAGTGCTTTTACTTTGATTCTATGATTCATTTTATTCTTTACCTTATATTTTCCTAAACTATTAGTGATACTAAGTGCACAGTATGAAACTGCCTCAATGATGTGGCTGTTATATCTATGATATGTTTTCATGGCATTACATGTAGCTGATTAGAAAGAAAAATCACACCCAGAGTTGTTCCTATTTCAGGGAGTCTGCAGTGAGGTGTAGCAATGTAGAAATGATCTATTTTCTTTTTCTTTCCATATCCCTTCATCCCTCTCCCACTTCCCAAGAAAAAAAGGTTCACAAAAATAAATAAATATATCACAGGCACAGAAGTTTTAAAACAGATATGATCTTAAGCCACAAAACATACAGAGAAAATAAAGTCTGAAATTTTGCTCATTGGGCTTGTTAATGTTAATAACCAATTTTGAAATTCCCATTAATGTGAAGGGATAAAGTACTAAAATGCTGTCACACACCTATTTCTAGGCAGAAGATACAAGTTGTACTGCTTCTTACCCCTCAGTGGAGAGTATAATCTATCATACAGAAATATAGAAAGACGCCTTCAGTGACGTATATATCTTAGATACTTTGTTTGACATAGAGAAGATCCCATGCGCTTAGGAGATACAACAGCTTCATCTATCTACCTTCCAGCTTCATCTATGTAACAACCTTCACCAGATTGTTCTATATCTATCCTGAGCCTTCTAGCATCTTCACATGCATTTTAACACGAGAGCAAGAAGTCTCATACCTCAAAACATAAATAAAAGTGGCTGGGTAAATGAGTGCCCTTTCTTCTTCAATTTAGCCCCTGAAACATCTGACATTTTATATTGTCACTTAAATAATATGAGTCCTGTTGTTTCTCTAACTGCTGAAGTAATATTTCTCTTCTGATTACTTTTGTTGAGTTTTGATAATTAAAAGATTTTGGTGAAATGTCCTGGTGAAAATCAGTGTTCTTCTAGATTATTTTAAATATCAGTTGGTATTTTTGAATGACTTGTGCTGAGTGATATAGAGTTTCATAATCTTTACATGTTGAAATAATTGGTATTACAAGATACCAAGATCTCTGTCTGCTCTGAAGTAGAGGTTTGCTTATTGGAAACCTAAAAAAATATATATATATGTGTGTTTTTCTTTTCAAGATATTGGAACAGTTCTTAAAGTGGTTTCAATTCCTAAGGAGACTTGGCATGACTTAGAGGAAGTCTTGCTGGAAGAAATGACAGTCTTTCGGGTAAGTGCAGCTGAATTTCAAGTGTCAGGTTGTGGATTTCGCTATGGACAGCTGCAAAGGGAACTTCTTGTAGTCTAGCCAAGGCCCAGCCTGGCATGCCCTGCTAATTAGCTTGTCACTTAGAGACCCAGACACTAGTCAAAATAAACCTTGAAACTTTCTGTGCTAGCTGGAGGTTAATGATAAAGAAATAGCATTCTAGGCTCTCACTTTGCGGTTTAAAAAATAAATTAATACCTGTGGATCCTGTAGGCATTGCAGGCTACAGTTAAATATGAATATGTGCAAATAGTGGAATAATGTCTATTTTCTCCTGCACAGACATGCAATATAAAGATTTTAGAAGCAAAAAAAGTCTTGACACTATTCATATTATCTACATAACATCACTCTAGTATGCTTCCCAAGGAAAAGCACTGTTCTGCAAGGTTTTCTTATGCCTAACAATTTCAGATTTTAGTTTTGTTTTTATTAGTGTTATTATTGTTTTTGGTATTTTTTTGCTAGTGGACGATCTTACTTCTAGCAGTACCAGTCTTGCAGAAGTCTTACAGAGGCTGCTGTTTTGAGCCCAGAAACAAGAGTCCCTGTTTCAGTGATCAATGATTTTTCTGAGGGTAAAAAAATCATTTCATTGTTATTGTTGCTTTAACAGAAAAATAAAGTAGATGCTATAAGGAGAAAATGAGACAAGTAACTTGTGTCTCTCAGGTTCCTTGGCTTTCTTATACACAGAAAAGGCATTAGATTAATTTAAGGTAATTTGGCAATCTACTAAATAAAGTAGAAGTCCCAAGCTAAAAGAGATCAGAGAAATAAGAAAGGAAGAAAGGAGAGAAAGAAAGAAAGGAGAGAGAAAGAAAGAAAAGAGAGAAAGAGAAGAGAAATAAAAAGTGGGGTGCATGTTTTTTTTCTCTTGGGTTTCTTTTTTTTCCCAAGAAAGGCTTTATAGAAGAAGTAGTCTTAATGACAAATTCAGATTTGGGATTTCATTTCACCTGGGTATTTATTTATTACATAAAAGGATTATGGTATTCTGATATATTCAAAAGCTCTTTATCTTCTTTGGCATTCATTTAAGCCTTAAAAAGGCCATTAATGTACATCAGTAGAATGAACAGAATTTGTGTGCTTAAGATACGGATCTTTCAATAGGAATTTGCAATACATTTTAAATGTACCTTAACCAAATGTAAGTTTTCTCTAGTTACAAAAGAGTATATCTGCATGTTAAGGAATATATTTTGAAGCCTTAACTACTTTGTACTGAATACAATGGTTTTCATTTATAATTCAACTAAACTAAAATTCTTTCATATCTGTTACATTGATAACAAATACCTCTTCTAACCTCATTTATGCAAAATTTCTCTGAACAGCTGAGCAAACAAATGAATGAGTTCAACTTCCATTCAAATGTTACACTTAATTGATGCTTTCTAATACAAGGTCTATTAACCCATTTGTAGAGGCAAGTCCAAATCCTTAACATTCACTGACCCATATCAGATTCTCTAATGATCAGGAAGTTAAAAGCTGCTCAGCAAGAACTGTATTCACGTACATAACCCAAAACATCATGTATGTGATCAATAGTAGACTTTTAGATTCAATATAGTGGAAGATTTGACTTGAAGAATTTTGTAATCAAATGATGCAATTTTTACTTTCCATTCAAGCAGTTGCAACTCAAAATAATGTAAATGTAAATAGTGGTTGGAACTGAAAATAATGTAAATGTAAATAACAGCCTTCTAATCAAGTCTCAATGCAGTTATGTCAAATATGGACTACAGTCTGTTATCTAGGAAAATAAGTATTGATTTGGCATCTGCTTGTTATAGATAGTATAATTAGATTAGAAATTTACCTAGCACTAACTCTTACAACTTAACTCTTCTAACTCTCTTAGTTAGAACACTAACTCTTCTACTGACCATTCGGTTGATTAGATAGTGGATATTCTCGAATGTAAAAAAATGTTGCCTACTTTAATTCCCCATTCTTCAAATATGAGTAACTTTTTGCATGAGAATAGTGCTGTTAGTTAAGTCAACAAAATTAGAGTTGTGATTAAAGTTTGTTCTTATGAATAAGAATTAGCAGGATTTTTTTTTCCTTAAATGTGGTTGAAATATATTATTTTTGTTCTATCACTCAATATAATTTATTTTTGTATTTTGGTATAGCTATTATTATCCTTCTAGTTCTAACATTAATTTTAGAAAATGAAACTAGTGACAAAGAATATTTCAAATTCTATGGAAATATCAACAGTCAGTGTAGCACAGTGGTGCAGCCAGACATACACAGGTATTCTGATTCTCTTGTAAAATATTTCATTTAAATGACAAAAAGAATTACCATTGCTAAAGAATATCTAACTTAATTTCAGGCTTTCTAACTAAGTAAATAGCATCCCAGTAAAACTTCCATTTTGGGACCTTATTTTATATTTTAACTCTTTATTTTAACTCATTTTTTATTCTTTTTTTTTCCCTCTAGGAACCCACTGTTATTTCAGCAATGAAGATTTCCACAAAACAGGTACTGTATGCACAAACTTTAAATCACCTTTAAATATTTATTGGCTTCTGTTTTTAAGAGACAGTAACTTGGCAGTTGGTAAAGACATATTCATTACAGCAGCAGCATCCCATGCCTTTATATAAACATCAGTAGTTTCTCAGGAAAATGTGACATGCAGAGGGAAAAGTAGTTTGTGTTTTACTGGTAAGGTGGAAACTAAACACAAACCAAACAGCTGTCTGGAGGCTCTCAAGAGAAAAAAAAATACACATAATGTTTCTTTGACAAAGAAACTACTTTTTTAAAAAAGTGCCCAAATTTGATCCCCCATTCTAGCCAGACTAAGTTATATTCCCTACAGGATTAGTAGTACATTCTACTAGCTCCAGTGTGTAAAAAGAAATTCAGTTCAAGTGTCAGGACTGTGGCTGTATGTAGGCACAGAAGTAATACTCGAGGAAGGGATCACCAGAAGATTATTATCCAACCCAGCTGTGACCCTATCATCTTGAGATGATTTAGTTAGCTGGAGTAAGTACAGAGTAGTCTTTAGGATGGAGAAAATACTGAATGGCTCTATGAGCAGACACAAAATAAACCAAGACTTGTCAGGCTGCAAAGTATCTCAGTGTGTGCATGGGCAGAGACACTAAGAAAGACACAAGGGAGCTCTGTAAAATCATAAGTAGCATGACTGCCTTTCCATCAAAGGATATTCAGAGAGTGTCATAAAAGAAGTTGAAGGAAATAACTTTCTATACTACACATCTCGTGGAAATGAATACCACAGGACTTTGCAGATATTTGGGTGGTTGCAAAAAAGGGATTTGAATTATTGATGAAAGAAGATTATATCAGTGAAATATAAAGGAACAGAATGACTTGTAAACTTGGGGGAACTAGTCTTTTTTAACTAAGTGTTTCCAGTTTTCTCAGTTTTGTGTGACTTGGAGCCTAATTCTGGAAATACTAGCACCTTGTTCACACTCATCATTTTATTCCAGTAAAGTCACTGTCACTAACAAAGACATTTTGTGGGACTGGGTGCACTAGGAGATGTGTATTCTAAACAAGATTTAGTTAATTCATCTACCTCATTCTGTACATTACTGAGTAAGAGTTAAATTAGTTCTGTAATGGACAGAGCCCTGTATGCTGTTTGAAATGTTTCATATTTAACTAGAAATTCATTGTATACAGAAAAGTTGTCTGAAAGCATTCACGTACTTGACAGAAAACATTCTGTTTGGGGTGACATTTCTGACATAGTTTATCACCTAAAAAAAAGCCAAAATGGCAGGACCAGAAAAATGTGGTATTGAACAATGAGTTATTTAAAAACAAACCTGTCAAATTGTATATATGTTCACATCATACCAAAATGCTCTGCTTTGGATTATTTTTGTAAGTACATTCCTTTAAAGCAGCTGATCACATTTGATAATGGGCCATGCATTTTATTACAACTTCTTCAAAGCATCTTTATTTATTCAAGAGAGATTACAGTTTTCCTGAGCCTTTTGAAAACAAATTTGCAATATTAAAATTGTAGAGCATAGAATGCTAGTTATTCAAGCAAAATTAAGCTCATGAAAAATCAACCAGCCTCAGGCGAAAAAAAGACAGA
>JAUBOD010000001.1:3757457-3776151 GCA_032353885.1 Nothura maculosa
AGAGCATAGAATGCTAGTTATTCAAGCAAAATTAAGCTCATGAAAAATCAACCAGCCTCAGGCGAAAAAAAGACAGAATCATGATACAGTGTGACAAGCTTTTGGCACTGTCTTTGTATCAAATAAGTCTTTGGCAACATGTTTCCATTTTATATTTATGGTTAAAAATACTGTCATTTTACAATTCTAACACTTTACTTGTTCTGATAAGCAGGAGGTTTCATATAAACAGCACAATTCTGTGTGTTGTTTAAAGCAGGAACATGGAATGTAAATAATAAAATCATCATGTTCTATTGAATAATTCCAAAGAAAACACTTTATTCTTTCACTAGCAAATATTAGATCCAAATATAAAAGCACTTGTTTGGGACAAGAACAGGAGTCTCCTTATTTTTGGAGAGTTCTGCTCTGCTGGTTGTTTCAAGCTACCTCTTCGGCCGTCAGACATCTGATGATACACTTCAAATAGTGCTTTTTTCTAAGACCCAAATCTCTACAATCCACTCTTCAGGAGTAGGATTTAGATTTTTAATATTTTAAGTGATATCAAACTCACAGCTTTTTCCATGCTCCTCTGTATATATATAAACCTAACTATTTGACTCTTAAGCAAGAGTTACTTTGAGCAAGTCTCTTTAAGCAAGAGTCACTTTGAGCACATTAGCTTTTATATGCAAATTAAAACTAATTGATACATTCATTTTGAGCTCTGACATGTTTAACTCATAGTAATTATATTTTCTTGCGGAAGCTGCATATTCTTCCCAGTGATGTTTAGAGCTCTAGGTCCATGTAATGTTATTACCTAAATGACACTTAAGCTTAGGTAGCGTTGTTGCACGCTTTCCAGGGCAGCACCCACCACTGCTCCTAGAACTTCTCGCATGATGCTCTAGAATTTGCCTCCTGTACTAGTACTAGTTTTGTAGACATATAAAATACTGTATCTTGTTCAGAGTTCATGGTTTCCATTCGTAGTGAGCATATATGAAGGGGCAGTCCAAAATGTCCATCACAGAAAGAATCCTCTGAACCAACCATTCAGCATCAGACAGTTTACTTTCAACACATGCATTATAATCATCAATAAAAAGGAATGTAAGGAAGTATTCACTAAAAATCCTTTGAAAATTCTGCCTAAGTTATTCTTCTTAAGCATTTCTCTTTTTTTCATTTCTCCTTTTGTTTATTTGTTTGTTTGTTTGAATTGCAAAACAAGTTCTGTTTTTGCTTTCTCTAAGAAATAGTGTTTTTTTGGCAAAGTTGTATGGCTAATAGAGACTATTAGATTGCTGTAAACATTAGTCTCTTACTGTTTTCTATAGTTCAGATACTTAAGCAAAAATCTTTAGAAAACTTCCTCTTTTTTTTTTTTTTGGCTTTGGTTTGATCTGATAATCAGCTGATTTATTAAATTAAAAGTCTCTTGGGAGAGCCTTTGCCCCAGAGGCAGTTTGACCATGCCAAAGTAAGGTCAAACCATTGATGCAAATCATTCCATTACTACTTTTTGAGTTTCATTCTGACTGGATTTATGTATTATTAGTGTCCAAAATAATGATCACCAGCTGGAGTCAAAAACCGTGATCAGAAGAGCAAAACACAGGGCAGCCTCTAGGCTGTGTAGCACCTGAAACATATGCTGCACTTCATGGACTGAACTTTATGAACTTATCTACAAGGAATAGAGTCTTTAAGTAACCCTACCCTGGCCTCACTTTTTTTTTTCCATTAGATTCTGGTCATTCCTTATTTCTAAAGATATTTATTAGAAATCAGGGAGAGTTTTATTTTTGACAATATGAAATTGGTTACAGTGGAGTCATAGGAAACCATTACACTATACCTCTTTATTCTCCCATATGCATCCTCTGCATAGATTTTTATATTAACTGCAGCACACATTGCTACACACACAGAGACACACACACATATATATTTATATCAATGCACCAATTACCTAGGACCCAGATCAATACCATCTGGACAATTAAGATACTTAACTGAAGCTCTAATTTGACCTATGCTTCCTCTATAATCAGTAAGGAGAAAAGGCATCTCTTGAGAAATGGTTAGGTCACCTAAGATTTGAAGTACTGCTCTTTTACTGCAGAATATAGCCCTAAGCTGGAGTGTCATTAAGTGTCTTAAGTGAGGGAGAACTGGCCGATCATGCTTGATGCCTGCCTTTAATTCACAAGGATACAACACTAGCTGGGGACTATTATATGCTTTGCATGGAGCTCTGTGTGGTCAGAGAGTTTTGCCAAGAGAATGTGGTTTTACAGTCTGACTGAGGCACTATAATAGACGGAAGCAGCTGCTTAGATAGGGCTTAGTTTTCAATTTATGGTGAATTTTCTTTTGTCCTTTTTTGTCTCATGTTTTTTTTTTCTTGAGGAGCGCCTGATGTTTATATAAAGGCCAAGGATGTTTCTGTTGTAATTAATATGTCTATATAAACAGCCAAGTTACTGTCTCTGAACAAAATGAATGTGGCACCTTTCACAAGAGCTTTAGACTTTGCTATCTCCTGGTATCCTGGTTTGTCATTTCCAGGAGTCTGGTGACTTCAGCCAACTTGCATCCTTGAATTCCCTGTGAGTGGAGCCTGCAAGACATTACATTTTTAGAAATATTTTTCAAATTGGCCCTGTATTTTCTGAAATAAATAAAACTGCATTTTCTTGCTGGGGCTGCTTAGAGATAACCTTAAAAAGAAAAGGTGCTGGGTAACAAAGTTCAAGCTTTTGATAAAAAAGTTTCTGTACTTTCAAACTATTAGGTTATGCCATTTGTATTTGTGTTTATATATTTATTTTTGTGTTCTTCTAGTTGTATGTCTCAAAGGGAACTGTGTTTAATTACAACACTTAGACTTATTTTCTTTGTGAATTAATGCTGAGCTGAAATAGCTCTGTTACGACTTTCACATGGGTAGGTAGTTCAGTTTCCTCATGCCCCTTTCGGGACTCGCTAACCAGATGGACCACATGAATTTGATTTTTAAACTTTATTTTCCTTCATAAGGTCCTCTCCTTTGAATTGCATCTTCCACTAAACACAGAGTTTTTCTCCAAAATAAAATAAACCAGCTTCAGTTAGGGAAGTGAACTGTAGAAAATAATATAAAGCATCAAAAATACCAGATACACAAAGAACTATGTCAGCACTTCTAAGCTAAAACATTTCAGCATCTGTCTGAAATAGCTAATTTCTGTCCAAAATAAAAAAAAAAAGAGATTTTACATTAAAGTCGTTTTTCTTTATCCTTCAAATCAAAAGCATGTTTTCCATTAGATTTTGTCCCTGAATATAGCTCTATATCAATACAGGAGTATAAATACAAGAAAAAAAAAGGAAGAATGTTTAGTTTTTCTTTAATTTAAAGAAACCACAAAGATTTTCATACAGATATTAAAGATTTCCATATATCTTCTTTTTTATATTGCACATTATTATTCTCTTCTCATTCTTTTAGAGTATATCAGAACCAGGATCACTTGGTGTGTTTCTAACAGTCCTAATATATCATTTTATATTTTAGGCCTTCATAGTGAAAAAGTACTATTTTATGCTTGTATTTATTTATTTATTTTACTTTTATAACAGCAACAGCTCTACATTGGCTCAGCCACAGGCGTTTCACAGCTGCCTTTACACCGCTGTGATGTGTATGGAAAGGCATGTGCTGAGTGTTGCCTTGCTAGAGACCCTTACTGTGCCTGGGACGGCTCCTCTTGCTCACGTTACTTCCCCACTGCTAAGAGGTAGGGACAGTTTCAGATGTCTGCCTGCCTCACTATTTGTTTTAACTGATGATCTTAATATGACCAGAGGGCCTTGGAGATTTTGCATGGGACAGTTAACAAGAGCCCTTCCTATTCTAAAGAAAACGTAGTTGTCGGAGATAGGAGCTAGGTGAAGTCTTGGTTGATTTAAAGTGAGCACTGCTACTTCTTGGGTTGGCTTGAAAGGCTGCTGTAGAAAAGAGTTTTGGAAAACAGTTGTCTCTGAAATGCAGTCATAATTTTTTATTTACTAGTAAATTCAAACAAGAAAAAAAATCCATTTTTTTCTAATGTGAGAAAGTTAGATTGTATTAAAGATATTTTAATATGTACTCTCACGCCAACTAACTTATATCTTCATGAGTTCTAGCATACAGAAATATCTATAAAGTGTTTGAACATGAAGGAAAAGGTGTTACTTAGTGATATATAGCATAGTGGTTATTATTTAAAAGTATCATTTATATGTGTTGATGTGTGTGTAAATGCTACCAGATCAGAACGATAACGATTTTACATTCACTCTGCTCTGATGTTAAAGGCTTTTCAATGTAAAGGTTAAGGGAAAACAGATTCTACAAGTTAAAAATACATTTTTATAAGAATTTACAAGTCCAAGTTGCCTGATCTGAAGATTTAAAATGGTATTTCCTTTGCCTTTGTTAGTCTCAGGAATTCTTTCTCTTAAAACTTCCAACCTGCTGTTCATTACTGAAGTAGAAATGAGAAATAGCTGAATTAGTAAATGCTTGCAAATAAGAATACTACTGGCATAGTGCTGAGAGTCTTTCACTTGGTATATTGGTCAAGCAAATGATGAAAAAGTGCCCAGAGAAAAATAATGTCAAAACAAATATGTCAAACATTTTACACCTATGCAGAACCAAAGAGTTCAAGAATTTATAATGCATAAAGGAGCCTTTGTCATTATCTTAAAATTCATGTTAACAAATGCTTAGTTGGGAATGTCAGGACTCCAAATTCCAGATATGGATTGGTTTGGTGAGGGAAAGAAAATGTGGTGGAGGATGAAAAGAAGTATTTGTATCATAAATTTTTCATATGAAGAGGATTAAAGTGTCAGCATTTGCATTGCAGTGTTTAAAAAAAAACACTTCAAATTTTTTTTGTTTGGTTTTGGAGAAACACAAAGTTTCTCCATTATGCTAATGGAAGATAATGAAGAAATTGAACCAATCATCACAGAAAAAGCACAGGTCAGGTTTTGTGACTAAATGGACTAAATTCAAATTTATGGTAGGGGCAGAGCAGTTTCTCTGGAGGAGGATGAAGAAAGAGAGGAGAGGGAACACTCAGTTTTCCAAGAAGAGCCTGAGAGGCTGCTCAGCTCCAGGCTGGAAGTCAGCATGGTTGTGCCATCTCTGAGTCAAGGAAGCAGGACAGGATTCACTGAATCACTCTGCTATTATCCAGCTACTCTAAACTTCCTCTTTTCTCCCCATTTACTAGCACCATTCCTATTCCCATGGTGCTGGGAAATGGACCTGTGGATACAGCATCCTGTTATTCACCTGCTTATTTGAATGGAAAGAATAGGGGGTCTATATTTTTCTTCTCCCACTTTTCACTATCTTTTCATCAGCAGCAGACTCAGCTGTTTGCTGCCATCACAAGGGCAAAGCAGCCTTCCTGCTGGGATGGAGGGACAGGATAAAGACTTGGGCTAACAAGCAGCAGAGCTACAGGAAAAACTTAGGGGTGCAGAATTTCCACTTCTTCCGTCCAGCATGAAGGAAGGCTGAGATCCCAACAATGCATGCAAATAAAAGCGATGGCCCTACCCCACTCCACTTCTACCTTGGCAACAGCAGCAGCAGCCAGGAAAGGCTCTGGTACCAGAGGAAGGATCTGCTGTTCGTCTGCTACCTGCTCTCCCTGCTTTTCCGCAGCCAGCCTTGACAAAATCAGCGCTGCTGGAAACAGTTTCAATGTCAACATTTTCCTAATATAGCATCCCTGTAATTTTAGGCTCCAGAAATATTGGGGAAGTTGCGTCTCGAGGCACTTGTGCACATGCTTTACTAATAGTGCTTCCTCTACCCCGCCTTTTTTTTTTTAAGGGGCTTTTATGAGCCATGATTTTAATTTACTTTTCTCTCTTTGTATATTTAAGAAGTCTAAATGACAGTTGAGAATGCCTGTATTGTGACCACTTAACTCTGCCCCATGCAGATGTGTTCTGGGTCATATTTCATAGATCATCATGTTGATACAAGGCTGATATGTGCGACATTTTCCTGAATTCTAACTAAACATCTCCTCCCAGGTCCACTGACAGTAATATGAGTTTTTACACAAGGCTTCTTTTCTACAAATAGTATCTTGTAAATATGCTGCCCTTTGAAATTTAGGAAGGGAGTAATAAAATACTGTATTTATGCTTCTTTATGTCTTGGATGTATTCTTATTTATTGAAAATGAGGAAGGTAAACATGACCTTTGATATTAAGATGAGTGCTTTTCTTTGAATCATATACCAGTTAACAAACACTGCTTCTTACTAGGGCATTTTAAGGCCTGTTACATCAGGATTTTTTTAATGAAGTTTTTATTCAGAAAGATATCAGAATTTCACATTCTCCATATTTTATAAATATATATAATATATATATTTTTTTTGTAAAAATGTAATGACACTTCACATAAATAACTTCAGAGATAACACGTCAGAAGTTTTCAGTGGGGAAAAAAAAAAAAAAGCTAGAGGGTTAAAACGTTTCCATGCATAGAAGTGGGCTGATACCTCTGTGAGAACTCTTAGCATGTGCTGATACTGGGCTCTTACTCAGAGCTTGCAAATAGGGCTTTGCAAATAGGGCACGGTTTCCAAGCACAGAAGTGGGCTGGTGAACAGAAGAGGGCTTCTCTCTGTGCTGCAGAACAATGACTTCTTAAAAAATGTGGGCTCTTGTCACCAGGGAGGGACCATCAGTGCTTTTTACAAGGCTACTTGACTTCTGCATATCCGTTGCTGGATGCAGTAAGCTGAAATCACAGCATTGTGCAGCAGCCTAATCCTCTTTGTTCTCCTCTAGTTTTGCAAGCCCTCAGGCTTTCTCTGATTCCTAAAGTGCTCACACTTGAAACACAGCTTTGTTTGCCTTGTTCCTTTCTTTTCTCCTTTTTTTTTCTAATATGAAACTGTTTTCTGTGGCTCAGTTGAATTTTGTGTCACAGCTATTTGAATAAAAAAGGAGAAGACAAAAAGAAAACCGTAAATGCAAAATAAAAGTTTTTTCCTTTTTTTTCTCTTTTTCTTTGTGAAATACAGCATTTTAGCACAGATCAATGCGTTCTCCAGAAAAAAAAAAAAAAGAGGAGATCAAACCGGAGAAATAATAACTTTGTTAAGAGGTTATGCAATAAAAGCTAGAATTGAGAATTAAGCTACAAAAGATGGAATAAATAACATTTCAAAATCTTCAAGTGTTTTACTCAGTTTATCCTAAGGGCCATTTGCAAACAATTTGAATATTTTGAATCAGTAATATTCTACTGAAGTCAGTAGGGGCTGAAATTATTTGTTTAATTTAGATTATGCAGAAAATATAATTCTGGTATCCTTTTGGAGCCATCTATCTTTATCTTTCATTTTAAGTAAAAAAGCCATTAAGTTTTAAGTATTCTGTGCTTGCCGAAAAGTTTCACATTCTTTATATTTTTTGGTGCATGTTAAACTGTAGGTACTGTTACACTTTGATGCCTTAGTTGACCCTACTATGAATGAAGTCAGCTCTGAGCAACATTACTTGCACAGCTAAAGTAAAGATCATAAGTTTAGTGCAAGAGAGAGGTGTATTTCTTGAAACTGTAAAGGCTGATATTATGATCTGTGGTATGATTCTGTGTGCTCAGAATATGGTAACAAAATAATTTCCTTCTCAGTGCTATTTAGGTGCATTCATATAATCCATATAGTTTTAAGTATGTTCCTTTTGTTGCTCCTGAGTTGTGTCAAATGTACATACAGACCACGGAGAATGTCTCTAATACTTTGCAAATACGATATTTGTAGGCGTACTAGGCGACAAGACATCCGAAATGGAGACCCTCTTACTCACTGTTCAGACCTGCAGCATCATGGTAAGTTGTGGGTATTAGCAAAGTAAAAGCAATTTGAATGTAACTTACACTCTGTGCATGAGTAGAGCAGGAAACAAATGAATCATTTGGTAGGGATATTTTTCTTAACATACAGGCAAGAGCAACAGTACTCCAGTTGTGATTGCTTGCAGTAGCCTGGATCAGATTTAAAGAGTCTTATATATGTTTTTCTTCAAGTTAACAGTTTTAAGCTTTTAAACTTTTTCTTCTCTTGCCTGATAATATCATCACATCATTCTAGGTGTATTATTTCAGAGAATAGCCATACTGGCTTCAGAATACCGAGAAGTGTTTACTTGTTGTTTCATATAGATTTGATAGGATGATAACCTATCATATAATTAACCACATAAATATGGAATGGCATTTAGTGTCGATGCCACGCTAGCAGCTTCTTAAGATCAGGATGTTCCTAGCAATATACTCGTCCCATGTGTTTTCAAAATGGATTTTCCTTGCCATCTCTTTGACTCTGTTGACTGTATTATTTCCACATAGTGTATTGACCAGAATTTTTCCTTAACGTGGCTGATAAATCTGACTTCCCACAGTTACCAATGTGTTGCCAATCTCTTCAGATACTCACTCACTGAATGATTTTTTTTTTCTATTTTGCCTTAAGTGAACAGAACACTTAGGCAATACTTCCCTCTGCTGGAAAAAAAAGCTGATTACTCATGTTTAAGTTGCAGCTATGATAATACTTGAACCACTGGGCCGATTTCTGGTGTCCATAAAGTAGAGGTGGCTGAAAATAATGAGATGTCTTAAAACTCTCATGTCTCTCATTCCTTATAACAGCAACAAGGACAAATAGTCCAAATTCATGCTGTTCATCGCTATATAGTTCACTACCGCTATGTTTTCTCTGCCTTCCCTTTTAAACCTTGAAGCTCACAACCAACTTTCCTGCTGTTCCTTTTTCTACTTCATGATCCTCAAGCTAAGCTACTAGGGAGAAGAAAGATTTGCAAATGTGAATAAATGGTTTGTGATCAATGTGCAGTTGACACGTTTCGAAAATCAGTAATACACAACCTTCATATTGTAAACTAGTCATTTTAAAATGACAGAAAGTTTATCTTTAGTTTCATGATGTTAGCTAATGTTTACTGGCAATATCATATTAAATATACAGCAATAGTTAGCAGTTTTCTTCTGTGTATATTTTACCCAATGTAGACGTGATGATCCAAGTACTAGGGTTGATATGATATCTTCAGCTCCCCAATATGAAATTTTCAAAAGGCTCTAAATGTGAATTTTCTTATCAGAAGATTGGACATTACCTATGGATATTACCCACATCTTACTATCTCTGACGTTACCCACACCTTCCTATCTCTGTTTTAAGGCCATCCATTAAGATTTGGGCTATCACATACTCAGTTTTGTTTTTGTTTTTCATGTTCCCTTCCATTTGCTACTTGTATTTTATGAGGCAATAGATTTGTTGATTATCTTCATAGACAAGAAAAGAAAGAATCACAGAATTACACAGACTCACAGGATGGTTGAGGTTGGAAGGGACCTTTAAGAGATCATCCAGTCCACGCCCTGCTCCAGCAGGGTCACCCAGAGCACCTGGCACACAGCTGCATCCAAGCAGATTCTGGAGACCTTCAGAGAGGGAGATTCCTCAACCTCTCTTGGCAACCTATTCCAGAGCTGTGTCACTCTCACGAGCAAGAGATTCCTTCTCTCCAAAAGAGAGGGAGTGATCTCGTGCAGTTCTTTCATTTATTACTGGTATTTTTTGATTTCTTACTACATGACAATCATGAGAGCACAAGATAATGAAATAGCTGTTTTATGGTATGCTCTATCATAAGGAATTTCTTTAATACAGACTTCTTCACTTTTGCAACTTTGTTAAAGGCATAAATTGGAGAAGTAGGAGGCAAGAAAGTGCTTGGAAAATGGTATTTAAAGGCAAAATGAAGACAGGAGCGATTAGAAGAAAAAGTAGCTTACAAAAAATAACAAAAGAACATAGTCTTAGGCTTTATACCTGGAGGGTGCACTGACAGGGTGTTTTACACAATGGTGCTTTAGCTTGTTTTAGGAAAACCTTCCTCTCCTCTTAATTTAGACTTTTAAATTTGTAAAGTTACCTACATTCACTTGGCATTTGCATAGGGAAATGTGTATTGTGTTTTATGCAGATATAACCTTGCCATGCAAACTCATGCTGAACTTTTCCCTTGGTTATCACTAGCAATTTCCTGGACATCAAGTGCCAAATTGGGAGTGTTTATAGGCAAGAATGTGCTCCAGCAATCTTTTTTACTACTTTCTATGTATTCCTTTGTAATAACTGGCAGTTGATTCTTTATGTGAATCAACAGAAATACAAGCTAAGAAAGATCTCTTATCGTATATCTGACTTGTAAAGACATTGCAGAAGAATGTCAAGGCCTCAAACTGAATCAGCACCTTTTAATGAGGTGTCAATAGCACTTTCACTTGACCTTTTATTCAAATATATGGAAATAATAGAAATTCACTACAGAACAGTATTAGAGGGAAATAAGATTCTTAATTCTATAAATATTTGACCTAAAATATAAAATCATGATCACCTTTGTCAGGTAATAGTGAATTTTCTGTAAGCCTCTCAGGCTATGCCTATCAAAAAGTCTCAACTTTTTTTTTGGAACATTTTGTAAATGAATAGCCAACTTTTTTTCAGTGAGATCTCACAGAATTGCTTTGAATTTGTCATATAAAGAGATAGAATAAAGAGAGAGAATCTGTGAAGCTGTCTTGGTATAACTATTTAGCCATTCATACTTCTTCAGTTATGTCAGAGATTACGTATTTAAAGGTTGTTTATCAGGATAGTAAATTGATACAGCAATTGAGTTAACTTTGGAAATTACAGCTCTCAGGCAGACATTTTGGGTTGAGTTTCATAACCAACTTCATGATGTAGTTTTCCAAGTCCCCAGCTGCTCTCCTGAAATTCTCAGACTTTCATTCTTCCTCCTAGTTTCTCTTGAGGCTTCTCGCTACTCCCAGAGCTCCTTTCTGATGCTGTCATTATGCCATCACTCTACTTACTTTCTTGTATTTCATGTGTGCAACATTATGTGAACACTTTAGTCATTTCTGGTTCTGCCTTCTGCTACTTTACATCATGGAAATGGAATTTGAAGGGTCTCTTAAATCCTCCTCTCATTGCATGACTGTTGCCTGTACTATGCTTTCTAGAGCTGTGAACAAATTTAAAGGGGACTTCTGCTTTCCATGGGGATTTCTAACAAGCCAGAATGTTATGGCCTAGACCCAACAAAACATTCAGAAGAATGCAATGGAATCAAGGAACTCAATTTCAAAATAATTTCTGTGAAAGCTCTGACTAGCGTTTCTGGTACTGAGGATGTTAGAAACAGATATCTAAGATTTCAGTCAGAAACTTCCCTATATTCTTAAAATTATGCTACTGCTCATGGGCAATTAAACCTTTCTCAAAGAAATATCTATATTTGTCCTTTATCTGTATTTGACTATATGCCTATATATGCCGATATTTGTCTATATTTGGAGTCTATAAGACTCTCTCCTTGGATCTAAAGAACTCAGCATTGTGTGTTCTGTTCCTGTATAAATCCACTTTGACTGTGTTGTTTTCAGTAGTGCTGCAAAACACCTGTGCCAAATTATTAACTTACGGTTGAATCAGTTATGTAAGATGTGCTAGAGGAGGATTCAAAGCCTGCTAAGGAGATTGATTCTATAGTTACTTCCAAAAAGGCCATCCAAACTATCAGATTGCTCTTGTTGTATCCAGGCCATTCTGCATTCATGAATGAAAAATTAATGGAGCCTGGGAGAGAGGGATTGAAAAAGAGCTTGAACCCAAGGGCAAAATTGCTTTGTTTCCATCTTTTATCTGGAAAGTCTTTAAATATCAGTTTCACAGAAGCACATAGCTGAAATAGTAACATATGTGTCCCAGGCAAACAAATGAGGAAGTTTCAGTCATGTCATTCGTATAGTATTTCCTACTCTCTGTCTAATGTATCACAGCCCTGCATGCACTTTATATTGTGGATGACAAGTCAATTCTAGACTGTTTCATGTTGATTGTACAAAGCCACACTCAGCAGTGTGAATTATGTTCCTAAATCAGGACACCTAAGTTGAAAAAGTGGCCCAGGCCACTCTGTTCAATCTGGATCCATGGCCATCATCCATCATTTCTATTCTCAGTCTTTATCTTATCACTCCTAGTCGTATTCTGTTTGCTTCTTTACATACTTCCAGTTCCTCTGCTTTATTGACACAAATGTGTCCAAGCTCTATCACCTCAGACATTTCCATTGGTACCTTTGGCAACCTCCCTGCTTTGCTTTCTAACCTATTCATTCTTCTAATGTTCCATACCTTCCTGAAACAAAGCTGCACTGATGTTCTTCATAGAGATGTGTTTTCTGAGGGAAAACAAGTATGTTGATTCATTTCCTTGTTTATATAGCACCCCACTTACTTGCTGTAAAGGTTTGCAATCTATCAGAGGAAAGCAAGCTAACCCATTCCCTATTTGTTTAGTGTTTATAGGCCATTTGATGCTTCATTGAGAAATGAGCCTAATACTGATAAAAGTTACAATTTTATCCCTATCCTTCCTCCCACCTTCTTTCAAGACTGAATGCCATTATAAAAAGACATATGATTGCTGTGTCAACAGGAACTCAATTTTATTTTTACCTTTGGCTCAGTAGTCTAGCAAACAGCCTGTGTTTGCTAAACAAAATGGGCAATATGATAAAGACATAGTGAAAGCAAACAAACCTTGACAAAAGACTTCTCTGAGATGATTTTAATAGACATCATTTTCCTGTTAAAACATATTCAGATTCCTGAAAGACTTCCAGTGCCAAAGATCAAAAGCAGAAAATGGAAAGAGTGACAAATAATGGCAAAGAGGCAGGAAACCCCATGAGACCAACATGGTGTTAAACAACTTACCAGTCCCTTCCTCCACAACTATTCTCCAGGATTATTGTACTGTTGCCACTTAAATACATAACTACATTTTAAAGAGCTAAGGTGAAGAGTTGAAATATGATGCCTTACTGCCTCTGTGGTATTGGAGAAGAATCAAATGCCTTATAAGTCCTGGACTTATGTGATATTTCCAGCAAGTTGATTAATATCTTAAAGCATTGTTGTTACAAAAGGAAGTAATTTATTTAACTTTCTTTTTCCCCTCCCATAATGTCTGGTTTATTAACCTCATTACATTTCCATAAATTATATCAGTATGAGAGGAAATGATTAATTGAAGATTGTTTCCTCAAAAATATTATTCCTGGTCATTAACAGCTTATATAGCAGCAAACGGCTATACCATATAATCTAAATACATTATACTACTTTTAAATAGCTTCATGTTTTATTACTTTGTTCTAAAGTATTATGATCATAATGCCCAGGAGGCATCATTATAGACATTCTGCAACTGCATTGTGAGTTTTCTCACTGCATATAGCTTCGTATTAAAAACTCCTATTGTGTCCTAGATGTTTTCCTTGATGGATAATAGTGAGGTTTGCAAAAAACTTCAAAATGAAGACTGTTAACTTCACATATTGAGATGTTAACAGCTTTTAATATTTAAATATAAAATTAAATGTGTTACCGTAAAAATATTTACAAGTATAGGAGTATTGATAGAAATATTCAAAAAACCTAACAAACTGGGGAAAATTGTAGTTTTTTTGGACTGCAAAACATCTTCCAGACCCCAAATTCTGTATTAAAATAAAAAAGAAATGCCATAAAGGTTTTTTATTTCCTGATGATTTTGATTCTTTCTATGGTTTTACACTCTTCTTCTTTTTTTTTTTTCTTTCCAGATAACCCAAGTGGCCAGACCCTGGAGGAAAAGATTATCTATGGAATAGAGAATAGTAGCACTTTTCTAGAGTGCAGTCCAAAATCTCAGCGTGCTGTAGTGTATTGGCAATTTCAGAAACAAAATGATGACCGCAAAGAAGAGGTAGAGTAGAAAAAAAATGCAACAACATTTTTCTGTGAAAATTACTTGAATATGAATTATTTTCAGCAAAACACATCATTTGCCCTTCCATTTGTATATATCTCAATTCAGATATACTCAAGTTCCCCTTTGCAGATGATCTGGAAAAGCTAGCATACTATCTTAAGTTCTACTAAAATCATCATGGAAGACTTATTTTGGGATCTGAATATTTCAAAGACATGAAAATTGTCTTCTGGGGGCAAAAAGGGGTTAACTCCATTGTTATTTTTATACTATTTATCTGAAACAACAGCATGTTTCTACATACAACAATATGTATTGCATACTGTATATTGTAAGTCTTCACTATAGGTAAGACAGAATGAGGAACCATGAAATTGTACAAACCCAAAGGATATGGGCTTCTGTCCATATTTTGCATAAAAAGCAATATTCACAGAGGTGAAAACTAAATTTTCCTGCATGTATTACATTAGGCTGATGCACTGGTTTTCTCCTTCTTGTCACCAGCTTTCTTATGTTGTTAGCCAAGTTCTCAAGTCATCTGTCAAACTAGGTCACACAGTCTTTTTAATAGAGAATAATCTCCTTTCTAGTACATAGAGATAGCAAATTAGAAAGCAAATACTTATTCATCACACTGAAGTATTTTGAAACATGCATAAACAATTCTGAAGCATTTTTTTTTCCAAAGCAAGTACTAACTTGTTAGTTACATTAGCAATTTGATATACTTTTTTTAATATGCTTTACTTACATAAATAGTAAATCATTTCGAACAGCTTCTTCCTGGAGAGAGCAACAAATAGGTGTCTTCCCCGTCCTCCACAGCTGTTTGTGCATTTGAAGGAAGAATATATTTGTTGTTTATTGAATATTAAAATTTTGAGATTTAATCCCTGTTGTTTCTTTGTCAGATTTTCACTTGTCCAGAGCACAGTTTTATGCATAAAGACTTTTGTAGTAAGGAACATTTCAGGAAGACAACCCATCTCCCCTAGATATCAATTTGTGTTTGACTAAAACATGGCAAGAGTGTCCTCTGTAATGTAGCCAAATGTATATATATTGATTTACTTGTTTGCGTCATCTACCAGCAAATGCTGAGTAGGGACTGATGAGCAAAACCGTAATCCTCTAAATATTCTTTGCAGTAGATCAGTAGTTTTTTATAGAGTGTTTTGAGACTTCACTAACTACAGATGACTGGCAAAACACAGCCGATGTGTGAGTTTGTTTGTTTGTTTGGGAGGGGAGAGATTTCACTGCCTGAAAGGAACTATACTGAGAAATTAGTATGATTAAAGGATAATTCTGCACATTGATAAAACCTAACTTTTTAAATGTTCCCTTTTTTCCAATACAGATAAAAGTGGATGATCGAATGATACGGACAGAACAAGGTTTATTGCTACGAAGTCTTCAACGGAGAGACTCTGGTATTTACTTTTGTCATGCTGTGGAGCATGGTTTCATGCAAACTCTACTCAAAGTGACCCTGGAAGTAATTGATACTGATCACCTGGAAGAGCTGCTCCATAAAGAAGAAGATGGTGATGCCTCCAAGATCAAGGATGCCACCAATAGTATGACCCCCAGTCAAAAGATCTGGTATAGAGACTTCATGCAGTTAATCAATCACCCCAACCTTAATACAATGGATGAGTTCTGTGAGCAGGTTTGGAAAAGAGACCGCAAACAACGTCGGCAAAGGCCTTCCAATACGCAGGTGAATACGAATAAGTGGAAGCACCTACAAGAGAATAAAAAAGGTAGGAACAGGAGGACCCATGAATTTGAGAGGGCACCACGGAGTGTCTGAGCTACATTACCTCTAGGAACCTCATCCAAGTAGAAACTTGTATAGACAGATAACTGGAAAAAATGCAATATACATGAACTTTTTCATGGCATTATGTGGATGTTTACAAGAGTGGAAAGCTCAGACAATTTCCACCAAGTTAAAGAAAAAATCAATTTCTAACTTTCCTAGTAAATTCTTCCTCTCTGCACCAAGTCTGACCAGAACAACCAGTTTCAAGAGATAACTTACCTGAACCTAGGTTATTGCTAAAAAAGTTCTGCAAGTGTTCAGCAGGCAGGTTTGGCTTTCTCTGTTGCCTAAGATATAAACAAAATGCTGTATTTCATGCTGCCATCTTAAAGGAAAGAAAAACAAAACCCACCTTTCATCATCAACACTACCATTCCTAGACTTATATATAAAACTGCATGAACTCATTAAGCTGATGACCGTCTAAACATGTGATTGGACACAAAGATTTTGTTCTTGTTTTGTCTACCAGTTCTCCTGTTTATATTTACTAGAAGAGGAAAACAATATCTAATGAGATTGTTTGTGGAAATCTGAACAACATAAGCCATCCATCATCCAGAAGAACAAGAAATGTGGAGTACACTGGGCTACTACTGATGACTTCTTCCAGCTTTGATCTAAAGATGTATTTTATTAAAACTATAATTTAAATGTACCATGACAAATATGCAGCAAACATTAGCTGTTTTCTAAAATAGATTAGACTTTATGTCTTAGAACTATTGTACTTTCTAATTATTGGTTTAGAGGAAAAAAAGACAACTTCCATTTACAAGCTGCTTTACTCTTTCGTTTGGAAACTCTTTCAGGGGAGCTAGTCGCACTGCAGTTAACTCCTCCCTTCTGTCCCAATAGTCTATATGACATGTAACTTCAAAGCAGTTTTAAAACTAAGCTACTTTAACATGAAATTCTCTGTATAGCATGGAAGTCTTCTGCATTCTTTTTTTTTTCCTAAGTATGGTATTTGGAATGATTTAGCTTGTATAATATCTTGCTATAGATTGAACCAATGAAAAGGAGAGCATTTGATTTCAGTTGTATATTTTTTAATTAAAAGTAAATAGCATTAAAATACCCTCTACTAATGACACTCTTGCTTTCTTGGTTCATAAATATATGTGAATGCTAATATTTAAATACTGTGGCTCATATATTGTCATATATCTGTGAGCAAAGCTCACCTTCAGTTTGAGGCATTTTGTTCCCATCTCAGTGGTTGAAATATGTCCACAATTCTGATCCTCAGTGCTCCATCCTTTCTGTGGACCCAGATCAGCCAAATGCAAATAATCTGCATAAGGCCACATAAATAGTAACCTCATAGCTATCTCTCTGTTACAAGGTCTAAGCCACTATTCTATTTGTGGTAAAGGGGTTGGACTAGATGATCTCCAAAAGTCCCTTCCAACCTCCATCATTCTGTGAAGCCTGCTGTAAACCCTGCAGTAAATTGATCAAATTCAGCTTATTGGTGTGTGTTAGTTTATGCTAACAGATAATTTGGTCTTGTACTTCTATTTTATGTTTAATTCTGTATGCAGGAGAGCAACAGGGTAAAACAGATAACCATGCACTTGCACCGTAAGTGTCAGTTTAGGGATGTAAGTAGTGGATTTGATTCACCTCAGCACAAATGTGCCTTTGGTCCCCAGTTCTATGGTGTCCAGTTCTTTTGAGGTCATCTTGATCCAGTGTCCCATATTTTATCTTGATAGAGTCAGTAAATAATTTCAAGTAATGTTACTGTGGGAAACAATTGTAGAACAAAGTCCTTAGTTTGCTAAATGAGCTTTTATATAGAAGTATGTCTGTCTTGATGACTGATCTGTTTTGTTGCTTTTCACTCCAGATTATTTAATTTATGAATCACAACACTATCAGCCTTATGGGACACAATATAACACAACTGCTGTGACAGCATCTCTCTCATAATATATCCCAGTCTCCTTGACACTCAGTAATTAAAGTATCTTTGTGATTAGTGAAGTCTTGGCCTCCTTCCCTTCATAGCTATTTGGTTTTCACTAAAGGCCCAGGCATTTTTGTCTCCTTTAAATCTTTTGCAGGGAATGAACTTACAACATTTTTATCCTTTTAATTCTATAATAAAAATTAATTGAATAGAGTATGACAAGGCTGTATAGACATGGTTCAGAAGAGCACTTGGGTATTTAATTTTAGAGCAACCCCAAGTCTCTCTCATGCTTAACTTGATGCCTGTGAAGCATTAATAGGCAGTTAAATTCCCATGCTTTCATGAGGTGTTGAATAGGGCTGAATTAAAACAGAGATTCAATATGTGCTTTCCTGTACAGAAGTATTATTTTTTTCGGCTTAGCCTATGATTAATTTGTGAACATTGTTGTCAGCTGAAGTATTTAACTGTAATCACAGAACACTCTTTAGCCTTTTGTGTAGGGCTATTGTATACCATCGAGTCATTAGAATACTCTTTGTTACAAAAGGAAACAGTTTTAACATGAAGCTCAGAGAATTCAGTGAGAAAAATGCAGATTGATTTCAACAAACTCTAAATGACTTTAGTTTCCTTTCTCACATATTAATGGTATTTCTGTCTGCCTTTTTTTCCCCTACTGTGCTCATTTCTACAGCAATTACTGCAAAAAAATACCAAACCAACCTCTTTCCCTCACTCTTTAAGAAAACAAAGATTAAATTAACTGTGTACACTGAGATATGTTCTTCTGTACAGAAAGGTAATCAACAGGAACAAAATTGCAGAAGTTGCAAGGCTTTTACCATATCCTAATAGTCTAACTGAGCAATTTAAATGATCAGATTTTACCTACTTCAATTGTACCATCAGGTCTCTTTTAAGGGAGTAATGTTATTCATATCTTTATGTCAGCTCATACAAGGAGGAGGGCAGAGTATCAAGCCAACAGCTGAAATTGTTGATTTTCA
>JAUBOD010000001.1:3785564-3796323 GCA_032353885.1 Nothura maculosa
TTATTTTACTTGTGCTGAACCTGCTATCTGCTAACTTCATATAAAATTTGTACTAGGGCAATTCTTGAGCAATCAGTCTATTGTTTACTGTTTACTGTTTAGTACCTCTTTAAATAATAGAAATAGAAAATTCATGTATTCATTGCTTCCTGCAACATACATGGTGGTTTGAAATCCATTTTAGCTTTCAAATTTTGTTCACTGAATTTCATCAGCTTGATATTTTCTATACAATTCCACTAGATTTGGATTCTTGTCTTAACATTGAAAGCATTTGTTGCTATTCAATAATTGTTCTGCTTCCAAGTGAATAATCTTATTTCTAAAGAGACTACAAGACTCTACAAGACTCTTAAGTGCACTCTAGGGCTCTACAAGTAATAAATACTTCGGAGGTGAACAACATAAAGCTACCAAATTCCTCCATATAGGTAAAGCTCCTATTTAGAAGATTAGGATCATTATTTGCAAGGAAGAAAAAAACACTGTTATAAATATCAGGTATTAAAAAGTAGTGGTTTCTAAAAAAAGATATAAAAATATATTATGTAGTGTGGGATGTGGGCCAGGACTCGACTAGCCTTGGCGGGGCCTCAGGTGTGGTGCACGAGCCCTGGTGATAACAAAGTGAGGCTGAGTCATCTTGAGGGAAGTATTGTTTTGAGATGGGCTTTGATTGCTGCCATTGGTTTTCCATGACCTGTGTGTAGCTGTTTTTGTATTGACCAATTAAGGAGCGCCTGGGAGCGCCTGATGTTTTGAAGTGACCAATCCGTGCGAGACATGCTACCTTCTGGTTTATATGGTTTATATAAAAGTGTGTGTAGGAACAATAAAGACGATATTTTGCTTGCGTCAAGCTGCGTCCAGTCTCTCAATCGCGGCAATATAGTTTTTAATTGTTATATATTGTAAGGATATTAAAAAAAAAAGATAATGACCATTTTAAATCATACTATGCACAAATATAACATACAAATACTACATACAAATTTAACACAAAGATAGTCAAGACTAAAGAGATTATTACAATCTAGGGTAAGATGTAGTAGGTCAATATAATAGTCAGCAGGGAAGAAACACAAGGCAACAATGAAATAATAGTGATCGGTCTAATAAGCAATTGCTTTACCATGACAGCTACCCAAATATTGCCAAGAATACTAAAAGAGGAAAAAGACAAAGACATTTTCACTAGAGTCTGGTTGAGAAAACTGATTGCACAGCTGAACTCAATAGAACAATGCAAAATATAAGAATATACTTCTATCATTATCCATTTTATTTTTATAAGCATCATGGGAAACCAATTATGATGACAGCTGCGATAAGTCATCGTTAAAAATCGTACTGATTATCACTTGTTTCAGATTACTCATATGAGGAATAACTAAAAAGAAAAATAAACCTGATTCTACATGCACAATACAGTCTAGTGTCTTGTTAATTCACTCAAATTATTTAAAAACAACTGAATCCTGTAAATAATCAAATGAAAACTATTGGCAGTGTTGCTTCTAGAAACATCATTTGTATCCTAAGAATCAGGATCATTTTATCTTATTATAATGAATTGCAACTCCTGTGTAAAGAACTTTCAAAATACTTTGCAGACTTATTTAATATCTAAATTAAATATGTGTCTTCCATGGTAAGGGTGGGAATTAGAGGGATGGTAATATGTGAACATTTAGCACATTGCCCACAATCAGAATTCTTTGTTGTAGTGAAATTGCAGAAGACTGAAAGAAGAAAGACATCTGTATACATTTGAAAGCATAGTGATTATTTATGTTGGCAATTGGTCATAACTGTCAGGTTAAAAGTACCTCTTTCATAAAAAAAAGTCAACTAATGTTTTAAACTAAATTGAAGGATTATTTATTAGATCTTTATCAAACATTACCTATCTAAATGTGTTACAGAAGCAGCTAAACTACCTCCAATATATAACTAAAAGAAATATTTCTATTTCCTAAACACTCTTTTATGAATATTTTTTCACTTAGGTTCCTCTTTTGAATACTGAAAGAAATGGTTTTATAGAAAATGAGTATTCTGCTGAAAAAATCTTCTTGCAAAACACTTCTTTAGGAGTTCTTTAGGAGTCCTCTTAGTAATACTGACTTATTTTGAGAAACAACCTGGGGTTTAAAATCATCACATTTTGTAGTGCAACAGCCACATTTTTATTAAAAGCAGCTACAGCAAAATCTGGGGACATATATTCAGAATGTGAATTCTGATACAAGCACTTAGGAAAATATAGGACCACTTCTGACCAGGGACAGACAGAGTTATTGAACAACAGTACCTGACTGTCTCAATCAGAAAATGAAAGCAGCTTTTCTAGTTTTGAAACCACAATATTATCCACCTTTCCTAAATAATATATTTGCAATATATATTTCCACATTTTTTATATTATTCCCCAAAATATTTGAAAAATATGTAATACAAAACTACTTTTATACCACAAGTTCTGTCAGATATGAAACTAGCTGTTTTTTTAGTATGTAATTAAAATAGCCTTAAAATGTTTTTTTTCATATTCTTGCTCCTTTTAAAACATATCTTGTTCCATAGCAGAGATTATATGTGGTATGATTTCAAGCCAGCTCTGTATAAATTACACAATATCTTTCAAACATATGAAATATATTTGACCAACTGTAGGGAAAATATGATTTTTCCATATGGGATAGTTTTCACATAAGGGAGTTTTGTGTTTCTATGGAAAACATAATATACTCAGACAAATATAATAGGTAAGGAGTTGTAAACCACAAAGCAGGAGAAGCAGGTGTCCAGCTGGATTTTCACATAGGAAGGTCTTGAAGGTCACTGATGGTGATGAGGTCTCAGAGATTCCCAAATCCTCATAAAGTTATTCCTTCCCTTCCCAATACACTAATCTCCTACTGCTCTTGTATAATCTAGTGACTCAGAAAGCAAGGCCTGTTTTTTCCCTTTAGCTTGTCAGAAGCAGACTAAATGACAACAATTTTCTGAATTGCCATTAGGGCAATTCACAAAGGTCTTCACCCAGAAGGATATACATACATAGATGTATCTTATTTGTCATCCTTCTGTCAGACTGTGATCTCCAGAGAAAGAATATGTAATGGTAGTAAAATTTACAACCAGGTATGGCTTTCCCCACCATCCTAAAACGTTAGAGGAGACAATTCGATCTCCTTGTCAAGCAGAGAACCTAGTGATGTCAGCCTGTTATAAAGGGAATACTTGATGGTAACTTCCTTCTGCTTCCCATTTCCCATAAAATGATGGCTTCCATCCAGAAGAGTTAGTTGATCTTTGTCCATTGTGCTTTATTCTGTCTCCTACCCTGCTTGCTGTTTATATGATTCAGTTTTAGGTATGATTCACAAGAAAGATTTGCTTGATGTTTTCTTCCACCTGGAATTCTCTTTGTAAATTATCCTTCAACTCCTCATGTCCCCAGTTCCCTTCAATTAAGAATAGTTTCCGCAAAGGAGAATGCAACCACTGCAGGGAATTGTCTGAGCCAGGAGAACCTGGAAACAAATAACCACATTTGATCATTTTACTACTATCATTTGATCTGCTAACGCAGCAGACTTGGAAGTGCCTATGAAGATTAATGAATGCTAAAGTCACTATGTTAAGCTGAGCATTGAAAATATTACTCTTTGGTTATATAGGGTTAATATTTTAAGAATATTGTCTAAAGAAACGAAATGACTTTCAGATAGTCAGATAGCCATCTCAGCAGAATAGCAGTATCACAGCTTGAATATTTTCAGATTTGACTCTTACTAAACCTGCATCTGCTTGTTCTTTTTTTTTTTTTTTTCAGTACCAAAATCCAGAAACTCTGGAGGAATAGTGAATATATTTTCCCACATGTATTACTTTTAGAAAGTAAAATGAGAAGATAACCCACATCTTAAGTCTATGGAGCCATCATAAATCACAAGCGGGGACACTATTAGATGAGGGATCAGCTCAGGATATAAAAGCAGCAAGATATTGTTGTAAATATCTCATACAGCTGTATATGCTTGTAATTCACACAGAGTTTATGTCATGATTTTTGTTTGCTTGCTTGTTTTTCAGTTTACTGCTTACATGAAAAGGCATCATCAGGTTAAAAATCACTTTCAACCTCAACCCAGAAAAAAAACCTGAAATGGTACAGATTTATAATCAGATTTTTTAAGTATGAACTTATCAGCTCCTTTGTGTGTATGTGTATGTTCTGATTGTCTTGCTATGCAAAGCTCTGTGCAAGAAGCTATATATATATGTTTCTTGAACAATGACTCCACTACTTCCCCAGGCAAACTCTTCCAATGCTTGTCTATTCTTTCTGTGTAGAAATTCTTCCTAATGTTGACTACTCTTTCCGTGTAGAAATTCTTTCTAATGTCTAACCTGAAGCTCCCTTGGCACATCTTGAGGTGTTTCCTGTTGTTGTATCTGTAGTTATTCTGGAGAAGAGATTGATCTCTGCCTCACTGCAGCCTCCTTTCAGGTAACTGTAGAGAGTGATAAGGTCTCCCTTGAGTCTTTTCCAGACTAAAAAATCCCATCTCCTTCAGCCGCTCCTCATGAAGTCTGTGCTCCAGTCCCTTCACCAGCTTCACTGACCTTCTTTGGACAAGCTCCGGCACCTCAATGTCTTTTCTGTAGTGAGGAACCCAAAAGTGAACACAGCATTCAAGATGTTGCCTCACCAGTGCCAAGTGCAGGGGGACAATCACTTCCTTGGTTTTGCTAGATACACTGTTCCTGTTACAAGCCAGGAGGCCATTGACCTTCTTGGCCACCTGGGCACACTGCTGACTCATGTTCAGCTGAGTGTCAGCCAACACTCCCAGATCCTTTTCTGCCACACAGTTCTCCAGCCAGTCTGCCCGAAGCCTGTAGCACTGCATGGGGTTGTTGTGACCGAGGTTCAGAACCCAGCACTTGGCCTTGTTGAACCTCATACAGTTGGTCTCAGCCCATCAATCTAGCCTGTCCAGATTCCTCTTGTAGCCTCTGTAGAGCCTTCCTAACTTTCAAGCAAATCTGTGCTTCCTCCCATGTTGGTGTTGTCTGCAAATTTGCTGAGGATTCACTCAATCCTCTCATCCAGATCATTGATAAATATATTGAAGAGGACTGGCCTCAACAGTGACCCCTGGGGAACATCACTTGTGACAGCTTACCAACTGGATTTAACTCCATTCACTCTCTGGGCCCGGCCATCCAGTGTCAGTTCTTCACTTAGCAAAGACTACATATGTCTAAACCTGACAGCTTCTCCAGGAGAAGGCAATGGGAGATTGTGTCAAAGGTCTTATTGAATTCTAAGTAGATCATGTCCACAACCTTTCTCTCATCCACTAGGTGGGTCACCTGGTTATAGATGGATATCATGTTGGTCAGGCAGGACCTGCCTTTCATGAACTGATTTTGACTGGGCAAACCAATTTGGGTGTTGTCACACACATGCTATGAAACCTGCCTCAAGATGATTTGCTCCATGAATTTCCCTGATGCTGAGGCCAGGCTGACAGGCCTGTAGTTGCCCAGATCCTCCATCCGACTCTTCTTGTAGATAGGCATCACATTAACAAGTCTGTGTTCTTCCCTGTGGACCAGAACTGCTGATAGAGGATGGAGAATGGCTTGATGAGCACTGTTTCCTCCCAAATTATGAGTGTTCTGTACTCTATAGGTCTCTTCCAGTTCTGGGGGAGCCAAGTACCTTGAGGATAACTGATCTGAGTGTTAAAGGCTGAGGAAAAGGCAGCATTAAGTGTTTCAGCCTTATCCTCATCCATGGTTAACAACATTCTCCATCGCATCCAATAAAGGATAGAGGTTCTCCTTGACCTTCCTCTTCTTATTAATGTATTTTGTAGATGCATGGGTTTTTTTTGCGTTTTAAAATGGGATATATATTAACAATCAGTGTGAAGAACTGTGAGCCAGTGCCTGAGCCTAGATCCTAATTCTGTTTCACTTACTAGCACATACATAACCCCAAACTCTAACCCCAAACACTAGCCTCAATCTTTTGAAATAAAGAGAAGGCCTCAACCCTCAACCAACCCTCAGTCTGGCTGGGCAGGATAAATGCATTTAAGATATTGCAACCTGTTTCCTTATCTTTGAATTCACCCCAATCAAGAGAGATGAAGTCTGGACATCTCTATCCTTAAATACTGTCTGCTCTAGCAGGGCAGATCAGGGTAACTCTCAGATAAAGAAAAGTGACTCTATGCAGTGCTAGTCTCATTTAGATGTTCTAGACATTCTAAAACTATCTCAGAAACTTTGAGCTTTTCAAATGGCTCTTCAAAAAATAAATTTTATAAATTTTACACAAATCATTGTAAATTTGCTTTAATTTACAAATACAAAAAAAAAGAAAGCCACAAGACTATAAACCTATTAATAGAATTTATCATTTCTATATTTTTTTACTCAGCTGTGTGTTTCTTCATCCATCTGGCAAAACATGAATTTCAGAGCATTGCAATTATTTTGTAACTGTTTGGAAGAAAATGCTGTTGATCTCTGTTGCTACCACAGCTTCTTCTGATAGCTTCTTCATTTGTCCCTGACAATGTTCATAGTAATCCAGGATATTAAAGTGGAGTGATAGATTTGCTATTATTTCCTTAAGAGTTTATCATTCATCTCATTTATAAATAGTAGGTTTGCCACAGGGTAACAGCATATAAGGTTTGTTATCGTTAGGTAGACTGCAAGGTGGATGATAGGTTTCCTGTTCAAATACAGTGTTGACAATGTCTATCAGTAAAGGCACTAAAAATATGGGCATCTTTCATCAGACATGGTAGGCATGAGCCTAAAAAAGAGACAGTGGCTCAAATTTCCTTTAGTACTTCTAGTACATCTTACTTTCTCTTGTGCTGAATTCTTGGAAAGAAAGTGGTATGTGTTTTGGCCATGGCCCAGAGAATTGCTGCTGCTCTCTTGGGGTTATATTTCAGATGTGGTAACTGCTCTTTAAGAGTATTTTGGTCTTCGTTCTTTACATCACTAATGCAAAGATAGGGTCCAGGGTAACTTTCAATCTAATTGCATTGATAAAACAAGAAAGAACTGTTTGTTCTTGGCCTCAGCTGTACAGAAGGTTTGTAGCAACTTGTGGAGGATTTTATCTTCATCTAATTGTGTTTTCTATTGAGACTCCCTCTGGAGCAACAACGGTGATAGCTGCTTATTCTACAAGCAGAGCCAAAGCTCTTGAGAGGAAGCCACCTGGTAGGACTTGAATTTTTGAGCATGTTACATCTGCAGCACAGTCTGTTACTTTACCATGTGCAAAACCAATGCAATGAACAAGAAAATCAATAAGTATCACAGAAACAAGTAGTATGATTTGAATAGAGGCATTCAGATTTTGACTGCTTAATAAAATATGCAAAAGGGAAATAGTCTGCACACTGTGGTTTTAGGCATCTAATTTATGTGGCTAAACAATACCCAAGACATTTACTTCACTCAGCAGAGGTCCTGGTCACCAGTTCACCAATTCAAGCACCTCATCTACATATTTCAGTGTAAATGGTATGATATTTTTGCTGTGGCTCAGTCTTTCAGTATTTCTGTATGAGAACGGTTTGAAATACAATGAGGAAGACTTAAAACTGAATGACTTTCTCCTGATTATAGACTTAGACATTCCTGATTACAGACCTAAGTCAAGCAGGATCATGCTGGTGGAGTGCACATGCACCATTTTGTAGAATATTTTCTTTTTTTTTTGCCTGAGACTCTTGATGAAGTTGTCGTCGTGAGCTGTGTTTGATGTTCTTGTTAGATGATTATCAGCTCCAGATTTGCCTCAGGTACCAAAATTCTGCTACATAATTTTCTAATATGCCACCAAAGCTGGACCAGGAACTCTTTCAGAAGCAACATGGATTTTCCTTCAGATGCAGGAGTACAGCAATCTCTTTACTCATCCCCACCTGTTAACCAGAGCCCTTGCTCTGTTGCTAAGAAATTTGGCTGTTAATCATCTCTAAATGGCAACGTCAAGACATGTAGGGACATGCAGAAATCTGCCCATAGATTTGTTCTAGTGTTTCACAGAAATGAAAACATTTAGGAAGCAGTAGGTCTTATGTCCCTGAGGTTGAAATGTCAAGCAGCAAAAGGTCAACAGAGAGCAGTGTGGCAAATCATGGATGGTGATAACGCTTTTTACAGGGTGACACACAGCAGGGAAAGTATCAGTGCCAGCTGGCTGGAGCAGTTCATGGAGGACAGATACCTCAGGAGGACACGAGCCTCAGGCCCCAGGAAACTAGCTAGGGAGTAGTAAATGAATCTGCTACGTGTCCCAGGCATTGGAGACTACATTTCCTCAGTTATAATCTTCCTGGCATTTTACTGGTAATCTTACTGGAATTTGAACCAATATTACATTTGATACCAGGGCACCTACATAAGATTTATATTTGCACTATATTAGTCTGTCTGCTCTGATTGACTGTCTCAGTTTATCTATTTGCAGAAAGCTCACAGAAATGTGGGGAAAGTTACCTTGTAGAAGCCGCTTAGCAGCAGGCTATTATTATTGCTTCAAAATATGTTTGTCAAAATTCTGTACAAATATAAATTTAGCTCACTGAATGGATTGGGAAGAAAAGATTTGGATCAAAACTTGGTACAAGCCCAATTTGATTTCAGTGAGTTTAGGGTTAGCATTGCACCAGAATACTGGGCACCATGGTAAAACTCCAAACTTGATTTAAGAATAAAGTAAGGGGAGCTTTGGATCAGCTTTTTCCAAGCAGCTTGGAGAATTTATTCCCACCTGGGAAAAATTGGTCCTACCAACTAATTTGGAGAACAGGAAAAAGGAAATTGCACACTGGCGGGGCTTACACTAGACAGTGGAGCAATCTCCTTATTGCTTAAACATACAAGCTACATACTTTCTATTCTGCATCACTTTTGTTGTGGCACTCCTCCCTCCCCAAAAAGCTGAATAAACATGAGATCAACAGACATATTACATTTTGCACAATGGAGTGTGGGTTTATAGGGCTTTGCTACATCTTGAATGAATTAAGTGCACCTGCATGTGAAGAATCTCTATCCCTCTGCTTAAGCAGGCAAAGGCACCTCTGCTCTTAGGGCATAGGTGAAGGACACATCTGAACTGCAAGCTTTGTAGCAAAGTTTGGTTAAACAAGATCAAATCACCTAATTTGTAAGGAGCAAGGCTGCCATCAAGTGGTAAAAAAATTAATACGACTGAGCAATAGGATGGATAAACTGTTCAGAGGGCAATCTGTGCTTTCTTACAGTTTAAATAGAGATCTATTGAGTTTCTTTTTTTCTTTCTTCCTTTTTTTTTCTTTTAATTTCAATGTCAGAAACACAATAGCCACAAACTGCACTAGAACAAAAAAAGTGCTTTTGTTTAAAATCAGAACCTGCTTTTCATCTTGTCTCAGGGACATTATTTTCAGTAATCTAAGGTTTTATGTGCATACGCATGCTCATCATTTTGCCTATGTGTAACTGAGGCAAACATATATTAATTTAAAATTAAATGTCTCGTAACTGAAGGAGAAGTGCTTTGTTAAGGTACATATCTCATTTTGAAAAGGAATAGACATTTATAACGTAATTCAAAGCTCATGAGAATTGTTTCTTCCTTCAGCAAGCTTGGAATCAGGCCCATATGAACAAGAAGGAAATACAAAGAAGTTATGCATTTTGGATGAAAATTATCATGCATATTACATAAATTCATGTCTTGGGACACAAAGATCAACAGGTAGCATTAGAAGGAAATTTCCTGATGTATATCCTCTTGCAGATCCCTCTCAGATGCAGTTGCTTTTACCTAAAAGCAGCAGCTCAGGCACATAAAGCAGCATGGTAATCTGTTCCTTAGGCAAATAACATGTTTTCTGTGCCTCCATTTCCCGGTCTAAAGCAGGGATAAGGCTCATCTAGCTTGCAGGCAAGATATGAGATTCAATACACTCTGAATTATAAAGGATTTTGAGCTCCTCAGAGAAGAGAAAACATTTGTGTACTCCATGATACAATTTATACAAGATCTAAACCTATCAAAGGTTTGAAGAAGGCTGAATTGCCACAGTTGTTCTACCCTCCATCTCCAGCAAATGCTTCTCATCAGCCTTCTGCCTCCTTGGGCATCCTTGAAAGGTGGGGGTCTTCTGTTCAAAGTGTTATTATGAAGTACTATTGTTAAAAAAAAGCTGTCTAGCAGGGGCAAATCAGTCTGTTTCGTTTGACAAAAAGAAAGCACAGGGAAAACTTCACCCTAATTCAGACATTATTACTTAGAGAGATAATGAAAAGCTCAGGAATGCAGGCTACACAGTTTTAGCAAGAACCAGTTTTCAATACAGAAAAAAAAAATAAGTGGCCAATAAGGGCTCCTTCTGGTAGATTCAGAACTAACGGAGATGTTTAAGAGAAATCGAGATTTTTTAAAATTATTTATTTATAACATGAATTTAGTGGTAGAAATCACATCAGCTGTTTAACCCCCAGATCAAACAGTAGAATTAAATGGGATCCTCTGACTTTAAAATATTTGAATATATGAAAAACTCCTTACAAGTTGTTTCATTGTTAAAAATATTTGTTAAGAATAGCAGAAATTGTTATTATTGATGAAAAGGAAGTAGGAAAATATTTGAACTAGTTTAAAAATGGAAAAACTATCTAGAGAACAACTGCTCATTTTTATTGAAAAAAA
>JAUBOD010000001.1:3811241-3867603 GCA_032353885.1 Nothura maculosa
AGGGTTATTCCTCCCCAAGTGCAGGACCCTGCACTTGCCCTTGTTGAACTTCATTAGATTTCTCACTGCCCAGTGGTTCAGTCTGTCCAGGTCCTTCTGGATGGCAGCACAGCCCTCAGGGCTACCAGCTATTCCTCCAGTTTGGTATCATCAGCAAACTTGCTGAGGGAGCACTCCATGCCTTCATCCAGGTTGTTGTTGAATTAAGTTGAACAGGACCGAACCGAGGACTGACCCCTGGGGGACACCACTAAGTACAGGCCTCCAACTGGATCCCGCACCATTGACAACCACTCTCTGTGCTCTGCCATCGAGCCAAAAATTAATAAATTAATATATTTTAAAAATTAATAAAAATTAATAAAGTAAGAAATTAATAGTTGTTAGCGAGGGCAACCTTAGGATCCTTAGAACCTTTTAAGGGATATTTAGACATCACCTAGTCCAACTCCCCTGCACACGCAGAGTAGCCTAGACCATTTGACACAGGGCTGCACCAAGCGGGCTTTGAAGATCTCCAAAGAAGGAGATTCCACAACCTCTCTTGGCAAGCTGTTCCAGTGCTTTGTTACCCTTTGTCACTGTTAAGATTTTTTTTCCTTAAATTCCTGCGGAACTTTTGATGTTTCAGTGTCTGGCCGATTCCTCTAGTCCTGTCACCGGCCACTACTGAAAATAGTCTGGCCCCCTCCTCCTCACTCCCTCCCTTGAGGCATTTATAGACACTGATCAGGTCCCCCCTCAGCCTTCTCTTCTCCAGGCTAAACAGGCCCAGTTCTCCCAGCCTTTCCTCATCGGGCAGATATTCCAGGGCCTTGATCATCCTCCTAGCCCTGTGCTGGACTCTCTCTAGCAGCTCCACATCGCCTTGTACTGGGGAGCCCAGAACTGGACACAGTACTCCAGGTGTGGCCATACAGAGGTATGATCACCTCTCTCAACCTGCTGGAGACACTTTTCTTAATGAAACTTAGAATTCCATTGGCCTTCTTAGACACGAGGATGAAGAAGCTTTCTTGTGTGAATATAATTAGCCTTTACGCTACTAGGAGAAGGGGAAGTCTTCTCATTGGGAAGTTCAACAAAGACAGATCTTCTTTGCTTTCGTGCTGGAGTTATAACTAGACATGAATTTAATCTTGCAACCTAATGTGCATCTGTATCAGATATTAATATAATTTACCATATCAATTCAGAATTCAGGGAAGCAAGTTCCCCATGAAAACTTAATCTTCATCTCTATTCCTTTATTTTTTTCCCCTCCTGCCTCTTCAGTGATTTTTATCTGTCTCAGAATTCAACACATCTGTCAAGCAGTCTGTAATGTTTCAGGTTTAATATCATTTTACCTTTCAAATATAACTACAGAGGAGTGCTGTGCTGGGGTTAGTTCACTAGGCTTAACTGATCTATGTCACAGTAGCTGTGCAAGTATCCACTTAACTGACAGCTATGCTAAATAATGAGAAAGGTAGTGACTTTCTGTATAGATCTAGATTCTTCTGCCTTGAGAAAAAGAAACAGACTCTTGCCTAATTTCATGTTCTGATACAGTCTTCCTTTGTCTTCTAAATATCAAAAAAAAGAAGAATGTGGTAAAGTCAGAGAATTAGTTTCTCTTCCATGCTCTTTCTGGCTTACTATGCTACTATAGAGAAGGTATTTTACGTTTGGGTTCTCATCTGCAAATGACCTCAACATTTTGGCTCTTAAATTCATAGGCAAAGGACTGTTTATATTGCTATGGTGCCATGCCCTGGGGTCATAAGCATCACTGAAAAGTCTAGGCCTTGTGGTAGGTAATCCCACAAAAAGTTATTGATGACAATGATACAAATGAACAGGCAGTAGAAAAATAGATTTATTTATTTACTTATTGAATATAGATTGTCTAATTTAGTGGAAGCAAGGAATAGGGCTGAAAGATTTCCTTAAAAATCAAATCCAATCCTTTTTAATAATTAAAAACTGGTTTGAAAAAAAAAGTAAATTTTGTATTGAATAAGTTATATTTATCCTTTGCTATATGCAGAAACTGAGCTTTCCAACTGCCAAGAGCACAGGATAGGATCATGTGGTTATTGGCTGGTCTACACTTCAGCACAACAAAGTAGCCATTGAAATATTTGCATTTGAAACAGTTCAGTGTATCCACATTGACCAACTCTGGTTAATGTAAATTGCTCAGACTGCCCACACACACTACTCAGGAAAAAGTCCACAAACAGTTCCTCTCTTTCTATCCTGTGCTTGCAATTTTCAGAAGATGATTTTTTTGGAGGTTAGTAAGGAATAATATTCAAAAGAGGACTGTTCTATTTCTCCTTATTTTTTCATATCCGCAAAGAAATTGTGAAACTTATAAGCAAAATTCTAAATAATTTCAAAAGGCACCAATATATGGTAATGTATTCATATTTATTATTTTGTCCACATATTGACAACTGTTTAGATATTCACTTAAGATTTGAGAGATTTAGGTTTAGCTTTCTGATTTGCAGTGGATTTTTTTCATGTGTGTGTGACCTTTGACAAAAAATTTGGCTGTAGTGGAAATGGAACTAGCAACAATAGAGGCAACACAATGAAGTAAAAATAATTATATTTAAAATTTTAACATAAGTATCACAAAAATAGCCTTAGTTTTATCAAGATATATGATGACATATTGAAGACTGTGTGATAAAAGAGAAAATATTAAAATATATATAAAAGTATAAATATTAAAGAAAATGAGTGCTGGTAAGGTGCTTCAGAATAATTTTTTAAAAAAATATTGGCAATTAAATACATTAAATATTTTAAAGTTAATGCCTGAAAAACATCTGAGTTCTTATTAAAGCTACATTTAAACTACCTCATAGCTTAGATTATTGTTTTTACTACCTATTGAAACCACTATTGAAGGGTAGGCACTGGGATAATGCCTCATGAAAATTAGCTGGTTTTGTAATCCTGATATTTCATACAATGCTTAAGGTTGGAAGGGACCTTAGAGGTCATCTAGTCCAACCCCGCCCTGCACACGCAGGGTCATCTAGGGCACGTGGCACAGGGCTGCATCCAAGCGAGTTTTAAAAATCTCCAAAGAAGGAGATTCCACAACCTCTCTGGGCAGCCTGTGCCAGTGCTCTGTCATCCTTGCAGTTAAGGAATTTTCCTTAAGTTTCTGCAGAACATTTGGTGCTTCAGTTTGTAGCCATTTCCTCTAGTCCTGTCGCTTTCCACCACTGAAAAGGGGCTGGCCCCCTCCTCCTCACTGCCTCCTCCCCCAGCCTTCTCTTCTCCAGGCTGAACAGGCCCAGCTCTCTCAGCCTTTCCTCATAGGGCAGATGTTCCAGGCCCCTGATCATCCTGGTAGCCCTGCGCTGGACACTATTTCTATTTAATATTGCTTTCTAAAGGCCTCAATGCACTATAAAGCCTTCTTCATTGAAATGATAGTGCTTAGACCATTTAGATTTGCCAGAGAGAGAGTCTGAATGCTTGTGGAATGCAGGCATCTCCTGTGCATGAATTCCAAGAATAGGATCATCTTTTCAGATACAGTTAGGCCCAATGAGTTAGGCTTGTTTTTGGTTGTCGAAAAGACATAGGCATTGCCATGATGCGATTGTTCTGATGCTATAGTATTTTTCTAGGCCTTTCTCTCTACGTTTTCTTTCTATCCTGAAAGGAAGTTACCAGGCTCAGAAGAGTAACCTACATTTTGGATGTCTAAAGTTAGATGAATTAAATCTCTTTTAACATGCTCTCTTTGTTCACAGGTGAGGAGAGGACGAGAACTGGAGAATACTCCTAATAATAGTTTCTAACTGTCCTGGGTAGAGCTGACAAAACTTACAGAGTTGATATACTTGTGCTAGTGGAGTCTCATTTAAAAGCCTTTCAGATGTTTTAACTGATATTAATTGAATGTTCCAAACTGCAAGACAGTTACTAGAGAATAGCATCAAATAAGTGGTTCTAAAAATGTTATCTGCTACATCTCACGTGTATCTCATTGCAATGTTGCGTGACAAGTCAATGTTGCAGCTCTTGTAGCTTCTGTTTTATTGCGTGTTATTGTAATGCTTTACGACAATGGATTCAGTTCACTTCGGCTGAGAATACACGTCTTCCTATTTTTGTCTGAAGCGTCATGTACTTGAAATCACTGTTGTAATAGAGAAAAAAATGCTAAGCAGCTGGAGTGGTCTCATGCAGTGTCCCTTTTATGCACCTATATAAGAGAATGTACCTGCAGGCTCCAAGTAAAGGATTACCAAGGTAAAGGAGCAAACTAACTCCATCTATTCTTCTTCTAACCACCAGGATAGGTGGAAGGACTTCTTCTAATGTGCCATGAGACTTTCGTTCAAGGGTGATCCAAATGTCCAGCCAAGTGCAGCTATGACTGCCAATCTACAAAGTTATCCTTTTGTGTCACCACTTTATTCTTATTCTGGTCAAAATAGGTAAACAATTTAATAATTTATCACTACTAGCCTAAACATCCTTATTTTGACTAGAATTAGTTTGTTCAGTTGGTAATGCTGTGGAAGAGATAGAGGACTAGAGAGATAAACAAGTGGGAACAGTCTGAAAGGAATAATCTTTTCAGGCAGTGTGAATGAAATTTGAAGAGAAGATAGGGACAAGCGTTTATGAATAGTGACCTCAACAAAACTTTCTGTGACTCTATTCCAATCATTTTCACACAGATAGGGAAATGAAAGGTGGCAACATAAACTCTTAAACAGATCATTTACTGAAAAAATGTCTAGATACTCAGTTCTCTTCTCACTGGAATCAGACTGCTACAGGACTGCATGGATATGTTAGGAAGGGATCATTATGCAGATAGCAATTCCATTAACATGTTCTCCCTTCAAAACACAACCTCTTCTCCCTTCAAAACACTTCCTTCTTTAAAGGAAGACTCTGCTGAATAAAATGTGGCAGTCTTCCGCAAAGTCCAAATAACACAGAGGTGATCAGATTTCTTCTGTAGTGTTTCTGCTGTATATTTCAGTCCTTTCTAGAATAAATAGAGAAGAATTTAGCTTGATTTTAATTTAGCTAAGACCACCTTTAGTTTTGAAAGTTCTTTAAGGGCCTGTATTGAAATAAAGAAACAAGAAGAGGTTTTTGAAACATACACACAAAAAAAGAAATTTTGATTTCTAATGCAAGCTTTTTCACCTTTTGGATAAGAATGCTGATTTGAGTAATGTTGTTTAAATTCAATTCCCTTTGACTAGATTGGATAGTAGTTTGTAGACAGTGTTCTTTTAATTTCCTATCATCCCATGAAGTCTCATGAGGCCCATTTTGCTTTAAAAGGCTATAAATAAATCTCTCAGAATATCAGCCAGCATCAAGAATATACCTGAGGAATGTACTGTAACATTTTCCACAAACTTTTCAGTAGGTTCTAATAACTATTTTCTGTTTAACAGAAACTGTTCCTCTGTAGCAAAATTAATTCCATTTTCACTAGCCTGAGATTTTGTTCATTTTGTTCAATAAGACTAAAACCATGCTTATTTCTTAGAGTTTGTGACACTGTCAATTGGAATGAGATCTGGATCAGCATTTTCTTATCTATGTCCAGCTCCCAAATAAATCCTAGTGATAAAGTTCTATGCATCCATATATAGATGACATGGGGAAAAAGATTTCCACAGAGCTTAAATACATGTGACTCCTCTTATACTGTTTCATTCCGACTAATGTCTAGGAAGTTCAGTCATCTCTAGGTCGTCTATGTTCTTATTACCAGTCTCAATCCTGAGTCACTTAAGTGTGGTTGAAAACACAGATGCTGTATTTTAGTGCAGGGTATTTCCTTTCCTCATATCTGAATTGTAGAAACATTTGGTCATCCACAGTGTGACCATTCACTGGCTTGAAAGTTGATTTTGCTCTTACAGTGGCTCCTAGACTATAGGGGAGTCCAAGGAGTTGGCAAAAAAGAAAATTAGTCCACTACTCATATTTCATATGGAAATATAGTCTCAATATTTTTAAAAAGATGCTGCATATTTTTGAGGAAAACGCCTTGGTATACTGGAAATCAAACTATTTTAAACGGCTTCAGGCAATGCCAGTCTCTAAAAATGCTACAGTCAACATATGAAACTATAATTTGTTCTGTACATAAATTCATGGCAGAGCTTCAAAGCAATTTGTAAGGGAATTAAACATCTTCCTCCCTCATATACTATCTATCATCAGTCTTTTTAATTCACCAAGAGCTCTTTCTTGGCTTCTGCCAGATATCGTTTGCAAAATGTTTCTGAAAACATCTCTTTTCTCTTATCTCTGAACATTGTGGATAAATTTCATGCATGGGAATAGCAGCTCTGCTTAATTTGTTTTTAAATATTTTCTTTGAGTCCAAACAGGTATACACGTCTTTTTGAAGTGTTAACAGTTTTTTCTGCAATTACTGGCATGAAATTTAATCAATTCCTCCTAAGCAATATGTTTCCTACTAATTCCAACTATTGCTTTGAAATGTCTTTACTGAAGACATTTCAGGGAAATGTCTGTTATTCACACTCCACTAAAAAATCTGACACAAACTCTTGACAAAAATAATCCTGTGCAAAGTTAATTCTAATAAAATTTTGGGCTACTATGTTAATGGCTGAAATAATCTCTCAACTTCTCCTTGTGAATGTTAGCCAATGTTACTTCTCCTTAATGTTAGCCAATTGTCATCATATACTGCTTCCTGCACAAAAGATGATGCATGATTGTTATCAGCACTGTTCAGATGCATCTTTGATGCCTGAAGAAGTGCTTCTTTTAAGTCAGTGAGAACTGTGAAAAGACCAGTCAAGCTATATTAAATATTAAAAAGTTGAAATATAGAGAGAATTTTCACAATTCACAAATTTCACAAATGCTTAATATAAGACTATTTAAAGGGAAGAATTATGCTGCTATAGGAATTATATTCTTTTTTTTCCTGCAATATTATTCTGCGGCAAGACGGCAAGAGATATGTTTTTTCTCTCTTGAGAAAACCATTACAAAGTTACAAAAGCAGAAAGTAAGCACATGTAATGTTAAAGATAAAATACTCATATTTCTACTCTATTATTTCTTTGAGTGTAGTATATTGACTGTAGTTTACAAAAACAATTTACAACAAATAATTTTGGGGGGTACAAGATGATGTTCTTTCAAAGAACATGATTTTGATGGATAAAAAACAACTTAATAAGATCTGAGGTTGGTCTTAACAAGAAATGAAGATATGTTAAATCACTAATTGCATAAGATAACAGGCTGAAATCACTGATACAGTCAGATGCCTGATTTTCTATGATAATTCTGTCTAATTTTATCTAACTAATTTAATTTTCTATGATAAGTATAGTAATGACATAACTACTCTTTATAACATTATAACAATATCATAAAAATAAAGAGGGTAGTCTTTTCAGAAATATTTTTGAAAAAATTGCAGTTAAAAAGAAGAGCATTACATCTGTTTTACATTGTCTTATCTAAATAATAAGCATCTACTAAATGAAATCAGTAAGCTATGACAAAGGTGTTCATTCTGAAGGAAAACTTATGTGCATTTAAGGCATAAGAGAAATATATCAATTGAGGAACTATCCTAGCAAGCTTTGATTGGGCTTAAACAACTTACTCTTCACACTTCTCAAGTTGGAAACAAAAGGGATATTAAAATTCCCAAATCTGCCTTGGGCATGAAAGAGAAAGAAGAAAATTTTAACAGGTTGTGAGAGGATTCTAGTGGAAAAATAGTGACAGCAGGACAGAATGAAGCTTGGACTTTTTGCTGTAGACTCATAATCTGCTTCTGAAGACAAATGTGGGAAGTGTCTGAAACATTTAAGGTTTGAGCAAGCAGAAAGTATCTGTAGGTGTTTATTATTCTTACCTTTACTTGGCCTGCTGCTGCTTTGGTGATACCTCCTTCATTCTGAAAAGGCTTCTTTGAGTCACTTATGTGGCTAATATGTTTAAAGGATAAAGAGACTTGTATTAACTCCTATGGATAATACAGGCTACTACCCTGGGATCTACTCCAAGGGTAAATTGCAAAATTGTGAACTGCACTTGTACTAGGAGAGAAATGAAAGAAACCTGTCACATCAAGGGAGCTGTCATAAGGATTAAATGAGATCTCCAGGAGAGCTTTATGAATGATTCATTTTTTGATTCAACCAGCTCAAACTCAGAAAGGAAAATACATGAGTTTGGATTGGCCTCTGACCAAGGTATTTTTTAAACCAAAATGGAAAATAAGAAATATGATTTCAGCTTCAACAAAGCAAGGTAGAGAAATTCCTCAGCATACTGCAGTACTAAGTTTCTTTCCTTCCTTCTAAAGGAAGGAAATTTTACTAGTGAGAAGTGTGCTTGGTTATTACGATATAGACTATTCTGTGGTGAATCTTCCTCTGTCTCCCTTCTCTATTTTATGCAAACATTAATCTACAAATTAGATGTAAGCCTGAAAACTATAGGTGAGTTAAGCCATCTAAATACAAACATCTAGTTTAGCTGCCCTCTGAGTGCAGTGTCCCCATATAACAGCCTGATCTTTGTTATGTTGTGGTATTTGAGGTAGCCCCAAACAGCCTAGCCATCATCTGCCTTAGCAAACCTGTAGCCTCATTTTCTGTTTCTCTCAACTCAATTCGCATCTAAATAACTATCCAAGACAAACATGTACAATAGGACATGTTTGGCAACAAGGGCAACCTGTTACTAAATAGTTGACAGATTCATTATCTGATACATGAATTTATTATTAGTTTATCTCTAGTCAAAACTTAAAGATCAGTCTTGTCTGAAGTAGTTTTTGATGAGAGAGAGGAGTGGAAGGATGGATTTAAGCCCTACGTTATTCTCTCTCTGTTGTCCATGCAACAGAAATTGTTCTCTCTTCAGAAACTAAGACTTACAGTATCTTTTGCATTCCAGCAACTCTATTTCCTTTGCTTCTAACACATTTCAAACTGGAGGCACATGATTGCATTAAAAAAAAAGTCACTTTAACTGTATTTCTTGTCTCTATAACCAAAGAAGGGCTAACAATAAATCCAAGCAATATGACAAAGGAAACTTCTCTCACGTTTGGTATGCCTTTATACAAATCTTATGAGCAAGTTGGTATATCCTAGAATTTTATGGGATTTTTTTCTGTCTTTCTTTCTTGTCTTTCTTTTATATTATATATATATATTTTTCTGCTGATGCTATTTCTGGTTAGTTGAGCATGCGGTTGAGCATATTGAAATGAGTAGAAGGCATACTGACATCAGTGAATTAAGTCACATTTATCTGCAACTTCATTTACACTTTTTAAAGTCAGTAATAGCAATCTTAACACAAAAGAAATTGCTTTGTGCAATACATTTTGCAGTTCTGAAGATTAAATAATCCTTTTCATTACAACAAATCTGGGAACTGCAATTTCTCTTTTTCTTTTAATATTTTTTATTAGTTGTTATTTTTATTAATATGCTTTTTTAGAGAACAAAAATCCATCACAATTTAAGCAGAGCAGAATGGAGTCAGATCATTAAAAAATGATCACATTGCTAAAACAGTGTCTCTTGTTGGTATGAGGCCAAAATTCTTCTGGGGGTGTTCCTAGCTTCCAAATTTCTTCTGCTTCTGAATCTGCCAGGAACGATTTGAGAGATGTATACACAGAGAATCTGAAGTGCTATTGCTATATACTGTAATGTTACTCTTTCAATATCTGCAGTATAAGTGCATTCTGAAAAATAGTTACATCCTGTATACTTGCTCAAATATACAATCACTTCATATTTCCATCTCTCAGCTTAATAGATCCTTACTAATTATAAACTAGTTTTTATAAACTAGTGTGGTTCATTGCAGTTTATCTTTGAAGGTCTGTTTCAGAAGACCTTCAAGCAATATCTATGTATGCCATATCCTGCTCAGATACTGAGCAAGCCTATATTTTTAATATATTCTATTATCAGGCTGCTGTTACTGGATGCTTTAGTTCAGTCTGTAGTTGCATTGACCTTTTAGAACATGTTCATGGTAAGCTTCAATGGTTGCTTACTTCCATACATCGAAGTAATCTCTGACCTATGCATATGTGAAGATGTATAACAGATTTTATAGTGTAGGTTGCATGTTGCAGCTCATGTGCTCCTAAACAGTGAAGAAAACTTTATGTTGGTGAATAACTAATAATAGGAGACCTTCAAATATTCTGTAAATTCAGTGCAGCTAAGTACCCAGACTCTTATTTAGTGTAATTAGTTCTCAACTCCTAATCATAGTACTAAAAAACCTTAATCTTTAAAAAGGAGTTGACATTGATTTTAAGTTTCAAGTTTTTTTTCATATTGTTCAGCACTACTTCCCTTGTCACTTGCTTTTAGAAAGCTAATTAAAAAATCATTCTTTATTTCCTTTCCCTTTCTTTTCCTCAAAATGTTAAAAGCTGTGTACATTCATAAAAGAAATGACTTAGGCAAGTAGTCTGGGGAAAAGAAGGAAATCTCATTAGCTAATGCATTAAAAACAATCCAGACTTCTAAAAAGCTACTGCCAGAAATGGAAGAAATTACTTTTGCCTCAGGCAGGATTTGCAGTATAAGGCTTTTCTTCCTCCATCATTTCCTCTGCAAAGTGAAGATTATTTCACCATCAAAAGCAACACATGGTGTATGATTTTCCTTTTTTTTGTCCTGGAATAAAATCTTTACTACCTTCATGAAAGTATTTGTGACTTTGACTTTGCTGCTTCTCTCTTAAAGTCCTGGAAAGTTTCTCTGTTGTGTGAGGCTTCTTTCCTGGAGATTTTGGGCTATACAAGTAGCAAAATAGTAGTGTAAAGAAAAGGGAGATTGCATGTGGAGGTGTTCTGGAGGACTCCTGTTGTAGGCAATGTGTTCAAGAGATTTAATTTTATTGTTCAACAAATCAGGGTTGTATAGTCTTTTCTATAACTGCACCAATCCCTTTTTGAAATGGACTTTTAGGATCTCCTAAGACCATCTCCTATGGTCTGTAGTATGAAACCAACCGGAATTGTTGGCTAATGGCTTGAAATTAACTAGTGCAGAGGTGATGACTAGAGGTATGTATGTGCATACTATACCACACCGTGCACACACACTGTGCACTCCAGAATTTTATGCACAGAGCAACTCACTGACCCTGAAGGCAGGAATAACATACTGTGGTGCTTAATGTGGCTTATGAAGATACAGCCAGTAGCCAGGCTTTTTTTGGAATATAACCTCCTTAGATGATGCTCCATAACACCACAATTTCAGGTGTGAGTACTTGAGTAATGAAAGGGTCTGAGTAAGATCCTTATTACACATAAGATATGTAACAATTAGCATAAAAATGGATAAATACACTTCAAAACTGAATTCAGGAAAAATTTTAACCAAAAATACTGAGTAGACATTATTTAACCAGAAATACTGATTAGTCTGTGTCTTCTTAATTTAAAGGACAGAAGCAAGTGGCACTAGTAAGGATTTATCTTTTATCCTAAAATAGGCGTGTAATTTAGTCAGCTGTACTATACTGTGATCTACCTTTCTTTTTCTCCCTACAAGTGTATAGTCCTAAATTAAATTCTTATCTACAGATTCAACTTGAAAGCTTGTTCTGCAACTTCTAGGATGCAATTTACCCAATCTGTCTTGAAAGTTGTCTTTGAGATGAGATGCACCATGCTCTGAAACAACCTAGTTCACTCCATTGACTATAAACAAGATCTAAATGACTTCTGCTGCAGACAGCTACATTTGGCTAGACAGTTCCCACACACTGTGCCTAATGTGGAACTCATAGCTGCAGGCACTCTTAGATCATCTCAGAATAATGAATATCCCCAGTGGTTTATATATCCTTCTGGAGTAGTATATAAGCGTTTGTTGAAGCTGTTCTAATATATTAGCAACCAAACTGGCATCAAGATCAAGGGAGAGTAGTGATACTCTAAATCACACTTCATATTTCTTCTCTTGACTGGTCTTGAGAACTGGTCAAATTCATTGAATTCATCCTTGACACATTATGCATTTGAACTAGGGGCAAAATCTTTATCCAAAGTCACGTTTTGTCATAGGATAAATTCAGTGATGTGTGCCAGACCTAACTCTTACAGCATTCCAGTTCCCAAAACACAAGGTTTATTTTGTGCAAGCCTAGCAAATTTAGATTTATTTGAAGGATAGAGAATATAGACGTACTGTATAACTTTGTGGTGTCTTGTGAGCTGATGGGAAATTTTCAGTGAGATCAGACCTTTGCTTCACAGAGCTGCTTGTGAAGGCTGACAAAGAACAGTCAAAGAACATTTTCAAAAATTTAATAATGGTAAAGGAAGTTCAAGACACCTGCTTATCTACTCTTACTAGTCTGTTTGTTTTTTTGTTTATTTTTGCTTCTCATCCCTCATTAGTTTAACCTACAGGTTTTAAAGGATTATAAGAGAAAATGGCTTCATTTTCCTATTACACAGATGGAGAACAGAAGGACTCAGAACATCTATTTGATATATAGTGAGCAGGCCACTGGAAAATTCAGAATTAGAGTGCATTTTATTAAGTCAGTCTACTAGAAATAGTACTCCATAGAACTAGTATAAAATGTGTGTACACACACACATTCTGATCTAAGCATCAGAATCATCAGTGTTTAATTTTCCATTTCATTGCACTGACACTTCCAAAACAGTCAGAGAATATGTTCTTGGGCAATTAATTCACTTTGAGCAATGCAGACACTGAATATACTCCTGAAAAGTTGTCCCAGGGCAAACAAAGCCCAGCATAGTTGGTTTGAACTGCTACTAGATTGCTCATATCAATACTCAATACATCACAGGTCAGAATCTGATGCTTTCGGCTACACCTTCTGCTTGCTGTATTCTTTTTCTTTTTATTTCATGTATTGGAAGAGATATGAAATAATAGTGTTATGACAATTCTTTATGTTAGTTGGCAATACACAAAAGGAGACAGAGAGGCAGAGAAAGGAACTTCAGCTAGACTGAAGTTTTTAGTTACCAATAGTTACTGAAAAAATAAATACTAAGACAGATAAACTTGGGTTCTGTTACAAACAGGTAGAGGGATGATTATTCTTCTAAGAATGAAATGATTTCAGTAACAAATATAAAATATAGACCATGTGGTACAGTAGTAATAAACTCTGAAGATTACCTAGTGAAGGAACAGAACTTGAATAAATGCTCTGTATTTACTGGGCCCCAAAGATTTGGACATAACATCTCAAAAGCTTTGTATTTCATCTTAAGAGACTGCTGAAGTTGTTAAAAGAAAGTTTGAAAAAAATATTTCAAGAGCATATATAAAATGAAAACTTGCATATGCCAAGCATTACTCCATGGAGACTTAAAAGGGCCAAGAAATAAGCCCTGCAGAGAGGCCACCTCGCACTACGGATCGCATACACTGCCCTCAGGCTCCGCACACAATCGCGGCACTGTCAGTGACAGCCCCACCAATTCTGGTGTGAGAGTCATGGAAACTGCTTTTGGCTGGGTCTGTAGTACTTCATAATTTCTATAGATTTCAGTTGTTTGAGATACATTACGGCAACACAGAGATGTGAACCACATTTCACTTGTCTGGATGCCCTGAAGGAGTTGAAGTGGAGATGAACACAGACTTTTCCTATTCTCCACATTACAAAGCTCACTCTGGAAACTCACCCTGGCTAAAGTAATGTAAAATGCACACTGTTCTCAGGTTAAGTTTTCTTGTGCTCTGGGTTGGATATGAGATTTTAGAATGAGGAGACTTAAATATCTATAATCCCACTGTCCAGTGGGAGACTCCTTTGTCTTGTTCCAGAATAGAGTATATGAACCTAATAGAATGAATCATTAGGCAAAGGAGTTATTACAAATTTGCACTTGGGAATTTGAGATTAAATTTGGTGGTGATAAATGGGCCTGAGCCCAGTTGGAGGCTTTTGGTTAGTGGTATCCTGCAGAGGTCATTTCTAGGTCCAGGGCTAATCAACCTGTTCATCAATGATTTGGACGAGGGTGCAGCGTGCATCCTGAGCAAGTTTCCAAATGATACCAAACTGTGTGGAATGGCTGGCACTCCAGAAGGCTGTGCTGCCATTCAGAGAGACCTGGACAATCTGGAGAACTGTGCAGAAAGGACACCTCATGAGGTTCAAAAAGGACAAGTGCAAGGTCAAACACCTGGGAAGGAATAACCTTGGGCACCGGTGCAGACCTGCTGGAGAGCACCTCCACAGAGAGAGACCTGAGAGTCCTGGTTGACAATAAGTTAACCATGAGTCAGCAGTGTGCCCTCGTGGCCAAGAAGGCCAATGAGATCCTGGCCTGCATCAGGAGGAGTGTTGCCAGCCTGTCAAGGGAGGTGATTCTGCCCCTCTACTGAGCTCTGGTGAGGCAGCACCTGGAGTGTTGTGTTCAGTTCTGGGCTCCCCAATATGAGAAGGATGTGCAGCTCCTAGAGAGGGTCAGCGAAGGGCAACCAAGATGATTAAAGGACTGGAACATCTCTTGTATGAGGAGAGACTGCGTGAGTTGGGCCTGTTCAGCTTGGAGAAGAGAAGGCTGAGAGCTGATCTGCTCAAAATGTATAAGTACCTGAAGGGAGAATGTAGGGAGGAAGGGGCCAAACTCTTCTCAGTTGTGGCCAGTGATAGGACAAGGGGCAATGGGTGTAAGATGAAAAACAAGAAGTTCCATCTTCATATGAGGAAGAAACTTCTTTGCTGTGAGGATGAACAGGCTGCCCAGGGAGATTGTGGAGTCTCCTCTGGACGTCTTCAAAATCTGCCTGGATGCCACCCTGTACCACATGCTGTAGGTGTCCATGCTGGAGCAGGGGGTTAAACTAGATGATCTCTAGAGATCCTTTCCAACCTTAACCATTCTGTGATTCTGTGAAACTAACTTGATAATCCAGACACACTCTTAGCACTTCTTTAGGACTTTTGGTTCTATAAATAATTTATTATTGAATGAAAATTTGAAAATCATAAACTGGTTAGATAGCGATTCTCATTTTACATAGTCTCAAATATATCTTATTCATTAAAATCTTTTATTTTATGTCTTTGTACCGTAGAAATAACTCTTCCTATTTTAAAAGACAGAAAGTTGTCATTTGTGTCATTAGACAAGCCTCAGCAGATGAACTAATATGAAGCCTCAGCTTTCACACTGCAGTGTCTCCTTATCACTCTCATTATCTGCTTGGGCATTTCTTTAACACTGATGCCTCTGTAAAATGATCTAAAAAGAGGATTCCCTTTTTTCCTTAAAGGTACTGACTGTCTTCTACTGTCAAGTCTAATGTCTCCAATAGTTTCCATAATTATGTCACACACGCATGTTGATGGAAAAGTGGATATAAAGGTACTAATGTTATTTCTGCTTGGTTCTCTATCCTCTCTTTACTCTTTCCTGTCTTTTACGATTTACATTAGATTTCTCCATTGCCAGGTCAGGGATTTTGTCATTTACAAATACCGTACATTTAGAGTACTGCTGACCTCAGGCACTCAAAATGAATGTGTTAGCCCCTTAATAATGAGGAGTTTGGTTTTAAAAATGTGTATTTGCATGATCATGTTTATATAATTTATTTGATCTCTGCATTTTTACTAGAGACTTTACAGTTAACTTTTCCAGTCTTTACAATGAGAACTGCATATTTCCTTCCTTCCCTTCATTCCCTTCCTTTCCTTCCTCCCTTCCTTCTCCTCCCTTCCTTCTCCTCTCTTCCTTCCTCCCTTCCTTCCCTTTCCTTCCTCTTCCTCCCTTGCTTCCTTCCTTCCTCCCTTTCTTCCTTCCTTCCTTCGAAAAGCTGAGATACTTACTCATGAATATTACTGTAGGAGCTGAAGTGTTAGAGAAAATAATGTCTTTCCAAATAGATGTTGCTAAATTGAGATACAACATTTATGGGGGCTGGATATTATTTAATATCCAAATAGTTGTTTGCATATTAAAGTTATACTGTTCATCATTATCCTAGATCCCAGAGTGCAGAGCTTCAGAAACAGATATAAAATTTGAACCTCTAAGGAAGTTCTCCATCCTTTGAGGAAGAGAAAAGGAAACTAAGCTTCTCCCCTTTTCCGAGTACATTTGTCCTATAGCAATTAGCTATCACTGCTAATTATTCACAGAAGCCTGGCAATCTTTCAACTTTTTTTTCCCTTGTCTTATTACAACTAAAATGAGAAATCAAAATAGGATATACAGAGAATGGAGAAGAAAGGATCACCATCTAAGGACAATAGTTTTTTTTGCACAAAAATCCTGAGATGCAGACCTCTAAAGAAAGACTGGTAAGTTACCTGAGCCTTGGATGATAGTATGAATATGATGTTTTATTTGGAAAGATTGAGAGTAGATAGGAGAAGAAATAATTCTTTCCCCTAATTCCCGAAGTACTTTTTATTTCAGTAACTAATAGTCTGCATTTTCTTGAATGTGCTCTATACTCTAGAAGAGAGCTGCTGAGAGTGCATACCTCCCTCTATCTTCACCCTCCTCCTTCCTTTCTGATACTCCAAACTCTATAGAGTGTATTTAACATCCTGAGCTTATTTTATGTATTTGCTGTACAACAAAGGATACTGGAGAATATCTGCATAGTGCACTACTATATATTGGATGTTTCCAGATAAGCATCAAAATGTACTGTTAGTGAAGCTTACTAAATTCACTCCAAATATCAAACTGAGCAAAGAAAATATCTTCTATCTGAGCATACTAGATGCATCTCTGACATAATAATTAGCCCCTGCGCTTCATGATGAGTAATAAAGAGATTTGCAGAAGTGGACAGAACATCTTTTTTTAATTTTCAGAAAAAGACAATCAGCTCATGTTTTAAATGATGATGTGACAACCTGGCACATAAGTGGAAAGCAATTTCACTTCAACAACAGCAGTGCTTTTGTGAGGTTTGCCCAAAAAGGAGTATATGAAAAAGATAAAGATCAAAGGATGGTGGACCATGCCTGTGGTAATCACACAGATAAAATTCCAGGTCTGGATGGGCAGTACCCTTTGCTTTCAGGTGCTCTGTTTTCAGCCTCCTTTCATTCCAACCAAAATGCAGATGCAGAGATTGTCTTTCTCTCTTGCTCTTTCCTTATTGCCTTAGATATGAAGCTCAAATTTCTCTTCCTTGCTTTCAAAACACTTCACAGGTTCACTCCTGGTTGCTCCGCTGCCCTCCTCACCTCTTCCTCTCTCTGCAGCCAGCACTGCGCTCTTTGTCTACTGAATCCACTGAACATTTTGCGCTTTTTTTTTTATTATGCCACCTGGAACATAGGTCTGGAACAGCCTTCTGATTATTCCAGGCCCAACTCGGTTGCTCAGATGTCCTCAAATCCTTCTTAAAAAACCCCTCACGTTGCTTTTTTGGCATGTCACTGAACAGATTTTCTTCCCTTGATTTGATGTATAGAGGGCTAACTTCCATGTGCAATTTCTGGCAGCCCACATCCACATACGAAAGGAGATAAAGAGGTGGATTTCATGAGTGAAGGTACAACAATTCTCAGTACTTAGTGAGACATTACAGTTTAGTTTGGAGACAACTACATAATTTAAAGTACACAAAAATAACTACATAATTTAAAAGTTAAAACAAGCTGAGAGGGTGTAGAGACAGACTTACATGGCTAATTTGTTTTATTTAAATTAAATTCTGGCTTACTTTTAAGCGCACAAGCTACTCAGATCAGTAGGAAAGTGACATGCCATTAATTGGCACATACCAATTAATAAATGACTATTTTACAGCACTTTTCCTACATGCATCTGAGAACAATTTTCAGAAGAGAATGGCTGGACCCACTTTGAAGAAGAGAAGATTGAAACACAGATGGTTGAGATTCGCTTCCCAAGGAATCAGAAAGTTGGTAGCAGAAGTGGAATAAAATTCCAGGTCCTCTTATTTCCAGTTTTGGGATCAGGCCATTACAACACATGGCCAACTGATTGCTGTTACTTACTTAATAGCAAGGCCTTGTAGCCATAGAAAACAAAGACAAAACAAAATTCAATGGATCACACCATATGGTCAGTTTTGATATCAGGTTCTAAGATAGTGATATAAACTAATCCATAGGGTTCTAGAATAGGCTTCCAAAGTAAAGGACAGATTAGCTCTTGTTTTATTTTTGCTTTCAGCTAGTTTAAATCTTTTATGTATATATAAAAATCCCATAAATGTGTTCTTTAATCTATAAAAGAAAAAGAATCAGAAAAGCATAAAACATTAAAATCCATATCTCCTCCTTTTTAAGGGCATTACCTCTATTTTGTGGCTCATACCTATTATTTTCTAGCAGGCCTTGGTAGAAAAATCATTTTGTTTTAGACATTTTTAAAGTGATTCGGAAAAAGTTTATACGGAAAATGAGAAAATCAGCTAATGCTTATCTGCATAGCTAGTTTTACTCATTTATGAATTCAAGTAACATGGGCATAAGCTTGAAATAAAAGTACCCATCTCTATAAATAAACTGGAAATGCAGTCTTGCTGACAGAAAGAGCTCGCAGGGCTCTTTATTTTCCATTTACCACTGCAGAGAAGCTCTTGCCTTTTGCATTACAATTTTCTACAATGAAACTGTGTTTGAACTAGATAGTGCTGTAAGTTCAATACATATATTTGGGAGAAAACGCTTGTGGAAGACATGAGAACAATTTCCTTTGTTTAATACTGAGGGCTGTGTGGAATCTCCTCAGAGGATGCATCAGTGGTTTGATTGAGAAAATGAATAAAAACATGACCCTTTGGGAACCAAAGGTTAATCTAAGAAAACAGCATCCAAGGAGATGTTATAACTAGTCAGAAGTCCCACAGAATAGCCTGAGGCAATAACTTCCAGTCGATAGAATGGCCCAAGTAGGATGAAAGCTTTGTATTTTTGATAGATTTTTTTTTCCATAGACTTTTAAATTGACTCTCGGCAAGTCAGATATAGATTCTATAGCAAGGTCCCCCTGGATTCTCAGGCACTTTGGGAGAAAAGCTAGACATTTTGTCAGTTTCTTTTTTTTTATTAAATTACAAAGAGACATGAATAATTTAGTAAATGCATTCAACTTTTTTGATGTTAAGTACAAAGTTATTACCTTTTTTCTTTTGAAAATTACGTTTTTTAGAATATGTAATTCACATTGCAATTCGTGCATAACAGTCAAATGCCCTTGTAAAAACAACACAGGTCGAAAGAATATACGCAATAGGTAAATGATATGTAGAATATTTTTAGTTCATGTCAATTGATTAAATTTTAAATAATATTTAGCAATATAAAAATCCTGTGATTATGAAACATAATGATCTGGAAGTGGGATGACACCAGCCAGCAATCTGGTCCTTCTCCTCAGTCAGAGAGTGTGGGTAGCAAACAGTTTTCTCAGATGTTTTTCCAAAAGTAATGACATTGGCATATATGGGATTTTTGAATGTTCCAAAAGCTTTCTTTTTATCTTAAGGATTTTTTTTTTACAAATGTAAATTCTGTTGCTGTAGAAACATGGACTACTGATGGTCATTGTAGGATCTTATCGATGCACCTAGAATGGAAGCCACAATTTATATTGGGATATCCTTTTTTAGTTTTAGTTTTAAAATCATAAGAACATGCTGCTGTACTCTGTAACTTTCTGGACAAAAAATATAAAAGATATGGAAATAAATTAAAAATAAAACTATATAAATTTAAATTAGAATTCTGTTTGTGGACTTCACATCTTGTTTGCCAGTTTGATCAGCCTGTGGTCCTGCTGTGCCTCTGCTGTGCTGTGCAAACCTGAAACGTATTTGATAGGTTGCTGCAAATGTCTTAAGTTGTTAAGTTATTCTTAGATTCTTCCACCACTGGTTATGCAAACATTTATTACTCCCCTTTTTTTTAGTGATGATTCTTATTTATTTGAAATAGTATTCAAAATGGTGGTGAGCTTTAGTCCTTTAGGTGACTGCCCTTTAGTCAGCTACTTTTAAGATTTGCTAAAGATGATCTAGGTGAATATAAGTATAAAAAATCTTTAAAATATCTTTAATATGTAGTGTGATTTTCAGAGTTCTTCTCAGTCCTTAATGGAACTTATTTTGAATATCTTTCCTACAACATCATATTGTATTTCTAGGTCTATTCATGTCTATCAAGGTCAATATATAGTTGTGCTTTACAATTTGAGGTATTTGCCATTAAAAAGAAAAAAGTTCCTTCAAAAGCTGATATATTATTTTTAAAAGCTTTCAAATAACAGGATAGACAAATATGATTGTATGATAAATCTGAATATTAAAAAAGCATGAGGAGAAAGTATTTTAGAGTCTAGCTTAAGTTGCATAAGAATATATACTAACTAGAGTATTATAAAGGAATTTTGCAAGGAAGATTGCCCTTCTTATGTGACTTATGTTCCTTCTTCCTCATTTGTGTGCTTCAAAAGGGCATTTTGAAGTAAGGTCATTTAAAGAACTTAGGTATATAAAGAATACATTTACAAACACAGAAATAATCCTAGAGTTGTTGAGAAAATGGGTTACATTTCATGTTGGGAAGTGAAAAACAGCATTTAATGTGCAGAGTGCACGTAGGTTCATTATTCACAAATCAAGATGGATGGAGTACTGCTTTTCCATTCATTTTGAAAGATCTTATTTTTGTGCCACTGGACTTAAAAGAAATGCACTTTGTTTCTCTCTCCATTCCTTCCCTGCATGAAACAAATCATGCTGAAGTGTAGTTCTTCTGTCTAAACAAAGTTTATGGTCATTAGCCTCCCACTATATATAACTATCTCTCCAATAGGAAGAGGGAGAGGGGCCTTGGCTGCTCCTTTTTTAATTAATCACCTGAGTGAGTTAGTGACTGTGAAAGAAAACCAGACAGACTGCCTGGAAAGCGAGGACCTCTGCTTATAGGCAAAGTCAGTGATTTCATATAGCTATTTCATTTCTAGTTTTACATTACTGTCAAGTTGAATAGTTGTTAAGAATTTCATTGTAAAGATCTTTTTAAATTTTTGGTTTTGCAGATGAAGCCCAAAACACATCTTTGAAATATATAGCACTGTGATGTTTTTTTGAAATTGGCCAACACAATCTAGAGTTATTTGGAGGGCAGATAAGCAGACAGACATATAGACATATTTCATCTATTTCCTTGGGAAATCAAGCTAAAAAATAGGAGCTGAAGTTGAATTCTTTACCAACTCTTTTGTTCTAAAATAAGTGACTTATCTATCAAAAATGCTTGTGTGACTGGCAGCTTTCCTTAAATAAAAAAATGTGTTGCTTGGGGGAAGAAAGAGGGCAAAAGTTTCCAAAACTATTAGAAACATTTGCAAAGAAAGAAATTGGAAAGACAGAAACTGGAAACAAAGTTCCTGCATACCAACTACAGGTAAAAATGAAATACACTACTATCAAGTTAATCACTTGAGATTTAAGGTGCTGTTACTGCTTTTGGTTTTATGGATAATATTATCTGCCCCATCTCCTTTGCCTTACTTACCCCATGGGACTCCTAGCCTCATATTTTTTTTCCAGCTTTCAGTGGTCTCAGTAGTTTTGATACAGATTGTTAGTATCCTTTTGCTTTCTCTGTAGTTATCCTAGTAAATCATTTACCTGACCGGTATGTATATAAACCTCAGCAAACAGCTCTATGGTTTGAAGAATCAAAAGATAGAGTGAAGTTCTGCAAATATCAGGTTAAGAAAAAAATCACTTCCTATGATAGCTTAAGTGTAATGACTGTCATTTAGTCAGCTCTAAAATAAGGATAATGACAAGGATTTCTTTGACAAGTACATTGAGACTTACAGGTAAAATATAATAAAAAATGTATAGTTATGAAGTTATTAAAGTGCACATGGTTTAACACTCAGAGGCTTTATAGAAGATGTTATGAAAGTCACTCACTCCTGCCAACACCATTACTACAGACTTGTCCAGACTCAACAAACTGGTTGAAAAAATAAAGTGTCTAATGCAAAAAGGTGTTGCATTGCATTTTTTTGGTAAAAGTAAAAAAAAAAAAAGTTTTCAACCTTCAAGTAGGAGAGGAGTTTAATAACCTGATATTATTACTGTTCAAATATATGTTCCACTGAAAATATGAAGAATAACACAAGTAGCCTGAAAGGAATGAGCTTTGATTATTCATACTGATAAATTGGAATAGACCTGAACTCTGTCTGAGTGTGAGATGGAAGGTTAATCCTTTTACCATATGGTTTCCAAACACTACTATGCTTACAGACTCAGATGTTGGTCTCAAGTGCTTATTACGATTGTGCAATATAGACTGTCCCCTGTGGCCTATTAATTAGGTTGTGGAACAATTTAGAGGTTAGAGAGATAACTGAACTGTTATTAAAACAAAAGATTTGAAAACTGCCCAAGTAACAGCAAAAAGCAGGATCTGGAAGGAATAAGAGGTGCTTTTTGAGGGAACTTGTAATGGGATCTAACAACTTGTGAATCATTAGAAGGAATTGTATTCTCTGCTAGAAAAACAAGTGGGAACAATTTTCCACAATTTGGCAAATGGTCATCAATTATACAGAAGAGACAGGAAATATAGAATAGACTTTTAGGTTTGTGTGGTTTACACTGTGGTAAGTCCAGGTTCTTTAAATAACTTTGAGACTTGAAGCTTATTGAAATAGGGGTAAAATGATTTGTTCACAGGGTAAATTTGGCAGCCCAGAGTGCCGAATCCTCTGCTGACACATCAAATAGACTTGCAGGAGGCAATATAACAGGATTTTATTGACATAAAATTTTTATTGTTCATACCTTGTCGGGCAATTATTAGTGGATTGTGTTTAGCAATACAGGTGTATTACAGTATTTTTATTTTTAACTCTTAAGTATCAAGTATTTAACTATTTGTAACAGTGAATAGAATGAATATATATTGTTCAGTCAAGAACAAAGTACCAGACATATAGGCCACAATTTATTTTAACCTGTTTCTATTTTAGAAAACAAATGAACATTTATCTCAATTTGAAACTTGCATGATATTTAGCATCAGAGTTTTTAGTTCATGAAAATATATTCTGCTGATACAGAATAATAATGAACTAAGGAATGGTAATGCTCGCCATTTCCTTGGAAAGTACCTTTGAGTTTAATGGCACTATAATACATTTCAAAGATGAAGTAGAAAAAATATAAAAGAAGCTTGAGATACCAGAAAAAAATGATTGGCTTTTTCAGTGAGTTATTCCAAATAGACCTTCTTGCAAACTAAGGTATTTCCTAAACTCTTATCTATGAAGGTAAACGTTATCATAAATACTTGTAGCATTAGGAGTTTACATAACTGGAAAAGTCTCCTAAGCACTCTAGAAAAACAAATCAGAGAAGAGAAGATAATCAAAAGTAAGAATTCTTAAAACATACTCTCAAAACATGCCATACATTTCAAGGATTATTTATGAAGTTTATTTAATACATATTATATATTCAGTAAGATATACTTTATCCGAGTTGCAAAAAAAAAAAAAATCTTTCCTTGTCAAAGCCACACTAGTATATTTATCAATATATTTTTTTAAATCATCAAGGAATAATTCAATAATTCAAGCTTTTCTTCACATTTTTGTATTCACTTATGTGTTTTTATTATAATTTCACTCTGGTATTGAAAATGGAAACAGCTTTATACTATTGATATATACTAATCCCTCCCAGAAAAAAACACCTGTGTCTAATCTCCAATATGTACAATGAATATTACATCTTTGAAACATTTTAATGATGATTATTTCTAACATTTTATTTTTCTTCAGGCAAATTTTTAATAGAGATATTAGGGCCTTTATAGCCCTTCTGATATCATCATAGATAACAGCGTGTACAAAACTGGCTCTGCAAAGTGGGAGAGTCTGTGTGGTTGCACGTTTCTCCTCTCTCTTTCATAGTCTGATCAGGATATGCTGTCTCAACTTTTGCTAGGTCTGCATGGTGGCAGCAATCTTTCTAATCTTTTTCTCCACCTGAAATGCAGTCCTGATTGACTTAATCATTGTAACGGCAAGCAGTTTGAAGAGTTCTTTCTCTGGAAAACTCAAATACAGATTTTTTTTAGACGTATTTTTGTATCTATCTTCAGTTTTAGGTATTTAGGAATGTTGAAAATACTTATTATTCTTATACTTATTACTTACTTTTATAATACTTAATATAAAATATTTATTTTTATAATATTAATATAAAATATTTATCAATCATGCTACTTGTTTTTTTTTCTAGCTTACAGAGAAGCAGAACAGGAATATGATTTGAGGAGAAACAGTCACAGAGAGATGTGACTTGCAGATTAATGCTGGAACCAGGAACTGGACAAAAATATTTTCCTCCTGAACCAATCACATCGCCTTTTGTTCTTTAATCTTATTGCTAATGTGACCTATTCAGTCCACAGGGCAACTTGTCTCCCCTGTTTTGTAGTTGCAAGCTATGTACTTGAATAGCAGTAAGATACTATGAGATGGCTTCGGATTATATAAATTTAGGAGTTTGAAATACTTAAAATTATCAGCCAATTTTCCTTAAGTTGTTTCCATAATCAGTGGAGAGATGCAAACTCTTCTTTGGCAAGGAAGATTGGCACATAACTCACAATTTATGAAGTCTGCTTGCTAAAAATCCTGCCTTCCTGAGGTGCTGTTCACCATATCTCCTCACCATGGATGATCATAGGCCAAGTAGGCAACTAATTTGGACTTAAGTTTGTGTGATTGAATTTGTCTGGGATCTGCTAATCACTTCCTTTACTACCACCTGCTGACTTGCAACTACTTTTGTACTATATTTGAAGAACTTATTTTGACAAAATATGAAATAAGAAGCTGTTTTTTTATAGAATAAATATAATGTGGGGAAAAAATAACCTTTTTCATTATACAAGAAACAGCAAATGTGAATTTTACAGAACAATTTAAAATCAAATTTCTCAGCTGTTAATAGTTGGAAGGAGATATGTAACTCAGGCAGCTAAATTCATCATTAAAATCTAGAAAACAGTCACTGAAGTTCTTTTATTTCTTTCAGCTCTATTAATTATTACTAGTGCAACAGGAGAACTCTTGCTGCCTTTCTCCATACAGCCTGGGACAAGCAGAATGCAACCACATGGTTATTAGTTATGCAAATATACATGAATGTGGTGCAGCTAGCAAACATATTTAATATTAGCACAATAAATAAACATTTAGTCTCCTACCTGGCTGAAGATGTTTGAGGAAAAAAAATAAATAAAACTTCTAACATTCTATAATTCTGTCCAGGAGCCCCTTTAAATCATGGTTCATTACCTTCACGATGTGGGGCAAAAGCTCAGCTGAACCAACAGCAACCACAAGCTGATGTGTGAAGGCCCTTTAAATGTGTTTTGCTGCTGGTGGGACTGAGCAACAGTGTGTTTTTCCAATGAGTGAAAAAAAAAAGGGAATACAGTTCTAGCAAGCAGTGAGGACCTACAATTAGCAGAAGCATCTACAGAAGCTTTTCAGAAGGCTGCGACAAATTACATAAACTTGGCATTGAGGACTTGGCATTGTGGACTTGGCATTAGATGTGTGCTGTCAAGTATGAAAGGTACAGGCATATGGTAAGCACTCAAATATCTGCTGCTTGAGGGTATGGTGAACGAGCACACAGAATTGGTAGCAGATGTTCTTCCAGGATGCGTGTGCATTTAGGTCCAGTACATATTCCCCTTCAGAAGGCCTGCAGCTTTTAATGGCAGCTACTAACGTTTAAGCTATGCAAGTTTCTATAAACTCTGCCTCACCTATAGAGCTTTCTAAGGAATTCAGCTCTTCCCCAGGCATTTCAAGATAATTTTGCTCTTTCTGCATAATGAAGTAAAAAAGCTACTACTAGGTAAAAGCTACTAAAGTTTTAAAGCTAATCTAATTCCCTAGCCATTTGAAATGGTATATCTAAAAAAAAAAGTCCTCTGACTTTATTAAAATTAAATTATTTTTCATCTAAGATACACCAAATTAATATAAAGAATGTGTACAGACTGGACAATTTAGAGAGCATAGCTGGGTTATAGGGCCAAAGAGTTCCAGTCTGAGAAAGTGCCCTATAAATGAACAAAATTGTTTCAAAAATCCAGTGTGAATATTTTCTGTATTTCAGAAATGCAAACATGAACAATCGCATTTCATTCATTTTCATTTTTACTTCAACATATGTGATTACTTGTTCCTGTTCAGTGTTTTAAGCAAATTTTTCTATATAGTCTCTATAATAGAATACAGTCAATAGAACAGAATATAGTCCTTTAAGGTTTTATACATATATACACATGAATACATATATATATATATATATATATACACACACACATATATATATACCCTTTGACTGATATTCTAAAAAGAAGTCTTCTATACAGAAGAATTTATTTAAGAGCTTATTTTTGGATATCAGGGATAGAAATACGACAAGAAACCACTTATTTTTGCATGACTGACAAGTCAATGGCATGGTTTTGGACTTACCCCTGCAGTGTCTACTCAGATCTCCTATCCCAATGGATTCTTTGGGAATTTTGTCAAAGAGAGCTCCAAAGGTTTTCCCTCTTCTCTCCACCTTTAAATAATGGGATATATCATGTAGCTATGACAAGTCATTCTTAAATGCAATAATGTTAATTAACACTTTGATTGAAATAACATTAGGGACGGCTGTGGAGACAATGACACACTTAAGACTACACAGGAAAAAAAATACAAGGCAATTCAGAAAAGAGATTCTCACCTATAGCTGTTGGCCCTTAATTGCAAAGTTTTGGGCAGATAGTATAATTGGGATTGTTACACTCTGAAGTTATACAACAATATCTGCTAGTAGAGCAAATAGCAAAATGTAATAATGAAAAAGTGAAGTGGTACAATTTACTATTTCTTCACCAGGATAAAACCTCTAGTTCCCTCTGACTATAAGAAAAAATGTATGAGTAGGCATGATAACTAATATCAATTTTTCTAGTCTTCATTCCTTACCCTTTGCTTTTCTTACATGTCGTTATGCTGTGATGGGACTGGAAATTTGAGACTTCGCAAAAAATAGCATTATGAAAAAAAATAGAGAAACAGCTCTATGAAATACCTTGGCAGAAGTCAGATGGCATTTTAATATAGCAGTTGAAAATTTATGCCCAAGGCTGTCCAGGAGAGAGTGAATACTGGCTGATTATTCGCATTCTTTTCCACTTAGAAAACCAGGGAACATGAAACAAACAGGAAAGAAAAAGTACCCAACAAACAGAGGTGTTGACTCTGCTGAAAAATACAGAAAGTATGTATCCTGTGAAACTCCTTGCCATGGATTATTGGTGATAAATTCAGCATGAATTCAGAGGGGAGCTAATAAGTTCACAGAAGAACATCTCATGAGGTAGACTGATTTTACCTCAGGAAGATCCAGAATTAAAATTGTTAGAAGATGACAGAAAAGAGAGAGGATTGTATCCTTGTATTTTTAATCTCATACAATCTTTTTGTCTGTGCACATCTAGACAATATTGGAAACAGCATGTTGGCCTAGATAGACTTTAAGTCTATTACTATTTATTGTATACTTTAATAAAGTTTCTCTATGACAAGAAATACATTGGTAAAATGTCTTTGAAATGAAAACATTAAAATGAAAACATTTTAATAATATTAACCACATTTTAGCCAATATTTTCCACTGAATTGGAACTGATTTCAATCAGCAGAAGGTAAAAAAAAATGTAAAAAAATGGCCCAATGAAAAATTAGAAAATGAATTATTAGACTATGATAAATTTGCAAAAGTTATAATCTCCCTTAAAAACATAATGATATCTTGGTAATACAAAGGTGAAAGAAGAGAGATGATTTTAGGAATAAACTCCTCAGTACATCTGAAAGCTGTTTATTGGTTTTGTTGTTTCATGCTTTTTATGCTGTATCCTCCCATGCTGCCTTTCCCTTTGAAGTTTTGAGTTAAATAAACCAGTGCAGAGGTCAGAGCAATGCATTCCCATTTCAGTCACACCTTTGGCTTTCAGTAATCCTCATTGTAATTCGTCTACAATTCATTGTCAAGATCTGGTTAAGATTCCTTCAGTCTTGCTCTGTAAGGGCAACTTTATTGCATCGATATGACAAGTTGTAAAGACTGAAATGTCTGATAAGAAAGTCTGACAAGGAATTAAAAAGTAGTCTTTGACTAAGTAGTTCATATTAATTCGCACTGCTTTTCATGGCAGCTTTTCACTTTTTATAGAAGTGTCTGTTTTATGTCCTTTACTTAAAAAAGTCTTCACTATTTGTAGATGTAAAGCAATAGAAAGGACTATGTAATTACCACGATTTATTTTCCTAATATTTGGCCACTACATTTCTTGTGTTTTTCAACTCCTAAATTTTTAAATTAATTTAGCATCAGAAAATTATTTCCTATTTGTATCACTCATTTTCACTTCATATTTTCTCCTATTGGCTACTAAAATCCCTATTTTTCTCTCCCTCTAACAAGCTCCTGACCATGTCAACGATTCAGCATCTCACAGCCAGAGACACCTCTGTGCATTATGTAGCCAACAGGGATTTTTTCTCATCCTTCCTCTTCCTCCTTCAGTCACCTAAGTAACTAACAGCACCACTCTCGTTCTTTTCTATGGAAACAGGAGCAGTTTTATCTGCAGCAGTTCTAGAACAGCATTTCCATAAGAATTAAGTATGAACCTTCAGCTGTAAAAGCACAGCCTTTCATAAATTTGACTGAAAATAAATAACAGCTAGGACTTTTAGTCCCTGAATTTTGGACTAGAGAGTAAGTGAAACATTGTGATGTCACTTGTGTATTGGGTGTAGGCTTACTAGGTCTATTGGCCAAGCAATGCAAATGATGTATTTGCTACCCTGTGCCTCACCCAAGGCTTGCTTTGCAGCAGCAGCAGATCTTTATCCTCTGCTGGACCACACAGATTTCACAACAACATTTCCCTGTTTCATAGCACACTTTCATCTTTCAATATTAAGCCAAAGACTGAATGAAACTTCATCTTAAATTAATTACTTTTTCATACACTACACCTTTGCTGTTCATATGCTGCTTGTGGGCCAGTGCTTTGGAAGGAAACCAATAGGAGTACAGTGGTGTGATTTATATAGCAAGTAGTAGGAAAGGAAAGGAAGTTCAGTAATTAGGCTGGTATAAACACTATACAGTATAGGTAATGAAGTAACACATTTTATATTTTTCAGCTAGTTACTGTTCTGACTCTATTTTGGTCTCTGTATGTATAATTAATTCCCTTGAGTTTACTTAGGCAGCTCTGGCACCTTGCAAACTCTAATGAATGTATCCTTAAAACTGTCTGAGAAGCAGAGAAGCACTATTAATTCCCATTTTGGGGATGGGTGCTAAGACAAAGAACAAAGAAATGATTTACACGGACTCAGGAAACCTGTGGCCAAGCTGCAAACCAGAGCGGGATGTTACACTTTTATTTTTCCTTTTTTTTTTTAACCCACAGGGGATCAATTTTAATGATAGGAAATTACAGCTTACAGAGCATTACTATTTTCTTCAAATGATTCCATAAGGTCATTTTGAATAAATGTCCAATATAGAGTAACGAGCCATTAGGGGTTGCATCTTTAACCTCTGTTTGCAGATGTGGGCAGCATTCCCAAAGCATTCCTGAAACAGACTCCACCTGACCCAAACACACTACATCTCCTGTTCCACTCTGTGAGGCATAGGAGGACAAAAAGGCATCTTCAAGAGAATAGTGGGGACTCTATGCAATGCACAGACAGCATAGGCAGATGTTTCTCCTTCTGTGATGAAAGGGAATGTCTAACGAAAAGGAGAAAGACGGATGGCTCAGCAGACCCTGCCATGTTCCAGGTTTGCTAGGCAGGAGCCAGCAGACTGCCACCTTTCTGTCCACTTGCCGTGATGAGTATTGCTTCCATGTGTCTTTAGCTGTCTTACAATGACTTCTCAGTGCTACAGTTACAGGAACTCTTAAAGATCAATTAAAGAAGCTGGGCCTCAAAATATAATTATCCTAACATCTGCTCAGTGTTCCCAAAGACAATTACCTTTATATTAGGTAAAGTGATAATGTGATTCTATGGTTCCTATAGGAAGTATTTCATTAGCAAAAATTTAAGAAGTAGAAACTCAGTAAATATATTGGTGACTTAATGGGTTAGTCACCTCACTTTCTTTATACATATCGCATATTATGAATATTGCCTTTATAAATGTGTCTTTTCAATCAGCTTTTTCTTAAAGGGACTGTGACCAACATTCGTAGCTAATATATTTTGAGAAGTATTTTCTTTATTTGTCTTTGAATCGAGGAAAGGAGAAGACATCTAGTTAGAATATGCACAATTTTATATTTTGATTATTTGATAAACCTGATTTATTTATGAGAAGGCAAACAGTGCAAACTTATTCTGATTTTATCTTAGAATTTTCCAATGCAAACACAGAAGGCTAAGAAAAAGTCTCACAATGTTCTGTGAAGCTAGAGAAGATTGATCTCCTACTGATTTGTGGTGTTTAGTCCCTAAACCTTTGATTAAGCTGTAACCATGGCAGTACCTAAGCAGCTATTGGGAGAGACATTTGGGGAGCTTTTCTTTTTAATACCCAAAGTTGATTAGGAAGAGGAGATGAGGAGATAGATAAACAGATGTTTGGGAGGTAGCTAATGCAAAAGCACATGCCTTGTTTCCTTGGGAAACAGCAGTGATTCAGCAAGAGCAACAGGATTATCAGTCACTAACAAAATGAGATAAATCCTCAAACCTTAAGATCCCATAGATGTAAGTCATGAAATAGCAACACAAAGACCTAAAGACAGTCAGGCTAGCAGTGTAACTTTTGAAATACAGAGTTGTTTTTTTTTCTGTCTAACTTCCAGGTTCATAAAATGAAATTGTCTGGCAGTGAATAAAATTAAGATATCAAAATGTCTAAGCACAAGGAATTCATCTTTGGCATGTGTAGTGCAGTAGAGAAGGAAAATCAAACATCTCTAGAGAAATACATTATTTTCTGTGGTTTTGAATGGTGAAGATGCCTAGATATAGCGTAGATTGACTATTGAGAGATTCAGGTAATGTCCAGAGAGATCATCAGCTGAGGGCACTATTCCAACACACAGTGAAGAATTTGTTTCTTGGACTTTATTTATGGACTGTTTCTCATACTATTGATAATTGTCTGCTCAGGTCTAGTCCTCTATTCACTTTCATGCATTTTTGCACCATTACAAGTTCTAGAAACCCTCCAGAGCTAAAATCCTTCAGGAAAGAAATACTTTTCCAGTTCAAGATATTTTACTGATCTTGACATACTAAAAATGAGACCTGAAAAACTACCATAATCTGAGGTAACTAGCATTAGCAGATTGCATTATCAGAATGATGTTATCATTTAGGAGTCTCTGGGACGTGGGTTCCTAGGTCACTTTGGTGACCTACATATCTTACCATTAAAATAAATATTGCCTTTGATTATTAAAATAATTTGGACATATTTGAGGGTAGATATTAGCCTACTGCTTCAGTCATTTAATTAAAACTTTACTACAAATCTTGATCTGTATAGTTAATACACAAAACTGAATGTCTGTGAACTTAGTTGTGAAAGTTACCCTGTCTTTTCTACTCTTCTTCTTTGTGTTTTTCACTTCACTTAAATGACTAACAAAGGTAATTCTTCTAACAGATTCTCTTTGTTATGTATTTATTGGCCTTTTTTTCTGTCATTTCTTAACATCTTGGTGGCTTCTAGATGACAGTAACTAAATGTTGTAACATAATATTGAGACCAGTTTTGGAATTTTGTTTAATGAAATATGATAGTCTGCAGACATAAAAACATGAGTTTCATTTTAACTTATGCTGAAACTGATTATTTTGTCCCCTTAAAATACTGTGTGTATTCACTGAGCTAAAAAAATGGACTGTATTAATATAACTTACTGTCTTTCCAATATATTTATCTATATATATTTGTTTTTCTTTTTCAATTTTACAGTTCTTGAAAAACAGCATTTCTTTTTTAATTCTCACTTCTGGGCTTTTTGAGAATATTGTAAAATATAGATTCAATAGTGTCCTACTGTTCCTGCAGTGAAGAAAAAGAGTTGATTTTGACTATAATAACTTCCCTTTTGATATAGCAAATCAAAACAGAAAATTCTTTTAGATATAAAGGTGGAGGAAGGTAGGTTCTTCCTCATTCATTTCAATAGGCTGTTTTTTACAATCTCCTGCACTTTTTTAAGAAGGTTGGAAGGTTGTGCTTGCAGACCATGTTTTAAACAGCAATGCAGTATTTAATATAGTAAAATATGAGCTTCTTAACATGCACAACAGCTTTGACAGGAGGTGTTCAATACAAAATCAAAATGCCTTAGCAGAATTTCAGGACATCATATGATTTAAGATAAATAACCATGTTTCTTATAACAGGATCTTTGAATTTATCTGGTACACTACAATATGTATCATATTCTTTGCTGAGATAGTTTGACACAGTCTCTTTTATACTAAGGGTATTATTTAAGGGAATTTACACCCTATGATAACCATGATGCTAGACTGATGGCTCATCTTATAAGAGATGGTACTTTTAGAAGGTGAAAAGACTTTTCTGGAGAGATAATGTAGATGGCGAGGGATTTAAAACTTCCAGTAAAATCCTTAAGACTAAGAGAAAAAGATTGAGTTACATGTTTTTGATAGTTTCTTTTACCCTAAAGACAAATCCATGTTTAAGAAAGCATAAGATCCAGCTATTGAAATGTGCAGACTTAACATTGAAGTGTACTTAATATTTAAGCATGCTGGAAAGACAGTAGCTTAAAGATCATATAAACATTATAGTATGCTTAGAAGGTCATATTCCAAGGGCCTGCTTTCCTTTTGGTACACTGATGGTTGTTGTACAAGAAAAATATGTAGGAGATCAGAACCATAGCCCATATATATTCATTTGAAAAATCTCTCCTTCCAGATTTTGCTATGGTATCTGTGCATTATAGCACATGTACGTTATGAGATGATAGAGATCCGTTGGACTGATGGGATAGAAATGTTTCTTGCTTTGGTTTTTTTCACTGTATTCCAGAGGGTGATAATAATTAGTTATTTCTCAGATAGATAGATTTTTATTTCAAAGTTAACGTGCTTAATCGTTATAAATAAGCTAATTACCTCAGCATCTCTGATAAGTAGAGATTCATGTCATATTGTCTATAGATTTTGATTTCAAAATCAGTGAAAATAAGCATAAAATATATAAGAATAAATCTATAAACAGTTTTTCAGTGTTAGAGCTAACCTGAGATATATGCTTCTACTGTAGGGGGAACAAATGCTAACAGGATAAAAATACATTTGCCATATATTAGCCAATAAGTAAGGTATCTATTATTTTCTGTTGCATTTTCATAAGAAACAAGGTGAAATATTTTAAGCCTTGTTTGTCAATACAAAGCAAATCCTGTGGATCCAGCTGATTTCTTTATTTCTGTAATGAGAATCTTTCCTGTAGGTTTCACAAAGAATGTTATGCATATCTTGCAAAATATTTTTCTTTAATTAGAAGATTTTATAAATGGCCATTCCAGGCTTCAGATATGCCCTTTGTCGTTAAAATTTTTTAAATATCCTTCTGAATATTCTGCTTAGTAATGTTTCAGAGAGTAAATCACATCAATTTTGATTTTTTTTTTTGGTGATAATATTTCAGTATTAATGTATCTCATTTCAAAGGTATTCCTCCTTTAAATCTCTTGCTTTGTTTTTCTGTTATAATGCTTGCGTTAGGAGATAGAAAGAATTCTTTGAAATTAGTTCTTATGGTAGCTTCAACAAAATATTTCTACAGATTTAATGGAAGGTAACTAATCCTGTGACATTTATTTTATTATTTTTCATTTCTCAGAAAGCATTTTTCCTTTTTTAATATATTTTATTAAAATAATTTTCACCTATCATTACTCTCTTACAGAAAGACGAATGAACTGTGAAATCCTTTTAAAGAGAGCAGTTCTCATTAGAGGTCAATTAGAAGTCAAATTAGACATTTTTTAAGCAATTGAATAGGAGAAAATTCCATTATAGATGTCAAGATGAACCGTGACGAATATCAAAAAAGCTAAAGGTTAGGGGCTAATCTACTCAGAAGTCATTCTTGAATCATTTCCTCAAACAATTCTAAAATTATATTCCCTCACAAGATCCTGGCTGCCTTGCAGGAATTTCAGCTACGTGTAGCAAAATTTTCTTACCATCTACATTAGCATTTAAATTGCTGAACTAGCCTTTCCTTGAAAATAGAAGGGAAAGACAAATGAGTTTTAATTAATTTAAAAAAGTCTTTAAAAGACACATTATCAGTAACGACATCTTCAAAATTTATTTACTCATTCTAGAAGACCTAGAATGAAAAGAGGATTGTGCACCTTATCAAACAGGAAGTTGAGTGTTAATGTGATGAACCAGTTCTAGTAAAACAGGATATTATTTGCTTTTGACTATATTTGAAATTACTGCTTAGAGATTCTATTCTGAAAAAGATAAGTTTTTAAAAATAGTGGAGTATTATTTTTTTTAAATTGAAGCTACCACAAGATCAGTTTAAATAAACTGTTGGCAAAAATGTAATGAATTTAAGCTGTTCATGGTGTAAGGGGGAAAATAATCAGCATTTATTTATATGCAGAAGATAGAGAGTAATGCATAATGGTAGCATAGCAACCATTTCAGGACCAAGATATGCCCTCAGATCTCGTTGCACAACTCTTATGGAAGCTTTAGTGGGAAGAATGTCATTGCTTAGACTGGATTATGACTGACATATAAAGAATCAACCTCAATATATAATTGCAGCGAATTCAAGAAACAATGAGGAGACTCAATGAGTAAATGTAGATGTATGTTGCAATGTTGATTTGAATTAGCATAGTGGATATATTAGTCTCCATTGGCCTGTTTATAGACAGTAGACCAAAATAGATATAAAATTTTGTCGTACCATATGAAACAGTAAGAATTATCATTTATTCCAAATAAGACTACTTAGTGTAGAGATTGGAAATGTTCATAAAAAGCAACAATAAAAGTCAAGGTCTCTGTTGACAAAGAACACTACAAAGACAATACTTTCATGGGAGAAATCTCAAGGACTGAAAGAGAAAAAATGTCACTCCTGTATTCAAGAAGGAAGATCCAACAACAGACTGTTCAGCCATAACTTGATCTGTAGAAAGTTCACTGATACTATTTCCAGACACATCGAAGAACTGAAAAGCTAAATGAATACACGGTGAGGTGGACTGAAAAATGGCTGAAATGCCAGGCTTAGTATTCAGTATTTTTACAACTACCCTTCAAGACTACCGGTCCAGTCATCCAAACCATATCTCTGGTCCATATCCGCTCAATTTGACTATGAATATACTGTAGCTAGTCCTGTGTCAAAAGTCTTTGTAAGAGAATAAGTGTTGATATATGGACAAAATAACCAGGATGCACTGTTCTTCCCTCATCCACAAAGCCAGTTTTCCTGTCATAAAAGACAATTGAACCAGTAAGGCATTATTTATCTTTGACAAATCTGTACTGACTGTTCCCAACCATCTAATCTTCCTTGGTTAACCTGGAAATGGTTTCTATGAAGTCTATGAAGACTTCTTCCATGAAGGTTTCTTATGGCAAAAAGACCTTGTTGTTTTACCCAACTGTGTTGAAAAAGTTCAAAAACCTAGTTAAAAGAAATGTTCTTTGTGAAGGATTTCATGACTGTGTAGCCTCATATGATCTTAATGCCTGTGCAGATGTTGGAAGTGCCAGTGTTATCACTGAATGTAAATATTATTTCCAAAAAAATATAAGAACATATTAATTCTAAGAACCAATAAATTAAAATGAAAGAAAGAAAGAAAGAAAAAAGGAAGATATTAATTCTTACTTCTTTCCTAAATATAAACTAATCATGGTAGAGAGATGCTTATCCCAGCAAGTAAGCAAAATTATCAAGCTACAAAGACACTACTGGTGAGATTTCTGCCTACTACTCTGAACAAAAACAAACTTCCCCAAGCTTTGTGCTTCGATGTATTGTGTTTTTCAGTTGGACTACAGTTTTTGGGAATCAGTTTTGTGCTATTTCAGCACAAGTGTGTGCATGTGCACACACACAAACACACACGCACAGAGAATAGTTGAGGTTGTAACATAATAAAACCATGTTTGTGTGATACTTATATTGATGCTGTGAAACTTCTTTCCCTCCTCTTACTCTCTTGTTAAGGAGGAAAAATAAGTAAAGTCTTAGCAAAGTGTCACCTCAGCCGCTGTGTCTCCTTCATGCCTCACATATCAAGTGCCTTGAAGAATTCTCTGGCACTGCTGTAAGAGTCTGCAATGAACAATTTCTGATCTCTCTACTCAAAATATGCTCTTCTGAACTGAAGTACCTCACTCAGGGTTTATTAAGGCTCGGCTGTGTTACCATCTGTTTCTCAACCAGCAACTATGAGAGTTACAACATAGAAGAAAAAGTACAAAGGCAGAACTGACGTTGATTTCCATGTGTGCATGATCTTGCTCCAAAGACTAGTAACATAGCAACAGTTTCAGATTTTTCCCCTTTTCTTATCTGTTTATATAGCACTCTCCATGTTTTTTAAGGCTAGAATTTACATTATATGATTCCTTCAGGGTATTTTCCTTATATGCAAAATGAAAGACATGAACACCTTGTTAATAGTGTTTAGTTCTAAATGTATTGTGCTTATGATAGTTAAACCCTGATGTAGCATCTGGTCTTGATGGATTTTCTGCTTTTATTTGCTAATACTGTTGGTCTGACTGGGCCACTGTGTGTGACTTCCTCTGATATCACTGGGGTTTAATTGATTTATTTTATATCTGAAGCTCATATCAGTGATTATAGCACTCCTGTACTTTTCTCGGTGCCAATGGAGTAAATTTGTTTCAAGAGATGTATTTTGTTGCATCTCTCTGAATGGAGACTCAAATTTACTTTTTATGTCAGTATACACTATATAGGTGTTATCCTCCTCTTTTGCAGGGGGGCAGAGCTATCACTTTATAAAAGAGCATTACATTAGTTACATAACATGATAATAGCACCATTTCAGTCAAAGCGTTAAGTATCCGACTCCCTGGATACTTCTGTACTCAGTGTAGGCATGAACAATAAGATATGATAAATTAAGAAAAAAAGAGGAGTTTATTTTTTATTCTTCTGAAGGATTTATAAAGTCTCCATCTCATCTCAGAATTTGAAGCTGTGAAAACTGTTAAATTTTCTTTTTCTGAGAGGGAAAAGCAGAGACAAACTGTGAAAAGGTATGGCTGACCTCTTAAAATTAGTGTTTAAAGTACCTACTGATTACAAAGATGAGTCTGAACTCCTTTACTGTAATGCAAAATGCACTCATATATATTATTTATTTAATCTCACTTCACTAACACCCTTAAGCAGCTTTTAAAGGGAAAAACAAAACCAACCAACCAACCAACCAACCAACCAACAAAGAGAAAAACACAAACAGAAAAAGAGAGATGAAGAAACTTAATTTGGGCTAAGCTTTAATGCAAGAATTAGGAAACTAAATGCAGTTAAACATAATTGATGTACTGACTAAATTATTTTTAGATATGAAAAAATGATTCTGGAAATTGTTTATTAAAAAAAAACAAACTCCCCTCAAAAAGAAAAAAAAAAGAGCTCTAACTTTTCCTTTAAATCTAAGGAGGTAACTATAGCTTTTTTTTCTTTTACATTAGTCATAGCTTGCTCAGATTACGTCTGTTTTGATAGGAAATTTTAGTTCTTTTCGTCAGATACTAAGTTTAACTCTTCTCAGGAAAAAGTAATTTAACAGATGTTCAGATGTTTAAGTTATCAATTATGTTCTTTCCAGTAACTCAAAGTCTCCTACTACAAAGTGCCTGACTGTGGACCACCTCTCCTCAGCCAAGTTTTACAAGCACCAGGTGATCTTCAAGCTATTATTTCATCTCGGTTCTCATATGCACAATTGGGAGGTAGTTGATTAGTTGCAGATGGAGCTGGTCTAAATTTTAAGAACTTTAAAAACTACCACCATTTATAGTACTTAATCCCAAATTTCAGCTAAGTGCCAGAGATATGATCACTTCTTTGATCTCCAAATGCATGTATATTCAGAAATTGTTAATTTAGTGGTTTCTAACTGTCTCATAAACTTTTTCTGAATTCAGATAAGGATAAAAAAGTCATGCGGCTTTCACATAGCTTAATTCTGCCATAGCTACAAAAATCAAAGGGACAAAAAATAAGCAGATATTAAAATACAGCTATTAACAAATTTCAACAGCCACTTTTGTAAACCAAGATTTTTTGCTTAAGTTTAAGCAAAAGAAAAAAAGAAAAAAACACATTTTTGTCTTACTATTAGAAATAAATCACTTTTGAAAAGAAACCTGAATTTATTAGAAATTTCAGATAGCATTATTTTCTGTCTAATGGAAGAGAGAAGAAATATGTAGGACTAATTTGGATCTTCATATTGAATATGTGACAAGTGACGTGTTATTTTGAAGAAACAGATGAGCAATAGAACTTATGAAACTTTCACACCTTCTTTCTTCTAAAGTGTTTTCTGGATGTGAAACGTGTTTTCTGGATGTGCATCTTGGTTGCAGCAAAGATGATGCTCTTTTCTTCAAAGTGACAATGATATTTAAAGTATCATCTTATCTGTTTGATTCCTAGGAAACTAGAACAGAAAGACCTATGAACAAGAATAAGCTGAAAAATTTAGGTAGACATTTCAATGTTCTGAATTATTTATTGGTGCTTAGAAAGGAACAGATAAATACACAGGTGGCTAATTTTTAATGTGCTCCTCTCAATGATTTATTAAGAACATCTGCCAGTTGTTTTATATGTGTTCTGTTCAGTTCTCAGATGCTCATAAAGAAGTTATCCTAAAGGAAGAACAGCTTCAGAGCAGGCATGATGGCACACAGTGTAATCAACATACTGCTGTTGATAGAGAGATTAAGTTTCTCTCAAGGACTATCATGTCTAAAAAGACTTTTTTTTTTAGTCTTGCCAAAATTTAGTCAAGGGTGAAAAATACAGACAAAGGTTCTGGTGAAGATCTTCACTAGATATATTTTATATAGCACACAGATGAAGGTATTTTTACAAACTATTAAAACTTTCTTTAATCTGTTGTAGTTTCAGCATGACATCTTGAAGGTCATCAAATGGGAGGTTTACTTTGTGGGTGTATGTGGTTCCACTTCATCTGAATTTAAGTGCAACTCATGAATGAACTCAGTGTACACTGAAAGTAAATGCAATGATAAGCACACATATCTGAGGATTTTTAAATAGCTTGTGCACACTAGTTTGTGAATAATAGAGATGTGCTACTCTTCTGAATGTTCACTTGTTACTGAGGTAGATTTGCCATCCTGAAATTCGTGATATTCTTGTAGATTATGGCTGTCAGATGCAAGTATTTTGTAAGGGATAAGGCTATTAAAGCTCTAGAAGAAGATGTGCACTGAAATACACCCGTGTTATGGAGGACCTTCAGGGATGATAGCCCTGTCCTCCAGGCAGCTTTCCGGAAAGTTTTTAAATACTTCATCACTTGAAACAAATTGTGCAGTCCTCCTGATTTCAAATGGAGTTTTCTCATAGCTAAAATGAAGACCATATTTAATTGCTTGCTTGTCCTGGGGCAAGAATACCTGAGAATCACAGAATGGTGATTTGATTCAGATACAAAAAAAAGTAACTTTTTTGTAAAATGTAATTAATTCTTTCTTTTAGTAGTCAATTCTCTTTCAATCATTATTTTTGGTATGTAGCCCAGCATAAATTCCAGTACTAAACACAGTTACTTAATTAATTAATACCATAACTTTGTGCATAACTTTGCGCCATTAATTAGTAGCATTATTCTAAAAATATCCCTATGCTTAAGGGCACAGAGGGATGCTTCAGAAAAGAGTATTGTAGTTGCACTTAAAACAACTCTGAGGTCTCAAATTATTGTCTTGATTTTACTGGGAATGATGGTTTCCATATTCTTATGAGCAAAACAGCTCCTCTTACCATCATTTGGTCTGTATACGAAATCAATACATTTGTCTCTGTTTGAAATGTAGCAATGGAGCACTACTCCTAATTAAAATTATGCACTAAGCAAAGCAGAATGGTTTTCCTGATGGCATATAAGGCAGAAATCAATTAATCTCATTTTTATGTTCATTTTGCCAAGTTAACATGAGCTAAAAAGGGCATATATATTTATATCATTGCATCAAGTGGATATGACTCGTTGCAGATTGGAAATGTGAAATCTTGGAAACTGAACATGAACTATTTAAATAAATCTAGAGATGCAGACCAGTGAACTGTTCAAGCAAAATCTTTCATAGGTAACCAGAGAAGCAAGAATGATGTGAATTGGATATAGTGATTTTCTAAGAAGAAAAAATAAAAATAAAAAAGAGAGAGAGAAAGGAATCTATGGTAGTATACTATTCTACTCAAGAATATGGAATAAAGGGAAAAATATAATGTCAATATACAGATTAATGTTAACTAAAAACAGTGGTACTTTTCATAAAAGTACCAAAACAAAGATTTCCTCAGTATCAGACCCTGAACAGATATTTTTACCTGCAGCACGTATGGCATTTAAAATGTTCTTTAACATTCTTAGTAAGAAAGTCTTCAATAGAGCAGACATCTCCATCTCTTGAGGTGAAGTTAAATAAATAAAAAGCTATTTGATGGTAGCTCTTAATGCATGTTGACATTGTAGGTAATGGCTAATTCAACAATAAGAAGCTAATGAAAATCCATGTAAGGATGATGCATGATCTGGAAAATACACCTTTGACTTTCTACTGTATAACTTTTTATGATAAAATCTTGGGAAGTTTTTATCTGCTAAGAAACTAAAATTAAAAAAAAAAAACAAAAACTACTGAGGCTGTTTTTTCTTTAAGAAATGATGATTTTTATATATTCTCCAGCTAGGTTCTGAGCCATAGCTTTAAGTATAGCAATCTAAAGTAGACGGTTCAATCTATGTTGAAGTGACTTTTCTTTTTTTCTCTGTTAAATTGGCAACAGAGTATCAGGTAACATGATGTGATATATAATGGCCCATCAATTACTATTTATCTTACAGTATCTATAACTTTGCCTGGTGGTAGTGAGCAGCTGTCCAACACAGTCTTTGCTTCGTAATCTATAGTAGATATCCTCTTGGGCCAGCTACATCAAAAGCAAAAGTATCTATACAAAGAGAGGAAACTGATACTTTTTGCTTCCTTTCCAGATCTTCCTGCTTCTCCTCAGTGGCTTAATCTGCGTGATCCATGTGAGTATAAACACTGGGATGAACCTGTCCCCCCTACTTTCCTTTCAGGTTGCCACAGTGCATCAGCACTTTGGGACTGGTGTTGGCCAGCTGCATAAGGTGCTAATAACCATGAACATACAACAATATAAAATAGTGGAAAGAGTGAGCACAGCTAAACATATGCGAAGATAAGGGGAAAATATTCCATGTCCTAGGTGCATACTGAAATGAAATAGAGGTAGTTTAGTTTTACATGTGTTTCAAAACACATGGAAAGAATTGATTAGATATATTTTAATTATATAGTATTGCAAAGGATTAGGGAACAAACTGCTCTCTAGAATATGACAAACAAGAGTGAACTGCAATAATGAAATCATAGCTTAAACAAACTAATCTGCTGTAGGTCTAACCTATCATCCTTTCTGCACAAATACCTTGTGCAAAAGTCAGTTGGAGAGCATGCATTTACAAACAGGGAAAGATGATGTCAGTTCCTTCCAATCTGTAAAGTCATTAGTCTTTACAGATATGTAAGGGGCAATGAAAGAAAATAATATATAAAATCTAGTGTTACTTTTACCCCATTAAAGGAAATGAGAATGCTCTATATTTCTTCAAATAATTGTCATCTCTTTTTTTTTTTCTTTTTTTTTTTCTCTCTAATAAATCATTTCATCACTTGGCAAACATTCAGGATCTTTTTCTTTATTCTTGATTTTCAGTTAAAAAACTATAGATCTTTTGTTTATATATATATTTATTCGTTATATTGCTTTACAATTGGGAATCTAAACACAACAACTTTTTTTCTTATTTAATCAGCTATTAACTAGGAGTGTTTATAAATGTAGAGGGAAGCAACTACTTAGACTTTTTTTGGAAAAGGAATGCATGGCTGGCTTTTTCTCCCATTTAAATTGTCTATATCAATCATTTCAGTCTGTCCACATCAACACAACAGACCAAAATCTAGAATATACCTTGAATGTACCTTGTACACTTGAATGTATATACACAGTTGCAGATCACAGTTCTTGGTGTCTTTTTCAGGCATGTAGTAGTAGTAGTAGGCATATGCAGAAGGAGGTAGCCTCTTGATCTCCTGCTCACTTGCATTATGACACTGCTGACACTGGACCTGTGTAGAAGTTGGTCTCTGGCACTGGGCAGCCAGCTACCCCAGTGGACATTGCCTTTCTTTCAAAGAAATTGTACAGAAGCCCTCCTGATGGGCAGGTTTATCTCATAATTTAGAACAAATTCTGATTGAGTAAATAACATGGAAATATCCCTGAAGCCTGAAACTTCTCTGACCTGTGGCATGAGTACTACAGTAGAGACATCAGCCTGAACAGTGCAGTCCACTAACACGGGCTTTCTAGCTGGCTCTGTTCTCCATTGTATTTCATTTCAGCATCCACTACACAGTCACCAATGTTATAAACTAGAGCCAATTAATTTATCAGAATTATTTATTGTAAATAGCAAGCAAGCAGCGCTGGGCAGCCAGGGAGTCTCCGCTCTACCAACGATGCCCGCTGTAACATGGGAGGGTGCTCCTTTTATACACTGGCACCCAGTTTGAGTTCTTATCTCTGGTATGTTGTAATACTTCTGCATGTGCTCTCTCCTTGTTGGTAGGGGTCCCTGAGGCCTCCTGGTGGGCTTTGATGAAGGCCGCTCTTCTTCCTCCAGATTCTGTGCATGCTTCAATTTCCTGTGGTTTTGGCCTTATGCTGATACTGTGTTCTTGTGATATCTTGCACTCAGAGCTTACGACACTTGCAATAAGCCTGTTCTTTTACAGTTTGTTCCGACTCTCTCAAGCAGCTCCACATCCCTCTTGTACTGGGGAGCCCAGAACTGGACACTGTACTCCACATGTGGCCTCACCAGGGCTGTGTATAGGAGGACGATCACCTCTTTCAACCTGCTGGAGACTCTCTTCTTAATGCACCCAAGGATCCCATTGGCCTTCTTGGCCACTGCGGCACACTACTGCCTCATGGTCATCCTGTCATCCACCATGATGCCCAGGTCCCTCTCTGCAGAGCTGCTCTCCAGGTCAGTCCTCAGCCTATACTGGTGTCCAGGGTTATTCCTCCCCACGTACAGGACCCTGCACTTTTGCCTGTTGTACTTCATTCAGTTTCTCACTGCTCAGTTGTCCAGTCTGCCCATGTCCCTCTGGATGGCAGCATAGCCATCATGGCTATCAGCTGTTCCTCCTAGTTTCATATTATCAGCAAACTTGCTCAGTGAGCACTCCATCCCTTCATCCAGGTTGTTGATGAATTAAGTTGAACAAGACTAGACCGAGGACTGATCCCCGGGGGACACCACTAACTACAGGTCTCCAACTGGACTCTTCACCACTGACTCCCACTCTCTGCATCTTGCCATCAAGCCAATTCCTAATCCACCTCCCCATTTCCTCATCTATCCCACACTTCCGAAGCTTGGTCAGGAAGATGTTGTGAGGGACGGTGTCAAAAGCCTTGCTGAACTCATTAATTTAATTAATATAGGCTATGGTACCAACATTTCCATTATACAGTATTGTTTAGCTGTGTAGAAACAGTGTATCACTATATGTTATTTATCATATTTTAGGAAGAATTTGTGCATTGGGAACTTTATTTTTAACTATTTAATTCAGTCTATGTATTGGATTATATCATACATGTGTTCCATTTAAAATGTATATAATTTCAGTACATTTTGTGCTTGAACATGAATTATAACCCCAGCAGCACCTCATAAATCTGAGAAGCTGAAAAAGTTACAGAGGCCAGATGCTTTCTGGGGAAGGTGTATAAAGTTTGTTTTTCTCCTTAAAAGCATTTAAGAAGAGGACTCACTAGGCCAAGTTTTAGTTGTAATTTAGTACAATTTTACAACTTTAATCTAATTTAAATTAATTTAATTGTACACTTTTATTTGTAATCCCTTTCTGCTGCAATAATCAGGTCAAAGGGATAAAATCCTTTGCAACAGAAATACAGTAAAAGCTGAAAAACAGAGGAAGATCTAAACCCTAACGTTCTAAAATATCGGCTGGTGATTATTAGTTAATAATTTCTGATTCGGATGAGAGGATAAGTAAGGAAGAATATGGAGAGAATAGAGTGTTCTGAGAAATTTCTGCAGTTTCATGGAAAATAAAGGGGACTTGAAGTAAAGAAAAACATCAAGACAAGAGTAAAGTAATTCTCTATTTAAAGGAGCTGGAAAAGGATCTATTTGTATAAAAAAGAAAAGGAATTAATTAATTGTTAATAAACAGACAAAATATCAGAGAACAAGAGAATATCTAAGAAATAAATATGTTTGGATTTAAATAGATGGAATTTGAGTCTACCTCGTTTTCAGGTACACAACATTTTTGTACCTGTCCATATCATAAGTTTGATATGGATTTTGGATGAATCAAGCTGCTGATTATGAGCTTAAAATACTCTTTGAGAACATCAATATTTATTTTTGGCTTAGTGTTACAAAGATTGTCATTGCCTCCACTTGACTCTGAGTATTGTCAATATCTTGAAACCAATTCTCTGAATTTTATATTAAAAAAAGAATGGGTTTTTTTTGTGCAGATTTAGTGTGAAACTTGTTCAGATAGGAAAAATATTTGGTGTTCTGTCTAACTTCTTATTTTCTTTAACCTTTCCCTTGGAGAGCTGTCAGAAATAACTTCCCTAATTACCTTTGTTGGCTGAATGGTTGAAGGATAAGAGCTTGTCCAGGCTTAGCTAGAGCGCTGCAAAGAGGTGTGTAAAAACATAAGATAAATTAAAAATACCATTAGTCAAAGAATTCCAGCAAAAGCTGTGAAAATTGAATCAATAACCCAAAATATGCAAGATTTAAGGGAGGGAAAAAAAAACAGAGAGATTTGGGATTTAGGTCTCACACTTCTTAAATGTTGATGATTTAGTGTCTATCTCTAGAATAATTGACCTTGCATGTGTTTTCTGTTCATGGCAAAGACAAAACATAGTATTTGAGTTAAAATGCTTCATCTGATATTTGTAACAAAATTTCAAAATTTGCAATGTTTTTGAGCTCCTACAACTGTATAGTAGTACAACATGGGCTTCATCTTCTCTAAGGTTAGTTATTTCATGGAGGTTTAATATTGTAGCATGTCTGTGTGCTACATGGTGACTTCAAGGCCAATTCATCCTGTTTTGAGACAGATTTCTAAATTGGGTGAGAGGAACCACAGCTTACTTCCCTTTGAGTGCAGAATGATCTGCCAAAGATGGTGGAATTTCAGCAAGATTTACTTCATCCTTTAGCATTTGCTGAATTATTTATGTCATGCTTAACATGAAGTTCTGGGAAAAGTAAAATGATAACTTGTGGTTCACACACTCTATTGGAGGGAGGGGATAATTCTCCATCAGAGCTAGCAGCAGTGGACAGGTAGGATTACTGAATTGAAAGTGAAGCCTCAGCTGGTATCAACTACTTTGCACAGGAGGGAAAATCAGATAGCCACTCTTGTCCAAATAGAGTTTTCTCAACAGACAGTGTCAGCCCGTGGGAACTAACAAATATAAATAAATTCATTATAAACTGAGGGATTAAGATAATGGTCACTTCTGCAGTGTATATTGTTGAATATACAAATATATGTTCAGATACCATTACTGAAATAGCAAGCTCCTGGAAATTAAGGAACTATGAGGGTTAAGTTTGCTTGTTAAAAAATATATTAACTTATATATATAGATATGTCCTTTAGAAAAAACAAAATCAGTCTTATATTTAATGACCACATATTTCAAAACATGCTTCCCAGTTTCTAATTATGAGAGTTCATTATTTACAAGGATTTTTAGATGTCTAGAATCGATGTTTCAGAAACAGAAGAGATTGATTTTAAAAAATCTATTAAAGTACCCAATCTCTTGGTAATAACAAGTTGTTTTTCTTTCTGTGTATGAAATAAATGAGTAACCCCCACCTGCACATCCAAGACTCATTTCTGATCTGTTGGATAATTTTTTGTCTCCTTTTTGTTACTAGCCCCCCTGCTAAGATGTACTTGCCTACTGCCACTTCATTCCGCTGTGTTTAGATGTGATGACTTAATTCCCTTAGCTGCTTTCCTGCCTGCTGTAAGGATGAAGTGATGGGCTACCCATTCACCCTTAATATGGCCAGCTTCAGGGTGGCCAGGAGTAGCTACTGAAGAAGTTTGAATTATTTTTTTTCCTTCATTTTTTAGGTTGAAATATACTTGCTCTTTTCTGGGGCTCATGCATGTGCTGGTTGGTAAGAAGCACAGGGAGCACATGTTCAGTCAGACAGTACTTTGCTCTACAACTTCAACAGTACTTAATAGATACATGCTGATTTCTTTAAAGGGGCTTTAACACACAGCCATAATCGTGTGAGTATTCACTTGAGACTAAGGTCATCCTTATGCAAAATTCCTCTTCTGTTTTCAATGCTTAAGGCAAGAGCTTCGTATAGAGAGTGATGAGAAGAAGTCAATATAGTAGCAAAATGCTTTTTCTGGACTTATTTTGTCAATGTGTTTTCTGCCCTCAGCAATTTGCGTGATTTCTACTTGTTCTACTTGTTTGGACATTTTGGTTTGACTGAAAGCTCCAGAGAAAATATATTGCCTGTGGCAGACGCTTGTGGAAGATTTCTCTGAAATATTAATTTAGTCAAAATGGCAAACACCTGATTACATGATGGAAAATCAATGGATGTCCTTAATAAGCAGAGTTTATACGCTGCAAGTTTTCTTCCTGAAGTAGCTGTTAAACAAATCTGTTCTCTGGTGATCCAGCCCACCTCTGTTTTGCTCAGTGGTGAAATGGCTCTAACAGTTTTCCAGCGTACATGTTTCCTTTCCACCTGCCTTCCAAAAACACACCATTCTTTCAGACAGGACACTCTGGCCACACACAAACTGAGATTTACTACTGGGAGATTTTGATGCCAAAGCCAGGACTGTTTTTTTTTTTTTTTTTCCACCAAGAATAACATCAGGTATGTGGCTGGCTTCCTGTCAGGCCTCACTGCTTTGGACTTATTGGACTGAAATAAGAGGCTTTTGCAGAAAGGTTTCGCTCATGAGCTGTCTTTTGTCCTGCTGCCATTTTCCTTTGATTGACTTGAATCTGAAAAACTTGTTCCATTCTGGATGGTTTATTAGCAAGCAGGGCTTGCAAAAACAGTATAAAGAGACTATTTTTATGAAAGGAAAATGTGCTTATGTTTCCAACGGACTTTTGATATACTGCATAAGTCAGAACATTAACTGTGAAATTGAATATAACCTAATTTATTACTGCGAATCACAGCATTATTGTATTTTGAAAAATATATTTGTAGAGAAAATAAATTCACAAAAATTGCTGTAGTTGTTTGTTTGCATATATCATATATATAACAGGCTAATATTATCTACTACATTGGGAAGTGGGCTGAAAATTTTATTTAGTCTCTAGTCTACCTTTGCTAGATGATTTTATGGAAAGAAATTCCCATTTCTGTTCTATAATTTCTCTCAAGTGTAGCCTTGAAGAAGTTGGAATTTTAAATAAAATTTCAATATTTTAAATGGTCAAGCTGAAAGATTTAAATGTTGAGGTTATTATATTGCATGTTCTTTTTGTTATTTATCATATGATAATACTTGAAAATGAAAACAGCTTCAGATGACAACAGCCCTGCATTATTATATGTATAGGAGTTCCTAGAAAAGCAGGTACGCTGTATTGGAGAAGCAGCTTCAAAAGAAAGTGTCTTAGAATGAGATACCTGCAGGCCTGAAGAATTTTACAGTCATCTAATACGATGTGGGGAAGGAGGAGAGGTAGAGAGTTATGGGCTTAAACACATGGACAAGTTGTCATGCAGTCAACAAGTTGCTGAACAACAATCAGCCATTTGTTACTGAGTTCGAGTCTTCTCTTAGTTTGTGGCAACATGAAGTAATTCAGATCATCCTCATTCTCCTTCACCAGTTGCTTTTTGTTTGTTTGTGTGATTGTTTGCTTTTTGAGGACCAAAGAAATGTAAATCACTTTGCAGCTGTCAGAGGCTAAGGCATGGAAGAACAACATTGTTCCAGATCAGATATATTCAAACTGTAGGCATCACACTGACTTCATGCATTTCAATCTTGAGACTTGAAGGGACTTTCTGTGGCAAAAAAAGTTGAGGCTTACTCTCATGACGAACCTAAAAAAAATCAATATCATTTTCATATTCTTTTGTCCATGACAGCCATGAAAATAAAAAGAATAACTGAAGAAAGCCTACAATCTGAAGTACAGGCAGTCTGATGAGTTGAAAAAAAAAGGAAAAAATAAAGTGAAAGAAAAAGAACTTGATTTCCAGTCAACTGTAGATTCTGTAGACTCAAGAATAAGAAGTTTGAATAATTCAGATAAGCAACCTGTGTTTGGTTTTATTTTCAGTGAAAGCAGAGCTGAGAATTTTGGAGGATAGCCAGTCTCTCATAATTATTCATTATTATTAATATAGTGTTAGGCCAAACAACATGGCTTTCCTCAAAGAGATTAGAATTACACTTAATAAAGTACCCTGAGGACAAGAGAAAAATGTTAGCAATGCATCTGAAGAAGCTGCTCAGTTTTAGTATGGTTGCTGTGGTTTTGAATCAGGACTCCCACCTGTCCTGTTTTTTTTGTTTTTTTTGTTTTTTTTTTTTGTTAGGTCTTTTTTATTTAATTTGTAGGAAATAAAAGAATTTCTTTGTGTTATCCTGTGGGTTTTTTTTAATCTATTATTAGAGTTGAGTTTGGCTTACTGGGAAAAGAAGTTTTGATACCAATTAGTAGTCATAATATTGTGCTATCATAATATCAGCATAATCAATTATAGTTGTGCTTCTTCAGATACATTGAAATATTTACCAAAAAAGTTACAAACTGTTATTTTCTGTAGACATGTGCAGTATATACATAATCTTTATGGTTCTTCTCTCTTTTTTTTTTAAACAAATATACATACATATAGAAAGCTAACTATATTAAAATAAGTTCATAACTCACTCTTTCCTAAAAGGTGCCTTAGTGCAGGCGCACTCACCAATTATCTTATAGTTTGGTTCTTTTAGTTAGTTAGAAAATACAGTCATATTAAGATCTTTCCTGTCCATGGCTCCTGGATCAATCTCTGGATCATTTTTTGCTTGGGAAATCTTTGCAAGTACCCACAGCTGCAGTAGCACATTTCCTTCTAAAGAATAAGGAGAAGCCAACATAGAATGATTACTGACTACAGAAGGTTTACTGTGCTTTTTATTCATCACAACTTCTAATTTAAGCTAAACGCAGTGTTTGGAAAAAAAAAACCAGTTAATTTTCTTAAAAAAAGGATTATGAAGAAATTTGATGCTTTGTAAGAGAAAATTTCTTTTTCTTTTTTTTTTCTTTTTTCTTCCCATTGGATACAATGATTCATTTTAACACTTGGTTGATTGTGTTTTAGAGCTCTCCTGACTTATTTAAGATGCCTTTGCCTTCTTCCTCAAACTTAATCCTCCAAACCACTGTCTCTTATGTGTTTTACTTGTTATGACAGGTAAGATTTGTGTCATATGTGTGATGTGTGGTTGGCTATGTATTATGTTCTTTTAAGAAGGTTAGTGGAGGTGGGATCCCCTGCGGGCAAAGAGAGAACATGTCAAAAATGTCAGGGGGTGGCAGAGGGTGGCAGGCACAAGCTCAGGAGCATGGAACTGGGAATATGCAGCTCCAAAGTAATGAGACGACTGTGAAAAGCAGGGGCTGAACAGGCAACCTATGGACGAATCAAACAAGAAACATCATAGGGACTAGAGGTTGTGCAAGGTGTACTGCATATCTAAAAACACTGAGTTGATTATAACTGCATGCAGAAGCCAAATTCCACCTGCAAAAAAGTGAACACTTTATTTCTCCTTATTTATTATGTTTTACACATTCTTTTTTTTTGCATTTTTTCAGATAAAGATGTTTTTAAAATATTCATTTGTTAAAAAGGAGTTATAAATTATAGTTTTCAGTCTTATGGCTTTGGGCTTACAGAAACCTAACCTTTGTTGTTTATAAAAGGCTTATGGTCTTCTTCAGGGAGCTCATTATAAGGGAAAGGTCAAGATAGGTCTACTTCAAAATAGCACTTCACTTGGAATCATATCAAAGCAGAGCTCCTCATATGAAATCTGGGCCCTGTCACTTTTCTTTTACCCTCTCACTGTGTGTATCCATCTTTCTATATATATACGTATGTCTCCTAGAAGTGCAAATATATGTTTGTAAATGTGCGCATGCATACATTTCTGTGCATGTATATATATGCATGTATATTCAATACATTCTATATTCAATAGAAAGTAACCAAATGAATCCTCAAGTAAATACAAGCCTGTATTTACAAGATATTCTTGAAAAAATAGTTTTTCATGTGTTCTTTCAACAAATGCATAGATTAATTTGGTCAGAACTGAGCCAGTTAACTGATTCCAGTCATCACAAATAGAATTTTACTCCCACTATTTCATTCCTGCTTTTGGAGGGAACTTCTAAAATTAAAACTGCACATGTGGCACAGACATTTATTTCAGCAAATTATTTCTTTTAACACAGTCATTAGGATGAGATTTATATGAACAGGAGACCAGAAGCAGACTACTAGTCCCAGTGGATTCCTTTGGTTTGGATTCACAAATTGTGTAACTTATGATAACATACTAATTAGTGCTTTGGACATACAGTTTTCCACTTGGCAGACAGACTACAATAGCTCTTTCAGAAACTCTCCTCATTATGTATTATTAGTATCAGGCAAGACAATATAAATCTCAATTCACAAGATATTTATAAGAAAACCTACTAGGAAGAAGCTCTTTTCCAAATGACCTCCAGTTTCTATTTATGTGCATCAGTTAGATATTTCAAGAATATCTTTAATACAAATGTCTTTATGTCTTTATGTCTTAATGTCTTTAATACAAAAAATAATGAATTCAGTACCTAAAAGTATCAATGTCTGAGAAAGCAGACAATATTTCAGTCTAAAACTGTTATTGGAGTTGCATGTGATTTTGCCAGCATTTCACCAAATTTCTTTACAAAAGTAAAATATTTTTAATATATATCTTCCAGTCAAATCCTGAAAATTATTAGATAGCTTAAATAAAAATCTTTTTTTTTTTCATTTACACATGAAATTGAGAGTACTTACAAACATTTTGACTCTGGACAAGATTTGTGCTTGTAAATGAAAGTAGTCTTTTTTTGAAGTGAGGTTTTTTTTGACCATTCAAAGTATCTCTTCCATTTATTTCTGAAATGAGCAATTAAAAAATCAACATAACTCTACACCTCTTGATCTATTTTTACAGAAGTGGATTCTAATTTTTTAACTATCCTGTATTTTAAAATATCTGTATACTTTTAGGAATACAACAGATACAATCCAAGATTGAGACAGCATTAGAATTCCTAAGCTATGGATCTTTAATAATAAAAATGTTTCATACTAAAATGTTGCATACCTGGATTTCATCAGACACAGTTCAGAAGATCAGACTGATTTCCCAAGTCCTGGCTAAAATCAGTACATAGAGTTGCAAGACACTCATGAGCTATCTTCCTTTCACAGGTCTGAAAGCAGATACCAGCGTTTTACTCATTCAAACAACTTCTGATTTAAGTCAAAAGAAATCCTAGTAAGATTTTGGGGAGTGTAAAGGAACTTGCCTCTTCCAGAGAAGATCCCATCCAAAAGCATATTTTACAAAGAGCTGTTTTTTTCATCTAAAAAAAATGGCTGTCTGGCTGTATAACTTGAATGCTTCACTCCGTGTGAACTTCGTGTGGACTTCTGCTCCTGGGTGTCTCTGCATTTTGCCCTCGTTCTATTCCCCTGCACTTCTGGGTTTCCTTCCAAAAGCAAAGGAAGAGAAGGAAGGTTTTCAAAAGTTTTCAGTTTGTTGAGAGTCATTATGTTCTCTTTCCTACGAGGGAAACTAGGGAAACTAAATACTTTTTACTCCCACCCCCTAAAATGGTCCAGAAGTAGATGTGGAAACTTCAGTAATCTATGTGATAGGCTAATAAATCATATGACATCTCATAAATTGAAACAATCTTTTGTGAAGACTGCTCATTCTATTCTATTCTAATTTTGTGTGATTCTGTATTAAAGTAAAGTTTCAGGACAGGAAGAGGCCATGTGGTCCACTGCAGTCTTTCCCAGTAATGTTTATATCGTTTATTTATTTATTTATTTATATTCAAGGAGCTTGTCTGACACCATTTCAATGAATACTGCTGTGGTTTCTAGTGCCATCTCAGATGATCCATTCTACATATTTAATTACCTCTTTCCAGTCTGCTGATTTTCATAGTGCCCAGTCTTTTCTTGTTTGCCCTTGAGTCTCTCAATGTTAGAAGTTCCCAAGATCCTTTAATATGGTCATGTTTCTCAGTTGTTTCTTTTCTCTAGAATATTTATAAGACACAGAGAAAAATGAAAAAGTACTCCCAACTCTACTAAAATAAAGCCTTATCACCTGCACATGAATTTAAGATATCTCAAGATGAGAATCCAGGTTTCAAATTCTGTGTCTCAAGATATTTATCAATGTCCATTTGGAATGATTATTCTATATTTCTCTACATAAACAAGAAAATGTGCTGATAGAGCATCAATTTAAAATTGATATTTAAATCAACTGGTCATTTAAATCAATTAGTCAATCAAACAAACAAAAATCTATCTGCATTAACTTCCTGTGCATTTTTCCACTTTTTCATACTGTTAATCTAGATTTTAGTAATATTACTATTACTCAAATGCACAATATTTTTCTAGACTTATTTTCAGAAGAAATACTCTATGTGCTCTGCACATTCACACTTCTTAAATTCCTTCTTTATCCAAGTCTTCTTCCTTTTCTTTCACCCTATTTTACACTATCTTGCACCATTATGTTATTTTTAAATATAAATAATGTATAAAACACTCTCACTTCTATTTCAGTAGCATTGTATCTTTCCTTATCTTCATTTCTATAGATTACTTTGTTCAGAAATCACTTTCAAACATCATTGACTAAATCTTTTATTTTGGATACCCGCTAAACCATTAATATCATGAAAATTAATAAAGTTCAAGGAAATAAGTTTCATAACTCCCATATTTGTAATATGTAAGTTCCAAATACTTTTCTAATTATGATCTTTGAATCACAGTATGATTCTTACTTTAATTTAGCTTCTTCCTGATAATTAGTTTCCTCATCTCTGGTAGGTTTGTGTAGTTTGTGGATGCCATGAAACAGTCAGCCTTACTCATTTCAAATACCCTTTTCTTTCCTGTCTGAGTTCATTTTGCTTTCTAATATGTCTTCCTTGTGTCTTCAGAGTATTTAATGAATATGTCTATTTTTGTATTGGCCAAGATGCATTTTTCCTCTAGGTGGCAGAGATAAGCAAACGCGGCCCATCAGGCTCTCCCTCACCGTGCTTCAAGTCAATCAACAACCATGCAAACTATAGCCTTGCTTTGGTGGCAGGCTTCTCTTTGCCAGCTTAACTACTGCATTAGCATCCTTTATGGTGCTATTCTGCTCCTTGTTTCCCCTTCTCCCTCAAGTAGGAGCTGCTTTGAGCTGTTATATGTCGACATTAGTAACATTTAACTCACTAATTCATGATGGTGATCCCCCCAAAGCATGTAGGAGCCCCACCAATCCATTAATCCTGACCTAAATGACACATTCATTTTTTCCTTTCTTAGAGACTTCACCTCCTCCTTATTTGAATATCTGTTACATCATGGATAGGTTTCCAGCTTTGTCCAAACTCTCTCTGCACACATGTCTGTTGCTTTTTGCCTCTCAGCAATCTCTGATAAAGCAGTAATTTGTGATTTCCTGACTTAAGGACATGATTATGTCCAGAGGTGACCTTTGCTGATTTGGATCACATTTGGGCCACCAGTATTAGCAGCAGCAGTTAACAATGCGTCAGAAGTGAGATGTTTTGAGTCCTTCCTATAACATTATTACATCTGTTATATTTCATTTAACATGTATATGTCTATATCTTTCTTCTAGCAGTGGTGAGATGTTAAAAATTAGTAGCTGTTTATATTTATCTCAGGACATTATAGGATGCCTGTCTACAGCAGAGCTTTACTAGTTGATGAGTCTGAATGGGTATTATCCAATTCTGCAGAAATGGGAAGTCTTCTGGATAGCAGCTGTAGGGGTGGAATTCCACCCTTCATTCTCACTTTTTCTAATAGTTAGGGTTTGGCTAATTCTTTGACTTGGATTGCAGTCTCATTAACTCACTCTAACTCACTGTAATGCAGTAGACTGTTCTGTGCATCCATGGATCATTTTTTCCTTACTGTAAAATTTGAACCTGATTCTCATTCCTGAACTTTTATGTTGTTTGTTTCTACAGCATGTCTCTCAGTTGCTGCATAATGAATTTTTTCCTTTCCACTTGTAAGCAAGTGAGAAGTCAGAGCTGAATCAAGCTGAGATAGAGATTGTTACATGTGATGTAAATACATGCATGTTATATTGTCCCTTGGCAATATAATACCGCCCTTTCATTTTTCTACACAATATAGTGCTTCAGAAGTGGAGTTTGACAGAAACTATGCAGTGTTCACGGCTAACAAGTCAGCCTGAGTTTAAACTTGGCAATTTATGTGGGTGCAAGTGGATGCTTCTGTGTGTGAGACAAAATGATTTAGCTTAATGACAGTACAGTATGTGATTTAGAGAACTTTAAGACTTGGATTTGTAACCACTGAAATGCAAAGTAGCATATGCTTCACCAATGCATTAATAAACTAAACTACTAAGACTTAGCCAAATTTCTATGTAAAGTACTAGCAATATTCATACAGATATTCTCTGTTATAAATATTATTTGAATGATAAACTGAAACCACTGGTGAAAAATTAAATTGAGCCCTGTACAGTTTTAAACTTCTCTTAAAATATAACATCCTGTTACTACAGGTTTACAGACAAGTTATTGGACTCTATAGAGGGGAAATTCTTTTGCTTGTGTTATAGAGGAGGTCAGGTTTGATGATCAAATGGTCCCTTCTGGCCCTAAAATCTATGAATCTACTCCTTTTCTACAATGTACACATAAAAGGTCAGATTTCCAAAGCTGGACTATTTCACTGAAGGACCAGAAGCTCTCTAAGATGTCTTAAAAATAATAGAGAGGAAAAGAAAGACATAAAGTTAAAAAAAAAGAGAAGGAATATAAAATAAACTAAACTAAGGAATCTATATCTTTCACCTTCCAAATGGGAATAAAATCTTAAATACCAGATCATGCTATGTGCTTCCAGAAGTGCTCATGTGGCAGTGCTTAAAAACAACTCTATCTCACAGTTCAAACTAGTCTATTTTGTATGGGATATTTATGCATAATATGTCACCTAACAAGAACTCTAAACTCAGATGAAAAAAATATTTTTTGAATTGAATGTGTAACTCATCTTCACATGTAAACACATAAACGTAATTAAGGAGTTGCAGTGAGACGTACTAGGATCAAAATAGCTCCTGTATATGTAGCAGCATTACCACAGTCCTGGTATTAGCACTCATCTTCCCCTGCCTTGCAGAAAGTGAAATATCTACAGAGAAACATCTTCATGTTTGGAGCTTATTTTCTAATCTCAAAAGTGATTTCAGTTCTTAGGAATCTCATTGAAGATCACTGTTCACAGAGTCATAGAATCTTCAACGTTGGAAGGGACTCTAGAGATCATCTGGTCCAACCTTCCCGCTCCAGCAGGCACACCTAGAGCAGGTGGCACAGGGTGGCATCCAGGC
>JAUBOD010000001.1:3879405-3932787 GCA_032353885.1 Nothura maculosa
GTTCCAGTCCCTTAATCATCTTTGTCGCTCTCCGCTGGACCCTCTCTAGAAGCTCCACGTCCTTCTTATACTGGGGGCCCAGAACTGCACACAGTACTCCAGGTGCGGCCTCACCAGAGCTGAGTAGAGGGGCAGAATCACCTCCCTCAACCTGCTGGCAACACTGATCCTGATGCAGGCCAGGATCCCGTTGGCCTTCTTGGCCACGAGAGCACACCGCTGACTCATGGGTAACTTAGTGTCAATATTATAGTAATATTTCAGAAACTTCACACCATAGATAAAATCACTAATCATACATCAAGATAGAAGCTAGATTTATAAATTCACTTTCTGAATCTTATTTTGTATGTGATCATTACTTATCTGGGAAAAATATCCATATGAAGAAAATAGTGAGAAGAAAATATGGAAGAAAATAGTGAGAGGATATCTGAAAGAGAGTTGAATGTAGGCCTACAAATAAGTACCTAGTCTTCATATAGGTTATTTTACCCTTATTATAACTTTACTACATGGGATTTTAATCCAAAACATTCCGTGAGGGCTGGGATTATATTTCACTGTCTGTTGCTAATGCAGTATTATCTTTAATTTGGGGACTTGGACCCAAATGCAATATGTTATTTATAAGATGGAAAGATGTGAGGAATTTCAATCCTAAAAGATTTTCATTTGAGAGATATTATGATCAATGCAGCATCACAAATGTTGTTATAAGCTTTTACAATAGACTAACAACCAGGAAATTTAAATGAGCCTTCTGCTATCAAAGGGTCAGTTTAACATGGATAATTGTAGGAATCCTGCAGGGAAAAAGGGCAGCCTGAGTTTGGGAAGGAGCCAAAGAGCTAAAACCAGGTCTCAAAACTGTTGCTGATTGTTACTTTTTATTCTTCCTCAATGCTTTGTATTCTCTCTGTTCCAAGTAACACTAATTAAAATTTTATAAAGAATGCAGTTCCAAAGCTAATACAGTTTACAGGATACAACTGCTGATTAAAATTCACAACTTGCAGAGCACTAAGCAGTGCACAGATTTGTTCCAGTTCAAATCCAGTCTGGAACACTAGTAGCCACTACTTGTTAATTTCTGATGTTATTGTTTGGTCGTCAGGATTAGGGCTCAATCTTATTTTCAACTCTGTAAATTTCAACACTGTAAAATCACAGCCAGTATCTCTTGCTATCCTCAGAAAAAAAAAAAGACAAATATTGATTTACTTTTTTAAAAACAAATTGTTGACTCCTCCTGCTGCTCAGACTGTGGAGACAAATATGAGAAGATATAAATATATGAGCCACCCATGTCCATTCTTCTTAAAGTCCATAGGTTGTTTGGACCTTCCTACAGCTGTACAGGACCTTTTTGAGGAACTGCTTTGAAGTCTCTGTAGCTTTCTTTGCATTGACTTTTCTCACATCCTATCCAAAATAAGTTCACTGGAACAGGCTGCCCAGAGGGATTGTGGAGTCTTCTTCTTTGGAGATCTTTAAAATCTGCTTGGGCGCAGCCCTGTGCCACATGCTCTACGTGACCCTGCGTGAGCAGGGGAGTTGGACTAGATGACCTCTGAGGTTCCTTGCAACCTTAAGCATTCTATGAACATCTCTCAATTTCATTTCATTATATTTCATATATTCTTCTTTCATATATTACAAGGAGTTTCTGGTGCTACAGGTCTCAATTTCCTTCCTCTGTTTAAGGAAATACAGCTTCTTTTCTGATTAATTCTCTTTGTGCTTCTCATTTCTTTCATACAGGATAGTATTACTTGTAGGTGGCAATTTATCATTAAACTGGTTGAGAATATTTGAAATCAGTGAATGCAAGAAATATGATCATTCAGTTTCCTAAATAATGATTTTTGGAGGTAAAAGTGGTGAATTAGCTATAGAAATAATTTTGAACAATTAAAAGATCCTGACCGCATTAATATTTTGACAAAAGCATTGAAAGAATGCTTCATCCAAAGCCAAATACTTCTGAATATCTGCAGAAAGAGCTAGTTCAATGATGCATACTTAGAGTTAAGTCTTTCTTGCAGTTATATGTGAATGAAAGACATGTGATTATGTGATTTTATTTTTAGGGAGATCATTTAAAGATATTTTAAAAACAGGATATTAGCTGTGGAAAATTACTGGCCCTTGAACTGAAATAAATAAAAACTGACTTTCAGTACAAAATAATTCCTTCCATCTTACAGCAATTCAAACATTGAAGTCAATCGGTCATTTGTTAGGGTGTTTAGTCCACAGAGAAATAAGCTCTCAGCTTTGGCTGATCGAGATTTATGTATTTATAAATATATACTTTTATTTGGCAGGCTCTCTATCAAACACACCCCCTTTTTAGAAGAAAATGGCACATTTCCATAAAACTGACAAGTAATAGTAATCTTTCTCAGACAATCTTCCATTCTGCTGAGTGTTTTAGTCTGATGGTCAGAACATGGGAACAGAGTGCCAGATCTGCTGAGGTCCTGTGAATAGTGTGATGTGAATAATAGCATGGAAACTGTACTTGAAAAGTGAAAATGAAGATTGAGGTTGAATTTAATTTAAAAATCTATTTAAGTCTAAAAGTAATAAGTTTTATTTATGTTGAATCAAAAATCCTTTATATATTGGACATCAGAAAGTAGATCCAAGTAGTTCTATGCCACTAGAGTTTCATCTTGAGGCTGACATGCAGAAGCAAAGAGCTACAATTCAACTTTATTCATTTCCTGTTTAAAAACAAAACAAACAAACAAACAAGCAACAACAAAAACTCTTTGGATTTCTGGATTTAAATTACATTTTAACAGCTTTAAGTTCAATTTCTCACAATTGGATACCTATCCAATGATCTACTGAATCAACACAGGTATGACACACACTTTAAAAGATTTCTGAGCCTAATCAATTCCTCTGTACTTCCATCAGAAGTAACAGTATCTGAAATTATTCAGAATTGACCTATATCTGTGAGTAACCAGGTGACTAAGTAGTTATGTTTGTCAGTTCAGACATGATTAACAGGACCTGACATCCATGCTATGTGAGTAGCAGGAGTTTAATATTGGATTAGTTATAGTCTGATTCTCTGGACCGATGCCCATTAACAGTTGGAGTCTATTGGGTGCAGTCCTGGAATGCAACTTCTAGTCTAGTTTCATCAGAAAGGAATCCAGCTTGCAGACTCTCTGCAACACTAACCAAGGCACAGTTAGCCAAATCAGAAGATTCCTTCCAACGTCATGGTTCTAATCTGAACAAAAACGCTAGTGTAGACAGAAGCATCCATTTTCCGTCTTCCTGTGGCTTCCTAGACTAACCATTAGTGTAATTAAAACAGGATACGAGTTCTCCAGGTTCTATTGTTTACCTACTTCTCTTGTATATAGAGATATTCATGATATTCTCTTTTCTTTGGATTCATAGTAACCTTTTCAATGCAGGCTTCAGCTGAATCTTTTGTTAATTCAAACCCAAGAACGCTTTGACCTTGAGAACAGGAATGACCTACAGTGCTTGTTCATTATGGCACTAGGTAGAAAACAAGTGGATCAAATAAAGTTCCAAATCTTTTAAAGAAGAAAACAGTAATTTAACTATTTTTTTCTTTTGCTTTTACTGGCACAGAAAAAGAACAGAAATTCCCTTGAGTAGGAAATATTCAAATGGCTTTAGAAACTTCACTGTTTACAAAAGTCGGGCAGAAACTGAGAAATAGCTAGATTATACGATGGTAAAAGTGACCAACCTAACCTCTTGAAGAGTTTTATTTTTTCCAGCTAAGTAAAACAACTGATAAAGAGTGATCAGAACTGTCCTGCAGACAGTGCAGGATCAGAACTGCAGAAGACAATGGACAGCCCTCTTTACCTGTATCTGGGGAGATAGGAAAGTCTCCTTGAGCATTATTTTTTCTTATCTATCTGTCTAAACACAGATAGAGAAACATAAGGTCACATTTTTTATCCATCATAACTTTCTGGATCCCAGGCTGAACTTTACCTTATGAATAGGAAAACACTGATCCATCCTTGCTCCATGTAAAATCAATTCACCCTTCTTCTCAGCCCAAGAGACACTAGAAGATGTGTAGGAGAGACATGAGTAGCATGTAAGGTAAAAGGGTGAACATTTACTCTGTAGCACAGGAGAGAGTGCAGTCAGAAAGGCTTTTGAATTAGGGAAGACAGATTTTGTGAATACTGGGAGAGTATAATGGATCCTATCACCAGATAAAGCAAGATTCTACAAGGAAAAACAAGTACTCTAGAAGATGATCTTTTCTCTCAGAGCCACAAGATGGCTTATGTTGGAAAGGACCTCTGAAAATCATTCAGTCCAACTTCATGCATGGCTTTTCCAGTCAAGCTTTAAGTATTTCCAAGGTCTCTATATTTTCTCTGTGAAACCTGGTCAATTTCTGTGAAATGCTTAACCAGCCTCTCATAGCAAAGAACTTTCCAGTAGTCAGATGGAATTTTCTGTGCATAAATTGGAGCCCATTGTCGTGTCACTCACTGAAATAAGTTTGACTCACTTCTTTACACTCTCCCATCAAGTATTTATAAACATTGATAATAGCCCCCTGAACTTTCACTTCTCCAGGCTGTAGTTCCTGCTCTCTCAGCCTCTCTTATCTTTGAGGCCTTTTGCTGGCTTTACCCCAGGGAGTCTATGTCTTACTCGTACTACAGAATACAGCACTGGACACAACATTCCAGATGTGTATGACTGGGACAGTTTCACCTCCCTCAAGTTACTGACAACCCTTTGCCTAATGTATACCATCTGCCACAAGGGCGCATTCCTGGGCCATGTTCTGTTTGTTGTCCATCAGGACTTCCAGGTCTTCAAAGCTTCTTTCCAGTGGATTGGTCAAGAGCCTGTGCTGGTGCATGGGTTCTCAGTCTTGCATGAATACTCACTGCTTTCTCTCTCAGAGTATGTCTAAATGACTTCTCAGACTGCTTTCATGCAGAAGACTCAGGACTAGTTAATTATTCATCTGCTCCCTGACTTTTTTTTGGACTGTTCCAAGCAGCTTCCAGCTCAGGAGCTAATCCCCTCCAGGGATGCCTCTCAGTTGGTGGCATGAACAAGGCTGAAGCAATTTTGGCTCCGTTCATTCTGCATAGTCTGCCAACACCATCTCAGTAAGCTCTGCATTGTCAAAAATGCCTGCAAGCGTTAATAACTCACCCAATGGACTGTACGTACAAAACTTTAGGTTTTCTTTTTGAAAAATGTCAATATGATAGACTGCAACACATTCCCCAAAAGGTTGCACAGTTTGAAAAACAAAACAAAACAAAACACAAAGAGTGTTAATTGTGGAGCTAAAGACCACAGGAGAACGTTAACTTCAAGCATTATGTAAGGTGCATGGAACAAATTTTCTTTAGAATGAATTAATCCTAAGCAGTACGACTACAAATCAGTGTGTCCTGCTCATTCATGCATCCACAGTGCTTTCCCTAAACTCTCAGTGGAGAGGTGCCTCTACATCCCCACCTGCAGGGGAATCCCTTTTCACCTATTCTCATCAGGAACTCTCTCTATCCAATATACTCCATAAAAATTCAGATTTACATCACCTTAGATTGCAATTGTTACTATAGTTCCTATATTACTATAGGAACAGAACTAGTTTAGCAAAAATTGTCTTCTATTTATAACCAATTCCTGAAGTTAAGGAAAAATTCTAGAACTAATTGTTAGATTTTTATTTTCTAACCCTGTTAGCAGTAGTGTATATTTTCATTTTATGTCTGAGTTTTTAATCCCTAAAATTCAGGATTGTGAGCCATGATCCAGCAAATTGCTTAGTCAAGTACTTAACGTATAGCACATGAATGCTACTGTTGAAATCAGTGTGACTGCTTATAGTCTGATAAGTTTGAAGTATGCTTTGAGACATTGGAAAAGAAGGGTTTTTTTGATATGTTTTTACAACTCACGAAAAAAAAATACTGCACTTTACCTATTTGCAGAATTTGCAATTTGGTAATTTCCAATTAATCCTATAAAATATATTTTATTGAATAAATGTTTTCAACATTCCTCACCAATAGAGTCATAATCTCAGTTTATTTGCTTTTGCTAGATTCGGCTAGCTGTCCCTATTCACAGAAATGGAATCAAGTCATTTTACACAGAAAATGATGCCATCCTATATTTTCTTTCATTTATTTTTTCTCTTTCTGGTGATCCAATATTTTGGCTCTGAAATCTTTGGAAAATATAACTGAAGAAATAAGATTTGCACAGACTGCAGAGGTGATAAACAGGAACCAAAATAAGCAGCTTTTACATTTTACAGCCTTCTTCCTTCTGCATTTAATATGACTTAACATCTACTCAATATTTTAATTATTATTGTTTTAAAACTTTATTGTATCAACTGCTATGGTAATTATGCTGAGCATCAAATAGAAGAGCAATGCCAGACCATATAACTGTAAATCAGGGCTTCCCTGAGGCAGCTATAATTTGCATGTCCTTTGGTTTTGCCTACTTTAACTTTTCTATTTTAGGGAATAGACATATGCTTTGTGTTAGAACAGGGAAGTCATAGCAGACTAAACTACTCTCTATGGTGACTTTTTTTTTTTGGGTCATGTCCTCCTTAGACGTTGGAGGAAGATGGTCACTTATACAAAAACAAATTATGATTCAGAGTATCCCTACAGAGTCTGTTTAACCAGAGAAATGTGGTTTTCACTGGACCCTTGTAAAGTATAGCAACCTCCAATATAAATAGCCTTGTGTTGGTCTAATTAATCATCTCTAATCCTTGCCTTGCCCATTGCACATAAAGTGGTTTTGTTCAAATCAAAATAGACATGAGTCTGATCCACAACATTCATTAGATCATAGCATGTAGGAATGGAAAACAACTGGTACATCATCCGGTACACCTTCCCACAAGGGCAGGGTAGTCTAGTTAAAAATCACCCAAATAACATGTCTCTGACCACGTCCAGAGCCAGCTAGTCCATTGTCAAATTCAACCTGTTACCAAAAAGATTTCCTCGTTTTTTTTTTGCTTGATCACCTCTTTCACAGTCCCAGTCTCTTCCTTTGACTTTTTTTCTGTCAGCTGTCACCAGAGCCTCCCCAGAGAGGGAACCTGCCTTGCCTCCAGGAAAGTTCTCCATATTTCTACCTCTTGCTTTCTTCATGTATTATAATCATATTGCTGGTTTTTGTTTGCTTGTTTGTTGGAAACTGTAAAAATCTGTATATGCAACTTCTGCAGTGGCCAACATAGTCTTGAATTTTATTTTGGATGTGAAAGTGGACTTTTGACTTGTTATTCCACTGACTGTAACCATTGATTTTGTTACTATAACAATGTCAAATGACTATGAAGAGAGCAGTATCTTAGCCAATTCAGGTTATACAATAACTTATCCACCCTTGATAATTATATAAATGATCTCAGCAGGCAGACTGCAGATTTCTCTGAGATAAAGTGTTCATATATCTATTTCTAAAATATACTGCCATTCCTTTTTCATTTCCTCATGATTTTAATTTAAAGGATTAACTTAATGCTGTTTGATACCCTACCCAAAGCTGAAGTTTTTGGCTCTTCAATAAAAGAAAGTGTATTAATGCCTCATTTCTTTCTTTTTCAAGTGTTTCTGTTGATAGTTCAAATAAATATCTGTCTAGACTAATGTCAAAAGTAAAATTCAATGATAATGAGTTTCTTAATGATCATAATAAAGCATATGAAAAAAAATGTTTATGGTGTAAGAAACACCCAAGACCAAAAAGGCAAAGCCAGATCTTTTTGTATCTATCTAGTGTATAGCAAAGGGCAATATGTCCCTCAGACAGGAGGCTCTGTTACATAAAGATATTCTTGGCTATGAAGAAGCATGTGTGTGTATGTTTGTATCCTCTGACAATACAGTCACAAATATAGCAATGGATTTTGGCAGTTTATGCTGAAAAAGTAATGATTTGGTTGATGCTTAAACGTGCTTAAAGGAAATAAATTGCTCAGTTCCCACCACACTACGCTTCTTATTACTTTGTTTGGTACAGAGAGGCATAAGATGCCCTGCATTTTGAAAGCTGTCTGTGGCTGCGGAGATGCAGTGATGATAGCATCACTGATCAAGAATTGCAATCAACTGCTGGTGATTTTGCGCCTTCAGTACTCGGAATCATGGTACCAAAATATTAGTTGCCTAACATCTGCAAATAAATTAATGACCAAGATGAACATGCAGATCCTCTCTGAAGAGCATTTCACAAGCTTTAAGACTCATGTCCTGGTTCTCATCTGTGAGCTACAGGTTCATGTACTCCTCACTCAGCAAGTAGCTTCAAGGTTACTGCAACCTCTCATGGCATTCAAATCTTAGAGATGTGTATCTCTTTAAATCAAGGAGACTATAATTTAGAAGAAACTCAAATTAGGTTTCTCCTGTTTTGCAGTTAAATGTAAATATCTCATTTCTACATTTTAAATTTCTGATGTGGATTCCCAAGAATGCTCCATTTATTTGCCTAAAATTTTGGATCTCCAGTGTTGTTGCAAGAAATGTAATTCATCCTTTAAAGTAGATTAGGTCTCATTGAATCAAATGGGAGCATGTACCGATTTATACTCTCTAGTAGTGCAGAACTTGTGTCCACACCGATAATATCATCACTTTGATTAAATAGGAACATGAAATTGCTAGGAATAGGAATATGAATAAGATAGGAATAAAACCAGAACTAATCTACAAATGCCTTGCATCAAAATGCATTTGCAGCTTCAAAACTTGCAACTCATTTCTGATTAATTAGTTTAGTATTTATTAATGCTTTCCATTTCACCTTTAAGACAACTGCATTAAAAAATAACTGCAAAATTCAGAGAGAAAAATAGTAGCTTATATCTTTACGTGAGTGATCCAGCTATCTATTGATGGCCAAATCACTTCATTCCTGTGCAGAGAAGTTAGTCACCAAGAATTGGAACAATTTAATGACAACTTTTATACATATAATGGTACTCATTTGAGATTTAAAAAAGGTGTCACTAGCTTGAACTTTCTATAAAAGTCTATTTCTCATATTAAGCTAATAAGGAATATCTACTTATTTAATACTTCACATTTTTATTTTGATCAGTGGAAAATGTGACATGCTATATTTTACCTTGTTCTTCTGCAAAAACTATGTTTTTTGTTTATTCTTCTGCTTTGACAGACTACAGCATTTTTTTTAGTAGCAAAAATATCATCAAAAAGATATTCCCCTGCAGAAATTTGTAATTTGATTTTCACCCATAACTAACCATATAGATTGATGTGACCCAGGTACTAATTGTAAGTCAGGCACATGGAGTCAATTTGTGGAACAGAATATTCCGACATGCCTTTCTTTAGTGCAACCTATGAAAGAATCATGGAAGAGTGTCTATATTTGAAGATGGAAACATTTATTGCACCTATTTTTATAGGTTAACCAAAATATGTGATCTGTGTCCCAAGTAGTATTGACAGTCACCTGTAATCAGTCATAGTAATGATGTTACTGCAAACAGCAATGTCCCTAGGACATAAAGTTTCAATATTTACCTGTCAAAATCCAGTCTTCTTGGAATTAAAAGGAGTATAACTTAATTGAGAATTCTATTTTTCCTCCAGATGATTAATTTACCATGCAATCTTGCGGTTAGTTTGAAGTAGAGGTTCATGTTCAGTCAAACTCTTTTGCTTAATGAATACTGTCTAAATTTGATCATGGATCAAAGACAGAGTGCACTGTGTATAAAACAAGAGAGAAAAAAAAACACTTCCCTGTCCTTGAAACATACGTATAAACACATTTACTTTCATACAGGATGAATATCCAGCTTCAACAGAAAGAAGCATATTCCTATGCCATTTTCTTTTTTGAAAATTCTGTATGAGGTCTAAGTTTTATTTAGATATCCTATTTTATTAATATAATATTTTATTTATATATTCTATCATCTCCTTGCATGAAACAAGATCTAAGCATCATCTGCTCTCAGTTAGGATGCCCTCCATAAGACCAATCCACATGGTTCTGCACCTTTCTTTGCACCTTTCTCCCTTTTTAGGTTGGTTTTCCTCTGATCTTGGGTCTTGTCAGTGTTGGAGCTGTGATTTATTGTAACTAGTTCTGTACAATAGAATGTGAGAGCTGAAATATCAATAATAATTGCAAAGCTCCTATGGATGAGCTTATTACAATAATAATGAAGATGAAGGCATCATTCACTTCAGTGAAGGCTACATTGCTCCTTTTGCAATAGTTTATCTTGATTTGATCTGAAATATGTTCCAAAAAGGAAAGTGACAATTCTTACCACAGATCACACAACTATCTGCATAAGAAAAAGATGCTCTTGCAACATTCAAACCTGGTTTTAAGCTCTGGTTATGACAATTCTTGGATCATCCTTGCTTTAAAATTTCTAAACATTTCATTTTGCTTTATAGTTATAATGTTTAGAATTTATTACTGGTGCTAGTAGCTGCAGATCTACTTATTTATATTATGCTCTTGCATTTATATTTCACTCTATTGGTAAAACTTTAAGCTGTTCATATAATATGTCAGAAGGACGTTGGATTAATATTTGGATTTACAGGCTCTATGACTTCATTAGAATTGCTCTGGATTTACAGTGTTTGCAACACCAGAATATGCCTCACAGACATTATATAACAATTCAGTTAATTTGTAGTCCATTTATTGCACATCTTAACTATACATACAGATTTAAAATGTACACATCAACTTTATTTTTCCATTTTCTATGTGAATTACTTAATAAAATGTACAGTTTTCTTCTTCAGAAAAATGTAATTATAAGAATTTTACCTAGGCAATCAAATATACTGTCTGCGTCTGAATTTTCAAGTACTCTCAATTTTAAATTTACAAGCATGAACTCTTTATCTGTCAACATTTATCTGTCAACATTCACTTGAATGGAGATTTTATTGCTGAATAAAATTTAAGTTTGAAGTGAATGATCTGTTCCCTTTGCCTTATTAACAGAGAATAGGTATTAAACTCACCTTGTTTATAACATGCTTTTCAGCACTGTGCGACACACGGGCTCTGCAGCCCTGGGGCATATGTGCATGTGCTGACCTAAGACTAACTCCTGGTATACGAATGTCTTTGTTGCCATCCTCCTACCTACTGTTTAAACTCCTTTAGGAACAAGCCTCTCCAAACACCCCTTGCAGCAAGATAATATGTCTACTTAATTGAAAGTAGACAAAGAGCTCAGCTGCCTTGCCTGAGGCCGCACATTTCTCTTGACTTAAAATTGTGTGCATCTTTCCACTTGTAGATTTTGCACCCAAGGTTGATATGCAAGGCTCTGGCTTGCTGTAGGGTTTGAAGTCCTTACTCAGTAATCCATGTGGTCCAGTGCTGGCCCTCCACACAGGATGAGGAAGGAACCTGGAGTACCACTCTGTTGGAGAGCAGCTTTCAGACAAGAAGATATTTGTCCTCAGGGCCCCAGTATGAAAATCATCCTGTTGAAGTATTCTTGATTCTTTTGGAGCTCAAACAATTGCTCACATTATAACTCTAATAAGCCAGGATGTTATGTTATGACTGGGGTTGTGTGCAGTTTGCAGTGCGTGTGAGCACATGCAGGCTCACGTTAGTGGGAATTTGCCCTTATTCAACCACATCTCCATTGAATAAATGTGCTGAACCCTGTATTTTATCTAAATACAAAATCAAGATTGTAGTTTCAAGAAACTCCCCGGTCCTTTCCCCCAATTCCCTTTCCCTAACAACAAAAAAAAAGGTTGGTAAAATCATTTTAAATTTGTTGCATGAGCTTTTTGGTATCATCTCAAGATGCCTGAAGTCTGTTTGGCATCTATCATATCTGCTGCAGCCTGAGAAAATTCATAAATATACCATTTTATATCTTGGGAGCAATCTTGGGAGCAATAAAATATTCAGAATTTGCACTAAAGTTTAGTTGTTTGAATATAGTTTTGGTTTTCCATAATTTTTCCAAAGAGGCTTCATTGACCTACATTGTTCACATCCATTTACAGAAGCTTTTAAGGGTCAATTTCAGTACATATGTATGACTGCTGGAAAAATAAAAAATAATCATTATGTCATTGTGTAGATGATAAAGGGATCTGCACTGAAGTCTGTGCTCTCAGGGAACACCTGCAATGTTTTCTCTGTGGATGATGTCTCAGGTGCCATTGAAACCGTGCTCTGCAGCCAGCATCAGTGCAGATGTACCAGCATTGAACTGCTGATATGGACTTCTGAAATTCAGTTCAATCTTCAGTATGTGAATCAAAAATAGAGCTAAGAGTGGGTGACCTAGCTCTTGCCCAGCTCTTGCTCCTGCAGTTTAACTGCCCCTAGCACCATTTCCTACTGATTTAAAGCAAACTCAGGTGTGTGCATGTGACCTGTAGTTTAAAAGCTAATGAGTAGTAGGCATGACCTTCTTCCTGCCTCTAACTATACAGCCCGCAGGAGTCCTTGGGCATCTCATGATTTACGTCTATCTTTTCACCATGATTACATTTTTTTGCAACTTAATGATCCATCTATTTTAGTCTTGTTGAACAAGTTTTTTTCTAATATCCATATGTCTTTCCACTACAATTATTAGAATTTCACTATATTACTGCATTTTTTTAATGTGTGCAGGCATACAGATCTTTCTTGTTAGACCTTTCTTGCTAGGCCAGATATTATTTTTTTAGACTCTCAAAGTTATCATAATATATTATTTTCAAATGCATATACTGTTTTAATATATATTTAATACATTATATTCATTTTTCTTTCTTTGTGATTTTTTTTCTGTATAGAGCAACAAAAATTATATGGCTTGACATGAAGTTAGTGTGTCCATTTGAATAAAAAAGATAAAATATTTCAAATTTCAAATAAGCTATGTGACATTCTAAGTGATTATGAGCATAAAAGATCTACGGTATTGAAAAAGTAGGCTAGTCCTTCCTAAATGTATTACATAGAAAGCTCAATGCAGTCTTTATGCACAGAAGCATAATTTTAACCACAGGTAAAATTTTCAGATGCAGATAATATGCAAAATAAAAACTTTTCTCTCTATTAGCTCCAACTTCAGAAATAACATTTTCATACTTGTAAATGTAATGCTGTTTATCATCACTTTGCTCTTTTTCTGATTATCATCCTTATTTTCATTATGTTTGATCCTACACGCACCTATCCGCATAAGTATTATTACTAGTATATGTAGCTAAGCTAAAATTCCAACCTCACAGACATTTTCTATGCAATAGGAAGAAGCCACAGCTCAAAATCATATCCTTATTTTTTTAAAAAAAGCAAAACTCAACTCACAGTCCCTTATTTTAATGTAAAACACAGTATACAACTGTTGTCATCTTTCACTTCACTTCTTTCATCTCGATCCACTTAGCAGCATGCTGTTTAATGGCTCTAAGTGATGAGGCACTTGAATAGTTAATTCAAGGGTTAATTCTGCCCTAAAACTGCACTGGGAGCACAAACTGCAATGACTTTCGCCTGCGGAGGCACGGCAGGGATGCAGCCCCACGCGTCTTGCTGTGCAGTGATGCTGGATCCAGCGTCCAGCACGTGGATTTGGGCGCTTCCGAGCAGCGGCAAGCGCTGCACGGTGCCTCAACCCGCCCTGAACTTTCCTGGGTAAATAGAGCAGTCTGACAGCCGCCTTCCCGCTGGGTGGATCCCGCCGCTCTAGGAGGGAATAGCACTTCTTGTTTTTAATTAGCAAAGGTGAAAGGTGAATTAAAACTAGCTGCTTGGCAAGTCGGAGCAAGGGGCTGACTTCTGAAGAGCACCAAGGAGGAGGGTGCTTTCTTTTTTTTTTTCTCTCTCTCTCTTTTTTTTTTTTTTTTTTTTCTCTCTTCCCTCCTTCTCTGAATGAATTGCCTTGCAGGAGGGACTGAAAATACAGCTTCTTCCTGAATCCACTGGCAGAGTCACTAAGAGAGCTCAAGACACAACACTGCAGAGTAACGCCTGGGAATGTCCTTGTACTTTATAAACAGCTGTCCTAGGGAGGGAATATTTTTACATGACATTTGCACAGCTTGACAAATGACCAACTGAGCCTGGGCTTCTCTGAGCAGCTCTGCATTTCCCATACAGATACCCCACAAACTGACCAAAAGGAGCGATCCATCTGCTCTGGGAAAGTAGAAGTGCAACTTGGATCCTTAAAAACAAACAAACAGCAGCAGCAAAGAGCACAAGAATTCGATCTTGGCCAGGATGGCATCTGCCCAGGACCTTTTAATCCTGGCACTGTGTGGCTTCTTACTAGACTTCCCGGATGGATGTCACGCAACAGATACGAGGCAGCCAAGGTTGCGGCTGTCACATAAAGGTAGGTCAGCGTGTCAGATTTTTAAAGACTTTATGCTAAAGCAAATCCATTGGCTTCTCTGGAAGTATTGCACCAGGATTAAATTACTGTCCTCTGGCAGAGGAAAATATTCCTATTCAGAAATTTTATGGATTATTTCCTTGTATGAAATTGCATTCATAATTAAATTTATTGAATTCAAGAGGATTTGATTTTATATATAGATTGATTTTTGGCTACTTAAATATTCTTCTGCCTGAAAGTGTTTTACATTTGCTTGTCATTCTGTCTTTATTCTCTGTCCTGTAAGAAGGATGTCTCTAACAAGAACGAAATGGAAAAGATAACCTGAAATTATTGCAGAATAAATATACTCGTATGCATCAAGTAACCTTTAAGAAATTAAATGTCTGTTTCACTTTTAGATTTCTATTTATCTTCAAATATAGCAAAGGCAAAAAGACTAGATTCCTGTGCAACCATATGATTCATTTTCTAAACTAGCAAGTGTCATTACACTATAATTAAAATGACTAACTGCCAATGTAAGTCGGATTGCAGTTTAACTGAGCTACTCAAAGGAAAAAAAAATACTATTTGCTATAACATCTGTGTGTACAGTACTTATAACTTCTTTCTTTTTTCAGTTTCAGTTTCCCTGAAGCCTGCACCTTCCTTAGTTCCTTCAAATTATTCCCTGGATTGTCTATGATTTAAACTCTTTCCTATGTTTCTGTTTTAATCTTGCACATATAAATACTGGTGCTCAGCCAGGATGTTACAGTGCTCTACAGCAATACTTACATTCACAGAAGATGTACTTAGAAATAACCGACAGGCAATTGTTGCAGTGGAAATTTAAAAAATCATGGGCACAAGATAAAATGATGACTGATCAATCAGTAATGTTTTAATTTTACTTCTTGTGCAGAGCTAAAAATAAAATGTCTCTTTGCTGACATAGGTAGGAATGAGAGAATGCTCATTTACTCCTGAAAAAGTCTGTTGTAGTTAAAGTGTTAACTAAGATGCTTCAATGAAAAATATATTAGAATTCCTATTTTATGTATGGCTAAGATTGAAGTATTGGCATCATCCCCAGCTCCACATGAAGAGAGATTTAGTCTAAGCTAGGTATAATGGTATTTTATATGACTGGCTAAATAACCACCTAGAAAGAATGGAAAAGAGATTTTTTTCTGAATGTCTTTCTAGAAAGCCATTAAAAATGGGTTTTGTTTTTATAGGGCAGTGACATATGTTTTAAGGAAAGAAAGATTTGTTATAAATGCTGTCTTGCAAGTAAACAGCTAATTGCTGCTATCAATGAAATAAATTATAATACTCCTTTTAATAGACAAAACACTTCCTTTTCAACCTGTGGTTTCAGAGGAGAATAGAAATGAGTGAGAAATGCTGATTCTACAATCTAGTCACTTCTCTCGTTGAAAGTGTATATTTCAATGTAGATTTATTGCTAGGTGTAATTATGAAGATTTTCATTTCTTTTGCTTGTGATGTGGTAGTGGGGAGCAGAAAAGGACAGGAAATGATTTAAATAGACCAGTTATGTTGGGTCAGGACACTGGCGGAGCTGCCAGTTTTCTCAAGTGCCCCACCATGGTGCTGTGACTATTAGTGGCTTCTCTGCTCACTTGTTGCAGTAAATGTTTTTCCAACGGGTAGAATCAGGACACGTTTCTCTGCACGCTACTTTCATCCTCAGCAGGAAGCCAGCAGTTTGGTCATAGCACACCATGACTCTATGATATGTGCAGGGAGAATTTAAAGCACGTGTTTCTCACCAAGGGCCGAGCCTCTTCTGCCTAATGTTGGCTCGCTCAGATCCAGTGACTCAGGAAGATCCAGCCCAAATGAGTTTTCCAGCACAAATACATGTATCACCATCTTACACTTGGCCAAGTATGATAAGCCAAAGCATTTTTTCCCTATTTTTTCCACACATACAAAACAGGACCAGGTTTCTCAGCACAGAGCCTAAGCCGCAGGCTGGAGGCGCATACCTGCCTGCATCCCAGAGCAGCTCTTGTCATTCTGCTCCCAAGGAATGTAGCATTCCAGCATGGAGACAATGAGGAAAAGTTGCTGCCGCATTCCCTAATCAAACATGAACCGCAGGAGGGTCTCTCGTCTTAATCGCGTTTGCTGTGGAGAGGCATCGCTATAGTCCCAAAGAGGCACCGAGTGATGAGGCAATTGCATCAGCAGCACCCACTTTGCACCAACCTCTTGCCAACCTGGCACGGGTGAAGAAGCCCATGACTAGGCATTTTGAGCCTGGAAAATTCTTAATTTCCCTTCCCAGCTCCTGGCACATGAAAGCAAGCATGCCTGCTCCCTGCTCTAACTGTGGGTTTGGCAGCTAATTGAAACTGAGACCCGTGCAACAGCAGCCTGCACCGGTTATCTGATAAGCTAGAGGGGTCTGAGATCAGTGTGATGATGTTTAGGACGTATTTTGTAATGGAAGAGCTGTTTGTAAACGGTCCATTTTAAAATCATTCTGCTTTAAGAGCCAAGAGAGACATTCTGCATCTTAGAAGTAGAGGCACTTTTATTTTTGTAAATTGACAAATTCTCTCTCTCTCTCTTTTTTCTTTTTTTTTTTTTAAATCTTTAAAAATGATACTCAACAAAAGTGCAGTGAACTGCCGGGGCCCAAGCACATTTTTTGCCCACACAGCAAACCCAGCTTCACCTGCAGCACACACATGCCTCAAAGGCCTTTGCAACAACATCGGGTCCTAACCCTGCTTGGAGGGGTCACCTGATGGATAGGAATACCTCAACCCCCTTGCTAATTACAGAATATATGGTGCAACCTCAGCTTGACTCCAGGGCCGTTTACGCAGCTTTAGGGAGCGTTAAAGTCCTGCATTCTTGAACTACTGTTATACCTGTCAGGTTAATGTAAACTGTAACAGAGATTTTTCGTAATGTAGAGAACTGCCTGCCAGTGGTGTCGGCTGCCAGTTAAATATACACGAGGTCTAATCTTATTCACATTAAGCTCAAGCATGAGCATTTTTCCATTCCTTTAAGTGGGATTAGAATTAATCTTACAGTTGCCCAACAGTCATTTGATGGTTCTATCTCTGCTCTTAGCAAGCTGAACTATGTTAAACCCAGGATTTAAAGATGCTTTCCTCAAACCATCAGCTTTGGTTTATCAGCAAATTTCGCACCACAGTTAATACCGTTTATGGTATCTGTTATACAGCCCAGCTGAAGGTCAGTGTTTGATGAGGACCAATGGAGATCTTGCCTGAGGTAATAATAATATACCCCAACAGCTTCATGCTGATTTGTAGAGTTAAAAATATATTATCACTCGCTCAGTATTAGAGAGAAAAAGAGTTTCTACACTATTAAGTTGTAGGTTGACAACTACATTTAAGACTCATTAGCCCATTTTATGTACAATACAAGCTCTGCCTAATGAGGTGTTAATGGAAGCCAAGCTTCAACCCATATTTTTTATAGGCTGCTGGCTAAATTATTTCCCAGAATGCCATGGTTCAAGTTCTCGCAATGGGAAATATATAATTAAGGTGAAATCAACACATACCACATGTTAAAAATAAAGTATTTATATTGCAGGTTGGAAGGATTAGGTTTCTGGAGGATACTGAGGATATATTTACATAAAACCAGTCGAACTGCATTAGAAAAATGCAGGCCTAGAGAGCCTAGAAAGGATGTAATTACATGAATCAGAATTTGTGCATATTTTTCAAAGTATTTCTAGTGTTTTTTTTTCTTCTCATTGGTAAGTATGGCAAAAAGTAAGGGTAACATGGTATAGACATTGATAGGTTGATCTGGTATAGTGAACAATTTTCTTGTAGAAAAGAATTGATTTGATTTTGGTTCAAGTATCCTGTGCCAAGGTAGTGGACGTAATGGTCTGCTATGAAAGTGGGGTTACCACCTTGAGTGATGCAGCGGCAGAAAGGCGCAGACGTATAAACATCTGTTAAATGAGGTTAAGAAGTTAACATTGACTACTGAGGTGGAGTTCCTGGGGTTCCCGTTAGGCGCAAGATGGAAGTGGTATAGTGAGAATGGGAAGCTCCTTTCCGACCTTGGGCTCTCGGACAGCCGCATCAAGAGGATAGCGAGAGTCTTTTCACAAAGGGCTCTCCTATGCTCTGTAGATATAGTTCATATATTTGCGAGCCGGATGAGGCAGACTTTACATCAGTCTGCTAGCAGGGGATCTTCAATTGGCAGCCGATTGGCTTGATATCCCAGAATTAAAACCTTCCTGCTCTGGCTCACTGTGAAAACTTCCCGACCCTACTAACCTATCTGATTCATTGGCAACGTCCAAACTCTCTTTCCAGTGGGCCAAACTTTGGTCTGACCCCCTGTCAACATGGACTTTGGACCTTGCCCCTCTTTTCTTGGCTGTGACAGGGACAGTTGGTTTCTCAATCTCATCCACTATGACACGTCCCATTTCTACCATTTATGACGAGATGGACAGGCCACCCAAAACCTGGAAAAGGTGCCTTGCAATCGCAAGGTTCATAAATAGCAGTGGGATCTGGTGTAGTTGGTTATATACAGTCTTGCAAATACAGAGGAATCTCTTTTCTAGTTTGTCCATCTATATTACTCTTGAATAACTTGAAGATTTTGGGCAGTCCTTAATTCCAGGTTGTGTAACTGTGCACTGGTCTTTCTTCTTTCCTGGAAAATACATGGTTAAATAGTTGCAGCCTAGAGCTGTAATCCGACTATCATCCTATCCCTGCTGTCAGATCCACTTGCTATTATGTCAGAACGAAGCTGCAGCAGGCAGAAGGAGCAGACTGAACTGAGAAAGAAATAAACCCAGTTTAGAAAATTTATTCTCCAAACAAAGAGCAGCAGATAACTGTGGAAGGAAAGCTGTAATCTTGCAGAGGAAAAGTGATACTCTCCATGTTCATATAAAGCTTTTAATATACATAACCTGTAATATAATACTTTCGATGCATAGGAATGTCAGTTTGTTAGGGCTGGTTGATCATCTTTGAGAGCTTCAGGGGTCTGGTACGGCAGTGGATAAAAAAGGCATATTTTCTTTACCACTTGCAGGAAGCAGCATTCCAGCATACCTGATTTAACTTTCTTGGTAATCCTAATTTATCATTCTTCTGCCTTACTCGCACAAGTAATTTTTGAATTCAAAGAATGGGTTTGCAATTACTGTTGTGATGTTTTGCTATTTGTTATTCATGTCATAGGACTGGATAACTTCTTATCTTACTGTGTCTGCTTTCTAGCTAGGTGGCAGCAAAATTTATCTGGGAACTGATGACTAAATCAAAGTGAATAACAAAAATCTAGGGCAATTTCAGACAAGCATTCATGAATTCTGAAGTAGGCAAAAATATTTAATGCAAATATAGTATTTCTGATTAGTAGTCACCTGTACACATTAGTCATGGCTAATTAATGATGACTAGTCACATAACTCATAATTGAATCATGATTGATTCCGTTTTTTCCAAAAAAGTTTTTCTTAACAACTTTCACTGTTATGGAATTTTGCTTTTGAGTGATTATGAAGGGTTTATTATACTATCAAGTCAAGTTCAAGTTTGAAAAAGAAGTTAATTCATACTTGATATGAAACATCTTGGATTTATACTAAAGTAAGGTTTTGGTTTGTGACTGTGGTTACATACAGTCTGAAGAGGTGGTTACAGAAAGCTGATAGGTAGGTAGGAAATAGATAGAAATAAAATATGTATGTATGTATATGTGTGCATATGTATATATGTAGCTATAGGAAGTAAGCAGTTATGGAGAAACACTATTTGAGTAGTTTTCAAAATAAATTCCTTCTTTCAATTATATATATTTCATCAACTCCAACTCCATCAACTCCATCAACTCCAATGCTGCCTCTACACTCTCTCATTCTCTGAACCCTAACCCTAACCCTAGCTTTTCAGGGCCAGGCTGGCACTAGGACCCATTTTGTGGCCTACACCAAAAAGTGCTCCCAGCACAGATCTCTATATATGCAAATTAAATTTGTGTGTATACGTATGATGGACTGAAGGTTGTATTTTCCTTATAGTGAATTAAACAGCAGTATAAAGTGTGAGTTTGGGAACTAAATAAATGTCTTATGGCTCAGGTTTGTGGAATGTGGCTGGGAATAAGGGCTGATGACTTGAGTTAGGAGTGTTTGGGCAATGAACATCACAAACAGTCTCTTCCAGTCACCCAAATTCCGGAGGCCAGAGGGAAGCCCATGTCAGTACTGAAACGCCTTAGCCACAAAGACACAAATGTTTCAGGGCCACTCACGGGGCAGAGATCAGAGCTTTGCAATCTGCCCTCCCACTCATCAGACCACAGGTTCTTTACACCATAATGAGGACAAAATTCTAGTTTACTCTTTATGCATCTCACAAGAGGTGACTGGCAGCAAGGTCAGCGTTTCCAAGTAACTCTAGAGGAACTTGTTCCCCACGCCTGGGATTTTTTGGCAGAGAATTTGTGCCACTTCCTCTCATAACTCCCTTTGGCTGACCAAGGCTCCTAACAGTGGTTGCAGCAGAGCTCTGGAGTGATAAGCACCATTCAGGGCTGCACTGAGCAGACTGTTTAATGTAACTTCAGCCATTTCACTCCTTTGGCTTTTCAGAACAAAGTATGATCTGAACTTACAAGACTTGAGTAGCCTGTATGCTGCTGTGTGGCTACCTTTCTGCCTTCAAAGTGATAACACCATCTGCTATTTGAGATTCTTCACCAGATATCAATTAATTATTTCACTGAAAGCAAGTACTATATTTTACTGCAATGAATACAGGATTAGTGATATTTGTATGATTTACAGTATGCAAGGGTAAGCATCTATTTCAAGCCTTTTGAAAAACTTTGGGTCAGTACATATTCTAAAACTATGCAATGGGAATGCTAAATATTATTAAATCTGCTGTCCTGGTTTTCTTCATGTAGTCAGGCAAATATGATGAAACCATAGCGTGCAGCCAGCATTAATTAGAAAAATCTTCATTTCTTTACGAGATTCAGAGCCTGCAGGGATAAAGATAATGATCTTTGTTTTACAGATAAAGTCCTCTTAACTTGAGTATACTATTTGAAATATTTTGTGTTGGTTAGATAATCTGCCTGGCATTTAAGAAAATCAGTTACATTTTCATGATTAGACATGAAGGAGGAAATGACTAAAAATATTACATTATGAAAAGAAAAACTGTAGTGTAATTTAGACATAATTTTAAATTCTTATGAAGTAAGGAAGTAAATAGCTATGGAGAAAGAGTAATTGAACAGTTTTCAAAATAAATTCCATACTTAAAGGTGCAAAAAATGTTGATTATCTTAAGAATTCAATTTGATTAACTGACTGAGCTTACTACAGATATTTAAACACATAAAAGCATAATAATTTGCTCAGAGCATAATTTCAAGAACAGATGTCCCCAACCTCACTTTTGTCATCTCATAATAAAAAATACCTTTTTTCCTGAATCTTGTTTTCTATGATCTTCCTCAAGGATACAAGCATTCTTCATTTTGGAAGAGATATTTTAACTTGTTTATCGATTTAAGTGGAGGTTGACGTAATACCATTTCTCCTTAACATATCTTCCTTTGGTTTAGATGAAGCTAAGTATTGATATGCTTTCATTTTGGCAAATCATTTTATGGGACTCCTCAGATCTTTATTTGCCTTTGGAAAAAATATATAATGCAGAAATACATCATGACACAATGAATTTTTCTCTTACTCTGTGATGATTTCCACATTTATAAAAAATGTTTTGAGGGGCTTGTTGGGGTTGTTTGTTTGATTACTTGTTTTTAAGAGGAAAAAATGCAAACAGAAGAAGAGTGTCTATTTATTCTCACACTTTGCTGTCTATGTTATTTCTTGATACTACACCTTTCTGGACAAGATTCAAACTGCAGCCCATAGCAGTCAGACATCTGAATCCAAAGCATAGTCACAATGCTCCAGGTGAATCTTGCACCTTTGTTTCTCCTCTAGCCTGCTCTCATTTTACCTGTAATTTGCAGGTCATTTAAACTATGTTGTCATGTCAAAGGTTTCAGTTGTAGTTGCTGGACAAGTATATACAGGAGGTCTTTAACCACAAAGATGTAAACAGAATGATTCATGACGAGCATCCCAGCCCTGGCATGATGCACAGGCTGTGTGCATTGTGAAACGCTGCAAAACTTGGATTGCTCATACAGCTAAAACAGATTTTTTGATGGAATAAAAATTGGATCTCATCTTTAAATTACTCTTTATTAGTCTCATATGAAAAAAGATAATTGGTAGCTGGTTGTCTTGTCCTCTTACTCCTTCTCAGTGGAGTACTTGGCATGTTTTATGAATCTCCTGAATCTGCTCAGTGCTTGGTAAAGTCAACGGGAATCTTCTGTTTACATCTAATGGCCTAAAAATTGCCCTTGGGTGCAAGACACTGTTCCAAACTGAAACCTGCTTGCCTGCTGGAAGTACCACCAGTTTATCTTGAATACTTTAGAGATCAGTGAATGAAAGCTGCCAGGAAAAAGCGACACACTCTGCCATGCATTCCCAGAGGCTCATACTGTGGTCTGCAGCTCACATGCCTACTCATGGTTGACTCCCAACCTGCAGATCCTCCAGTAGAAACGAAAGGTTTCAATATGCGTTTTTTCAATGGTTATGAAAGCTAAAATGCCAGCATAAAGGAAATTCTTGAATGGTCTAAAACAAAGATTTACTTGTCATAGACATGTAGAATTTGGGTTTTAAAACTATTCTTAGCTGAATTTGATTGATATAAGTTTTCACATCAGAAACCTAATTACATGTGATGTCTCTCCAGTCAAGGAAGATTATGACAGAAATGCACTTTTTTTGCTCTGAGAGATCTGTTGCAATATAATTCAAATTATTGCACTAAATAGGAAGCATCAAAACAGAAGAAATAAAAGGTCAAAACCTTCACTCACATAAAAGCAATGAAACAAACAAATGAAAATCCTATAAGCTTGTTAGCAGAAAATATGAAAAAAAAGATCACTGACTTCTCATATCCCTCTGGCCTGAGCAGAAGGTGTTCATTATTTATAAGAATTTGATGACAAGAAATATATAGTCCTCTTTAGACTGATTTGGCAGCAGCAACTGAGGAAAAAATGCTGTTCATGATCCTTGTGAAATCATGCTGGTAATATTTCTACTTCATCAGCACTGAAGAATTTAATGTTTCAGGAAATTCACTCTCTCAGTGCAGCATGTGAATTTCATCTTCTGTTTAAATGCCCCAAATAATAGATTAACAAAAAAATTTAAAGGGGTTTTAACTGGATACCTCTGGTTTGGTAACAACGTTTATTTTTGCAAGCTATTTGCAAAATAATTCTCCAAACCAAGGAATCAGTGCTTGGAAGAAAGGCATTCAGTGAAAGAAGACTTCACTTCTCTTAACATCCTTAGTGTATCTATTCTCTACCTCTGTGTTTATTTTTATCTAAAGAATTCCTGACTTCATACTGTGAGGCAATTGAAGCTTCTGTAGGGAGTCAAACAATGGGCTTTTTGCTGTTGCTAAGTTTGCTTTATAGGCTTTTTCTTACAACACATTTGTTTAATAGGCCTAGTAAAACAGTGAATGCAGCTGTAAATACATCTTTTACTTGTTGATGTGCAATAAACATCACAGGGATGCTGACCTTTTCTTATTCTGATCTTCCTGACACTGATGAAAGGAAATTTTACAGAATGAATGAAAAGTGCCATAAACTGATAGAAGAAAATAACCATCCTCAAATACTTCAGGGTCAATACCTTGTTTCTTTTTTTAACTGATTGTTTCTCCCAGCAGTGTTACTAAAACTTAATAATAGTGAAATAATAGGCTTTTTGATGGGAAGGAGTTATTCCAGATAACGCTATTCACTGGGGTCATCACTTAAGGTCACCTTACTGCCAGAAAGCTAAAGGTTAGCAAGTGTTATTCAATTCCATAAGCTCCCATAGCATTTTATTTATGATTAAGCTAAGTGCTTTCTTGGGGGTGTGTGGTAAAAGCCAACACTGAAGGAAAATGTATCTCTTCCTTTATGTATGAAATATTTCATCTCAGTTGATTGAGAATGGTATGATGCAAAGCTTGAAAATATGTGTTTTCTTGAAGCCCAGAAAGATGTAATCTATCCTAGAAACCTTATTCCTGTTAAAATTATTGCTGAAAAAAAATCCTGTCCTTATGTTCCTGTGTTTATATACAGTAAGTATTTTCTCTTCTTTACTTATCTCTAGCATGGCCATGTCCTTTGCATTTTTTCAGGTTACACAAGTCCATGAGATCATAGTCATTTCTAAACACCCTGTTGAGGAGATATTAACGTTGGGTGTTTGCGGTAGCTTATATGGATAAATAAGCACTGCTCAGCATCTCACTGATTCCTCAGCTGTAGCTTCTGTGGATCATCACTCAAGCACGACAATGTGCTATTTCATTTCTAAAATACTTGAATTCTTTTGGATGAAAAGTTTCATATTTAGAAGATAAATAGTTACAGTAAAGAGTGGTTCTGCAATAGCAACTCTCCATGCAGTACTCTGTCCTTAAATTTTGCCACTAAATATATGAAATCTTTAATATAAAAATAGAACAGCAGCCTTACTTCACTTCTGCAGAAGGCAATGGCAAAATTGTCACTTATTTCTATGACCAGATTTTACAATTTCCTAATTCCAAAAGGAGTTGAGCATCTCTCAGATACCTGTCAGTGCACAGCTGCTTTCCAGCTACAAATATAGGTTCTAATAGCTAAGTTATTTCCACTTGAACACAAAGCAGCCTTATGTGCCATATCCTAAAACTCTGACCTTTGAATACTTGATTATGTATGCTTCTTTATCCATGCAAAAAAATTCCATTGATTAAGACTTAAGTTTATGTTTGTTTGCAAGTCCAAAGCCCAAGGCACAGATTCTATGTGTCTGTGCCTATAGCACAATTGTTTAGAAATAATAATGAGAAAAATTGTTCTATTTTGTCCATGAAAGAGCAACATGAAATTCTCTGTCAATTTTATTATATAATTTTGAAATATAATTTCATTTTACATTTTATTCTTTGGCTAAAACACCTATGCAAAGGCTCAAAATCCATACCTTACCATCATTTTCTGCTATATGAAAATTTTCTGATATTTTTTGGGCATTTTATTGTGCACTATAATTCATTGTGTACTTGTCATTTAATATTGTGAAATAGATATTGCAAGTGCAAAACATGGTCTTTGTAATTTTACTGACACAAAACAACCACTTCATTTGTTAGAAAATGCAACAAATTACCGCATATTATCAGGTTGAATGGATTGGAATTTTTTTCTGGGTTCACATTTACTTCATTAATGTGTAATAACACTAAAACCCTTGAGCTGTAAAATTAGATCTCTGGGCTCTTGAAAACTCCTTGTACTCTTAATTTAAAAGTAAAACAAAGCAAAAGAACTTTATAGCATGGGGATTTGAAAATAATAATCAATGATGTTTATATATGCTTGTGAACCACCTCCTGAAGCGTGCTGTGAATTTGATAGCAGCATAGCAATGCTCTATGTCAGGATTGCTGAAAGGTAGTGGATGCATTGACACACACTGACACCCGATACCACTGCCTGGGAGCCTGCAGGGCCCATGGGGGATATCAGGGAGTTAGAGTTGTCATGTCTTAGCATGTTTTATATTTTGAATGGTGTAAACTATAAATTAACACAAAGAAAGGAGATTTCTAATCTGTGATGAAAAGTTGCTCCAGAGTTTCTTTTCTTTTCCTTTTTCTTTATTTTTTCCTCAAATTAGCCATACATTATAACAATTACTGTAGTCCTCCTGCAGCTCTGCTTCTGGGTTTCGAAAGATGACAGTAAGTTTCTACAGATGTGGATTTCTGTATAAACCATGTCCCAGTGGTTTTCTTTTGTAAGTGTTTGATCCTTTAGTCTGTAAGGTCTAGTTTTACCAGACAGTGTAATTTTGATGGCAGAGGTTAGCCATTGCTGCCTTCTGCTGAGTCTCATATTTTGTGGCTGTAAATGCAACACAGTAGCACAGAGTAATAACCTGTTTTTGCTGGCGTCTTGGAGCTCTGCAGTTGCTTTCACAGGGGGTTACAATAATGCTGATAATTCATTATGCTTCTCAGTCACTATAGGGTTGTCTAGAGACTTTGCAAAACCTATTAGAGAGCATTGAAGAGTGCAAGTGGAAACTGACATCTGGGCTGGCACAATTGGATTTGAAAACTTCAAGGACAGCTCTAACATTGCTGATTGGACCAAAGCAGTTATTGATTTTGCCCTTGGAGATTAAGACCTTGCAACTGGAGTAACTGTCTTGCTTTTTTTTTCTTCCTTTTTTCTCCTTTATAAAAAGAAGAGTTACACTCCTTTAGAATCATTGGAATTTTTTCTGTTGAACTAATTGGATTGAGATATCACCTACTATGTGTCAAAAACTTTTTAGATTTAGAAAACCTGAAATTACTTTGAAATTGTATGAAGAGTCTTTTTGATACTCATGAGATTCTCAAGCACTTAAAATTAAAACTAAATTTATGTTTTTTTTTTTTTTTCTTTTCCCTGAAATAGCTATCTAGCACAAATGTGAGCACAAAGCTTTCTTCCAGATATCTACTGTTTGGCTAGTTAGTCTGAAAAAATATTTGAGCACAGGCAACAAAAATATTACCTTAATGACTCTCTGTCTGGGGAAAAGTAGCTCAAAGCATGATTATTTCTCCTTGTGCTTGTTGGCTGGTCAGATTTTATGTGTTAATTGACCAGTTGCCTGGTAATTGGATTAATTATAACTTAGTTCTACCTTTTGGTTAAGTAACTATCAGAATATTTCCACTTCTTCATTGCTGTGTTGTTCATAAAACATGAAGGAACTTAATGATTTTATGAGTGGCCTTGATCCTCTCCTTTCTTCCAAGCATTTTTTAATGTGTTCGTGAGTTCTCAGACATGTGCATCTCTGCATATGCTGACCAATGGACTTCAGGGTCCCTGATACTCTTTGCTTTCAGATTCCCCTTCCCTGTAAAAATTTTCCACAATCTTATTCCAAGAGAAGTCTTGTAGAAAGCTCTGCCTTCTAAGCTTGTCAAACAAGGAATATTAAAGCAAGAGAGATAAGAAATGAAGACCGCCCAGATCAGAGCAATTTCAGAGTTTAATAAAAAGAATCTCTAGAGGAAACAATCATATGGTCTGTAGAAGGTGTAAGGATCCTTACTTGAGAATAAAACAAGCGAGGGAAACTTGGGGAAGAGCAGGTAGCTGGACTAGTATAATGGGTCTCCACCTAACATAAATACACAGCATCAGCATCAGCTAGATTTCATCAAAAGACCTAGTAACATGAACGATAGAAAATACATTGTCAAACTAGCAGTTAACTGGTTGGCAGACAATAAGTATGATTAAAAACAAATTTGAGAATTTGAGTACTTGAGAATATTCCACTTTAGGGGTTAAAAAAACTCCTAAAAACTCCTTAGAAGTTTTGTCTTTAAAAAAAATAAATTGTGTGTTTACTTTGTATTATCTTAGATGTTGTTACTCTCAGCTCTGAAAAATAAACTATTAATAAAAAGTGGTTTATATTGTGCTAAGAAGCAGCGTTATTTATCTGTAACCTCAAAACTACTTAGTTTAATACTAAGTTTTGACTTTTGAGAGTCATGAGATATAAAATGAAATAAATTAACCTTTGTCCTTTTATTGATTGAGTTGCAAATGCATTCAAAAAAAACCTAGTAGAGTTATGAAACACAAGCTGTTCTTTACCTAGACTATTTATTCTTATGTAATGTTCATGTAGATACTTAAATTCAGTTTTGCAGATTACTGAATGCAGTTTCCTGAATATCAAGATAAGCCATGTTATCCCACAGTCCTCAGAAATGGTAGCAACATTTTTAGGAGAGTATGACAGGTGCTGTCTTCTAATAGTAATCTCCTGAAGAATGCTTATTTTTGATAGCAGTTAAGTATTTAATCCTAAAATTCCACATGAACTTTTTTTTCCAGTGCTGAGGTTCCCATTATGCATTAATAGATTATTTAGCTATAGCATTTTTCTTTGCGGTCAAATGTCCTGAAAACTAAAGATTTCAAAAAATACAAACATTCTTTTCAGAACAGTGTAGCCCTCAGTGTCAGAAAGATATTTTGAAAATAGAAACCCCAATGACTAAAAGAAGTGGAGAATAAGCAGAGAGAACTTTACATTTATTTCTGGAATAATTAAATGTTTATGGGCAAAGTTTGATTCCTCCATTTAACAATGGTCTCAGTTTCTGCCTAATTAAGTATTTTGATGCTTTTCCATGAGTGTCAGTAAGTACTAGTGCCTTCTCATTTACATTATCAGTAACAGCTTAACTGTTACTTTGTGTCTAGGGCAGGCTTATCTTTATTATCTGAATATACTGTGATTTGAATAAGTATTTGCTTAAATTATTAAGATGAATAAGAAGTGCAAGGAAATAATATTCAGTGGCTCATTTATTACAAGAAAGATCAGGTGACAGACATCTCTTTCTGTAGACTTCTGTTACTGTATATCTGCTTTGGAGTGTAACTGCTCATTTTTCAGATTTCATCATAGCTTTACAAACCACAAACACGAGACAGAGGAACACAATGAGTTTACAATGGGTAGCAAGTCATGTAGCAGCCAGAGACCTGGGTTCACATTTATAGCTCGCAGCAAATTTAAATCAATGCAGCTTAATGGAATCATTTTAATTTGGGGATAAAGTTACGTTACTTTGATTCCGAAGCAGTGAGGAGACATGCACCCAGTTATCATAGCTCAGCCAGTTTGTTATGTAATCATAATTTACTCTTCATCAAATCCATGTCAATTCTTATGTCAAATTTGGTTTATTGTGTCAAATTTGATTCTCTTCTGTTGGCCTCAGTGGGATGGGTTTTTTGTTTTTTTGTTTTGTTTAGTTCTTTCTTTTTTTGATGGCTTCTGCTTGGATTAAAAAAAAATCTAAGACATTTGCTACTTCTCTTTGTGATCTATTTTTATTCGTTTACCTTCTTCAAGGTTTATGGATATGTATGATAGGTATCATATGCCTATGCATCTGCTAGATAATGAGAAGGATTCAAATTAACTCTTAAATTATATTAATTCTATTTAATAAGCAATTCCAATAGGGAATATAACTTCCTTAAACTTCTTTTAATCTATTATAGTGTATAATTATTTTACAGAGGAGATCTCAAAGTAATTTTCTAATGTAATTTTACGTTCCTATGATGCCTCATTGACCTCAATCATTAACATTTTCTCTAGTGGAAGTAGTACTAAATATATTTCACTATTAACATGAGTTTAAGAAAAAATCTCATATTTTGAAATGTACTTAATTTGCCCAGTGTTATCTTTTTAAAAAGGTTTTTTTTTTTTTTTGTGGTCTATATGGAGATGACATATAACAATATGAACAAAGCAGTTTCTCTCTTGGTTGATTTTTTTTTTCTGATTGCACCTTCTTTCCATTATATTTGAATCTGAATTTCAGAATCCAGAATGCAATTGTGTAATTTTCTAACTAGAATTTTGTTTTGACTTAATAAAGTTATTTAGTTAATTAGTATATACTAATATTATAATTAATAATTAATATAATTAGTATATTAGTATATTATTTAGAAACACTAAAGTGTTTCTTTCACAGAATAATTACACTTTAATTTCATATATTCAGAGCTTCTGAAAAGTATGTCTTCTGTTTAGGATCACTTTTATTTAGAGTTCAGATAAGGAATAGGTATACAAAACTGAGTTGTGTTTTGTTTACGGAAAGCATTGGATTTTGACAATATGTGGTGACTGGAATTCCTTATTCATATACAAACACAGATGTGGCAAAGAAGCAGCATCCCTGGTAGCCTGATCAACAAAAGATCTTTAGTGTTAAAAGAGTTTGTCATACTCTACACCATTAAATCTTTGGTTACCCTGCAGAGGTTTTTAAGCAAGATAACTAAAGTTTATGAAATTGTTTTTATGAAATTTGTTTATTATATTGACTTTAAATAATGCTTGACTGGTTCAGAAAAGTAACTAAATAAGTAAATAAATAACAGAAATAGTGGAAAAGTTAATGATATTTTTATTATCAGTCTTCATCTAGTATTTTGCTACATTTCATGAAACTTGAAAGGACACAAGGCCATTCTTTGTTTCAGCATTCAGTCTATAATGCACTGGTCCCAAGTATCAGACTTTTGAATACTCTTTGAGAATTAGAAAAGATTCCCCTTGATTCATAATTTGGTTGTTTTGTTGTTGTTGCTTTGTTTCTGAGAAGAAGGTTCTTTCTTTCTTTCATCTAACCTTGGAGAAAGACAGTAAGTAGAGACAGACTTTGTGTTCCTTCTGGCATTAAATCCCCAGGTAGCTGGTTTGTGTGCCCTTCTCACATTCTCAGGATACTCAGGATTAAATTGATTACCAGATTTGAGATCAAAATAAATATTTATTTATTTCCCAATGTTTTTCTTCTCCTTCATGATGCTTCCCATTTATTAATGCACAATGATTTCAGTACATATCTACTGAATAATGTGTTGTATTGTATTTAACAAGAATCTTCAAATATCCGCTCCCAAAGCACTCATTATTTGTAGGTCCAGGTCATCACAGCAGGAATTCAGAGAGCAGATACATAAGGTCTTTGGAAAATAATAGATTTGGTAGTGGCTTGTGAGGAGTTAGGAGGGTGAGGGGAGTTCAGTTTTTACTAATTTTCTTTTATGACTTAGAGGAAAAGAGAAAGGAGCTTGAAGAGGAGATCCACCATTGCTCAGTCAAACTATGTTAAGTTTAAAAAGCTGAGACTAACTGCAGATGCTGCTCTGGTGCATACTAACATCCCTGGAAATCTTCTACTGAGGACTGATTCTTTACACTGCTATATCTATTTCACTAAGAGAAGAGGCAATATCTAAAGAATAGCCTTTGCTCAGCTATTCTTCAGCCTTCTCTACTTCTTATGACACTGGTAATATTTCTCTTTTTTTTAAAATCTATATTGTCTCATCCAAATTTCTCTCCATCTCCCCATTTTTCTTCTCTCAAATATATTTTGTTTATAAGTATTAAATGTAAAGCTGTTCCTCAAGGCTGGAGCTCAATACCTTTTCCTTATTCTCCATTACTTTTCTCAGCTGTATTGAGAATTGTGCTTGTTTTGTTTAGAGGCCAAGGTTTTTTTTCCCCTCTCTTCCTCTCTGTCAAACAGAACTTATATACAGAAATAAAATTTTAGTTTCAGTATTACAGGTGTTTTTACAACCATTATATTTTTGCTGTAATGTTGTTACTGCTTTCGCCAAAGAGCCTGAAATTTATGGAAGCATCTATTTTCAGATGTGAATCCCTAAAAGAGCTTTCAGAATATCGCTCAGTTGAACTGATCAATATCAGTCACATAATTATGAATTTTGACCTATAACAGCTGTATTTTTAAATGATGTTTCATATTACAGCACTAGAGATACAAGACACAAAAGGTCATTCTAATCTTTCATATCTTTAATAAATGGAGCAGCAAGCTTATCTTCTTTGAAAGTGAACTCTTAATCTGAGTAGAATGCTAATGGTCATATCTGTATTTGAGGGAGAAATAAAAAACTTAGGAGAAATATTGAAAAGATATGGCATCTGAAAGCTTGTCTGCTCTTTGCAACTGCTTCTGCTGCTAAAAGCTATAGCTTTTTTGATGACCTTACCTATATACTGAGGTCTGTCACAACCAAAATAAAAATTTATTTACATATCTTTTATATCTCCTTGTTTTTACTTTTGGAGTTATAACTAGGACCAGAAATGGACGTGTGACAACAGCCTAGAGGAAAATATAGACTTACAGAAAATCCCTCAGACATGAGTTCCTTTGTACAGTTATCTACTCTTAAATGAGGCCCATAACGCTGAGTTTCATCCATTAGTAGCTTGCATTAGAGGATACACCTCAAGCTAAGCCTTTTCAGGACAAATTTGCTTTTTGAAACTTCTGGAATGGAAAGTTCATTTTTTCCCCATCTACAGTTTGGTCTTATGTAGCTAGCATGCATATCAACATTGAAAATCTATTTGAAATAATGAATTCTATTTAGCAATATTACATTATGCTTTGATAGGACGTATTTGACACAATCATAAATGCCAAATCATGTTTCTTTGTTTGCTTTTCTATATTGCTTCAGTTTTTGAAAGAAACTGTGTTTTTTATTATTTAATTATTAATATATAATCATATTATTATTATTATTTCAAATAGTAGGATGCAATGTAGAAAGAAGAAATTGTATGTATGAAACTGTATGTATTTATCAGTATGTTCCAGTAATTTTTATTTGTTTATTTATCTATTTTTACCTAGGAATAGTGTTGCCTATGGAAAATAAGCACAACCAACAATGGGATAAATTCACTAATTATCTATGTATAATCATTCAAAAACTATATACTTAATGAAAAAAATCATTTTCCTATAAGTTAATCTTGTTTCTTTTTGGAACAAATATCAATAATATATACTGATGCAATATAATGAAGAAGAAATCTTCATTAAAACTATTCTCACTTTTAAAATTATATGACCAAACTGCAGAGCCAAAGTCTTAACTGAATAGCTTATCAAATGTTATTCAATTTCTGCAGTGTTTTTCACTTCATAATTTATTTAATATAATATGGAAAATGGAAAGTAAATATTGTATTTTACATCTATATTATCTTGATTCAAGATCAAAAATTTATTTGAAGAGTTTTTGAAAGCTATTTTGATAGTTTTATCAGATAATAGCAGTTTTCCTCCTAGCAAACAGCTTTATATGCTGCTTACTGGTATGGCTTAAGAAGGGTTTCTAGCTATTTTAATACCACTTGAGCTTCTTAAGCCAGCTCCTCTCATCCTCTGGAACTGTTATAATGTTACGATTAATAAATCTTCCTCTGGTTAAACTTTGTAGTTCAGCCTGGCAGGAAGAGCCATTAACCACTTTGTGCTCCTCGAGTAAATCCAGACTGTCAAAAGATACCACAGACTACTCTACTACTTTAGCAGCAGATCTCATGTTTTCAATTTTCTCACCAAGGCTTCAGTTCTGAGCAGCATGTGGGACAATGAAATCTTGCTCATAGTGTAACAATTCACTATATGTTCACTATATGTAACTGAGAACCAGAGATCCCTGGTGTTTTGACTTCCTAGGGACTAGATCTACAGAGTATAGCCAGTTTCCTGGACTATTAATTAAGCCAAGAGGAGAGTTTCCCTCTTCACTGTGGTTCAGTTTGACAGTTTATCACTTTTACAGATCCAGAAACACATTTGTCCACATCTTTTGGAGCAGTATTTTTTCATTCTCTGTATTGAAATAACATATATCTTTCCGCAGTAAGAAGTCCTCACATGCACGTACAGAGATAAGTAGCTGCGCTTACTCCAAGAGAACGTGACATGGACAGTTGTTATAGGCTTTCCAGATTGCTTCTCCCTACTCAGTGTATCTAGCTAACTGAATTCTGTTTTAACAAAAGGAGTTGTAATGTCTGCATTCCCCAGAGCAGTCACGCACCCCTGCGACTTCTGCAGCAGGAAGTCTGTATCTCACATTTCACAACCTAGTTTACAGCAAGAACATACCGCTTTTCAATCCATACATCTTGAAGTGATTGATTGTTGAAGTGATGATGTTTGGGAAAATGTGTAGTAATAAGCCCTAAGCAAATCCTGTCTATATCTGGTTGTTTCTACATCCTTCCTACAAGAGAAAACTGAAGTGTCTGAGTCAAAGCATATGATCCAGTTAAGCTATCTGTTTGTATTGGTGGCAGAAACAGTTTCAAACTTCTGTGAGATAATTCAATGTAAAGTTTATATTAGTATAGTAGAAATCAGGGCTGCTGCTTCTGATTTTATTCTTTAGTTCATGCTATTACATAAAATGAGACTAGATGACACCTGGCATTCCAATCAGTGCACTTCAACCACTTTTATTCCTGGAGTGTCTATACACCTATTCATAAAACAAATATTTCAATAGCATCACACTTTTCTTATCTCTGCAAGAAGATTTCTAACTTGAGAAGCTGAGTAACCAAGGTTACAGTGTTGTATACCCACCACTTCACTACTCCCTTGATAGTTTCTGTCTGGATACACTCTTTGCCTGGGTCAAGAAAAAATTTGTTGATCCCTGCTGATTTAATATTTTTAAGGTTTTTAAACTTTTTCTTATTATGCTGCCTGTGTCTAAGGCTTTAGTTATGTTTTCTCTGCTTATGCCAGATATAGATCTTTCCCAGAATTCAGTATTAATATATAAGGCAATTTTTCAGGGATCAATTTAAATTCAATGCAAATGGATTGACTTCCTTGACTTCACTGAACCTCCATTGATTTCACTGATTTATACTTGATGCAGGTTCAGTAATCTTATCGCATCTTTAGGCTGACAAGTACTAGGGCAGCCCAGATGGGTAGTGATGGATGATAGATAGGCTGAAGACCTTTCTCCAACTATAAACAAGATCATTACACGGTTTGGTTTTAAAAGAAGAGATTCAAATAATAATTATCTGAACTTGAGTGCAATAGCTGTTTTTCTGCATTTTCCTTTTTGCCAGAAAATTATTCTGGCAAGGATGACTTTACAGGTTCAGTGAAATATAGCTGAAGAGAAAACCCAAATGTTGGCATCTGTCTGACTTTTTCAAACTCACTTATACTGAGGCAATCATCACACCTGATGTCCTGAGCTACAATTAGGGGAAATTCTGTTACAATCCCAAGAGTGTGATTAAGACATAAATGAAGTCAAATGCCATACAATCTTGTAAATTCTATTGCCATAACGAGGAATAATCATGATAACACAGAGAGACAGAGAGAAGGAAGAAAAAGGGAAAACCATAACAACAAAAAAGAAAGTACAGAAGTAGGTAGAAGAAGTGCAGGAAGGTTAGTTACTACCACCACCAGTTCAGCTACACCCTTGTTGGCTCTGCCTCAGTGCAGATGATGGACTCTGGAAGAAGAGATTAGGGAAAAAGAAAAGGAAAAAGCACCTAGGGAGGAGCAGGTAGTTCTTTTATAATCCCCATTTTCTAAGAGTCCATGCACTTTCTTGGAGTTTCTGGTACATGTTGTTTATGCTGTGTGCTCTGGTGCTCATTCAGCTCACACACAAGCGCAGCTTGGCAGGCATTGCTGAGAATGTTGTTGTCCAGGTCGTGAGTGGATATGGGGATCTCTCGGGGATAGGATGCCAAAGCTAGTAAGTCGTAATGATGTGGCAACAATGACAAGAAAAATGGAATCCAAAACAGCCTCTTACACTTGGCTACCAAGTGTATCATTGTGCTGTTATCTCTGCTCAATCTTTGGCCTCTCCCATGAGACCAACAATGAATTAGAATGATTTATTCACGGACTTTAGTAATAACTTGCCTAAGTCGATTAAGGATAAGTTCTCATTTGTGGTAGGCATTGCACAGACATGCATTATAGAAAAGAGTAAAGAAAATGTTATAAGCTCACCTGTCTCCAATTTGGATGAAAATGCCTAAACATCTACTAGGAAAGCACCAGTTTCCATTACCTACCTGGAGGACTTTTTCACACCTACTGGAATCAAATTAGAGGTACCAAATTAAAAATCATCACAACCTACTATTTCTAGTTATTCCAATGCATATTATCTTAAGATTTTAGATAGCTTTCTATGTGTTGTTAGGTGCCAAAAACTGATCTCTTTAATTGATATATGTGGAAATATGCATGTATTTAGTTGATATCATTCAGCCTTTGGGATCCTCTTAGTATTGCTGAACATGTATTGATTAACCAGTGTTAAATTTTTCCAAAGAAACATATGTGCCTAAGTACACGTATGTGTCTAAAGTACCTATAAAATGTTATTTCCTATAACTCGGTTACAAGAAAGAGCTGTTTCACATATCTGACTAATGAAATAGCACAGCCTGTACTGTGCACAGGGTCATAGAAATTGTTATAATGTTCTCTTATATCCTTAAAATTACTGAGACTTTTTTATTTGGCACAGTTTAGTGCAGCTCTGTTGAATACATACGGATGTATAGGTTTAGTATAATTTCACTGTCAATAGATTCCTAATTTATAAAAGCTGTTCTGTAACCCTTTCATCATTAGTGTTTGCATTTCATCTAATGCACAGGTTTTTTTATGGGACTTTGAGAAAACATAAAATACATCATTTTAGCTGCTACTGCACATCTGAATTTATAAAGAAAAAAAATCATAGGAAGATTTATCCTATTTAACCACAGCATATTTTTTCCATCCTCAAGGAAAAAATAATTCTGGTTGAAAAGGATACTCTGTTATATATGACATAATGTTTTCTCTGACATTAATGGATTTCACTGTTATAGAAAGGACTAGAAATGGAAAGATTTAAACACTAACAACTAAAATCCCAAAATGCTAGCTTTATTGAAAGCAAAACCAAAAATCTTTGAAAAGACAAAGACTAGAGAAATCTGGTTTTAGCTTTTATTTTTTTACCCTTTAAAAGAAAGACTTAAAAGATATATTTTCTTTAGAAACATAAGCTTTTATTTAAATAGCTTACCTAAAGGACATTGATTTTTAATTAATGAAATTGGAATCTTATAGATACTTAACTATAATATAAGGCTTGAATACAGACTAATACTACTTTAAGCAAGAAAACATTTTTCTAAGATAAGGTGAAATACAACCTTCTGGCACATCTCAATGTCTTATGTTACTAAGTTTATTTGCACTTTATTTGCATTACTACTATGTATGTATTAAGGATGTATTAAATATCATTTGTACATATACAGAGCATAGCTTTCCTGCTCCCAAGGAGCAGTATTTGGCACTTGTTGGAAAGTATTACACTCAGTTACTGATCAATATAGTCCTATGTTGACTTCCACAGGTACAATAGTGATCAAAATCTAGGCAATTAATGTATAATTGTACAGCGCAGAAGATGAGATAAAATCATCACATAGATGGTTTCCCCTAGAGAGCATGGAGATCCGAATTTACTAGCGACAAATTTACTTTTAACAATTCTATTTTTCTGAGAAACAAACCTAATTTTAGAACCAGTTCATGATCTGAACCTCTAATCATGGCCTTAATGGTGCCATCAAAGTTAAAAAGATTTTGTTAGTATTTAAGTTGATTAAATTTAATTTTTATGGAAATGAAGATGATATGGAAGCAAATTTAGATACATTATCCATTCAATCTCAGAATAGCTGATTGTTTTATTTCAAAAGAAATAGCCAGTTTCTTACTTGGTGTTCACATACTTGAGTAAATAACTATATCATGTTTTAATTTTATTATTTTTAAAAGACTCAAAAATGGGCAGGGACAATAGAAATACTAGACGGAGGAAAAAAAGAGTTTTTGTCTTTAGTAACAGCCTATATGTTTAAATATTATGTCTATATTCCTACATATCATTAAACATTAAACATTATGTCTATATGCTTTGTGAAGGATATCTGCAAATTCAAAAAAAAAAAAACGAAAATATTCTACAGAGGTGAAAAAGGTCTCTCTACCAACTTTTTGATATATATGCATTTTTCTCTTCATCTTAACATAATCAAAAAAGCATGATTTGTGAAAATGGGGATATGTGTATTGTTTTGCTAGAGAATTCAATCTTCATTTTATCTCAGGCCTAAACTTCACCTTAGGGTTAGCTTTTGCATTGGCAAGCTCACTCTTAGCAAACTCATAATGAATGTGCTGAGTTGTTCATACTAGTGAAAGAATCCTTGTGAACATTTGTTATTATTTTACATATTAGATATATGCCTGAGGTAGTCTTTTTTTTTTTTTTCAAAGAATATCTTTGATTTTAAGTCTAGTCTTGGAGACAAATGGATCCATACAAGGTCTTGGACTTAGAATTCCTCCTTGTTATCAACACTATTTAATATCTTTTTGGAGAACTGTTCATCTGAGTGCATTTTTTTGGGTCTAGAAACCTTCGAAAATCCACAGAAGCCCAAATCGTCTACTATTGATTATACTTCTAAGTCTTCTCTTTAATTGTTGAATGCTTCCAGCTACCAACCACACTTGTTTTTTTCCTATGTTTTCTGGGGTACCTTACTTCTTTACTTAGGGAGTTTTAACAGGGAATTAGTTATAATAAAATTTTTCTACTTCTCACTTTTTGATAAAGGTATCTACTGTTAAAAATATTATCTTTAATATTATTTTGGAAACATATTCTTACATATCCATTAGTATTTGATGTTTTGTTGGAGAAAATATATTTGATTTAAGTTTTTTTAATCTTTCTCACACAGAGCTCTCTTCCAATATTTTTTCTAACTTATTCTTATACTGCCATGAGCTCTGACGTGAGTGCTTTCTGGCTGGTAAATCTCTCTTTAGCTTTGCTTTCAGACAAAGCTTCTCTAGCTGGTCGTTAGCCATGTGTTAGTACTTCACCAGGATACCGTCTGCAAAGTTCTCATGTTGCTTTAGTGAAAATCACTGAAATCAATATAAGAAGTCAGATTACAGCTAGACAATAATGTGAGAAGGTGAGAAGACAAAAATGACAAGAAATGAGAAGACTCTGGAAATTTAGCCATTATAAAATTACTGGAACACCCACTATGCAAACCACTGGACACTCATAATGGGAGTTATTCTCCTTGGTGAAATAGACATTTAAATTAATCTGATTCAGGTAACTCTTGAACACCAAATAATTTCAACAGAAAAAAAAAAAAAAGAGGTGCTTTTTAGTATTAGTTTTGCGACATATAGTAGCTCCATTTAGTTAAGAGCATAAAAAATATGGGCAGAAATAAGGCTTGTCTTCTACTTGGAAAACATCTCAAGTCATATCATCTACAACCTATTAAAAAACCACACGAGAGTAAAAGATTTAAAAACTGAAGGGATTTTGTGATTTTATTACCTGCTGTGGTTAGAAGCTAGCTGGAATGGAAATGCAATGAGTATGAAAAGTGAAGATATAAAAGGAAAGTGTAAGATTATACATAAGAAGCCTTATTCAAGCAAGAGAAAAAAATGAAAAGTGATTTAATGGTGTCAGAATGACAGAGATGCTTATGGTTGGAACGAAAGCGTAACATTTCACAACACCATGCTGTGAACCTTATGTGGTAATAGAGATTAAGTTATTTAAATTACACTTCCTGATTTTAGCTATTAATTTCTGTATCACAACATTTTTTGGCTTTTCACTTGGAGATCTCATAATACATTATAAAATATACAACATTCATTAAATATGTGGTGCTCATCTGATCAGCGATATGCCTGTTTAGTTGGTTTGGAAAACCCAGATATGTCTTGTACATTTTCAAATGTTAATTTCCTAGTGCCCCATTCAAAAAAGAAGTGACACAGAAACAGCAGGATTGTGCAGAGCAACTGTGAAAATTTAATCTTATTTTTCTCAGGTTAAGTTACTCATAGTAATATCTTGCCTGAAAACTACATTAGCCCTTTGTCTAATTTAGATGGAGGGAGATAGCAAGAACTTAAGGGTCTTGCATCCCAGTCCTCTTCCTTTTCTTGCTAAGGTACTTTTGAAGGTCAACAAATTCTTCCCCTGTACTGTCCCCACCCCGTGACATTCTCTAAGCTCCAATAACTCTAAGACATACTTAGTTAAGCAGGTACCTTTCCTATTACAGTTGTATTTTCTGATAGAGAATATAAATTCATTGAACCAGAGCCATCTCCAGTTTGCAGAGCATGCAGGCTTTGCCAGCAAATACATCTCTAACAATTGTATTGAAAATATCAGAAAGAGACATTCTGCAGTGTCTCTGCTGAGTTCCAAGGGCCATAATTTTAAAACTATTCTGTGGATGGTCTTCAGATTTCATTTGATTTTTTAAGGCTAAACGAGTTGTTCAAAAATAAAATAAACAGTGCCTTCTTTAGAAGTTTCTATCATCAACATTTACAGCATAAAAAAGCAGACATGGAAGATGTTTGGCGTTGTTTTCTATTCCTGTCATTTATTTATTTTTTTGTTTGTTTATTTGTTTAGCATTCTACCTCATCATTGTTCTACAATAATCATAAAGAATTTACAGTAGGGAGAGATGATGTGTAGAAAAAATATATATACTTGCATGCATCTATATGTCATAAATATAAATCTTAATAGAAATAATTTTGGAAAGCAAAAGTAGAACTATTTTAAACAACATTATCATTAAATCCATATCAGATTAATTTTACTTTTTACTCTATACTCTTTTTTTCTGGAAGACATATTTTTTGAGGGCCTGTGGCTACCAGAAGCTGGATTTTAGATGGAATTTAGATAAATATGAATCAATATGAGAATAAGGTAGAAGTTTCTTTCTTCTATCTTGTAATTTAGATTGAGCAAAACTAGAATAATTGATCTCTTGACAGTGTGAGATATAAGATAATGAAGCAAAAGCAAGGAGACTCTCAAAATACTGATTCAATAGGAATTTGGGCATTCCACTCCTAATTTTTAGTCTCTTGCTCTTTGCTGTGAAGTCTAAGGCCCTTTGTACAGTTTGTACAGTTTGTACAATGTACAGTTTCCTTTGCACGAGGTAAGCAGATCCAAAACAACCAGCATGCTACAATCAACTTGCAAATATACTTTTTGAAGATAGAAACAAAGAATTCTTAATATTAACTTGCAAACTAAATGTCTAACTTTGTTTAAACTCCTACCGTCATTGTTGAATTTTATTCTGTAGCTGGTAAAAAAGGTATGTATCGTGTGTTGTAGCACTTAATTTCTGAGACTTCTCTTCTCCTGCTTGCTTTGAACATCAAATCCTAATTTAAATTCTGAACAGGAATCTTTGCACAGGAAAGTGTACTAGAAATGAGACATATAAACAAAGACATTAATGTATTATTAAGCTGTTCTGCTAGGTTAGGCACATAGCCCTTACAAATCAGCATTTGCAAAGAAAATGTGCCTAGGAGAGGCAAATACTGCCTATTTACTATCTGGTTCATTGTGAGGCTTTAATAAGCTCAATTTTAATTGCTTTGAAAAGTTTACAAGGCTTTTCTGGAAAATAAAATTTGCTTTTGCTGGCAAATGAGGAAAATAAACAATGGCCTGGATCTCCGTTAGCTAATGTCAGTCCCTGGGAGACTTGCTGCTGGTAGATAGTTCTATTTGTTTATTTATAAAACAGCAATATTTTTACTTCTTCAATCGCTGAAAACCCACATGTCATTTGGAGTTTCTAAAGTGGGATGCACTGTCCACCCAGCTCAGCTATGGATACAGGCATGCAGGATAAGCACTGCTTTGGTCTTCTGCTTCGTGGCCAGCAGAGCTGAGCTGGCACAGAGGTGGGATCGTCATTTATTTCTGTAAAGACCATAAGTAAATGAAAGTCCTGTGGGAGCATGGGGAAGCAAGGGAGGAATTATGACTCATGACCATGTCTCTGAGTCATGGTGTTTCCCTGGGCTACCCAAGAGCTACCCACAGTCTCCTGCTTGGAGCAAGCTGAAAGATATGATCTATACCAATATGAAGCTTTGTATTTTGAAAACTTTAATTTAGAAGTATTTTGCAAAGGACTTTACAAAGGGCAGCTTCATAATGATATTCTAAGAATCTTTGCATGCTCTTAGTCTGAGTTATCTGGAGTATCTCTGATGAAGCTACCATCAAAGATCATGATTCTCCTTTATTTCCTCTACTGATTTTTATTACAAATACAATATTAGGAAATACACTATGAACATCACAAAAGAAACACAAATACATAGTTGCCTAGGCCAGAGTGTTACAGTCTGATGGGTGGTCAACTAGCAAATTAAAATTCATTCACATTCATTTATTGAAGGTACAAGTTAGAGTTTCCTAGGAGTAAGAATACCTTTCTCTACAGCTTTCCTGCCCCCATATATAAAGGCCTTTTGAAATGCATTCATGTTCTAAAATGCTGGGGTAGCATTTCCCTCTCTGAGTGTGTTTCCATAGAAAGTACAATTTGTTCACATTTATCCCTGATAAAACACCTCAGATCAATATTAAATTCATTCCTCCTCAAAAGGGTAATTACATCCAATGACTGTTCTAAATAATAAGGATACTTTAGAGTCTATAACTACAGAAGAGTATCCCTTCTTTTTGCCTGCTGAATAGCTGCATTGCCAAAAGAAACAAAACTTACTGTCATAATGCAAAAAATTTGTAAATAAAACAATAAAACTGTTTACTCATTCTGTGCACCTGGTGTGTTGCTCTTGCACAGCAGTAGAGGAAAGGAAGTTTAGCAACCTTTTCTGTCTCTATGGTCAGAGTCTGAGCAGAGGAACTTAGGACACCGACTAGCAGACATTCAAACATTAAAGCCTGAGTGAATCACTGGAAGAATCCCTTTAATAGCCTCTAAAACTTCAGTTCATGTCTTTCTATTTAAGTAGGAGGAAAGTGTATCCTTGAACTGATATGATCCTGTGTTCAGTAGAGTGCTCTTAAAGTTCAATGAAAGTTCAATGGTACATTGCCAGTGCCAGGGAAGGTAGTAGCCTTCCGGAGCACTTTATTTTTTTAACTTGGCATCAGATAAAGGAGAAAAAATTGGCAGCTTATCTTCCCTGTGATCTTATACTCTTATGATACCTTAGGATGAAATTGGGTATGCATGTGTTCATATTGATATGGATATAGTGTGTATGTGTGTGTATATATACACACACTACACTTTTTCTCTTTCTCTCTCTCTCTCTCTATATATATGTCTATATGTACACATATATAAATACACACACCTATATCAAAATTCTTGGTTTATAAATTTCATTACTGTTAAAAAATAAATCATAAATAGATTTATATTTTACTGTGTGCTGTAGGTTACTGATGTACTATATTTGCACACAGCCATAATCCTATGCATGAGTCTTAAGGAGTTTTGTTTTAGCAATTAGTATGTAATAGATATTCAGCTTTCAGTTACTTTTCCTCTTATGCATATATTTATTTGTTTTTGATCTACATGTCTGTCTGTAAACAAAAAGAAAAAGTGATATATGCAGCAAAATTCTCATTTAGAAACAGAATAAAGAAATAGAGAGTTTGGCATATTCCTTTATGTGCTTTATTTAAAATACATATGATTTCTATAACCTTTACTATCAAAACACTCTAGCAAGAGATGTTCAATCCTACTGGGAAAATTTTCCCAGTAAAACACATCCATGTTCACCACCAATTTCTGGTGGGCAAGTGATCCATGATTTCCCCATTGTTTCAATCAATTTATCTTTCAGAGACCATAGGGATTTCAGGGAGAAAATTCCTTTTTTGGGGGAAGAGTAAAGATGACATACACTTTCCTAGCTTAAGCTCTGTACCTTAACCTTCTGAGGAAAGCAGAAAGACATTTTGACTTTTGATGTACATGCACACAAAAACTAGAGCCAATAACAGAGGTGCTCCCTCATCTTTAGGAGAAGTTCCTGGATTGTATCATGCTATGATTTACTAAGAAAAAATTACTAAGCCTACTTTCATACTTTCATTTATATATTTATTTATATTACAAAAATCAATTTATATCACCCTGCAAGTTGTAAAACAAAAACAAATTATACTTACCTGTTTTTCCCTTCTTTCAGTGTAACAAAGCTGTTCCATACTGACTTTAACAGGAGAAAGGAACTCCAGGCCTATTCTTTAAAAAATCTTTACATTTTTCACCTTGTCCTCATATTTTCCTGTAACAAGTCTTCATGATTCAGGTATTACAGTGCCCTAGTAACATGGTCTAGGTATGCTGGTTCACACGGCTACGCATACCCCGCATACCCACGCTGCAAGCTATCAGTGCTTTAAAAATGTTGTTTCAAGGAATTTTAATTTTAATTATGGCACCCAAGGTCACCCATGTCGACAGTTTATACCATGGGCCAAACTTCAGATCTTAGTGAATGAGGCAAGAGGTTAATGTGAGTAACTTTATCCCCATCCCAGAGTTCATATGCTGCTCATTATAAACTTGTAAAAAAATCTTCATGTCTTTCCTCTCTAAAAAGACTTCATAAGGGAATTATTTTTAGAATAGTAGTACAGGTGACAAATTATTCTGAAGTATGTGCAAGCATGATATCTTAAACTCCAATTTATGGCTAAACCCAAATTATTATTAGATGTATAAGATCTCTTTAGATTACTCTGAGTGTACTTAAGTCTCTTCGTAGTTTTGCTCTCTATTACTTTCTGCCCATCATCTCAGTGAGATATCCAGTGTCTGCTTTCCATTTTTTTTATTACCTGGGCCTTTTATTTTTCCTTCCTTCTCCATACAGACATATACTTTATAGGCTAGACTTGAGTTCTTAGAATCCTTAAGGTTGGAAGGGACCTTTAGATGTCATCTAGTCCAACCTCCAAGTTGAAAGCACTGGATCAAACTCTGTGTTTTCTAATATATATCGCCCTCAGCATATTTGGCAAATCAAATAAACAATATGTTTGCCACAATTTATGGAATAAAAAGAAAACTCTGATGGGACATAGACATTTCAGCTCATGGTCTGCAATGTAGATTTTGGAATATAAAATATTAATATAACTTCTATTTGGCTAATTTATCTTTGCACAGAGTATAAATCAAGGCCTTAATGCCATTTCTGCTATTTTATCATTATATTCTTTTAAGACATCCAAGTATACAGTTTATTCGGTCAGCACAGAAAAGCTGCATTTATGTTTCGTGGTTCTTTTTTTGCAAAAAGCAGCATCTTAGCTCATCTGCTGTTTCCACTTAAATTGTCATACACCACTTGTCTAATGACTTAAGAATTAATTTTGACTTACTTGTGTAATTTGCTCCTTTAGCCTTCTTTTATCATCTTTGCTTCAGAGATCATTTATGTCTTCATCTGAGATTAAATTGTGTTAATTAGGAAAGCATTTAATGGCATATTGCCCATCACTATGCCTGAGTGCTCATGTAAAGTTAAATAAAAAGCAGTGTTTCCCATGTATTTGTATAATGTTCGTCCAAAAATGCCAGCTTTCTGTAATTTAAAAATTCAGTAATTTTTAGACACCAGCAATATATCAGACAAAGGACTAGTAAATCAGATTTCGATGAGAAATAGGGTCTTTTTTTTTTTTAATAATGAGATCAATTAATTATCGGAAGAATTTTCCAACCAAAGTAAAGCAGCCGCTATAGCTGAATGTCTTTCTAGATCACATACTTGAGTTCATCAAGAAGTTATTAGCCTTGATATAGAAATTATTTAATTAAATTTTATTCCCTGTATAATGAAAGAGGTCAAACTAAATAAGCATAGTAAGTGTTTTTGGCCTTTGTTTACAGGTGAAATTGTGGTCAGGTTATGATGGGGCCTAATTCATATTGATTTCAATAGGGAAATAGTTTCCTCCAATAAACTTACTAGCAAAACTTTCAGTTAGACTATGTGAAAACATAAAAAAAAGAATTTTATGGCTTTTACTTTTAACCTAATGGTATGATAAAGTGTTACAAGTAGTGTTACAAAGGGTACGGATATAATGGTATATATTTATTTTATATATTTATTATGAAAATAAGTAACTATACTTTTAATACTAGTTGTCCCAAAGAATTCTAGAGTAATTTACAAACTGATAAATTAAGCTGATAATTCCATTCAGAAAATAAATGAATCTGTTCTTTGAATAAAACTATTTTGTTTCCATTAGTTTTGTGCATTTCTGTCTGTTTTACTGATTGAGCTACAGAATAGTAATAATTGGATAATAAAGTCTTGCCTGGTTGGGTTAAAAAATGGGAAGAAATTTGATTATAAGAGACTCATACACATTTTTTAAAAAAATACTCTTATCAATTTGATATCATGTGAACCGTCCTCAATGTAAAATGTAGGACATGACAATGATGGTTGTAAAATGCTTAGAGAAACAAAAAAAAAAGTACATATATCCTGTTGCTGTTACTTTCAGCAACCTTTCTGGATCTAGGGCACTTCTATACTTCTAAGATAAAATGAGGAGGTCTCCAGTGGGACTGTGGTATCCTTAATTTTGAGGGAAAAACTTGTCCAATTTTTATTGAATTGCAAATAGATGTTTCCAGAAGCTTCATATAATTTGCATGTTCATGTGCCAGCGATCAGCAATATTGTCTCATGCTGAATATTTCAGCTTATCTTTAATTTTCCTGCTTTAATTAACATTTTTTTTTCTGGTATCAATATTCCATATTCAAACCAATATGACTAAAATTTGGGGATGACCCAAATTTGGGTTTGACCTAGAGCACCTGTAAGAAGCCAATACAGGATATTTCTCTGGCTGTATGCTAAGTTTCATGAAGTCAAAAAATTACTAGTCATTAAAAACAAACAGAAACAAAATTGTTTGGAAGAGGTGTTAATAATTTCATAACCAAATGTTTTCTGATTTACCTGACAATTAATTCATTCTTACTGAACTACAGAAGTCTTCAGGTATAGTGTCGAAGTTGTAACTTTGATTCTATTCATTGAATGTGCATATATACCTATTGAATTTATGCATAGTTTTCCTCTGAAGTGCAATAAGGATTTTATGATCATCTTGTATGCCTCATGAGAGACTCCAGAAATACAAGTGGCTTTTGTACAGCATTAACTATACAGCTGAATGTCCCTATAGAAAGCTTAGCTTCTTCGCACCAGTCTTTCATTATTCAAATAATACCTATCACAACTTCAAATGAAGCTGTGAAAAAAAGTCTTAACTTTATTATTGAACTTTATTATTTATTATAGACATTATAATAATGTCTATATACCTATCAGATTATATGTTTATATTCTGAGGAGCAAGGCTTATTCCCCTTATTGGCAATGATTTCCTTGAGATATAGGCTTAGGTTCCTGCTGCCTTTTCTCATTGCAAGTTAATGCCTATATTTTCATCTCCTTCACATAATGTGTTAGAGTCTCATGTAATTGGGAAACTAAAGGGGTCAGTCTGCTGTTGTGACCCCTAATTGCTTCTGACTTAAAACATTTCAGTATTTCTAAGATGTGTAATTTTTTTCTTTTCAGTGCACATGAAAAGGGATAATGTTTTTTTTTGCAGTTAATTCAATTACTTTCCACTTGTGAAAATGCTGACAGGATTTCCGACTGCTGGAAGAAGTGCCCTGGCTATTAGATATGATTGGCAGCCCAGACATAACTTATAAATTGCAGCTGAAATTAAAGCATTTTATCTTCACTCATATATATCCTTCATGACAAACCATTCAATAATACTTCTAAGCCATTTTTCCAGTGAATTGATTTTCAACAGCAATTAATGACCAATTTGTTAGATAATGTTCTCAGTCATATTGCAGACGAGACAGGATCTGTTTTGGTAATGGACAGCAAGACTTTAAATGACTTATCTTCCAAGTCAGAGCTACTGTTTATAAATGCCATAGTTACATTTTTTTCCAGATTTATACTAGCTGCAATCGCATTATTGTCCAAAGACTAGAAGCCTATGTATTTCATATAATTTTAAAATACACAAACAAAAAAAATCTTGTTCAAAAAGAAAAGCAATCATGCCTGTTTTTATGTGAGAAAATAATTTCTCACATTAAATAGATTATTATTGTTTTTATTGTTATTTAGTAACAACAAAAAGAATTTGATAATAGTATAGAGGGAAAGTAGTTAGAAGATCATGTCAAAAATAATTATTAAGCATATAGAAGGAAATAACTTTGTTAAAATAGAGATAACCAAGGTTCATATCCACAGCACCTAACTTTAATCATTTAAAGAGCTTACATACTCTCAATAGTCTATGGAAAAAATGAAAGCCTCTTGAAGAGTGTTCGTGTTTTGATGGTCAGAATTCAAGTCTCCAAGTCAATAACTTTCTTGTTGAGCAATACAGAAGGCTTACCTGGCTTAAGCCAAACACTTGATTTTTAGGTAGCTAACATTAAGGGACATAAGCCTCCATTAAACCTCATCTAATGACATTAGGAAGAGAATATAATCAATAAATGTACAAAACCAGAGAAGAAATCAGGAAGGATTAACATTGGGCACATCATTGCCTAACCACAGTACAGATTTTGTAGACGTATGCACCAAACAAACCTTGAAATCAAGAAGTAGTAACAGCCACATACAAGTGGACTTCTTAAATTCTTAAAACAAACCAACCAACCAACCAGACAAAAAACACAGAGAAACAAACAATAAGCAAATAAAACATAAAAAAGAGGAAAATAAAGAGAAGGAAATCACTTTTAAAAATATAAGGACAAAAATTTGTCTTAAAGAAGAAAAGGAAAACTTGTGTCATTAATGGACAAGGATAATTTCTTATGTCTTTTTTATTTTTGGGCATGTCTTACAATAAATTAATCAATAGTGTTGTCTTGCTTAATTAAAGATGCATTTGTTCTTCTCGATGATTTTCTGAAGTGGATTTATACATATATTCTCCATCAGTGAATAGATAGCTAGGAAAACTGGCAGTTCCTTAAGGAAACTGAGGTCTCTTATTGACTTCTTGTCACTGCTTAGGGAATAGTGGGAGATTAATTCATCTCCTAAAATTAAGAAAGAAGGGATGAGGTTGAGGGTTGCCGTTCTTCTGTCTTTACATAGGAAAATAATATTGCCTGGAGCTACTTAGGCACTCAGAGATTGTGTATGTTTTCTGCAGTGAACATGCAATATATTATTGCAACTGAATTTGAACTCAAAAGCAGTAAGGGTGTGAAAGAACTATTCAAAGCATATTATGTATCTATATGGTTAAACTTCGTCAATGTAGCTACTGTTCGGGTTTTTTTTTGTTTGTTTTTGTTTTTTGGCAATGGAACCTCAATTATCTTCAAATATTTGTCTATAAGAGATATAAGAATTAGAGGTTATTAGCTAAACTTAAAGAATTATGTTCATATGCAATTTAGATATCCCTTAGTACAATGAAAAGTGATAAGACATTTTGGTACAATTTTAATGACATTCACCTCTATTCTCTGTATCCTTTTAATTATTGCTCTCTTTTTTAATCTCATAGTATTGAGAATAATTCAAAGTACACAGTGTTTCCTCACATTAGAAAGAAGGCAAAATATTTCATTTCTTTCAGGAAAATCTTGCTTAGAATTACTTACAGTGCATTTTTAGTCAGATAGGTTAGTTTTTTCTTGCAACATAAAATCTAGCCTTTGTCCCATCTTACATTTTTTAGCTAATTTTAAAAGAAATGAGTTGCCAGTATATAGTGTAATTGCTTTTGTCATTTTATTGCCTACAAACCAAAAAAGTAAATATTTTTATAAATGTTTCTTTGTAATGTCTCTACTTAATTAAATTTAGAGGTATGATTTCCCTCCTTTCATCATGTGCTTTTGATTACAATGATACCTGCATAAGCCTGCACCTTGGAAGATTTAAGTACTGAATATTCACCATCTGTTAATAAAAGAGATTATCTCGCTGCATTTCAGAACAGGTATAGACTAATTAGAACCAATTGGTTCCTTTTTTTTCTCTCCTCCTCTCTCTCAGAAAGGAACTCTTCAACTCAGGATCTACAAAGCCGTAAATATCTCTTCTGATTGAATGTCCTTTTATTGGATCATTACTTAATCCATCAAGTATCTTGATTACATCTTTTAATAACTGGAATACTAAAGACAAAAAAAGAGAAAGATTTATTTAATGACATGACAGTTCTAGCACAAAGCCAGCATTATAATTTTAAGACATTGCCTAAAAGGAGAAAAATTGCCTTGAGGGTAAGGAGAACACATGATAGTATTACAGATAAAGCATTATGGTATTTCACTGACATATTTTTTTACTACTACCTCAGCAGAGTTTAGTGATATCTGCTTCTGTTTGTAGTTGCAGAGTCTTTTAAGAATTAAAATTTTATTATTTATATTGACTAAAATAAAATCAGATGAGGATTGAGATTTTTGTACAAACTCGGTATGGCTAAAACTATATAACTCCATGTATATTTTTCTACTGGTAATTAATTGAGTCACCTGTCAGAGATACTATATTTGAAATGTATATGGTGATATAAAATAGTGCATAAAGCAGCCTTAACCCTTCCATGTATGCAATCCTTCCATGTAAATTCATTCTGACTGGAATAAAAATAATATATAAATTTAAATTGTGATGAGGAGTTTATGAAGATCATTTATAATAACTGATCTCCTGATTAGACCTGTAAAATCAATAAAGAGAAATCTATGCACAAAAATTCATATCAAAAATACATAGATGGTCAGATAAAATTTCTGCATATATTAGAAACATACCTTCAGTAAATTTAAATTGATAGAGTGCTTAGTGCAAAATTGATACATAGAAATCTTATAAACTGGTACATAGAAATCTTATAAACTAAAATATCAAAGACCATTAACCACTAAAAATCTTTTTGCTCAGAAACATATGCTGCATCTGTATACATTGTGCAACTTCATCTATGTGTTTCTTATTTTCTCTTTTAGAAGGTCTAGTCACAGAAAGAGAAAGAAACCTTTTTAGAAATGCTTTAGTTATTTCAAAAGAGTTAGTTCTTATTCTGAATTCGCATCCATGTTTTCTTTATTTTTATGCTGCTTGATCTCTATACCCTCCTAAATATTCTCAAATCTAATCAAAGATCACAAGGGCTTCATGACTCTAGGTGATCTGATCCTCACTTTGTAAATTTTTCCATAGACATTGGGAGTGAATGAATATTTTCCGTAATTAGCTAAACTTTTAATTCTAACTCCCCTCTCCTCTGCTCCCCTCTCCTCTCTTCCCCTCCCCTCCCCTTCCATTTCTTTTGCTCTGATGATAAGATCTTAGACATTAAATCTCATCTGAAAAGCCAGCATCAATTGCAGTGTTAAAATCACAACACAGTCATCAGAAAACATGCAAGACTTTCATTTTTTTTCTTTTGACAGTATCTGAGTGGCAGGATTTCTTCTTAAATATTCTGGTGTTGATGGAAAGCTACTTAACTTTAAGCTAGAGTTCTGTCTGTATTCTGACGTGTTAAATGTTTCTATTCATGTTGTTTTTTGGATAAAAAAAGCTCATCTGAAAATTATTCAGATAAGGTTAAAATATTTGAGGAGTAAGGAATCATGAGATAAAGAAATTAATAATTTTTAAGATGACTATATGAGGAATATATTCAAAAACCAAAAAAATAGAAAAAAAAGAACTTGACAATTCTATTAAAAAGATGCTAATGTTACATTTCCAAATCATTCTCTTAATTTAATGTCACTATGTGCAGATCTTGTGGCTCATGAGTAACTGTCAACTCAAGAAAATGATAGCAATCACAATTCAGAACCTATTCCCAAAGTGGAAATTTAGAAAACTGAGGCAAAAATTTCATGACTAGAGTCAAAGATCTGTCTTCCTGGTATAATTGATTGAGAAAAATAAGGTAGAATAATGGGGTAGATTTTGTCCCATTCTGGAAGTCTTATTTAGACTTCTGAGCAGGTGTAGCTGTAGACTTGGGTGGAGCACTCAGCACCTCTCTTTTGGCTTCCTTTCCCAAGCTTCATTCCAGGCAGAAAGGATGTGCTTCCAGGTCCTGTCCTCCCAAGAGGCTAGAGCATAGATAGAGCATGCACCCATGACCAGGAAAGGAGAACTCTCCACATCCTGTGTTTTAGATACAATTGTCAAAACTAGCTATCGACAACTGAGGAAGAACCTTCTTCAGGAAGGGCAGAAGAGTATAGATAGCAGGAAGAGTATTTTCATGATTGATCTGGTTTGCAACTAATTATTAAATATAATTTTGTCATCAGAGATACAAATTATATCACAATCTCCTAGGAAGGAGAAGGAAAAGGATGGCATATCACATTAAAAGGGTTTAATTTTTATTTGTCTGTTTAATTGTTTTGTTTTGTTTCCTGAACGATTTCTATCTAAGAACTATCTGAGCAAAAGAGTTGTATGCTGTCCCTTATGCTACATCATATATATTTGTAAATAGATAGGCTGTGTGCAGATGATGTGTTTATTTCATTAATATATTTTTTATAATATATTTTAATTAAACAACATATTTTAATATATTCTTTATCCAGATATTATATCAATCATGTGAATTTGGGAAGCCATTCTAAGGAATATCATCTGTAATAGACTTTCAAATATGCCCTTGAATCCAATAGTCTGACTATAGAAGAACAAAGAGTTACTGAGCAAAAAAGGCTTTCAGCCGAGCTTTAACCAGGAGGTTATCTGAATAACCTGGAGCAAAAAGGAAAAAAAGAAAACAAAAAAAAATCCTCAAAGGAAACTGAAGACTAAAACTGTGGATGCTAATTTTGGCCTCCTAAAGGTATTCTAGTTCTAACACACTGATATTTATTATTTTATTTCAATCTGTGTATTTTCAGACCTTTTGATCTACTGATAACCTGTCAAGTCTAAGATAACTTGAAAGTAAAACATTTTTTTAGACACACAGACTGTGCAAAATAATTTAACAGAGTAACAGAAAGGGATTCAAAAGCTCAGCTCTAAATGTTTCACAGGAGGTAGGACTGCAGTTCAGTCACGCAGCAGGAACAGATAGCGGAGATACAGGTCAGATTCAGAGTTTATCCATACCTAACAGCACAGTTATGTTAATCTTTAGATTCTTTAAATGTTTTACAGTTATTTCATATATGGTTTGATAATGTAAATGATTTCAGAGGATAAAATTTATATATATATAAAAATATATATATAAACTATATTAATAATATATATTAAATATATATAATATTTATATATATAAATATATATATTTATATATATATAAAAATATATATTATATAT